>JAUCMX010000019.1:11320961-11415961 GCA_033459395.1 Hemibagrus guttatus
ATATATATATATATATATGATTAGGCTAAGTCTAAAGGCTATGGGAGTGAAGTCAGATTTGATTCCAATCTGGGTCTAATCAGTTTAATGTGCTGTGTCAGCACGGGGATTGTCCAAGTTCGACCCTGCATCCTTAAGATTGTCAATGCAGCAGAAGTGAGCACATAGCTGTTGCCCATCAGTATCTTAGATGGATTTTAGACATCAATGACACAAGCAAAGGTCTTGCAGCATAGCTCCTTAGACTAACCACTCTGTATTGTAAAATCCAACCTATGTGAAAATAACAAGGGGATAGGGGTCTCAACCAGGTTAACTCATCAGTTAGCTACAGAGCAACTGGTATGAAATTCAACACAATCTGACCTGGTGGGCAGAAGTGAGAAGGGTCATGGAGATAACATGCTATGCTCATTGCAATGCTAATGAGGGAAACCATCTTTAATACCTGCCACCTAACACTATACTCAATAAAAAGGCACTAATAAGAGGCACTAGTATGACACTAGTCACAAGCTGATAAGTAGACACAGGACTGTCTTTATTCTGTATGTTGCCTGTATGTTACTGTATAAGAGCAGTAACCCTAATCATACCCATAACCTCATTAACCCTCAGCTTAACCTCCATAAATGTAACCCTAAACACAGTGAACTCATATTTTTCTACAGCCCACTTAACAAAGTTATACATGCACTGAGAGCTAGGGTGTTTTAATGTAACATTTAATTTCATTTTAAAATCAAAACAACTAGTATAAGGGGAATCAAAGATGAGATTAAAAAAATCATTCATGCAGCACACATGTATTTTGTGTTACAGGAAATATTTTCTCTCCCTGTCTCTGAGTGCCCTGCGATGGGTTGGCACTCCATCCAGGGTGTATCCTGCCTTGATGCCCAATGACATCTGAGATAGGCACAGGCTCCCCGTGACCCGAGTATAGTTCGGATAAGCGGTAGACAATGAATGAATGAATAAATGTCTCTGAGTGTGTGGCCATGATCTGAGAAAAGTTAAACTGGAGAGGATAATTAGCAAACAAGCTCAAAATTTAGTTTGTATATGTTTGTTTAAGGTCACATGCATGTTTACCTCATTTACCTTAGTAGTGTGCTCATTAATTGCAATGATAAAAGGCAAACCTTACTTAGTATGTTTAAAGGATGTTCCTTATGAGAATATTGTGAAGGCCAGTGATGAGCAGAGGGCACTATTTACTACATTCCACAGAAGGTAAGAGAATTCAGTATTCAGGTAATATTATCCCTTGATGCAAAAAGCAAGTGGTAGGCATAAACTGGGACAAAAACTGTTCCACTGTTACGTAACTGGGAAGCCTAGTAGGAAAAGACCCTCGCTATAATTTATGATTTACTATAGTATGATTTACTATAGTGTGCACATGTGCTTGTCCCACCCAGTTCTTCCTCCCTTCCCCACCTCTGCACACCTGTTCCTCATGTTTCAATTATTACCTTCGCTATTTATACCTCTGGTCTTGCACTTGTGTTTTTGGCTCTTGGATTTTGATGGTTGTTTTCTGTTGTGTTTGTGGTTTTGTTTCTAGTTTTCCCTAGCATTTTCATGTGTTTGTAGTTTTGTTATTTTAGTAATAAATTCCCCATTTCTCATCTTATCCCTGCATTTGGGTCTGGATTCTGCACCAATGGAGGTTCTCACTCCTGACAGTTTCCCATGCCTCCTCACATGATATTGGTGCCTGACCTCACTAATGCTTTTGTGGCTAAATAAGCAAATCCCCACAGTTACACTACAAAATTTAGTGTAAAGCCTTCCTGGTAGTGTCAAACTTTTGGCCATGTAGTGTAGGATCATTAGTAGTATTTTAATGAATTGAAATTTTATTGGTAGTTAATGTGATTTGTATAAAATAGGGGTGATGCAATCAAATTCTCTGGTTCTAGTATGGACTTTGGCTGCTGCATTCTGGAGTTTGTGCATGCACCTAGTGGAACATTCAAAACTGTTGGCTATGGACTTATGTTGGTTGTTTGGGACTTGCCTATGTTTTCAGATTAGTTATTATAATTCAGTGGTCTTTTGTTTTTCTTTAAAGGAGGAAATTAATTAGTGCTGGTTCCTGGCTATAGTCACACATGAAGTTGTATGTGGTTATAACCTGTTGTGTTTCAGGTGTTTGTTTTTCTGGCATTTGGCTGGCATGCTTATCCTGAGCAACTTAGATTTTATCTCCTTTTTTCTACAATGGGGCAGTTAAGGACTGAGCCATGGCACCTTGGAGGTCCTGGGATTTGAACTCACAATCTGTAGACCAACATCTTAATCACTGAGCTACCACTTCCCAGGGGAACAGGTAGCACCAGTAAAAATCTTGCTTGTCCAATACACTTAATTTTGCTTTTGGATTGTGCTGTGTGATGCTTCTTCTTCACACACTCATCTTATACCTCCTCCTGTTGTGACTCAACTCTAAGGCTAGGTCATAACTTGTTTGAGCTGACTATCCCATAGGAACAATGAATGCAAAAGGCCAAGAAGCAGAAGAGGGCTAAATATATATACTTGGTTCTCAAGTATTGCAGGCAGGGTTGGAGTACTTTGTGCATGCCAATTGAAGTAGGCTGAAGAAAGTTTGTGGCACACTCCCTCTGCAAAGGACATGGCAAAGGCAGGTCAAAAAGATCAAACTGTGGTCTGCAAGAAGTACTTGCATACACAGGTCTGACTGTAAAGCTTCACTGAGGGTGTCATACATTTGAAATACCAAAAACACCACAGGTTGACAAGTTATGTGATGTGCCCAAGTGAATCAGATAATGTATCAGCTGATTGATCATTATTTTATGTGCTGAAAAAGATCTTTTGCAAAGCTGATATGGCAGATCATGATAGACCAAAGCTTTGCTCTGATACTGTAGGCAGAGATTACTTTTCTTTTAAGTGGAAAAACATTTATATAATGTGGAATAAAACCTTGACTCAAAGCAATAAGTCTCTTCAAATTACATGCTCACTGATATTTCCACCATTTGAAAACTCTCAAATAATCAACCATGATGATTTATGGTATGCACATTTCACATCACATTGCAGCACTGTGTCATTTTCAGTCTGTCAAAACCCGAAGCTTCATACATATTCAACAAGAAGTTCATCATTCAGTCACTGTTAAGGCCTGTTAGCGTGCTAATTGTTTGGATTCTGTGGGGTGAATGTACTATGTAAATCTGAGCTGTAGAGAATGAAGCTGTGTTATTAAACTTCTGCTTTTGCTCCATTTTTAACTGTTAACTTTACTGTTAATTCTCCATGAATGCTGAAACTGGTACCCAATTTTTGGTGCACCAACCGTCATATTATCGAAAAAATGAATAAAAAAAAGGAATGTCACTTGAGGTTGGCATTCAAACGCAGCAAGCTTATTTGCACATAAACATATACTCTGAAAGTATTGGAATAGCAAGGGCAATTCTTTTGTTTTTGGTATACACTGAAGACATTTGTGTTTGATATTAAACCCCAACCCCCACCCGCAGGGCAAAAACCCACCACTCTTCTAAAATTTTCCCCCCTCCAAAAAAAAGATCACACACTACGGACAATTTAGAGATGCCAATCAACCTACCACGCATGTTTTTGGACTGGGGGAGGAAACCAGTGTACCCGGAGGAAACCCCCGAAGCAGGGGGAAAGAACATGCAAACTCCACACACACATGGCAGAGGCAGGAATTGAACCCCCAACCCTGGCGGTATGAGGCAAACGTGCTAACCACTAAGCCACCGTGCTTAAATGTGTTTAGAGCGTGGTAGCTTTGGCGGCAGACAAAACCCCCCACCTCAACCAACCCCTCCACCCCCACCTTTTATTTTTTGGGGGGAAGTGGGAGAAAAAGTAAAGGAACAGATTGTCTTAACATAAAAAACACTTAATGTTTCGTTGCATATACCTTAACTTGGTTGAATTTCTCTTTAAATTGATAGAACAAATGTTTCTGTAGACCTCTAAATTCATTCTGCTGCTACCATCATTATTTACCTCATTGAAAATCAGCCATGTAAGCTCAAGCCATGATATTAACTCCACCATACTTGACTGATGAGCTTGTAGGTTCTGGATCATGGAGCAGATTTTTTTGCAGAACTTTCTGCAGAGTCAATAGCTACAGACCTCCAAAACTTCATGTGGTCTTTAGATTAGCTTACCTGCACTGAGTCCTGACCTCAACCTGATAGAACACCTTTGGTATGAACTACAGCAGAGACACACACTCCTAAACCTTGTGGAAAGCCTTCCCAGAAGAATTGGAGCTGTTATAACTGCAAAGGGCAGGGCAACTCTATATTAAACCCTACATATTAAGAATGGGATGTCATTAAATTTGATGTGCATGTAAAGGCAGATGACCCAAAACTTTTAGCAATATAGTGTATGTTGGGTTTCTCTTCACAGCTCTCAGGGTTTGTCATCAACTGCTGTTGTTTTCCTTTGCCTAGCCTGGATGGTTGTTAGGTCATCAATGTCTTTTTCCTGCCAGCTATGCAGTTTACCACCTCTTCTCAAAAAACATGCCAGTAGACGGACTGGCTAAGATAAATTTACCCTTGCAGCCTGTAGTATATCAATCTAACAGGGCACACCTGGGCATCAAGAAACATCTGTAAGTCACATGTTCCAATGTTTTGTTCACTTGAAAAAGTCGTTTCATCTATATGCAAATGTCAGGAAATTAAAGCTAAATGTATTTTTTCATCGATCATCTCTGATATCAATCTTCTAACTATAAAAATCCAAAATTGGCCTTGCCATTCTCAAAGAAATCTGTAATACAGAAATCATATTTCATTCTGTCCAACTAGAGAGGCATATGCTTGCACGTATTGCTAAATTCTCCTCACCTGACTGGAATGAAAGATTCTCTACCATCTCTAAATAACACACATGCTCATAAGTCTGTTTTGTTAAGAGATTAAAGTAAGCCAATTAACCAGAGAATGCAGTTGTCTAATTTATCTTTTGTTCAAATCTCCCATAAACTTCTCCCATTTATAACCTGTATTCAATTCTAAATGTTTATAACATTTAACCCTCATTCATCATTTTATTCCCTCAAGATCTGACTGATCTACATAGTTAATGCTTTCGGCTGCTCCCTGTTCGGGGTCGCCACAGTGGACCAACTGGTCCGCACATCAACTTGGCAAATGTTTTACGCCGGATGCCCTTCCTGACACAACCCTCCCATTTTTCCGGGCTTGGGACCGGCACTGCATCCAGTGGCTGGGGTTATCGGGCCCGGGCCTTCCGCATGATAGGTAAGAAACCTACCACTGAGCCACCAATGCCCCTTGTAGAGCAGATCTGACTGATCTACATATTTCCTACAAACATTCTAGTACTGTCAGATTACATGAAATCTCCAATTCAGGACTGCATACTGTGTCACAAATGAGTGTTCCATACTGTCAGATATCCACAGGACCCATTCAAGTTCCATTACAGCAGGAAACACAGCCCAGACACTAGACAATGAAATCATCTTGTTTTGAACAGGCCCTCCATCTAGTGGTCCATCATATGCATTGCTCTGTAAATGAAAGGAAATGTAAATTAAAGGAACTTCTCTTTCTCACATTCTTTGTTTTCTGAGCCTGTGATGTCAGCAATTTTAGAATTAAAATCAGTACATGTCAGCTCCAAACTGCGAATATAATATAAAATAACATACTGTACACTAATGATTTTCTTATTGATTGTTTTCTATTGCCATGCGAACACATCTTTCATCTCTGAAAAAATAGGTCAACTGCTTCCTCAGTAAAAATGGCAGCCCAAAATCAGATTAGCCAATGCAAGAACAAACAGAACTGCACTAGTGCACAACTGTGGGCTGTACAGCAACAATGAACTTTCCACCTTTTCCAACATTTCCACCTGTGACAAATAACACCTGTCTAGGGCATTGGTGACTCAGTGGTAGGTTTCTCACCTACCATGCGGAAGGCCCAGGTTTGATTCCCAGCCAGTGCCCAAACCCCAGCCACTGGCTGCAGTGCCGGTCCCAAGCCTGGAAAAATGGGAGGGTTGCCTGTGCCAAGTTATTGTGCGGACCAGTTGGTCCGCTGTGGTGACCCCGAACAGGGAGCAGCCAAAAGCAACAAATAACACCTGCACCAGAATCGATTCAAAATTTTAATAAGTTTAATTGACAACATGAGAAACCACCCAGTGCTGCTCGTGACATTGTGCGGTTCCATAGCAAAGAATGAAACCTTCATTAATGACACCAACTATGCAAATACCCACACATTATTTTACATGTAGAAGGGAGAAAATTGCCACATGGGTAGACAAATAATATGTTCTGTAAATGTGAATTAGCAAGTAAAATTTCAGTGTGTGGCATGAAGGTGTAGCAAGTAGTGTTAATGCCTCACAAGTCCAATGTCCTGGTTTCCATCCTAAATCTGTATAAGATTTGAGTTCCTGCTCAGGTTCTCTGTGTCTACACCGGTTTCCTGCCGGCTAAGGCGGTTTACCACCTCTTCCCAAAAACATGCCAGTAGACAGACTGGCTAAGATAAATTGACCCTAGCAGCCTGTAGTATAGCTCATTAGTTTAGGTTTACTATACACCGACTTAAGGTGATTGCTTTGTTACTAGGGAGCACATTTTTCTCTGGTTATCAGATAAGAGCGGAGAAAACAGCAGTGACTGGTATCTGCTAGGTGACTACAGATTTAAAACTAATACCCCAGACACATTTTACTTGTTCCTGACATCCAGGCTAATGATTTAGTTCACAACATGCAAGGCTAAATGCAGGCATGAAATTGTTTGTTTTTGATGACAGAAGAACAGTGTTTAGGAAAAAAGACAGGTAGCTTCCTGAAGAGTGTTGAATGATTTATTTGGTATCTTGGCACAGGTTAGACTGGCTGTTTAAAAGAAGAAGGCCTTATAACCTCTGTCAGTTGGGTGTTTTCTGCATGCTTCATATTCACTTACACTTGTATGATCTGTGCCAAAATTTCAGCAGGTTGGAAGTGTTCATGCTGTGTTTCTCATTCCTCTCTGATCCTGATGCAAGCTTTCCATCACTGAAAAGGCAGCAGTGTGTGCACATGTTCCATGGGGAAAACTGTGGAAAATAATGTACATTTTAAAAAGGATTAAATTCATAACCAAAAAAGATACTCTTGCTGTAAATCTTCTGTGGGTTTATAGACATTGGCTGCTTTGAAACAACATCTAAAACACAGCTGGTATAAAACTACCATAAACGTACAATTTTATTCCAATATTATATCAATAAGGAAATAATCAATTGATGATGAAGATGCCAAAGACAAAGATTTTTAAAACAAGCAAGGCCTATGTATATGTAACGTCCGGGCACCCCTTAGAGTTAGGTTTGTCTTCCCCCGTATTGTGTTTATGTAAATAAAGCAGCGCTTCGCTGAATCCCGCATATGGGTCTGTTTGCCATGGCGTGCTGGCACACGCAGCACCACGGAGGTCCGGGGTCGTGCCTCGCAGAGGACAAGACTCACTTTACAAAGTATTACAACTGGACAGATTGCAATTTCACTGTCTTTGTCTTCATGAAATGTCTTCAACAATTTCAAACACATAGGAACACACACTTGGGGCCTACCTGAAATAAAACATGTTCACCTACTATCTAATGCTTCCAGAAATGTACCATTCTTATTGGCCAAAACAATTTTTTTTTCTTTAAAATGCTCTCCTTTGTGTTTATGTTCTGCAGCAATTATTTTACTAAAAATGTGCAGTTGTTTTTTTTCCTACACTGTTATCACATTTGCATTGTGTAGTATAGTATATTGTGTGGTTATGTATTGTCTTGTGATCTGAAGATACAATATTTCATCACTCCTGATACATGTAGATACATTAAATTATGCTAAGAAAATGTGCACTGTTGAATATTTCAATAAAATTGCATGCAACAGAAAATGAAACCTTGTTGAATCCATTAGAATTTTTTTTATAAACAGAAATCCCCCAGCTTACCTTCTTTGCTGTAGTCATTCTGAATGTCTCTCCTTAAGTCCATCATTAATTACAACAAGGAGAATGTAAATGTAGCTCAGGGGGAAATATTTACATGTTGGTAATTCCTGCCCCATAGCCTTGTGTTTATATCAAGAAAGCTTACTCACTGCTCTCTGTTGGCATTATCTCAGTACTGTATGTTTCTGCTTAAAAAAGAATATTAAGGCATATTAATGATGCCTATAAAAGGTCTAACTTATGCTCATGCTTCACTCATCCTTGTCATATCTGGATTATCTACAACGGGAGATTGAACTGTATGCTCATCCAGTCAAAATCTGCATTGTAGGCTGCTTAAAGCAGAATGCTGCTGTGCTCAGCTTCCCACACATCCATCTCTTCTCTCAAGAGCAATCTCTCCCACAATGCCACTTTTATCCAAGTAGCCCAAATCTACATGAATATATATATATATATATATATATATATATATATATATATATATATATATATATATATATATATATATATATATATATGTTGCAACTTTTTTTGTTTTTTAATTCATCCATATTCAATTAATTTCCATATATATATTTTGAAATATTTAACTTGAAAAAGTTTTTCGCTTGATTCTCTGGTTCCTTCAGCCTTATCAAAAAGTGCCAGTAGATGGACTGGTGTTCTATCCAAGATGTAGTCCCATCTCACTCCCAGTGTTCCCAGGATAGGCTCTGAATCCACTGTGGCCCTGATCAGACAGAACACATGACCTAAAATACACAAAATATTCTAATACTTTTGAACAGGTGCTACAATTTTTTTTTTACATTTAGGCTATTCCGGGTCAAATTTGACCCTTATCTATTAAAAGGGATCTTAGGTTTACCAGTGTGTGTTAAATCAAGGAAAATGGTGGGAATCATGAAACTGTGAAACTGTACATGCCATGTATGTGTGTAATTTTTATTGGACAGTGGTAACAGTGTTCAAGGAGGAGCTTGAAAATGTCTTGAGAACTATCTGTGTTCCCAATACATTTGCCCAGGTTCCTGCAGAAACATGCACCTGTTGGCCTTTGAAGAGTCATGAGGGAATCTCGAAACAGTGAAAGAGTGAAAAAGCATAAGAGCATACATAATAAACAGTAATAAACAATGTTTTATATTTGTGTTCTAATTGTTAATGTTGAATTAATATTGATAATTATAGATGGTAGTTATGAGGATTTTTTATGGCAATGAGGACATTGTTTCATGTTGTAATGATTGTACACGGTTATATAATAAATCCCAACAGTTCTAGAATGTTTTCCCCCATTTTACTTTCAATAAAATATGTTAAAATCATTATGGCTGTCATGTTTTTTATGTCTGAGGTAAAACAGGACATTACATTGTGTGATAGTAGATGTTTTTATCCAAAAACGAGTGGTGTAATACCTAAAAAATACACTCTCCCTGCTCTCTGAAACATTGATTAAGGATTAATCATCCATTTATTAATGTCAGATAGGCTATTTTATATAAACCTTAAAAATATTTGTAGTTCATAATGTGGTATAGACACTTATTATGAAAGTATTCTGTGAAGGCATGCAATATGAACAGTATGTAAGGGTTAAACATATAGCTTTTACAGTCTGCTCTTGCATGGCAAGGTATTGGTACATAAATAGTTCTCTGGAAGATTCTGAACACATAGATGTGACAGTTATGTCTGGACCATTTCCTTCTTTCAGTTCTATTTTTGCAACAGCATGCTGACCACAGAATATTCTGAGCAACAGGTTATTCAACAGGTTATTCACTTCAAAGAATCATTAACAGTAATCAGTAAAAAATAATATAAGTAACACTGATCTTTGGGTTCAAACAGAAATTTGTGGTGACACTGAACATCAAATGTGATTGAAACTAGTTCAACTTAGACAAAAAGTAAAACAGTTTAGCTTGGTGCAAACAGTGAAAGGTACCACATTTTATTGTTTTTGTTATTGTTTATTAGTTTTTGCTACGGTCTGTGAATATGGTAATATAAGTTATGGTTGATAATGGTGAATATGGTAATATGTGATATAGATATGATTATCTGAAATGTTAATTGCATAAACAAATCCTTTATTGATTGGTACAATATACTGTTTAATGACAGAAGTACAACGATAGAAAGTGACTGTAAGTAGAAACTAACTATAATTAGTAAGTAGCAAATTATTTCCTGTAGAGTGAAGGGTGAGAAGAAGCTGGTCAGTGCAAATGTTCTGATGTGATAACAGATGTGCTGTAATCCTCAGGAGATCACTAAAAGCCATTTCAATCAGAACATATCAGAAACATATGGTTATGTCTTGTATTGTGCACAAATTTAAGTAAAAGAAAATTGGCCCTTTTTTGTCCCTTGAACCAGTTTCAGATGTTTGTCATGCAGCACATTGGTGGATTGGATGTTTGCAAAAGTTTGTCATGCATTGAGTTTTGCACCCACAACAGAGGCCAAGACCCATGTTTATTCACACCTTTGCTGCAAAACCACAAATGCATTAAACCTTTTTTCCATATGAAAGATATTCTGTAGGCTGTTACTCAGTTAGTACATAAGCCTGCATATGAAGATTTTCATTTGTCACACCTGCATGGCACAAAAGAAAAATATGCACAGATAACTGAAGGATTGCAAGTTTAAATCTCAACATACCACGGACATTATAACAAAATTAGACTTGCTCTGTGGCTGGAAAGACTGACATACTCTATCTCCCTGTCAGTCATGAGTGACTGTGTGTTTGCTAATGTATTTGAATGACCTTGCTCCTGAGAAGCTTCAACATCCCAAGCTTCTTTCTAGATAGAGAAGAAACCTTGCAAGGTGTGACTGGAATGACCCTGTGCCCACCAAGACTTGCTAAAACATTCAGAGATGGTGGTCTGAGTTATTAACATTATTGCTAATTCTTGACATTAACATCAACATTAGGGGCAGTGGATACTGTGGTTAAGAGTGTTCTCCATGAGCAAATAAGGAACAGATACAATTGCTCCACATAGCTGATGCCATTTATGCCATTTGTGGCTCCCAGTGCTACAGCTCTCTGAACCTGGGAAATGGCTTCTTTCATGCCTGAGGCCAAAGAGAAGACACTAGTTACTGTGGGTCATGGGTTGTGGCAGTTTAGTGTGATGCCATTTAGGCCAGGTGAACTCCCAAAGAGAACCTCAACATCTTCAGCTCTGCTACCTCTAGCTCTGACTCCTGTCTCTTCCTCAGTGACACTGTCTCTAAACCATACAGCATGGCCGGTCTCACCACTGTCCTGTACACCTTCTCCTTGATTCTCGCTGATATTTTCCTATCACACAGAACTCCCTGACACCTTTCTCCACCCATTCCAACCTGCCTGCACTTGCTTCTTTACCTCTTTCCCACACTCTCCATTACTCTGGACTGTTGACCCCAAGTACTTAAACTCCTGTACCTTCTTCACCTCTTCACCCTGTAACCTTTCATTCACACACATGTACTCAGTCTTACTACGACTGATTTTCATTCCTCTTCTCTCCAGCGCAAACCTCCACCTCTCCAGGTTTTCCTCCACCTGCTCCCTGCTCTCACTACAGATCACAATGTCATCTGCAAACATCCCCTGTCCAAGGAGACTCCTGTCTGACCTCCTCTGACAACTGGTCCATCACTATAGAAAAACAGGAAGGGGCTCAGAGCTGATCCCTGATGCAGTCCCACCTCCACTTTGAACTCCTCTGTCTGACCTACAGCACACCTCACCACTGTCCTCCCCCAACCCCCCCCTCTGACATACTTCTCTGCTACTCCTGACTTCCTCATACAGTACCACAGCTCTTCTCTTGGCACCCTGTCATATGCTTTCTCCAAGTCTACAAACACACAGTGCAACTCCCTCTGACCATCCCTATACTTCTCCATCAAAATTCTCAGAGCAAAAATTGCATCTGTTGTGCTCTTTCTGGGCATGAAGCCATACTGCTGCTCACAGATTTCCACTACCTTCCTTAACCTAGCTTCCACTACTCTCTCATAGCTTCATAGTATGGCTCATCAACTTTATCCCCCTATAGTTACTGCAACTCTGCACGTCACCCTTATTCTTAAAGATCGGCACTAACACACTTCTCCATTCTTCAGGCATCCTCTCACTCTCTAAAACCCTCTGTTGAACAAACTAGTTAAAAATTCCACTGCTGCCTCTCCCAGACACTTCCAGACCTCCACCGGGATGTCGTCAGGACCAACTGCCTTTCCACTTTTCATCCTCTTCAAAGCCTTCCTGACTTCATCCTTTCTAATTTTATCTACTTTCTGTTCCACAGAGTTCACCCCTTCTACTCCTTTTTTTTTTTTTTTTCCCCTCTCATTTTCCTCATTCATCAGCTCCTCAAAGTACTCCTTCCATCTCCTCTGTACACTCTCCTCACCCTTCCATCTCTATCCTTAATAACTCAACTTGCTGCACATCCTTCCCATCTCGATCCCTCTGCCTAGTTAACCTGTACAAGTCCTTCCCCTCCTTCTCTAGTGTCTAACCTAGTGTACAACTCGTCATATGCCTTCTGCTTGGCCTTAGACGCCTCCCTCTTCACTCTGCGCTGTAACTCCTTGTATTCCTGTCTATTCTCTTCAGTCCTGTCCATGTCCCACTTCTTCTTGGCTAACCTCTTCCTCTGGATACTATCCTGAACTTCCTCATTCCACCACCAAGTCTCCTTATCTTCTTTCTTCCTTCCAGATGACACACCCAGCACCTTTCTCCCTGTCTCCCTGATCACTTCTGCTGTAGTTTCCCAGTCATCTGGCCGCACTACCTGACCACCCAGAGCCTGCCTCAACTTCTGTCTAAATTCCTCACAACATTCCTCCTTTTTCAGCTTCCACCACTTGGTTTTCTTCTCTATCTTTGACCTCTTCTTCTCACAGACCATCAAAGTCATCCTACACACCACCATCCTATGCTGTCTGGCTACACTCTCTCCCACTACCACTTTACAGTCACTAATCTCTTTCAGATTGCCTCTTCTACATAGGATGTAGTCTACCTGTGTTCTCCTACCTCCACTCTTGTAAGTCACTCTATGCTCCTCCCTCTTCTGAAAATAAGTGTTAACCACAGCCATGTCCATCTACTTAGCAAAGTCCACTACCATCTGTCCTTCTAGGTTCCTTTTCTTAACTTGCCCATCACCTCCTCATCACCTCTGTAACCCCTCACCAACATGTCCATTAAAATCCGCTCCTATCACCACTCTCTCACCCGTGGGAATACTCTCCATCACCTCATCTAATTCACTCCAGAATCTCTCTTTCTCCTCTAGCTCACAGCCTACATGTGGGGCATAACCACTAACAACATTCAACATTAGCCCTTCAATCTCTAACTTCAGACTCATCACCCTGTCTGACACTCTCTTCATCTCCAGAACATTCCTCACAAACTCCTCCTTCAGGACCACATCTACCCCATTTCTCTTACTATCCACACCATAATAAAACAGCTTGATTCCTGCTCCTATACTATGAGCCTTGCTACCCTTCCACCTGGTCTCCTGTACACACAGTATATCCACCTTCCTTCTCTCCATCATATCAGCCAGCTCTCTACCTTTCCCTGTCATAGTACCAACATTCAGAGTTCCTATTCTCAGTTCCACACTCTTACCTTTCCTCTTCTCTCTCTGTCTGTGCACTCTCCTCCCTCCTCTACTTCTTCGACGAACAGTAGCCCAATTTCCACCGGCGCCCTCAAGGTCAACAGCGCCGATGGCGGTCGTTGTTAACCCGGGCCTCGACCGATCTGGTATGAAATTCAGAGTACTGACGATTCGCATGGTTAAATTTGGCAATGTTTTACGCCGGATGCCCTTCCTGACGCAACCCTCTCTATTTATCCGGGCTTGGGACCAGCACAGAAGTCACTGAACTGTGACCCCCATGGCTAAATTTGCTTACTGGGCTTATAATGGAAGAAAATTTTTTTGCAACAAAGCAGGGAAGGATGTTTGCTTATTTATGTAATTAATTTGGTTATCAGTGGTTTGTAATTTGGTTATAAGAATGTTTGCTTCACTTAATAAGAGAATCTTACTTTTTGCACATTCACTATACCTGCCCTGACCTGTACGGTTCTTGTCTTGTTTTGTTTTTGTGTATGTGCTTTAGACTCCTGAGAGGTATGAAACAGAAAAGTGCCCATTAATGAAATGAACTGCAGTCCATCTCCTAATTTCTGTATCTTCATTCACCACCCCAGCTTCCAGAGTTATCACAATAATGGTTTTACTGCATGGCACTACACTTCCTCCATGCTTAACCAGTAAAATAACTTTTTCCAGTCAATATGAATGAATTATGAGTACCGTAGTTTGTTTTCCATGTTTGTTAAAGAAACTAGTGTAGCATAGAGGAACAACTATTGCAGTAAATACTGAAAAAATTATTTTAAAATATTGGACCAATCAAAGCAATCGACAGGTTTAAAATGTCCAATCATGTGGGATAGTGGGCCTGGTTTTCAACTGAACACAAGTTCAGTAGACTTCACTATCTCTTTAACTTAGAAGAAACAATGATCACAATACTTGTCATTTTTGGCCTCTTCATAACTGGTGAGTGACATTATGAATGTTTTCATTCAAAATAACAATACTGCATATTAATTATTTTTTTATTGGTCATTTCACTTTTTTCACTTTTTTCAAATTTTCAGTTAAAACAACTAATATCGCTGAGATTCAAGTGCAAACAGTAAGTCGTGGTGATAATGTAACAATAAAATGTGGAGAAGATCTCACAAGAGACAACAATGGTAATTTAATTTGGTACAAGCAGAGTTTTGGAAATCAACCTCAGTATGTAGTAAGAAAAGTGGAAAACAACTACAGATTGAGCCCCGATTTTAGAGATGGCCGTATTAATGTCACTCGGGATCAAAAAAGATTTGATCTCAACATTGCTGGAACTAAGGAAGATGATGCAGCAACATATTTCTGTGGAAAAATGGCTGATAACGTAATGTATTTTGGATCTGGAACACTTTTGGTTTTTGGTATGTAGATTTTTTTCTGACAACATGCCTCTTTACTGAAACTATATTTGTAATTAGTTTCACACTGATCAATTTTATTTCTCCATATTTCATGTTTTCAATATTAATTGTAAAGCTGAGAAGACCAACCTTCATGTTCCGAATCAAAAAGTTATCAGGAGTGGAGAGTCTGATACGCTTCAGTGTTCAGTACAGGAGACGGCTTCAAGCTGTGCAGAAGAACAGAGTGTGTACTGGCTCAAACTCGGTTCAGGAGAATCTCATAAAGGAATTATTTACACTCATGTAAACAACAGTAATCAGTGTAAAAGGGGCTCTGAGGCTGGTGTTCCCACACAGAGCTGCAGCTACACTCTTCCCAAGAGCCAACTCGGACATGATGATGCTGGAATTTACCACTGTGCTGTGGCTGCATGTGGAAAGATTCTCTTTGGGAATGGGACAAAAGTCGATGTAAAAGGTAAGACATTTGATAAAATATTACTTCCATAAAAGAATTTACGTTTAGGACAATTATTGTATATCTCACTATATGATGCTACAGTCATTCATGGCCCAAAAGTATAGTAGTATTAAAAATACAGATATAATTAAATTTAAAAAAGAAATATGCATGCACCCTAAAAATGACAGGAATCTAAAGAATATGACAAAATCATAATTATCATTATTATTAGAGAACATTTGCACTAAATTCTAAATAGTAATTGCGAACCTTTCAACAGATTTCAACATCATTAATATCTTACTATGCACTATATATATAAACCTAACATAAATTTTGGCATGAAATATAAATTTTGTTTCTGAATTTTTCAGAAAGTAACCACTGGAATGTCATTATCTTGACAACATCCAATACAATATCCGGTATTATAATCATTGTTCTGGTTGGAGTTATACTTAAGAATAGGAAAGGTCAGTTTATTTTATCATTTGTTACTGCTATTTTTATTATTTTTAAGTTACTGTGCATCACACTAACCAACTTGTGAACATGTTTATAATTGTTCTATAAAGGTGCCACCAATAGCCATCATCCAAGTCACACAAATCAGGTAAACTATAAATAGTTTATATGTATATATATGTCCTAGAATCACATTTAAACTGATGCTAGATTAAAAATGTGTACAAATTACTAAACAGGTACTTCATTTTAAATTCAGTAACTTTTTTAAAGTGGTTTTTCAAACACTGGCCAAACACAGACAGAACTATGTTGTACTGTAAGCTTAATTACTTAATCTCTGACTATCTATTAAGCAGCCTCTTAATCTCATTTAATAACTAACAAGTTGTATAGCACAGTGGAGAAACACATGCTAAGCCTATTATTAAAACTACATAATAATAATAAACAATTTCCAAGAAACTTGATTTTATTTTTACTTTAAAGAATGCTGTACTTTATGTATCATGTATTCTCTAAGATTTAAATACAAGTTTATTCATTAATTAATTTTGTATTTGATTATTTTTAACATATACATTTTTGGAAACCTCAGTTTATTAAGTAAATTGCATGTAGCTCAGGAAAGTCGCTGATAGTTAATATTCTTGTTACTGGATGTTTGCTGTAATATGAGCTTAGAGAATACATAAAAAAACATTTACAGCTTAAAATGACTATCCGTTTGCTCAGTATACTGAGGCTTCAAGTCTGTTTTTTTCTGCTGGAGTAAATTGAAGTTGGGTAATAATAATTAAAACAATAATAATAATTATTATTATTATTGTTATTATTAGTATTATTATTGTTATTATTTTTATTATTGGTATTATTATTATTATTATTATTGTGAATAAATATTATTATTATCATGACTAATTTATTTTATAGAGAACATTTCAAGATACTCAAAAGGTGCTTTACAAAAGTAAATAGTCATAGGACAACACAATAAATCCATACAGCATTAATCGCCTAAATCACATACAGGCAATAAAAAAATAAATAGCAATATTGATATTGATTGGTTGAGGCCACCTATTTTGCTATGTTCATTATCCTGGAATCTTATAAAAGCAAGCTTATTTTTGGAGATCATTATTTTTATTTTTTGTTTTTGTTTACAGAATTTTTATTCTATTAATCTGTTTTCTGTGTGTTTTGGCTGGTTTCTTTTGTCAGGCTAACACTGAAAATGACTTGACCTATGCAACTGTGGCCCTTGCTAAGAATCCTTCTTCCTCCAGAACAAAACACTCGAGAGTCAGAACTGACCAGGACATTTATGCGCAGGTCAAAATAAATTAGCTAAAAAAAAAATGTGACGATTATTATTATTTTAATCAATTTGTTGTCTTGGATACAATTTATTTATGTTCAAAGCATGACCGAAAAGATGGTAGAAAATCGCTTTCTTACTGCTGATTCTAGTAAAGCAGATCTTTAACGAATAATGACTGTAATAATGCATCTTTACTTAGTTTTTTTTTTTTACCTTGACACATGACCACTGTTTCCTCTTCTGTCTATACATGTGTACTATTTTGAATTAGTATATGATTATGTATGTTGATTGTTGCATAAATTAAAAAAGCAAACAAAAAGTAGAAAATGAAGTAAATATTGATGTAATGTTTAGTTAATTACATGTGATGAAATATGTCTCATGTATTTGTTATCATTTTGCATAAACCTCTTTTGTCCTCCTAATAAAGTTTATAAAAGCCGTACTGCAGTGGAGTCCATTGTCATTGCATACACTGGCTAAATAATTGTATATTTACTACTGGCTTCTCTGTAAATGGAAATTCTGAGAAATTCATTTATTTACTGTAAAACCTTTTAAGTTTTCCTTTATTAAAATAAAGCGTTACTAAAGATGAGCTAGAGTTAATCAGAATTACACAATCATTGTAAAACTCAATTATTTATTGTGTAAACATGATGATCTGTACAACTTCTGGATCTTTAGTTTTATGAACCTGTTAATTAATTAATTATAAGAAAAATGTGTCTCTGAGGTCTAACCTTTATAACACTGATCACAAAGTATTACACCTAAACACACTTTACCTAATGTTTATACTTCTTGCCATATAAAGCTCTATTGTGACTTGTGACCCTTAACATTTACATGCTTTAAACAGTGATCAAGTTTCCATTAACACTGAGATGCGTTGCCTTGTGGTTTTAACCACATCAAAGATTCTCCTACACAACAGCATTCAAAAAGTTTTTAACTTAAACTTCTACCAGTTTATCATGTCTAGCAAAATCAGTTGATTGATCATTTAATTGTTTTTTTTTGTTGAAATAATAATTGAAATATTTGTCTTTGCCAATATTATAGTATTAAAAAACTAATATGAATTAACCAAATTTATTCATGCATTTCTATAATACTTTATTCATTATAAACTTCCAGGTTAAGTTGCAGCTGTCATTTAGATTTCAGCGCACTGATCAACTTCCTATTTTGAATTGACCAAGAAGAGACTGATGATGCTCCATAAAAAATAATAGCATTAATATCTGAATGGATACTGTTCTTACTTACAATATCATATGCTATATATAATGTTCAGTTTTAAATGTCTACTGCATGCCATAAACTTACTTTTAACATACAGTACAAAAAAATAGGCAGTACACTCTATGGCCAAATGTTTGTTGACCTTTACACCAATATGTGCTTCTTGAATGTGCTTCCCATTCTACATTTATTCCTTTTTGCTGATATAATAACCTCCACTCTTTTGAGAATATTTTTCGATAGATTTTTGAGTGTGGCTGTGGGATTTATGTTCATTCAGGCACAAGAGTATTAGTGAGATTTTCTTGGAAAGGAGGTCTTGGGTGCAGTTATTGAAGCTGTTCATGGTGTTCAGTGGAGTTGAGGTCAGGGTTCTGAACAGGAAACTCAAGCTCTTCCACTCTGTCCTTGGCAAACCACGTGTTCATCAGTTTTGGCTTCACTTAGTTCCAGTGAAGGGAAGTCCTAATGGTACAGGAAACAAGGACATTCTGGACAATTGTGTGTGACCCAATATTGTGACAACAGCTTGGGAAAGAACCACATATGGGTGTGATGATTGGCACAATCTTTTGGCCATATAGTGAAGTTTCTTTCTTTAAAATAAAATGCTTAGTACACAGTACCTAAGCAAGGTCAGAAAAATGCATAAAAGTACATCTTAATTTATCTTGATTTCTATAGCTATAATATATACAGTACTACATTTTATACATGTATCTGTGGTTATTGTGGTTATTATAGTACTGTATTGTATATATGTATTCTGTGGTTAAAACCAATTAGCTATGGTTCATAGTAAACAAGTCACTAGCAAAATATGTCACATTCAAAGTGGTAGCCACATTTGCTAATGAGTTAGCCAACAGTAGACTAACATTAGTTTTATTGTCTTTTGAGTAGTTGGGTTCAAAAGCAAGCTCTCTCACATGAGACGACTGCTACACTTTCTGATTAAAGACATTAGCTGTGTATCATGTTTGCCATCAGCTCATTAGCCAAATTCTTACTGTATTCTATCCCCGTTGTCTGTACCGCTTATCCGATCTATCATCGGGTCACGGGGAGCCTCAGGATTCATCTCAGGAGTAATCGGGCACACTCACTCACACACTAAGTGCAATTTAGAGACTCCAGTCAGCCTAGAAGCATGTCTTTGGACTGTGGGAGTAGACCAGAGCACCCGGAGGAAACCCACCAAGCACGGGGAGAACATGCAAACTCCACATGCTAACCACTAACTTTTGTAAGGCATTGCTGTTTTTAGCTAGAAAATAATAGAAAAAAATATAACTGATGACTGATTAAATAAAAGATAAGGTGAATTTAAATTACAGCTGCTCTCATCTGATCTTCTACACATTTTCATGGTGTTGTCCTCCTCTATCTTCTATCTTTGAAGATCTTTCTGCATGAAACTAAGGGGCACAGATCTGAGACCAATTATATCTAAAACCACAAACCTCTGTATGAATGATATGAGCACACACATATATAATGTTACTGTGTGAGTTGAAGCTTACTAAAAAGCGGTAGTGAGTGGCCTGTTATTTCCTGTTGAGTATTTAGTATAACTTCCTGTTGGGACTGGAAGGCGCAGCTTGGTACATAACAACACCACTGAGGTAATCAGAGGACCAGACTACACATGCAGAAGTAATTTAATTTATAGTATACAAATTACAGTATTTTTAAGCGAATGATTAAATATTTTAATGCACAATAATCAAATGTGCTTCTACCATTAAGCAAGATTAATCATAATCATAATAAAAAAAACTTTTCTTAAAATCAGATGGTGGAGGCCATGTATGTTTGTTGGGGGGGGGGGGCGTTGTTGCTGTTGCATGCTTGGCATCGACATACATAAGTGCCCTATGATCTTTTTTTTCTATCCTTTTTGCAGCACCAAACCCACAACAAATCAGTTGGCAAAATCTCCATATGAATACATCATCCGATTTGATGTTTATCTCCAGACTGATACTGTCCATATTACTATTTAAGAATGAAACTTCCAGAAGAGCAAAACTAATCAGGGCAAAATACAGTATTTAATAAGAAACTGGTAAACGCCAGTTTAGCACCATCAGTGTGGAAATATTTTCAGAATTTGCATCAAGCTGATTACAATATACTCATATTTAAAAAGTTGAAGAGGAAAGATATGCTGCATTTACAGTACAAGCACTGAGACATATTATCCAGCAGAACCTGTACTGTATGTTTATGAATAAATATATATTGTGCTGCTAATAATTTAACATAATCTCCTTTTGGCTTTCAAGTTTAATTTAAGATCATGTTCTTAATTTCTCTTTCCCCTGGGGTTAGATCATTTCAATTTCAATTTATTTGTATAGCGCTTTTAACAATGGACATAGTCTCAAAGCAGCTTTACAGAAGATAATAAGCCTGCATAATTATATAGATTGCTGTGTATCTTACACTTCGTTAATATTATGCCCCTTTTGTCCACTAGAGGGCAAACCTGGACTACAACATCACAAAGCATTACCTCTATTTCACAACCTCAATGTTTACATCTATTCAGCACTTATGACTTCATCTTTTAACATTATAAACACTGTGGAAGGCTGTCTGTTATTAATTCGCATTTTTATATAATTTTGCAAAACAGCTACTACATTGTTATTCTGTTAAAAACATCAATTTGTAGATGTGGTCCAGGATAAGTTCAACATGAAAATTAACAATTAAAGTAGCATTATTATTAGTAGTAGTATTAATATCATCATCATCAATCTAGCCATGAGGGTCACAGTCCAGTGATTTCTGTGCCGGTCCCAAGCCCGGATAAATAGAGAGGGTTGTGTTAGGAAGGGCATCCGGCGTAAAACATTGCCAAATTTAACCATGCGAATCGTCAGTACTCTGAATTTCATACCAGATCGGTCGAGGCCCAGGTTAACAACGACCGCCATCGGCGCTGTTGACCTACAGGGCGCCGGTGGAAATTGGGCTACTTTTGGTCAAAGAAGTAGAGGAGGGAGGAGAGTGCACAGACAGAGAGAGAAGAGGAAAGGTAAGAGTGTAGGACTGAAAATAGGAACTCTGAATGTTGGTACTATGACAGGGAAAGGTAGAGAGCTGGCTGATATGATGGAGAGAAGGAAGGTGGATATACTGTGTGTACAGGAGACCAGATGGAAGGGTAGCAAGGCTCATAGTATAGGAGCAGGATTCAAGCTGTTTTATTATGGTGTGGATAGAAAGAGAATTGGGGTAGGTGTGGTCCTGAAGGAGGAGTTTATGAGGAATGTTCTAGAGGTGAATTAGATGAGGTGATGGAGAGTATTCCCACGGGTGAGAGAGTGGTGATAGTAGCGGATTTTAATGGACATGTTGGTGAGGGGAACACAGGTGATGAGGAGGTGATGGGCAAGTTTGGAGTTAAAGAAAGGAACCTAGAAGGACAGATGGTAGTGGACTTTGCTAAGAGGATGGACATGGCTGTGCTTAACACTTATTTTCAGAAGAGGGAGGAGCATAGAGTGACTTACAAGAGTGGAGGTAGGAGAACACCGGTAGACTACATCCTATGTAGAAGAGGCAATCTGAAAGAGATTAGTGACTGTAAAGTGGTAGTGGGAGAGAGTGTACCCAGACAGCATAGGATGGTGGTGTGTAGGATGACTTTGATGGTCTGTAAGAAGAAGAGGTCAAAGATAGAGAAGAAAATCAAGTGCTGGAAGCTGAAAAAGGAGGAATGTTGTGAGGAATTTAGACAGAACTTGAGGCAGGCTCTGGGTGGTCAGGTAGTGCTGCCAGATGACTGGGAATCTACAGCAGAAGTGATCAGGGAGACAGGGAGAAAGGTGCTGGGTGTGTCATCTGGAAGGAGGAAAGAAGATAAGGAGACTTGGTGGTGGAATGAGGAAGTTCAGGATAGTATCCAGAGGAAGAGGTTAGCCAAGAAGAAGTGGGACATGGACTAAAGAGAATAGACAGTAATACAAGGAGTTACAGCACAGAGTGAAGAGGGAGGTGTCTAAGGTCAAGCAGAAGGCATATGAAGAGTTGTACACTAGGTTAGACACTAGAGAAGGACAGAAGGACTTGTACAGGTTAGCTAGGCAGAGGGATCGAGATGGGAAGGATGTGCAGCAAGTTAGAGTTATTAAGGATAGAGATGGAAGGGTGATCACAAGTGAGGAAAGTGTACAGAGGAGATGGAAGGAGTACTTTGAGGAGCTGATGAATGAGGAAAATGAGAGGGAAAAAAGAGTAGAAGGGGTGAACTCTGTGGAACAGAAAGTAAATAAGATTAGAAAGGATGAAGTCAGGAAGGCTTTGAAGAGGATGAAAAGTGGAAAGGCAGTTGGTCCTGACGGCATCCCGGTGGAAGTCTGGAAGTGTCTGGGAGAGGCAGCAGTGGAATTTTTAACTAGTTTGTTCAACAGGGTTTTAGAGAGTGAGAGGATGCCTGAGGAATGGAGAAGAAGTGTGTTAGTGCCAATCTTTAAGAATAAGGGTGACGTGCAGAGTTGCAGCAACTATAGGGGGATAAAGTTGATGAGCCATACAATGAAGCTATGGGAAAGAGTAGTGGAAGCTAGGTTGAGGAAGGTAGTGGAAATTTGTGAGCAGCAGTATGGCTTCATGCCCAGAAAGAGCACAACAGATGCAATTTTTGCTCTGAGAATTTTGATGGAGAAGTATAGGGATGGTCAGAGGGAGTTGCACTGTGTGTTTGTAGACTTGGAGAAAGCGTATGACAGGGTGCCAAGAGAAGAGCTGTGGTACTGTATGAGGAAGTCAGGAGTAGCAGAGAAGTATGTCAGAGTGGTGCAGGACATGTATGAGAGGAGCAGGACAGTGGTGAGGTGTGCTGTAGGTCAGACAGAGGAGTTCAAAGTGGAGGTGGGACTGCATCAGGGATCGGCTTTGAGCCCCTTCCTGTTTGCTATGGTGATGGACCAGTTGTCAGAGGAGGTCAGACAGGAGTCTCCTTGGACAATGATGTTTGCAGATGACATTGTGATCTGTAGTGAGAGCAGGGAGCAGGTGGAGGAAAACCTGGAGAGGTGGAGGTTTGTGCTGGAGAGAAGAGGAATGAAAGTCAGTCGTAGTAAGACTGAGTACATGTGTGTGAATGAAATGGAGGGAAGTGGAACAGTAAGGTTACAGGGTGAAGAGGTGAAGAAGGTACAGGAGTTTAAGTACTTGGGGTCAACAGTCCAGAGTAATGGAGAGTGTGGGAAAGAGGTAAAGAAGCGAGTGCAGGCAGGTTAGAATGGGTGGAGAAAGGTGTCAGGAGTTCCGTGTGATAGGAAAATATCAGCAAGAATCAAGGGGAAGGTGTACAGGACAGTGGTGAGACCGGCCATGCTGTATGGTTTAGAGACAGTGTCACTGAGGAAGAGACAGGAGTCAGAGCTAGATATAGCAGAGCTGAAGATGTTGAGGTTCTCTTTGGGAGTGACAAGGTTGGACAGGATTAGGAACGAGTACATCAGAGAGACAGCTCATGTTGGACGTTTGGGGGACAAAGTTAGGGAGGCCAGATTAAGATGCTTTGGACATGTTCAGAGGAGGGAGAGTGAGTATATTAGTAGGAGAATGTTGGACATGGAGCTGCCAGGCAGGAGGCAAAGAGGAAGGCCAAAGAGGAGGAATATGGATGGAATTAATGAGAATATGAAGCTAGTGGGTGCAAGTGTTGAGGATGCAGAAGATAGGGATAGGTGGAGAGAGATGATTCGCTGTGGCGACCCATGAAGGGAAAAGCCAAAAGAAGAAGAAGAAGAATATCATCATCATCCATTCTCTACCACTTATCCAATCTATTCTCGGCATCAAGGCAGGATACACCCTGGACAGAGTGCCAACCCATTGCAGGACACACACACAACAGACAATTTAGAGATGCCAATCAACCTACAGTGCATGTCTTTGGATCAGGAGAGGAAACCCCCTGAGGCAGGGGGAGAACATGCAAACTCCACACACACAGCGGAGGCGAGAATCAAACCCCCAACCCTGGAGTTATGAGGCAGACGCGCTAACCACCAAGCCACCAAGCCACCGTGCCCCCTTCATCAGCAGCATCATCATCATCATCATCATCATCATCCTTATTATTATTACTATTTACTAGATAATGTTTTTCTGCTATTTATTACTAAAAATAGCTAAATAAATGTAGATAAAAATAAAGTATTAACAAATAAGAAATATAACTAGATTAGTTTAGTTTAGTTTCATTCCACTTGTCTCCAACTCTCATTAATTTAAATGACCTTAAATTATTACTGTGTATTCATTTTATTAGCCCATGAATTTTGTCTTTATTTAGGGTCTGTATCATAGCAACTTCAAAGCACTTCTGTAACTCCCTCTGAATAAAAAAGTCTGTCACATGCTGTAGTTTTTGGGACTGATACAGTCAGGAATCATACATGTTTCTCTTGGCTCTGGCTTGTTTTCAAGTTAGTTGTCCTGCACAGTAGAAAACAGTCATAAAGTTTCACACTCAAGCTCTTTTTTCACAGACAGATAAGAGCGAGATGAACTCTTCCTGCCTGCAAGACATGTATAATACAGTTGGCATGAAGTTCTGTGCCATGTCTGATAAAAGAGTCACTCTTTCTTTCACTTTATGCTGAGCTTATCGTTGTCAACAACACAGACATACAGTTGTTCTAAAACAGTCACATGACTGTCTTTTTTTTTTGTTTGTTTGTTTGTTTGTTTTTGCAAAGCATACAGTAGTCTCCAATGTATTAAAATGTATTTAGGAAGAACATATCCAATGTACCAAAAAGTGCAGATCACAACTAAATTATAAAGCAACCTGTGAATATCTCAGCAATGACAGGAAGGAGATGGATTGCATCACTCTCTTACCAGGAATCAAGGAATTGGCTTAAATACAACAATCCGAGTTTT
Organism: Hemibagrus guttatus; assembly: GCA_033459395.1. Lineage (NCBI taxonomy): Eukaryota > Metazoa > Chordata > Actinopteri > Siluriformes > Bagridae > Hemibagrus > Hemibagrus guttatus. Next base: position 11,346,439 of record JAUCMX010000019.1, read on the forward strand.
ATGTAAACATAATTTAAATCAATCCACTCTTGTGGATTTGTGATTTCACCTGGCTTACTTAGCCTTTTTTGCTGTAAAAAAAAAATAATAAATAAAAAAAAAATTAAAAATGCCATTTTTTGCATGCCAACTAAAAAAATCCTAAAAAAGAAAGAATAATTTCACCCACAACAAAAACTGATAGAGTTCACTCAATTCCCAAATTCCCTCATACTCTCCACCAGAAATTTCCCTTTTATTTAATCAGTAATCAAGCATGCACATAAGCCAGTAAAGAAACTTTAATGGCTAATAGTGTGCCAAGATATGAACCTCTCCCTTACCTTATAACTTAACAGTGAGTAGGCATTATTCCAGCTGAGACTTATTAAAGAAAAATAAAAAAGAATTCAGCAAATTGCTGGAATGCCTAAGTTTCCAGTCAAAGGCTTATCCCTTACATTCACAGGACTATCAGTGGGTTCAGGGTACATTCCTCACTTCTTTAACTCCATATCAATCCTATTAGTCTGACTACAGTCTCATAGTACATACTCATAGTACAGAGTTCATGCTACATAGCACATAGTACATAACATTACTGTGTTTTAAGATTGATAGCTGAATTATAAGATAACCTCTGGGGGTTAAAATGGATATATGATTTTAATATATTCCTAAATATGTATTTAAGTCAGGAGAGGTCAATCTTATCCACAAACGGCTGGTGTGGCCTCAGATTTTTGCTCCAGCCAGTACATAGCCGAATCTGATTGCAATCAGCTATTAGGTGTGGCTCCTTTGGTGTGCATTTTCAGCTCATTGTAAATGGATTGGTTTTTTTTATTATTATTATTAAAATAATCAGATTTCAAACCATGGTGCCATTTATCACTCTGTCTATCAGTTACTCAGTTCTGATTGGAGCACTGAACACACTCCTCCACTGGGCTTTGTGATGTTTAGACATCAAGGACATTGAGGCAACAGTATTTCCTGTTGGGAGAAAAATAGAAAGCAGAAGATAAACAATAGGTGTAGCTTATGATCTTTGAGTGCATCCTTGAGTGCATCACGACTTCTTTTCCTTAAATTTTATTAGCACTTAACGTCATATGTCATACATATTGCAAACTTTTAGAGGTTTAAGTGGGGTTGCTTGATTTCACAATCATATAGTGCTGATAAATAAGCATCCTCTTGGGTCTCTGAATCTGAAATTGCTGGAATGTGATGCAGACATTCTCCAGGTTGCAGGTCAGTAACAGGCTATGCGAATTCCTTCCCATCAGCCCTGTGCCTTTAAATCTGTTCACCATTATGGCATGTCAAAAGAGCTTGTCCATTATCTTTACTCAGAAATGCCATGTGTGGGTCCTATACACATATAATCTGATGTGTTTGTGTTTAACTTTTTAATGCTGGGAATTCAGAGTTTCTATGTTTGAAACATGTTTTCTGTAATCTGAGACACTCTGATAGACAATGGGCCATGAAATAATCATGATAGTTTAAAGATTTTGTTTAAACACCTGGGTTTAATTAAGCAAACAAATTCACACAACATCAGCTTCCACCTTCCCACATTTTCCTTTATGTAGCTATGAAGTATGAATAGCATTTTATATGAACTCGCATATGCATATACGTTCACTTTGCGTGAGAAGCCATGTCTTGCATGCCTCCTCTCGGTTTTAAAACTGACATGCCGCTCACTAATCTTTGTCTTCCTGTACACAGAAACCCACTCCCCATTTTCCTCCTGCCAGGATGTTTTTTTTTCCATTTCTTTTTAGCCGCAATCATTTCAGTTTCTACACAGATCCACTGATAAGGAGGTTGTAGCCAGAGTTTCGCTGCTAAAGGAAGGGTGGACCGTGGGACGTTAAAGGCAAGATGACGATATTTACATACTGTTAAAGGGTTATCAGAAAGGTTGACAAATTCCTTCATCGTATGGAGACCATACTGAGAACCGTATGTTGAAGGATGAAAACAAAAAAGATTTTTATAGAAATAAATGCATCTGAAAGCATCATCCTTAACAATGTATTTTCAGTTGTTCCGTTTAGTTAATTGTTTATATCTTATCTTAAAACTCCAATATGTTTGATTGATTGACATCATGTCTGATTTAATTCAGTCATTTCACATATGCTATGCAGCATAGATTACATGGCTTCAGTTCAGTGACAAACTTCTTATAATTTTTTTTTTTGCATAAATATTTTACAGTAAATATTATTTAATATAAAGCTTGTTTGCATATGTGCCTGAGGTGAGTGAAACAGCTGGAATGATGAAAGGGCTGGTAAAGAGAAATGAAGCAAGGGCTAATTCCCATGGGCACCATAATCAGTGAGTACTTTGTGGCATTATGGGGAATGTAGGAAACAGCTGACCAAAGTTAAAATAAAAAAGCATGTTGACAAAAAGTTTCAACCAAAAAGTCAACCGAAGAATGGCATCATAAAAACAAATCACCCTTTTCCAATGGATATCATGGAATGCCACAGATGAATTAAATATTAATTAAATAAATATTAATAAAGATTTGATTAAATATTAATTCAAATTAAAAACATTGTTCAGTTCAATTATATTTATTTGTATAGCGCTTTTAACAATGGACATTGCTTCAAAGCAGCTTTACAGAAATATATTTTTAATATTTTAATATTAAGTTACTATTTATCTCTAACATTTATCCCTTATGAGCAAGCCTGAGGCAATGGTGGCAAAGAAAAACTCCCTGAGATGTTATGAGGAAGCAACCTTGAGAGGAACCAGGCTCAGAAGGTAGCTCATCCTCATTTGGATGACACTGGACAGTAAATAATGTAAATGTAAATAATGTCGTTCACGTGGAATTGTGCAACCAAGAGCTCCTGAGGAACTATTAGGTCAGCGTCATTTCTGAGTTCATTATAGACTTACCACTAATTCCTTTCTGCCGACGTCTTCACATGTTCACTGATTAAGGCCCAAGCACAAAGCTGACCGGCCCAAGGCTCAAGGTGTTTTTTATTTTATTTCCCAGTCACTGTGCTAAGTCACCTTTCATGGCTTCTCATCCACTAACAGGAGCTATTTTTAAGGATATGTACTTTATTTGCTGCTTTTAGTGGATTTTCTTTAAAATTAGTTTTCTTGGCTTGATCATTCGGCTTTGCTCAAGGGACTAATAGGATTTTCTGGCATTTCCATCACTAGTTCTGAAGCTTCACCAATGAGCTGTCACTGTTCTGAATCAGTGTGTATAAGCTGCCCTTGCAGTTGTTTGATGCTATGTTGTTATCATATAAATCAAAGACTAAATTCAATATTCTCATTTATTAATGTATTAATAAAAACATTTCACAATTCTGTGGAAAATAGTGAATGGCAAAAATACAGTATTAAAAGCCAAGATGTCAAAATAGTATAAGTAGTGGTTGGAAACTATATGTGAACTGCTCAGCGCTAAACTAATTGTTGTTTTGTTTTGGTTTTTTACATCTACTCACAATAAAATAATGCTGTAATACTTTTAAACACCAAAGCATATTAAGCAACTCTGGTTGACAGTAATGCAAGGGGAGGGATTAGCTCCTACCCATCTTATGAAAATGAAGGAAGCCACACAGATAAAACAAGAAATGAGGCTCCATAATTAGCAAATTACTTTTTCCTTCTTGTTGTAGCTTGTCTAGCTTGAGGTTTATTTTTTAGTTTTTTGTTTGTTTCTTTCTTTCTTTTTTTGCCTAAGTAACTGATAGACAGACTGATACAGTAAATGTCACCATGGTTTGAAATCTGATTTGATATGTCAACGAAAATGTACATTAATATTTTAAAGTATTATATTCTAATCAAAATGACCAACTGTAACTGTTTACTAGAATTGGGGAAAAAATAAAAGGTTATAAAAGTTCAAATCCCAGCACCAGCAAGCTGTCACTTTTTGATCCATCACAACTGTACCGCTTCTCCCAAGTCCTTTACCTTCGAACCACGTTAGAAGCCTGGAAGAACTTCAAGCCTACCACAGAGGGACAAACAGATGGTGGGCATATATGGAATCCCAGGTATATTCAGAGCCTTTCTAGAGATGTTTTGTTATTAATGTTATATATACAGTGGGGCAAAAAAGTATTTAGTCAGCCACCAATTGTGCAAGTTCTCCCACTTAAAAAGATGAGAGAGGCCTGTAATTTTCATCATAGGTACACTTCAACAATGAGAGACAGAATGAGAAAAAAAAAATTCAGAAAATCACATTGTCTGATTTTTAAAGAATTTATTTGCAAGTTATGGTGGAAAATAAGTATTTGGTCACCTACAAAAAAGCAAGATTTCTGGCTCTCACAGACCTGTAACTTCTTCTTTAAGAGGCTCCTCTGTCCTCCACTCGTTACCTGTATTAATGGCACCTGTTTGAACTCGTTATCAGTATAAAAGACACCTGTCCACAACCTCAAACAGTCAGACTCCAAACTCCACTATGGCCAAGACCAAAGAGCTGTCAAAGGACACCAGAAACAAAATTGTAGACCTGCCTGCATGTCTGTATTTCTTCTCTGTTTTGCTCTGTCATTCTTTACTTTTCAGATTACACATTGCTATCCTTAAAAGGGGAGGCAGGAGGAATGTGGTCCATGTGTTGGTCCAAAAAAAAGAATTCCTAGTGCTTCTGGCTTCTCATTGCTTCTCATCAGTGAAAATTTTGCAGTAGCAAATGGTGGGATGAATACAGAGAACTGCCACATGTACACAAATACAAACCTCCACATAGACCATAATCCAAGCTTAGTTTTAAACCAGGGACCCTGACATCACCCCATTAAGAAATTTCTTCTTTAGGTAAATGTAGTAGGTCAAACACAATTCAGGCCTGTGTTTAGGCCTGTGTTTGAACTGACTTGACACCAGGAACTAAACAGAGATCTTTTGTTGCAAGTTTGTGAATGTAGATATAGTATTGTGTGTATTTAGACACAATCCAGAGCATTTTTGAGGTTGGGGGAGGTTATATGGGTCAACCCTGCCACAGAACAAGTCCTTCAAATTCTTGATGACTGTCTTTGTCCCTATCCTCCCTTTCAGTGGAATTGAATTGTATATCATTGTGTAATCAGATGTATGAGAAATCAGCCGTCAATTTTTGTCGAGAGTGACATACAAGTGAAAAGAAATCCCATCCAAGCACAGAAAGCTTTAAAAATCATTAGTAATACAAGTGTTTCAAAGATAAATATCCACACAATGGCCAGAAACAAGTGCAAGACAGTTGTAAAAAAAAAACAAAGACACACAAGACAATAACTGGATTAAGTTCTAATACACAGCAGTGTGTTTTCATGATACCTAATAACACACATAATCATTATATTAATGTTCACTACCAACTGCAGTGCTGTTATTAGCATAGTAAGAAACTAAGACAGTCTTTACCCCTTGAGTCTCTCCACTCCTGCAGAAGGAAAGGAAAATATAAACTGATTTTTTTTTGCTAATGAACTATAACAAATAAACCTACTTCTCTTTATTTGCATTACTCCAAGTATCAAAATCTTAGTATCAAAATTTTCATAATCACTTTAGAATATTAATTTATATAATACATATTAATATTGAATATTAATATTTTAGAATAATTTCATTTTATAATGTTTCAAATTTAGAATGTTTTGATTTTAGAGTGTTTATAATTTAGAATGTTTATAATTTAGAATTAATAATTAATTATAGAATTAATTTAGAACAGAATTTAGAATAGAATTTAGAGTTAATTATAATTTAACTTTTTTATTTTATTATTTTAATTTAAGGTATATTTAGAATTTTTAATGTGTAGATTTTAAAATGACTATATTTTAGAATGTTTAGAATTTAGAATGTTTCCATTAAAGAATGTTTAGAATTTGGAAAAGTTTCATTTTAATATGTTTAGAATTTAGAATAGTTTAATTTTAGAATGTTTAGAATTTAAAATGTTAACAAAACAAAGTTTTTCTGATTTTTAGAATGTAGAATGTTTTGAAGATGCTGTACAACAAGCTTGTGAAACTTCACACAGAACACAAATAGATGTAGCATTATGCGCTACCAGTCAAGAGGTGCCACTGATAGATAGATAGATAGATAGATAGATAGATAGATAGATAGATAGATAGATAGATAGATAGATAGATAGATAGATAGATAGATAGATAGATAGATAGATAGATAGATAGATAGATAGATAGATACTTTATTGATCCAATGAGGGAAATTTTTGTGTTACAGCAGCTTAGACAATTGCAAGATACAACACATACACTCATATACTCATGCACACATATACATACACACACACACACATTGTGCATTGTGAAGTAAGTTAGTGCTAGCATAATCAGGGTTATGGTCAGCTTGAGGCTAGGGCTGGAAAGAGTGAAGTAAGGAAGAAAACAGGAGGCCCCTATGACCTGAGACATCACACATGTACAGGACACAGGAAACAGGCACTTTCTATGCCCCACATTGTTCTCACTTCTACACATGTACACAAAGTTTGTCAGTTCTTGAATGTCAGTTTAAATCCTGCATATATGTGGAAACTTAAGAAACAATGTTGAATCTCAACTTTCCCTCTTGCTACTTACTGGCTACCAGAATGGTGGAAGAAAATTAGCTCTGTATCCCAACCCAGCTCTTCAACCTCACAGAGCTTAGCATATCCTTCTCTGAGATCTAAAAATGTTCATCACGCAAGATCTCGCTGCTTCTTGCTAAGCAAGATCTCACTGCATCTCACTGCCCAATATCTTGCTGCCTCTAACTGCCAAAGATCTCAGTGCCTCTCACAGCAGAAGCTCATATTGCTGCTCACTGTGCTAGATCATGTTGCTTGTCCCTTTAAACTACCAAGCTTGGTGGTTTGGTGGTTAGCACGTTTGCCGCACACCTCCAGGGTTGGGGGTTCAATTCCTGCCTCTGCTGTGTGTGTGTGGAGTTTGCATGTTCTCCCCGTGCCTCGGGGGTTACCTCCCCCGGTCCAAAGATATGCATTGTAGGTTGATTGGCATCTCTAAATTGTCCGTAGTGTGTGAGTGAATGAGAGTGTGTGTGTGCACTGCGATGGGTTGGCACTCCATCCAGGGTGTATCCTGCCTTGATGCCCAATGACGCCTGAGATAGGCACAGGCTCCCCGTGACCCGAGAATAGATCGGATAAGTGGTAGACAATGAATAATAATAACTTAAAAAACATCAAAAGAGATAAATCTAGATTATTTTAGCACTTTTGTACTATATTGTAATTACAACTAGGATAATTGGATATGACCATCTAGGGCATTGGTGGCTCAGTGGTAGGTTTCTCGTCTACCATGCGAAAAGCCTGGGTTCGTTTCCCAGCCAATGCCTCAGCCCCAGCCACTGGATGCAGTGCCGGTCCCAAGCCTGGAAAAATGGGAGGGTTGTATCAGGAAGGGCATCCGGCATAAAACATTTACCAAGTTGTTGTGCGGACCAGTTGGTCTGCTGTGGCGACCCCAAACAGGGAGCAGCCGAAAGCAACTCCCAATTGGATATGACCATCCAATTACAAAGTCAGCATTAGTATTACTTATTAACATTACATATGAAGACAATCTAGCCATGGGGGTCACAGTCCAGTGACTTCTGTGCCGGTCCCAAGCCCGGATAAATAGAGAGGGTTGCGTCAGGAAGGGCATCCGGCGTAAAACATTGCCAAATTTAACCATGCGAATCGTCAGTACGAATTTCATACCGGATCAGTCGAGGCCCGGGTTAACAACGACCGCCATCGGCGCTGTTGACCTACAGGGCGCCGGTGGAAATTGGGCTACTGTTGGTCAAAGAAGTAGAGGAGGGAGGAGAGTGCGCAGACAGAGAGAGAAGAGGAAAGGTAAGATTGTAGGACTGAGAATAGGAACTCTGAATGTTGGTACTATGACAGGGAAAGGTAGAGAGCTGGCTGATGTGATGGAGAGAAGGAAGGTGGATATACTGTGTGTACAGGAGACCAGGTGGAAGGGTAGCAAGGCTCGTAGTATAGGAGCAGGATTCAAGTTGTTTTATTATGGTGTGGATAGTAAGAGAAATGGGGTAGGTGTGGTCCTGAAGGAGGAGTTTGTGAGGAATGTCCTGGAGGTGAAGAGAGTGTCAGACAGGGTGATGAGTCTGAAGTTAGAGATCGAAGGGGTGATGTTGAATGTTGTTAGTGGTTATGCCCCACAGGTAGGTTGTGAGTTAGAGGAGAAAGAGAGATTCTGGAGTGAATTAGATGAGGTGATGGAGAGTATTCCCACGGGTGAGAGAGTGGTGATAGGCGCGGATTTTAATGGACATGTTGGTGAGGGGAACACAGGTGATGAGGAGGTGATGGGCAAGTTTGGAGTTAAGGAAATGAACCTAGAAGGACAGATGGTAGTGGACTTTGCTAAGGGGATGGACATGGGTGTGGTTAACACTTATTTTCAGAAGAGGGAGGAGCATAGAGTGACTTACAAGAGTGGAGGTAGGAGCACACAGGTAGACTACATCCTATGTAGAAGAGGCAATCTGAAAGAGATTAGTGACTGTAAAGTGGTAGTGGGAGAGAGTGTAGCCAGACAGCATAGGATGGTGGTGTGTAGGATGACTTTGATGGTCTGTAAGAAGGAGAGGTCAGAGATAGAGATAGAGAAGAAAACCAAGTGGTGGAAGCTGAAAAAGGAGGAATGTTGTGAGGAATTTAGACAGAAGTTGAGGCAGGCTCTGGGTGGTCAGGTATTGCTGCCAGATGACTGGGAAACTACAGCAGAAGTGATCAGGGAGACAGGGAGAAAGGTGCTGGGTGTGTCATCTGGAAGGAGGAAAGAAGATAAGGAGACTTGGTGGTGGAATGAGGAAGTTCAGGATAGTATCCAGAGGAAGAGGTTAGCCAAGAAGAAGTGGGACATGGACAGGACTGAAGAGAATAGACAGTAATACAAGGAGTTACAGCGCAGAGTGAAGAGGGAGGTGTCTAAGGCCAAGCAGAAGGCATATGAAGAGTTACACTAGGTTAGACACTAGAGAAGGAGAGAAGGACTTGTACAGGTTAGCTAGGCAGAGGGATCGAGATGGGAAGGATGTGCAGCAAGTTAGAGTTATTAAGGATAGAGATGGAAGGGTGCTCACAAGTGAGGAGAGTGTACAGAGGAGATGGAAGGAATACTTTGAGGAGCTGATGAATGAGGAAAATGAGAGGGAAAAAAGAGTAGAAGGGGTGAACTCTGTGGAACAGAAAGTAGATAAGATTACAAAGGATGAAGTCAGGAAGGCTTTGAAGAGGATGAAAAGTGGGAAGGCAGTTGGTCCTGACGACATCCCGGTGGAGGTCTGGAAGTGTCTGGGAGAGGCAGCAGTGGAATTTTTAGCTAGTTTGTTCAACAGGGTTTTAGAGAGTGAGAAGATGCCTGAGGAATGGAGAAGAAGTGTGTTAGTGCCGATCTTTAAGAATAAGGGTGACGTGCAGAGTTGCAGTAACTATAGGGGGATAAAGTTGATGAGCCATACAATGAAGGTATGGGAAAGAGTAGTGGAAGCTAGGTTGAGGAAGGTAGTGGAAATTTGTGAGCAGCAGTATGGCTTCATGCCCAGAAAGAGCACAACAGATGCAATTTTTGCTCTGAGAATTTTGATGGAGAAGTATAGGGATGGTCGCACTGGGACTTGAGGGAGTTGCACTGTGTGTTTGTAGACTTGGAGAAAGCGTATGACAGGGTGCCAAGAGAAGAGCTGTGGTACTGTATGAGGAAGTCAGGAGTAGCAGAGAAGTATGTCAGAGTGGTGCAGGACATGTATGAGAGGAGCAGGACAGTGCTGAGGTGTGCTGTAGGTCAGACAGAGGAGTTCAATGTGGAGGTGGGGCTGCATCAGGGATCGGCTCTGAGCCCCTTCCTGTTTGCTATAGTGATGGACCAGTTGTCAGAGGAGGTCAGACAGGAGTCTCCTTGGACAATGATGTTTGCAGATGACATTGTGATCTGTAGTGAGAGCAGGGAGCAGGTGGAGGAAAACCTGGAGAGGTGGAGGTTTGCGCTGGAGAGAAAAGGAATGAAAGTCAGTTGTAGTAAGACTGAGTACATGTGTGTGAATGAAAGGGAGGGAAGTGGAACAGTAAGGTTACAGGGTGAAGAGGTGAAGAAGGTACAGGAGTTTAAGTACTTGGGGTCAACAGTCCAGAGTAATGGAGAGTGTAGGAAAGAGGTAAAGAAGCGAGTGCAGGCAGGTTGGAATGGGTGGAGAAAGGTGTCGGGAGTTCTGTGTGATCAGAAAATATCAGCGAGAATCAAGGGGAAGGTGTACAGGACAGTGGTGAGACCGGCCATGCTGTATGGTTTAGAGACAGTGTCACTGAGGAAGAGACAGGAGTCAGAGCTAGAGGTAGCAGAGCTGAAGATGTTGAGGTTCTCTTTGGGAGTGACAAGATTGGACAGGATTAGGAATGAGTACATCAGAGGGACAGCCCATGTTGGACGTTTGGGGGACAAAGTTAGGGAGGCCAGATTAAGATGGTTTGGACATGTTCAGAGGAGGGAGAGTGAGTATATTGGTAGGAGAATGTTGGACATGGAGCTGCCAGGCAGGAGGCAAAGAGGAAGGCCAAAGAGGAGGTATATGGATGGAATTAATGAGGATATGAAGCTAGTGGGTGCAAGGGTTGAGGATGCAGAAGATAGGGATAGGTGGAGAGAAATGATTCGCTGTGGCGACCCCTGAAGGGAAAAGCCAAAAGAAGAAGAAGAAGATTACATATGAAGACACACATAGTGGTTCTATCATTTTTTGGTTAACACACACCCTTCTGCTGCAAATCACACACTCCACCTTTCCTGTGGTGAAAAATTTGTGGATGCTGATAAGAAGGCAGAGAGGAAAACCCAAAACAAACTTTCAATCAGCATGCTAGATGTTTGTAATCAAGAACAATCGCGTTATTTTTATGTTTATTTTTACCCATGGTCCTTATACGTTTGATGCACAATGCAACCCGACATCTTGTGTGAGGCTAAAGTGCAGATAAAGTGTTAATACCATTATATGTGGCAGGCAGGCATTCATGGCATTCTTTCCATGTTTCAACTGAACATGTTCATGTATTCTTTACATTAAATCTTATAATTTCGGTACTTTTCCAATGTATTTTATTTATAAGTGACTCTAAAAGTTAATCAAATAAAATGAGTGAAGGAATGACAAGATTTAAAAAATTGTAATTAACAGTTGTCTTGGTGCTACTGAGATTTGGGTTTGTGGCAAAAAGTTCTTTTCATTTCATTAACCACTGCACAGTTAAATATAGCTCTAAATTACTGGGCCTCAATGAAAATCAATAAACAATCAAAAATAAATGCCAACACTAAAAAAGAATAATTTTAAGAAGTTATTAAGTAATTAAGGTCCATGTCACTTTACCTAGATAATCTGTAATAATTATTTATAACAATGTAATATAAACAATTTTTTTTAAATACCAAAATGCATTATTATTAAAAACATCAAATGAAGAAATTAGTTCAATGATCATACAAAATAATTTGGGTGAAAAATATTATTAGTGACTCTTCATGTTAGCGCTACTGTATTTTAATTTGCAGCTTTTTTACCAATAGTAGTACATGCTCCTGTTTTTGGTGTCTGGTTTGTGTTATTTAGATCTGTACTGTAGGCATTTTTATAGTATGTGTTTCTGCATTTTTCCACATTCACATTTGCTAGCTAGACATGCAAGAATGGCAAATTTTACCATGGCTGATTGTTGCCATCTGAAAAAAGAGACAAATAATCATAGTTTCTTTTCAAAACTCAAGGATGTTTCAGACAATACTGCAATAATACAATACAACAATCACTTCAATGTACTACAGGGCACAGACACACACCCATGCTTTGTTATAAGTGAGGACTTTTCCACTACATTGTTATGATTGTGCGCTGAGATATTTTCCACAAACACTCTCATATTTTCACCTTAGAGTTCATCTGTAATTACTGTAGGCCTGGAGTTCTAGTCTTATTTTTAAATGGCCAGTATAGGTGCAGGATTTCATTCTATCCAAGTAGAAGCCACATCTGATCAGCAAATCATGATCAACAGATTAAACAAGTGGAATCAGGCCACAACAATATTGTGCATGCTGAATATCACATGATATTTGAATACTGGTACATTACTGGACATTAAAATCCATTTAATGTTGGCTATGAAGTGCTGATGAGACCTTTTACAAATGTCCTTTAGATTAGCCTATGTTGTGTGGTTCAAATCAACAAAAATTTACTGTATTCTGTTAAACCTAGTAGCAAACATTCAACATCATTTGCCATCAACTGGGAAACAGTTTATATTTCCGGTTATTAAAAACGTTCCATTTGAGACAATACAACCCTTCTAAAATTCATACACTAGATGATAAAGTACATATTGCATAGTGTAAGTGCATAGTATATATATTATGTTATTTGGGACACAACTAAGGTCTACAACAGGGGTGTCCAGAGTCTTATCCGGAAAGGGCTGATGTGGGTGCAGGTTTTCATTCCAGCTACACTTGATAATCTTTTGAAAGTCATGATCAGCTGATTAAACAGATGGATTCAGGTGTAATTCTTACAAGAATGTTGTAAAATATCAACATACCAAATCATGGCTCCTTCATGACAGCTTCAGGTAAACAAAGAGCCATTGGAGGAGGGAGGACTGTAAAACATTTTAATAGCTTCATAAAAAGTGATATATGTATATACAACATGCAGCCAGCCAGGAACAGTACAAATCCATTAATAAAGTAGCTGTCATAGCATTTAGTGATCCCAAAAGAGGAAAACTTGGAAAAGCTAGGAAAAGCTTGAAATAAAGTAGGAACAAAGCAAAGAAAATGATTAGTGTCATCGGTGTCATGATGCACTGTATATCTGCATCACACACACCCTGTGTTCTCTTCTTAAGACAACCATGTTCCTTGACCGTGTGTTATACAAATACATGGAGGATGTCAGTTGCCTGGTCTGGAACATCTCTAAAAATTTCTCCAAATGTGTCTTTTTTTAATACATATAAAATAATCTACCAACTACTACTACTGGACTTCTGATCGGAAGGTTTTGAGTTTGAATCCCAGGTCCACCAAGCTGCCCCTGAGCAAGGCCCTTAATCCTAAATTGCTCAGTTGTATAAAATGAAATAAAATATAAGTCACTTTGGATAAGGGTGTCAGCCAAATGCCAGAAATGTAAATGAAAACCATTTCTAAATGATTAATCATTCATTTATGACAACATTCAACAAACTTAATATTGTTTTTTGTGGATTCAGTTCATTGCAGCAATTGTGTCCTATTTACAAGTAGGCTGCTTTGGCTGCACTTCATTACTTCTGATATTCAGCTAATAGAAGACACTACTTTCATAACAATAGGTTATTTGTAACATTTTTATTTGTACATTTTTGGAACTGCCTTACATGAAACTGATTTGTAATTCTTGTGCAAATTTACAAATGCAAATTCATGCCCCAAACATGTCTGATACGTAAAAGATATAATAAAAAATGTTTTTTGGGCTGAACTATACCAGTATGTTGTTTCAACATCAGCCAAAGCAAATTTAACATTTATTCTTTTGAAGACCAGAGTAAATGAAATCCAGTGTAAAGAAGCTCAATAGAAGGTTTGGGATTTGAATTTGTACTGACCTTCCATTCATTAGCGCCATATCTACTAAGTTATACAGTGCAAAAATTATTCTACTCTCATAACATATGCATGTTGTTACTTAAATCACAAATACAAAGATAGATGGTGTTTTTGCTTCTGTATGTCCCACTGCTGGATTTGGAGTGGATTCTGTGTGTCAAAAATAATCAAATCAGTGAAAAAAAAGTTAAATGTTATACATAAACTGTATTGCTTTTCATGAATGATGTTCTCCATATTTCTACACACACACACACACACACACACACACACACACACACACACACACACACACACACACAGTATCACTGTTTGTTCTTTGTTGGAGCCACCAAGGTTTATTCCACATGAGGTTGTTATCTGCTGTTCCACTGGCCCTACAGTGAATAATAGATGAAGTTGTTCAGTTTCCTTATATTATTTTGGCAGCTGCATATCATACATCCTATTGGCTATTATTCATCACACTAGAATAATAGTGGCACAAATAGCACTATTCAATTGTTTAAACAATCAAATTAACTTCACATACAAACATTCAGTTAAGTGTCTTGTTGCCAAGATTTGCACAGTGTGTTAACAAAATATTTCCTGGGATAACTGGCCACAATCCATTGATCATTAATTTACCTAAACTTTAGTGCAGCATTTGCGAAGAGATTTCCGTTAGTATACACTTCTAAAACACTCGATGGATTACATTTTAATGTGTTATTCTATTTTTTTTATTATTATTATTATTTTGAAATGAATGTTAAAGTATAATTCTCACAGACGTTGAATTATTTTGTGTGTAAACTACGTTCAAAAGCAACCAGTACAAGTACTGCTGTGTATCATTGTATACAAAGCAATATTAAAGATGATGGACAGTAAAGAGAGCTGGAAATGTTAATACTAATATAAACTGTAGGCAATTTTATGTAGTTTTATTTAATACAGTAGATTATAGACCAGTTTGAATTAGTATGTGCATAATGTTTTCTTTTTTAATAATTACTTTTAATTGTTTATTTTTATCATTTGTTCTTCTGCACAGGTCCATCATTGTGCCCTATTTGATAAAGTGTTAGGAGTTGTGGAAAATATTTTTGTCTAACACTGAAACAATCTATCAAACTCTAACTCACTAATACTTTACCACTATCTGACTCCAAACTCCACATTGACCCGATAGCTCAGTTGAGTGAGACTCTAACTAAAGAAGATGAATCTTGCAGACTGGATGAAGTGCAGATAGAAGGTTTTATTTGCAATCAGCGCTGATACAAGAATTGAGATGCTCACATATGAACGTCCCAGCAAAATCTCCCAACTCAGTCTCAGGAGCTCTCCATATTTATACATTTATCTTATCTCCTTATAATTTTCGAACCATCCTCTCATCCCTGGGAAAGTCACAGACATCTTTTCTTTTGGAATTTTAGGTACTTTTTGGACACCATTATTTCTTATGTTATAACTTTTTCGAGTATCATAGTTTTTCCCATTGCATGTTGTATCTATTGTTATTTTATGTATTCTCTTTATACCTTTTTGATGTTGATGTAGCAGTTCAAGTCCCTTCTATGGCTGAGAAGGCCTGTCAAACTGACATTGCTGATAATGCTAATACTGCTGAGAAAGCAGTTCAAACTCAGTACAAGGATAACAAACGTACCCAGACTGCTCGCCCTGTTTGCCATGTGAACCCTTATGTTGCTAAACCTTTGTATAGAAATGCTCAATAAAGCTGTGTGGCCTGATACCCAATCATGCTGTCTCCTGGTCATTTCATTCACACATAAACTCAAAAATTGCTCCCACAAAGTTTAGGACACTTAAACACCCTGCATGGCCATAGGCTTTTGAGATAGCTTGCTTTAAGGCGTGTTGTTGGCCTTCACTCTGTCTCCCAGTAAATTGTTTATGTTACTTCTGTCTTGATCCATATCTTCATGCAATCAAAATTTCCTCTCTTTTAATCTCTTCTCCTTCTAGTAAGCAAAGTAACTGAACCAATAGTGTTAAACTTCCTCCCAGGAAACTCTACTGGCTTGCATTATCATAGCCTTAAACCATGACTTTAAATAAATTTACAAGTCAGTGGAATTATAAAGGTCTGTTTTCACTTCCAAATAAACCATAAAATGATTAGATTAGTAACTGATACCAAGTCATTCATAGAAATGCTCTTACTACTGAGAGATTCGGCTAATACCTTATATTTCTATATTGGGTAGAAAACAAAAAAGAGCTCACCCCAACACAAATAAAGAAACCTAACCAGTTTATACAAGATCATACTCTAAATAACTTTGAATAGCTAAAATACAAGAGAATTTTCCCCACAGCACAAGCTCCTTGCTTTAATGACTTTTTGCAAATAAATGCAAATTTCTTTAAATATTGTCTGTATTTATCTTAGAACTGATCCATAAAAGCAACCAAAGTAAATAGTTTATTTTGCACAACAACAAAATCTTTCATTTTTACTGCAAATCTTTCTCTTTTTTAATGTCTATTTCCTTAAAAACTCTTATTTGGGGTTTTCATTCTCATACCAGGGAAAATGTGAGGCCTCTACAATTATATGAAAAACTTTTCTACAATTACTTTTCAGTCGCTCTAAAAGCTGTTTGTGAAAACATGAAACACACATGGAAGCAATTTCCTAAAGCTAATGAAACTGTGTTGCATTACTTACCTGATAGTACTACATAGTGGAAACTCGCTATAATACTTCAGCAGTTTGAACCCTGTGAACCTAACAGGAGTTCTGCATGAATGGATCTTAATATGTCTTATTTAACTTACATTAACATACACCATTTTACAGTGGCAATGTCTTTGTTTGTTTAAATTATCAGGGTCATTAACAAAAAAAAAACAAACATGTGAAACCATATATTTTTTTCCATCCAAACTTTTCTTGTGCCTGCCTTTCTTTCAGAAGGAATTACCCAATGTATTGATAAAAATCCAAATTGAATTCCGTTTGTAAACAGTAATAAGCTTTCGAGTCACGTCACTGGACTGTTGTCCCTTATACAAAAGCATTAGATTTAGATTAAGTTGAAGCTAAATGTAGGAAAGGAGGATCAGTGACTACTCAGTTAAGTTAAATGTATAATAAGTATTGCTCTGACAGGCATCTCCAAATGCTGATGCAGATTTTTGTTTACATGCTAAATAAAATATGACATCTGCACTTTAACAAATGGGGGCCAGAGGCAGCTGAAAGTACGTGCTGGGCATTCAAGTGTTTCCATTTAACATGTTCAGAAGGTGTTGCAGATTCATCAGACATTTAGGCGAACACAAGTTATACAACTAGGAGCTAAGAAATATATGAATAAGAAATGGAAAAGCTGTATATAAGATTATTTGGGTGGTGGATCATCCTAAGAACAACAGTAGCACTGATAAGGTAGCTTGTGTTAATGGATGAGTGTAAAACCAAAAGTTTTTGCTGTACCCAACATCCAGCTAACAGCACACTTGTTTGATTGACGCACACACAGTGTATAACAAAATTCTGAGCTACATTTCTCTGTAGTCTTACAAGCTGCACTAAAAAGGATGATGTGTTTAATAAAGCGATGTCTGCTTGCACCTCAACATACATTACCATGTCATTGTCAGGTTTTTTTTTTCCTGAAATGCCTGTATTCTTCTCTATGTGCAGCAAGTGAGTCATTTTTAAACCAGAGATGACTGTCTAATGGCTATATTTATGTTTTGCTAATTATTTTAAGTATGTAATCTTCTAGCTTCTTTTTGTTTTATCATTTATTTGAAAATGACTTTGGGGTAATGTTTCAGATAAAGAAAATATAAACTAATAATTGAATGAGTTAACGCTTAAGTGTCATTCCTGCAGTAGAAAATATTCTCTCAAATCTGCTAATGTGTTTTCCTGTGCTGCAAAGGACACTCCTTGTTTTGTTTTGGTTTTTTTAAGCAGACTTCAGTAGGAGGTGTGACCGTTGGCCTTTTCTTTCCAGCGTCTGTCATTGGTCGTCCTCAAACCTGCAGCCAATTTAAACTCATACATCACTCTGGGGCTCCTCTCACAACATATGCACTACTGCAGATAGTGAGGAAGTGTGAAGCAGGAGAGATAGGGTTGAACCATGCCGGCGTATTCAACCAACATGAAGCTGAAATTTCCAATTTTGGCCTTGTCGCTGGAGATCATTACCATTGTCCTGTATGCCTTTTTTGTGGTGTATGATGTTGGATCTGGCCATTCTTCGGGTCATGACACTAAAAATCAAACTCATGAGGAAAGCCGAGTGTCTCTCTACCCTAGTAAGTACCCATGTATACTGTACTGCATACTGTATCTGAAAGATCAATACAGTTAACTAGATAGATAAATGTACAGATTATCACATAAAGTAATATAGAATATAATAGATACAAAAATCTATTTATGATATTGACTTTCTGTAACATTTCTGAAAATGGTAATGTAACAGGTGCTAAATAAGGCAATAGTCAACAGACAGATGATGTGTTGTAGTATGAATATACATTGTATTGCTTTATGGTTTATATCATTGCATGTAAACTGAAGTCAAGGTAATGTCAAGTTCATTAAAACTCCAATAGCAAGTTAACAGAGCGTAAGAAATACTATAACATATACATATGTTATATGTTATTGGATGAAAGATGAAAAAATACTTTATTTTGGAGAATAAAACAGAGATTAGATGAGTGGATTCATACTTTAAGCAACACTAACAGCTGAATTGACTTTATTACAAAAAATGCATTTTAATAACCTCCTCTATATTCTTTCTGTGTGTGTGTGTGTGTTGTGTGTGTGTGTGTGTGTGTGTGTGTGCGCGTGCGTGTGAGAGAGAGAGAGAGAGAGAGAGAGAGAGAGAGATGTAAGGAGAGACAAAAACTATGAGACAAAGAGACAAAAAGTGGAGTGAAATACAGAGTGCGTTGTTCATAAAAATCATAAAACATCCAGATTTATTCATATGTTATGTGTTACATAGTAGTGTATATATATACACTACTATGTAAAGTGGTCTAAAAGTGACTGTCTTTAAATGATAACTTTATTGACACGCAAATAATAAAAGTATATTAATAATTAACATACATTAAACCTGATCTGAGTGCTTTGCATTAAGTCTTTGTGCTGTTTTAAAACCACATGAACCCAAACTTCCAGATGATTGGTATGTATTTATTTTACCAATGAATTATGTCTGTGGGATTCAGCAAGCCAACTGAAATTGGTGTGTATCAGTAATGCAATATTCAAACTGTAGAAGCGTGCAGTCATTGAGGGTCAAGTGCAGGTCAGTGGTTGAGAGCAGTTGGAGAGATGATGAGGATTTAATGGAGATGTTCAGCCCATAACACACGCAAACCTAACACATGCACGCAAGAAATAGGAGAAGCTGCATTTCCTACCTGTCGGGGGGATTAAGAGGGAGACAGAAAAGAGAGAGAAAGAGAGGGAGAGAGAGAGAGAGAGAGAGAGAGAGAGAGAGAGAGAGAGAGAGAGAGAGAGAGAGAGAGATCCCTTAACCAATCTGGCTTGACTTATTGGCCTATAAAAATACAATAATTCATGTATGTTTGGTATGTCCCCCTGATTTACCGACCATAATATACATCTTTCGAGGTTTGGAGGTTTATGATATGACTGCCATCTTTTTCACATCACTTAAATGGGAAAAAAAGAAAAATACACAGAACCAGAATGAGAGACAGAGAAATATAATAAATAGGAAAATGAGAAAGAAAGAAAGAAAGAAAGAAAGAAAGAAAGAAAGAAAGAAAGAAAGAAAGAAAGAAAGAAAGATAAGGAAAGGAAAGGAAAGGAAAGGAAAGGAAAGGAAAGGAAAGGAAAGGAAAGGAAAGGAAAGGAAGAGAGGTTAGAAAAGGAGAAAAAAAATAAGAAATAAAAGAATTTAAAAATAAAAAATTTAGAGTATATAATACATTTTAGTGTTTATTGTTGTTGTTTGTCATGATTCTTGAGTGTATGTGGTAAATTTAATGTGCAGTAAATTGCTATGCTTTCTGACCAGCTATAAACTGGGTCATTTGGGTTGTTTTTTTATCTTCACTATACAGTTACGGCTCTAAGGGTGGGAAGGGTGTGAGTGAGCGAGATTATCTTGCACGTCACATCTGAGCTCTGAAACTTTCCATTTCTGTAGTAAAGTCATCATTATGCAGTCTCACATTAGCCAAATATGAGCTTATAGATTTAATGGGAATTTCAAAACTCTTAGAATAGTGCATAACTATAATGATGTTTAATATAAAATCAGAACATGTCTATGGTGATACTATTCGTGTAGATTATAGCGGTTTTGCAGAAAAACAGTAACACAATATTTCGCGAAGAAGTTTCTCATCAGTCATTAACATCATGTGAAACCAGAAAATTCACTTGTTTCCATCATTTTGAAAAGAATGAAATGAAGAAAAGTGAAGAATCCAAGTGTTGGGGAGTTGAAGGAGCCAGATGTTTTAGCAGTCTTGGAAAATCTTACAGATCAATCTCTTTGGACTGAGGTCAAATGTAGCATGATTACAGTTTCAAAGAAATAAAAACAAACTGAGGAATGTGGCTTTCAAAAAGCACACACCCATACAAGGATAAGCATTGTCATCAAGCAGCAAATTAGTGCTGATAGAAGGTAATTGAGCTGCTCTACAGATTCAGCGGCTTTAAAAAGAACCCTTCTTCCTATTTAGCAACAAGCCTTTGAGATTTTTTATCAGGAGTTATATTACGGACAGCAAATGAAAGTTTTGCAAAGTTTGAATTATACTGAAACTCTTACTTATCTTACTGAGTCCCATGCTAGGCCTTAATTGCCAGTTGTTTCCACACTCAAAGAACCTGATGTAATGTACCTGATGTTGGAGCATCTGCAGGATTATCTGGTACTGGATGGATGAAACTCCTGACACCTTACACCCATAAATCCATTTAAAAGCATAATGCATGACCTAATCTAGGCTTATCTTAAATTACAGTTTGAGATTTAATTGTCTTCACTTATTAAAATCCACTAAGGGTTGATCACTTCAAGATGTTATGTTCTATGTAGCTTTTCATTTATTGAAGCTGTGAGCTCCTTGGTTGAAGAATGAGCTAAATCTACCTGAGCATCTACATCTACATCATGCACCGTTTTTGTATTTGGCTGTGTAACTGATACCAGCTGTATTTTTTTCTTATAGTTACATTTCAATGGTTCTAAATCTCCCATTTGCTAGCCATCATCAGGTTATGTTTGATCTTTGGGCCAACTGCAAGTATAAACAATAAATGAGCTTGAATTTTGAGAAGAAGCTATCCAGTGTGCTGGGATTTATGTTAGGTTAGGTTTTTCATGGATACTACAAAACAAATCACTCTAGATAAGAGTATCTGGCAAATGCTGAAATTGTAAATGTAAGCATACACAGTCCCCAGTGCTTTACATGACTCCACACATACATTTGTAGAGGTAGGAAGAAACCGGAGAATCCAGAGGAAATCTAAATGAAGAGAACACAAAAAAGGAGACCATGAAGGAAAAGAGAAAAAGACAGAGAAATACAAGAAAGAAAGAAAGAAAGAAAGAAAGAAAGAAAGAAAGAAAGAAAGAAAGAAAGAAAGAAAGAAAGACCTGCTGTGCAACCATGGCAACTGGAATCATATTTATTATTATTATTATTATTATTATTATTATTATTATTATTATTATTATTATTATTATTATTATTATTCTTGTTGTTATTGCCTAACATAACCAGGTCCAATAAGTCATTCAACTGGGATTAGTACTAGTATTAGGTACTGTGCATCAGACTGACCAGTTAATAAACTCTGGACAGTTCTTCAGGGTGGCACCGTCCTAAAGATATCTCTTGGATTTATGATAAGAATTCTGGTATTTGTGAAGCCGTCTTTTTTCCTGTTTAGTCTGTGCCTCTATCCTAGTGTAAACATCCCTGAGCTGTTTTTGTGAAAATGCCATGGATCCACAAGGGTCAGTCTTTTAAAGTCCACAGTACTTCATGTTCACGTTATCTTCCATTCATTCGTCTTCAATAACCATTTTATCCTGGTCAGGGGTGCAGTGAATCCAGATACTATTCTGGTAACACTTGGAAAACACCTGGAATGAGATGCCAGTCCAACACAGGGCACCACACACACACACACACACACACACACACACACACACACACACACACATTAAATAGATTATATTCCAAGGTAAGCAAACTATTTAGAATGTGCACATTGTAGGCACCCCTCCTTGAACTGCCACCTTATTGTGGTGGAGAGGTTTGAGTATCCGAATGAACCTAGGAGCCATGTTGTCGGGGGCCTAGTGCTCCTGGTAGGGTCTCCCAAGGCAAACGGGTTCTATGTGATGGGGGTCAGACTAAGAGCGGTTCAAAACCTCTATGGAAGTAAAATCAAGGACCGTTGCGTCGCCCGGACTGGCGTCACCGGGGCCCCACCCTGGAGCCAGGCCTGGGGTTGGGGCACGCAGGCGAGCGCCTGGTGGCCGAGTCTTCGCCTGCGGGACTCGGCCAGGCACAGCCCGAAGGAAAGACGTAGGCCCCCCTTCCCGTAGGCCCACCACCCACAGGAAGGAGCATGAGGGTCTGGTGCAGTGTGTTTTGGGTAGCAGTCATGGGCGGGGGCCCTGACGACTCAAACCCTGGACGAAGAATCTGGCTTTTGGGACAGGGAATGTCACCTCACTGGGGGGGAAGGAGCCTGAGCTGGTGAGGGAGGTTGAGCGGTACCGGCTAGAGATAGTCAGGCTTGCCTCCACGCACAGCCTGGGCTCTGGAAGCCAACTCCTTGAGAGATGTTGGACCCTTTTCTTCTCTGGAGTGCCCCATGGTGAGAGGCGTCGGGCTGTGGTGGGCTTGCTTACAGCCCCCCAGCTCAGCCGCCATGTGTTGGAGTTTTCCCCGGTAAACAAGACGGTTGTTTCCCTGCGCCTTCGGCCCGGGGATAGGTGTCTCACTGTTGTTTCGGCTTATGGGACGAACGGCAGTGTGGAATACCCAACCTTCTTGGAGACCCTGCGAGGGGTGCTGGAAGGTGCTCCGACTGGGGACTCCATAGTTTTGCTGGGGGACTTCAATGCCCATGTGGGCAACAACAGTGATACCTGGAGGGGCGTGATTGGGAGGAACAGCCCCCCTGATCTGAACTCGAGTGGTGTCCTGTTGCTGGACTTCTGTGCTAGTCACAGCCTGTCCATAACGAACACCATGTTCAAGCATAAGGGTGCCCATCAGTACATGTGGTACCAGGACACCCTAGGCTGGAGATCAATGATCTTGACCTTGTGGTCATGTCTTCTGACCTTCGGCCGCATGTCTTGGACACTCGGGTAAAGAGAGGGGCAGAGCTGTCAACTGATCACCACCTAGTGGTGAGTTGGATCCGCTTACGGAGGAGGATGCCAGACAGATTTGGCAGACCCAAACATATTGTGAGGGTCTATTGGGAATGTCTTGCTGATCCCTCTGTTAGGGGGGTCTTCAACTCCCACCTCCTGGAGAGTTTCAACCAGATCCCAAGGGAGGTTGGGGACATTGAGTCTGAGTGGACCATGTTCCTCCTCCATTGTTGACGCAGCCATCCGGAGCTGTGGCCATAAGGTCTCTGGTGCCGGTCACGGCGGCAATCCCCAAACACAGTGGTGGACACTGGAAGTAAGGGATGCCGTCAAGCTGAAGAAGGAGTCTTATCAAGCCTGGTTGGCTCGGGGGACTCCGGAGGCAGCTGAGGCATACCGGCAGGCCAAGCGAACTGCACTCCAGGTGGTCTCGGAAGCAAAAACTCGGGACTAGGAGGAGTTCGGTGAGGCCATGGAGAAGGACTATCGGACGGCCTCAGGGAAATTCTGGCAGACCGTTCCGCGCCTCAGAAGGGGTAAGCAGCTCTCTGCCAACACTGTTTACAGTGAAGGTGGAGAGTTGCTGGCCTCAACTGGGGATATTGTTGGACGGTGGAAAGAATACTTCGAGGATCTCCTCAATCCTACTGACACGCCTTCTGTAGAGGAACCAGAGGCCGAGGACTCAGAGGTAGATTCATTCATCACCCAAGCTGAGGTCACTGAGGTAGTTCAGCAGCTCCTTGGTGGCAAGGCACCGGGGGTGGATGAAATTCACCCTGAGTACCTTAAGTCTCTGGATGTTGTGGGGCTGTCTTGGCTGACACATCTCTGCAACATAGCGTGGTGGTCAGGGACAGTGACTGGGTGACTGGGGTG
Organism: Hemibagrus guttatus; assembly: GCA_033459395.1. NCBI lineage: Eukaryota > Metazoa > Chordata > Actinopteri > Siluriformes > Bagridae > Hemibagrus > Hemibagrus guttatus. The sequence continues at coordinate 11,370,392 of JAUCMX010000019.1, forward strand.
GTGGTCTCTCTTTTTAAGAAGGGGGACCGGAGGGTGTGTTCCAACTATAGGGGGATCACACTCCTCAGCCTCCCAGGGAAAGTCTATTCCAGAGTACTGGAGAGGAGAGTCCGACCGTTAGTCGAACCTTGGATACAGGAGGAGCAATGCGGTTTTCATCCTGGTCATGGAACACTGGACCATCTCTATACTCTCCACAGGGTGCTCGAGGGTTCATGGGAGTTTGCCCAACCAGTCCACATGTGTTTTGTGGACTTCGAAAAGGCATTTGACCTTGTCCCTCGTGGCATTCTGTGGGAGGTGCTCTGGGAGTAGGGAGTTCATGGCCCTCTGTTAAGGGCTGTTCAGTCTCTATATAACCGGAGCAGGAGCTTGGTTTGCATTGCCAGCTGTAAGTCAGATCTGTTCCCAGTGCATGTTGGACTCTGACAGGGCTGTCCTTTGTCACCGGTTCTGTTCATTGTTTTTATGGACAGAATTTCTAGGCGCAGCCAGGGGCTGGAGGGAGTCCGGTTTGGGGACCACAGGATTTCATTGCTGATTTTTGCAGATGATGTTGTTCTGTTGGCTCCTTCAAGCCTGGATTTACAGCATGCACTGGGGCATTTTGCTGCTGAGTGTGAAGTGGCCAGGAGGAGGGTCAGCACCTCCAAATCTGAGGCCATGGTTCTCGACCAGAAAAAGGTGGCTTGCAGCCTTCAGGTCGGAGGGGCGTTCCTTCCTCAAGTGGAGGAGTTTAAGTATCTCGGGGTCTTGTTTACAAGTGAGGGAAGGATGGATCGTGAGATTGACAGACGGATCGGTGCAGCGGCAGCAGTAATGCAGTCTATGTACCGGTCTGTTGTGGTGAAGAAGGAGCTGAGCCGGAAGGCGAAGCTCTCGATTTACCAGTCAAGCTACATTCCTACTCTCACCTATGGTCATGAGCTCTGGGTCATGACCGAAAGGATAAGATCCCGGATACAAGCAGCCGAAATGAGCTTCCTCTGTAGGGTGGCGGGGTGCTCCCTTAGAGATAGGGTAAGGAGCTCTGTCACCTGGGAGGACCTCGGAGTAGAGCCGCTGCTCCTCCACATCGAAAGGGGACAGTTGAGGTGGCTCGGGCATCTGTTTCGGATGACTCCGGGACATCTCCCTGGGGAGGTGTTCCAGGCATGCCCCACCGGAAAGAGGCCGCAGGGAAGACCCAGGACACGCTGAAGAGACTATGTCTCTCGGCTGGCCTGGGAACGCCTCGGGGTACCTCCGGAAGAGCTGGAGGAAGTGTCTGGGGAGAGGGAAGTCTGGGCATCCCTGCTTAGACTGCTGCCCCCGCGACCCGGATAAGCGGAAGACAATGAATGAATGAATGAATGAATGAATGAATATTGTAGGCAGTTTGTCTTATGCTAAACTGTAAGTCTAAACTAAACCAGAAGCAACATCAAGCACCATACATATCTTAGCTAATTGTCTACATTTTAGGTAAGTGGATAATACCATTATATTCCATTATATATTAAGACCTTAATACCATTTTTGGCCAATCTATATCATTTATCATGTCCAAAATTGTTTCAGACACCACCAATACTCATTACCGTAGGCTACATTTTGTAAATAAATAGTAAAAAAAACTGCATGAGGACAATGCACAACACCCAAGCTTACATAGTCAACCACAGGTATATGAGCAGAACAAACAAACAGACAGTCATTAGTCAGCAAACAAAAGTGTGCAGGTTGTTTCCACTCAGCATTCTGACTGTTGACCTTAAAATGTGATGAGAAAGCTCTGAGCAGTTTCATCCTGGATAGATTTTCCAGATGTGCTACCTAAAGCACAGACTCTGATTACGTGCAGAGTTTAATGGCTTCCTCCAGCAGAATTCAAGTGGAAGGGTTGGAAGGTTTTCAGAGGAAGTGTGGTGTCTGTGTAAAACAGATATAAAAGGTCTACACACTCCTATTAAAATAGCAGGTTCATGTAATGTAAAAAAAATATTAAACCAAAAACTGAGAGCAATCAGAAAAACTTTGTTAAAAAAATAATAAATAAATAAATAAGTTGTACACCCCTAAGCTAATACTTTAGGTTGAATGATTTTGATTTTATTACTATCATCATGGCATACTTTGTTTATTTATTTAATAGATTTTGACCAAGGCTAGACTGAGCACTATAGCAGTTCTTTAATCTATTTTCTGTTTTCTACATTTAAGTGTTTCAGGATGTGCATGTGATGATCTTCATCGGTTTCGGCTTCCTCATGACCTTCCTCAAGCGGTACGGCTTCAGCAGCGTGGGCATCAACCTGCTGCTAGCTGCCTTTGGACTTCAGTGGGGTTTACTGCTGCAGAATATGTGGCACTTGCACGATGGAAAAATTAGGGTTACAATCTCTAGGTAAATTCATCTCTATTTATCTATAGCAAGGGTGTCGAACTCAACAGAAGTGTTGTCTAAATGTAACATGAAACAATTTCTACAGTAAATTGCACACGAAGAGCTGTTTGCTTTTTTTCTTTTCTTTAATGGAATTGGTATTCTTTTCATATTGATATGATTTGTATGAGTTTAAAGTAAAAGTTTACTTTTTAGCATAATATCTCAAGAAAGAGTGAGTGAATGTTTGTAGGATTAGTTTAGAATTATCTTGTCTTCAACAGATGAACTGAATTGGAATTTGATCAGCTTCCTTCCTGTTTGAAGTATACTGTATTTGAAGGGCAGTTCAAGCATGTAAATAAGTAACTAGTTGATGTAGCTGGCATCATGTTCTACTTGTTTTAAATAAAAATACTTGTCATCTTATGACACCCTATGACAACATTTAAGGCTATGGTTTAAATCAAAGATATAAAAATACAAGTCACAATATTTCAACGAAAAAAGCCATTATACAGAAATCAGCATTTTCTAGTGTTGTTTTACAATCTTTAGTATTGGTTATACAAATTAAAGAAAAACATTTATTGGGGCAATAGCACCAGAGGAATCCAGGAAGTAACTCTATTCAAGATACAGATAGATATAAAATTCAAGAAGTGTTCTTCAAAGTTGAAGGTTGTAGTGAAATCAGTGGATATGGTTTATGTATGGATGGCTAGATGGATGGATGAATAAATGTTGCATAAGTAGCTGATCTATATTAAATTGAATTAAATGTTCATTTTTACTTTCCTATCTTCTGCTTTCCCTCCAGCATGATTAATGCAGATTTCAGCACAGCAACAGTGCTCATCTCATTCGGTGCAGTTTTGGGAAAGACAAGCCCAGTACAGCTGCTCGTCATGACCCTGCTGGAAATCACCACATTCTGCATTAATGAACACATTGTTATTGGAATGCTGAAAGTATGAATTAGTAATTGTTTATCTCTTTGTTAAGTCAAGTTGTATTATCATCCTAATCATTTACTTTGACGGCATCTCCAGGTTCACTACACAATACGTGAGACTGTACACGCCTACAAGCAGAAAGGCAGGGGTATGAGGAAGTTGTGTTAAAGTAGGAGTTATCCCAGATGAAATGCATGACTTTTCCATAGTGGGCTAGGAATTATTATTCTAATTATACTTCAAGCCTTTATTTTTACAAAACGCAATAATTATCTGATTCTAGTATTTTATTTTAAACTTGAAATATGATACTTTTTTGGTGTACTCATTAAGAGACCAAGTTCATATTCACCAAAATTGATTGAATGTGCAGTAGTACTGAAAAAACTTTATGAAACTTTCATTTCAATACTTTTTAGGTTGAAAGAAAGAGAAAGACATTGTATACATTGCAGAGGTACAAAAGCTTAGTCATGTTGATGTGTGTCTTTGCATTCAGGCATCTGATGTTGGTGCTTCTATGACCATCCATGCGTTTGGAGCTTACTTCGGTCTTGCTGTTGCTCGTATGCTTTATCGCCCAGGACTTCGCAATGGCCATGACAACGAGGGATCTGTTTATCACTCTGATCTGTTTGCCATGATTGGTACATCTACATAATATGCTTACACAAATGAATGGCCAGTGGATGACTGTATTTACATTACAGCACCTGTTTTATGTCATCCTACAAAACAAAACAGACAAAACAGCTTCACTGCACCATTACATTAATTCTATAGGTTTCTGAGGCTGGACATAATTTTCTAAAAGATGTTCCCTCAGTTGACATTTTGATGATGGTAGTGGGAAGAATTGTATAACATGTCACTCCCTTAGATGTTCAGGTGGGTTGAGATTTGGTGACTGTGAAGGTCACAGCACATGATTTACTTTTATTTTCATCCTCATCAAACACAGGAAGCCATAGTGCCCTGCAGATATGGGTGAGGTCATCCTGGACCAGTCCTATCAGAAATGTCTCATTAAATATTCATCATTCTTATGCATACTATACATAGCTGTATACTCATTTAAATCATTATAGAGAGATAGAGAGAGAGAGAGAGAGAGAGAGAGAGAGAGAGAGAGAGAGAGAGAGAGAGAGAGATTGTGTATTCATCATCTTGGTGTAATGAAATAAACAAGATCCTGTGTATTGATCCCCAACATTTATACTTTTAATGAAGGTAGAAGAGATTAGGCAGAATATTTGTATATGCATAATTTTGGGCATCATGGTGTTTTCATGTTCATGGCTAAATCTGATTTTTGTGATCCTTGTATACTGTTATATAATAATTCATTTATTCTTTAATTTGTCAATCAACAAAACTATTCTATTGGAATAAATCGTGTCAATGTGTTGGATTTTTCCTGTCTATAGGTACTGTGTATCTATGGATGTTCTGGCCAAGTTTTAACTCTGCTATTGCCGATCCTGGAGATGCACAGCTCACTGCCATCATTAATACTTATTTCTCTCTGGCTGCCTGTGCGCTCGCTGCCTACGCTACCTCCAGCCTAGTAGAGAAGAAAGGCAAACTGGACATGGTGAGACAAAGCAGAAATCCTGTCATTTTGGTGATTCATTTTTTAAAATTAGATGAAAACCTAAACCAAAACTATTTAATGTTGTTGATCAAGATCTGTATTGTCAGGAACATAAGACTGAAACATCTATGCATTAATACTGACCTACCTTGTCAATTTAACAGTTAGATGTTTATCTTAAAGGACGTTTAGAAGGAGGCAGGATTGGGATTAGACTTCAGTCTCTAAGCAGTTTAACAACTCTAAAGGCTTGACAGGAAAAATAATGCATACATATTTGTGAGTTAAGAGTTTCGATCCACTTACAAAACTTCAAAAAAGGTGCTGAATGTAATGTAAACCTACCAACTACAGAATATGTTGATGCTCTCTGTGGGATACTGGTATAATGTACTTTGAGCTTGCAAAATTGTAAGAGCTAGAAAATTTAACTATGTTTTCACAGTACCATGTGCTTGAATTACTTTCATGCTTCAGATAAAAAACCCACACAAATCTCTGAAGTTGTATCATGAACGTATATTATATTTAAGTGTTTGATAATATACCTAAATATTATATCATAACAGTGGATATTACACTTAAAAAAAAAAGTACTGCATGGTATAATGAGATGACTAAACATGCCAGTTTTCTTTCACAGGTTCACATCCAGAATGCAACTCTGGCCGGTGGAGTTGCTGTAGGAACGTGCGCTGATATGAGCATTGGGCCGTTTGGAGCCATGTTGATCGGCCTCACTGCCGGAATCATCTCTACTCTCGGTTTCAAATTCCTCAGTGTAAGCACTTGAATACACAAGAGTCACATTTTAGTTCATGGTAAATTGCAGTAAAACATAAACCGTTGATTTAGCCTTATATCATAACAGCATATTTATTGACATTTTCTTTGTCATTCTCTTGTTTCTTTGCCTGTAGCCCATCCTTGCATCACACTTGGGAATTCAGGATACATGTGGAGTGCATAACCTTCATGGCATGCCTGGGATTTTGGGTGGTCTGGCCGGCATCATAGCAGCAGCACTCGGCAAAAAACAAAGGTAAGACTGGCACAGAAACACACGCAGCATTTTCCGAACAATAAGGAAATTTAACAACTTAATCCAAGAGAGAACAGGGCCTGGGAATTGCCTGGGAGATAGCACACTGACCACAAGTGAATTATCAGCATTTTCAATCTTTTTTTTTTTCAGAAAACAGGAGAGCACAGCTCTCATTGTCTCTTGTCTTGTCACCCATGTGACATGAACTGCTGCCTAGTCAAATTCCACCTTCACAATCCCCAGTGTTCTTTCCCATACAAATGAGTGGATTTTTTCGCCAGGCTCATTTTATTCCCTTATGGTCAGATTCATTCTGACTTGTTACAGCCTAAACATGAAGTGCACTTGAAATCAGTTGTCCTTTTTCTTGTGTTTGACAGTGAATTTTACTGTAGGCTCCAGGTCTTAAAAATTTACAGCACTGTTCTAGTGCAACACTAACAGGACAAACACTTAACTAAACATCTCTTGTAGAGGTGGCAGAAGTGAAATGAATAAAGAGAGTGAATGATTTAACAGTACAAGAAACAGACACTAAATACACGAATTTGGAAACCAAAAATTGTCAGACAGGCATAGAGAATTTGCCGATGATTCTGGATCATAGTCCAGCTTTCATATCAGTGTTCTTGCTGCTAAAATGAAACATTCAGGAGGGAGAGTATTTATATATAAAAACCAGTGTATATATGCATCATATCATAAGAGATGAAGAAGAAGCTTGTGAGCTCTACTGACCTTACCCTCAGTTGCTCTCATTGAAATTTCTCTCTCATTGAAAATGAATGCTCTCTGGTAGCTTAGTCACTGTGACTCACTGTATGTGTGAATGCATGTAATGAATGTAATTGATTTATATTGCTGCTGTTCATCAGAAACATGATTACGGACAAGCATATAGTTTTAATACTGTGAGAATTGTGTTCTCTCTCTCTCTCTCTCTCTCTCTCTCTCATTGTTCTTGTGTTCGTATATTAGCATTACCATTATCATCATTGCGTATGTATCTTTTCCTTTCCTATCTTTAGCACTAGTCCTGCTTTTCAGGCTGCTGCTTTAGGTTCATCTCTTGGTTTTGCCCTCATCGGAGGAGCCATCACAGGTGCGTACATCCTTCATAACCACTGTTTCAAAAAATCTAAATAACTAAAGTTGTAATGAAAACCAATAATATGTCTGTAACTCAGTTACACATTTTTACACAGGAACAAGGATTCAGATGATATGAACTTGCACTCAACACATATAACATATTAAAGCTATCATATATTTTATGATTTTCATCTGAGCTCACGTTGTGTTAAACGAGCCAAAATAATAAAGTATCTAACTTCCTTACACTCCAGATGTAGTTGATCAGACAGAACATGTTTGATGATTACAGTCTACAATAGGATTTGTGCTGGAACTGCAAGTCTAATGTAGCTAGCATGAAAGAAGAGCTTATACAAAGAAAGAAATCATCATTGCTTCACTTCACCACTTTGCAGACGTTGGTCACATCAGTATTGTAATTGTATGCCACTAAACTGTAGGTGATAAGCCTCCTCCTTTGATGTACTATTAGCATATACAGTATGTAGTCATGTGTTATTGTGTGTGTGTGTGTGTGTGTGTGTGTGTGTGTGTGTGTGTGTAAGAAATATACAAAAAAAAGTTCACTCGATTTGATTTGGTGCTACAGGTTTTATACTGAAGCTGCCATTTTTGGGACAGCCACCTGATCAAAACTGCTTTGATGACGCTCTCTACTGGGAGGTGAGAACCTATAAAAACTGATTGGTCCTTGAATATGTGATGTAAGCGATGACGTGTTGGTTTCTGAAACCATGTGGGGTTTTTTTGGATTCTCATGTTTCCTCATATCTATAAGAAATCAAGCTGTGAGGTAGGGCTATGTCCTACACACACACATTCACACTTAGAGTCAATTTAGATCAGCCAATCCAGGATTGGCTGATCTAAATTGACTGTAAGTGTGAATGTGTGTGTAGGACATACTCCTACCTCACACCTAGAGTTCCTAGGATAGGCTCTGGATCCACTGCAACTCTGACCTGGACAAAACGGTTACTGAAAATGGATGGCTGGATGGCTGGATGGCTGGCTGGCTGGCTGGCTGGCTGGCTGGATGGCTGGATGGATGGATGGAAAGAAACCCTTTAAATCAGTAGAAAGAAAAAGAAATAGAGCAGCAAGAAATCCTTTTAATTAATTATTTTTTTTATTAGTGTACAATGATCAGCACAAACACATAATAGACTGTAGATTGTTTGTACCATGGTTTATGGGGGGTTCTGGGGCTTCAAGGGTTTCATGTGGATACTCCGATTTCCTCCACCCTGCTGTAGGTTTATTGGCATCCCTAAATTGTTCATAGTATGTGTGTGATTGTGCCTGTGATGGGTTGGCACCCCGTCCAGGGTGTCCCCCGCCTTGGCCCATGGGATAGACTCCAGGTTCCCAGTGACCTTGTGAAGAAAAACCGCTACAGAAAACTGATAGATTGATCTTTCCATCTAAACAGTAGAAACAGGATAAATCTCTAAACAATACAGGATTTGTGTATCCTTATTCTCTTGTTGATTATTATTTATTTGCATTTTTTGTTTTGTTTTGTTTATTCTGCAGGTACCTGAGGAAGATGAGGCTGGAGAAAGTCTTACTCACACTGATCACTCTAAGAACAAAGCAGAGGTTTAAGTCTCTGACTCTGTGCTCTTCCTACATAACTCAAAACCAAAATCCTCAACCAGCTCAGGGAACTTGAACAATATTGGTAATAATAAGCAGCTCAAACAAACTCTAGTCTCCAAAGCAACTTGCAGTCGTGTCTATGTGTACAAGGATGTTTTTGAGTATTTCCCTCATTACCGGGAAACATGTGAATGGTGAAACCCATTTAAACATGGATGCTCCTCACCAGACTCCAGCTACATCATAATTAATACCAGCACTGAGTTACATCAACTCTGGTGAACTAAGCATTGTTTTCTTGAATTCATGAATTGGTGCATGATGTCTATAAAAAATTTGTCATGAATTCCACGACAAGAGTAAATGGATATCAAAATGTCCATGTGCACATCACCTAATCAGAACTCAATCACACAACTGAGCCATTTTGTTCATGTGCCCTACTAGAGACCGTTATAAATGCTGGGATTTGACTTACTAGCACACAAACCTAACAAATGAGCAACCAGTGCTGAGTAATTCACCCATACACACATCTATCCCTGCATTCTTTCACTAAACACTTCTTCATTATCCCCAGGTCCAGCACTTACAACCGGAGTACGATTATGCAGAATTTTTTTAAAGGATAACAATTTATAGGATGTATTCATGACTACAAATTTAGGAAGTAGCTACTTAATCATTGATTACACATAATGTGTTATTTTAACTTCTCTGCCTGAAATTTTGTGCCTTTCTGCAACTCAACTGAGATTGGTCTATGTAAAAACAGTCTATTTGCATGCTTTACTTTTTTTTAACTTTACTCTTTATTCCTTTTCATGTGTGACACAGTCAATCATTTTTTCTGCTTATCTTGGCATCAGGTCCAGATCTTTGAGTTCACTAACTTCAAAATCTTTTTTTTTTATCAGCAGCTATTAAACACTAACAGAGTTTGGTCACATGGTATCATTTATGCACCTAAATCCAAGCCTAATGTAGTGTGTCCTTACAAAAAGGAAGCAATAGGAATGATAAAAGACAAATATTAAGCAATATGTTCTGTTGATGTACATCTGTTGAAATGAAATATTATGACATCACAACAATTTGAATAATGATGATTTGAAACACTTGTTAGTGAACTCAGACGTTTGGCCCTGATTGTGCATTAAACATCACAGAAAGTTGATTGACTTATATGATGTGAGCGTGTGTTTGTGTGTGTGTGTGTGTGTGTGTGCGCGTGTGTGTGTGTTAATATAGTATACTCAGCATAGATAGAATGGTAGCTTGGCAGCATCACGAAATAGTATAAGAAGTCTAATAATGTAACAAACTTATTATTTCAGAAATAAATGTTTTTATACAACTTTCCTACTATTACTCAGAGCATGGTTTTGTGTTCAATATAAACTAAAGTACAACGGGACATGACGTTATGGGAAAAGAATCAATGGTGGTGTTATGTGGTCCAATGAGAAGCTGATAATAGCATGTCACAAAGTGTTTGTAATGAACAGGGAGTAGAACTGTGATGATCCAGGTGCAGGAGGATTAAAAACAATATTCACAATCCAAATAATCCAGAAAATCTGATGAGATGAAAGGAGCAAAACAAAAGAGGAGTGAAAAAGCAAAACGAGGGTCCAGGCTGAGAATAAAAATCTCAGATCTTGCATGAGAGAGAACTTTAAGCAAGGCTTTGCAATTAACATAACATGTGGTTGAAAGCTGGTCATAAAGTGTGTGATAAATAAGGGTCTCTAAAGTGAATGTTTCAGCTTAACACGCATTTAAGAGAGAGCTTCGTGTAGGTGTATTTCACTCTCTCGGTCTCTCGGTGGAAAACAGTGGATTTAGACATTGTGAATGTTAAAGTTACAGCAGATCTTCACCAACACCAGAACACTCTACCTGCTACAAAGACAGCTACGTACAAGCACCACACATACACTGATGCAATAACAGGCACTGAGTCGAGGTACACACCCTGGAAAGAATACAGGCATAGCAGGACTTCACAGATTACAAACAGCTTTTACAGCCTTGGTAGGCATCTTCCCTTTTTAAGATTGTAGATTATTACACTACTATCTTCCTGTTCATTTTTAAATCACACAAAACTTCTTATCATTTTTCTATACTGCACAATAGACTACTGATAAAAGTCCCAGAAGCTCCTAGATTTATTTTTTTTTCCACCGGGTTTGGACTTTTTTTTTTTTTTTTTTTTGGACATTTGCATATTTTATGACAGAATAACAATTGCTAGTCACTTGTTTATGACTTATTCAGATTTTCAGCCTCCCTTTTTTGACACCCTGGCCAGAATTTCAGTCTTTTGCAGACTTTCCCAAGTCACTAGTCTTTTACTGTGTTCTCATGTTCTTCATACACCTTTTGGCATGTTTAATACTGACTCATATGATTAATCGTGTATTACACATGGGATTCTATGCTATACACGTTACGTTATTTAACTTAATTTAAATTGCTGTGCATTTTGCAATTCCACAGAGTGTAACTAATGCAATGCTGATCTATCAAGCTCTACATGTTGTCGAACAAAGGAAAGTATTCTGGAGAGTTAGGACGTAATTTAATCCTGTTTAGCCCAGGACAGACTGTTCCTGCAATACAAAAGACGGACGGTAGAGGGCAGTACTACAACCAATGAGACTTAGAAAGCAGTTAGTAGAAGAAGTACAACAATTTCGGCAATTTTAGAGGGCTTATAAAATAGCCTTCTAGTGGATATGTAGTGTACTAGGCACTCCGTCAAATGTCATTGTGTCAACCTCTATGTAGTGCACATATGTAGAGCGTAGGGAGAGATTTCGGATTTAACCGCAAAGAATGATGGGAAAACGGTTTAACAATAATGGCTTCGCTCTGGTTGTGATCTTATTGAAAGTTTGAGTAAGCCATCTTATCTAGAAATAATAGGAATTAAACAAAAGTAACATATTTATATAATGAAGCAGGTATCGTGTGAATAGTGTGGAGCGATTTCGTCACGATCTACACCGATTCATCCAGACAGGACTTTCCTTTTTCACTATGGTAAGGTGTAAATATAATTAGCATTAGCGTTGTGCTAAATGAAAACACTCCATTCTACCTAATTCGCCAGCTAATCCGTGTTAAAAAAAAAAAAAAAAAACATGCACAGGAAATTATCCAGTTGGATTATTTTTGAAATGTTGTTAATGTTAGCCACTTTGCAAACTTCCCCTCATTTGTTAGTTTCAGGCGGGTAAATGCGACTGAAGCTGACAGACACAGTGAACTTACTGAAATACAGCTGCAACTTCTGGATGCTCGAATATACCACAAATAACTGGAAAGCTGTTTATTCACTGGCCCGCTGTTTCGTGACACGTTTTTAGTGAGCTGTGTTGTAATTAAAGCTGTACTGACCTCAGCTGTCCACATCCAGCCTGCTTTATTGGGGATGTGGTAGCTTAGTGTTTAAGGCATTGGATTACTGATCGGAAGGTTGTGTGCTCGAATCCCAGGTCCACCAAGCTGCAACTACTGGGCCCCTGAGCAAGGCCCTTAACCCCAAAAATGCTCAGTTGTATAAAAAATGAGTTGAAAATGTAAGTCGCTCTGGATAAGGGCGTCTGCTAAATGCCGTAAATGTTTATTGATACGGTTGAACAATTTATTGACGTTTTGTCCCCTTTATTGCTTATTGTCATGTCTGAAAGATACAACAAGAAGCAGTACACTGTGTATAGAGTGTATAGAGATCAGAACACGCGTACAGTATTAAATTATATGTTGAAGCATACATTCATGAATGTGTAAAAGTGCGCATGCGCATAAACAGTGGCGTGTGTTGTGGATTCGGGGTTTCAGAGATAAAGTGGAGGATAAAGCTAGCTAAAGTAACATGAATATGGTTCAACACTTAAAGTTATTTGTCTTTGGCTTCATCCCTTAAGCTTAATTAAGCTGCAATTAAATCTGTAATTGCATACTTTTTGTCGAAAATTTTTCTATCTTTATCTTTAAAAGGTTTTTTTAAACATGAGAGTCCAGTCTTATGCAGAAAGGCCAGGTGTGAGTACAGGATTTCATTCCAAGCAGAAGCTTCACCTGAGTGTATAGAAAGTGTAGCTCCTGCTTAAAATGGAATTAAAACCTGCACCCACAACGGCTGTTTGCAGATTAGATTAGACACCCCTAGTTTAAAACACCTTTATACACTGATCAGGCATAACATTATGACCACCTGCTTAATGTTATGTTGGTCCTCTTTCACTGACGAAACAGCCCTGACCTGTCATGCACTATGTATTCTTACACCTTTCTATCAGAACCAGCATTAACTTCTTCAGCGATTTGAGCAATAGTAGCTCGTCTGCTGGATCGGATCACACAGGCCAGCCTTCACTCCCCACGTGCATCACTGTCGCCGGTTCACCACTGTTCCTACCTTGGACCACTTTTGATAGATACTGACCACTGCAGACCGGGAACACCCCACAAGAGCTGCAGTTTTGGAAATGCTCTGATCCAGTGGTCTAGCCATCACAATTTGGCCCTTGTCAAACTCGCTCAAATCCTTACGCTTGCCCATTTTTCCTGCTTCTAACACATCAACTTTGAGGACAAAATGTTCACTTGCTGCCTAATATATCCCACCCACTAACAGGTGCCATGATGAGGAGATAATCAGTGTTATTCACTTCACCTCTCACTGCTCATAATGTTATGCCTGATCAGTGTATAACGTTATTTTTTGTTTAAGTATAAGATTTGGACAGTCTACTTTCATAGCAGTGATGTTGCAGGGATTTGTAATGTGTTATAGTGTGTGCTCATGAAACTCCTACGGTGTACGGTGGCCAGGAAGTCAAATCAGAAAACAAAATAACATCCAAAAACACTAACAATTTAGACAAACCAGGAAAGGTAGGTATGTGAATGGTTTGTGAATGGAATTCTTAATGCTGATTGGATGAGACATGTCACTCAAGATGTACAAGAAATAAAGTTAGACAGACTTTCCTACTTCTTGTATATGTGTGGAGTTCTGCGTTCACTTTGAATCATTTTTATTTTCAATGGTGTCACTTTCTTTCTTTTAAAGAAAACAACAAACATACAGTGGTGTGAAAAAGTGTTGGCCCCCTTCCTGATTTCTTTTTTTTTGCATGTTTGTCACACTTTAATGTTTCAGATAATCAAACACATTTAAATATTAGTCAAAGATAACACAAGTAAACACATCATGCAGTTTTTAAATGAAGGTTTTTATTATTAAGGGAAAACAAAATCCAAAACTACATGGCCCTGTGTGAAAAAGTATTTGCCCCCTAAGCCTAATAACTGGTTGGGCCACCCTTAGCAGCAACAACTGCAATCAAGCGTTTTCCATAACTTGCAATGAGTCTGTTACAGCACTGTGGAGGAGTTTTTTCAGCGTTGTGGAGGAATTCTCATCTTTGCAGAATTGTTGTAACGCAGCCACATTGGAGGGTTTTCGAGCATGAACCACCTTTTTAAGGACATGCCACAGCATCTCAATCGGATTGAGGTCAGGACTTTGACGAGGCCACTCCAAAGTCTTTTTGTTTTTCTTCAGCCATTCAGAGGTGGACTTGCTGGTGTATTTTGGATCATTGTCCTGCTGCAGAACCCAAGTTCGCTTCAGCTTGAGATCACAAACCTACTGATCTATCAGTCTGGAAAAGGTTATAAAGCCATTTCTAAAGCTTTGGGACTGCCGCAAACCACAGTGAGAGCCATTATCTACAAATGGCGAAAACATGGAACAGTGGAGAACCTTCCCAGGAGTGACCGGCCGACCAAAATTACCCCAAGAGCGCAGGAAGAACTCATCCAGGAGGTCACAAAAGACCCCACAACAACATCCAAAGAACTGCAGGCCTCACTTGCCTCAGTTAAGGTGAGTGTTCATGAGAAAGAGACTGGGCAAAAATGGTTTGCATGGCAGAGTTCCAAGACGAAAACCGCTGCTGAGCAAAAAGAACATAAAGGCTCGTCTCAGTTTTGCCAGAAAACATCTTGATGATCCCCAAGACTGTTGGGAAAATACTCTGTGGACTGACGAGACAAAAACTTTTTGGAAGGTCTGCGTCCCATTACATCTGGCGTAAAAGTAACACCGCATTTCAGAAAAAGAACATCATACCAACAGTAAAATATGGTGGTGGTAGTGTGATGGTCTGGGGCTGTTTTGCTGCTTCAGGACCTGGAAGACCTGGTGTGATAAATGGAACCATGAATTCTGCTGTCTACCAAAAAATCCTGAAGGAAAATGTCCGGCCATCTGTTTGTGACCTCAAGCTGAAGCGAACTTGGGTTCTGCAGCAGGACAATGATCCAAAACACACCAGCAAGTCCACCTCTGAATGGCTGAAGAAAAACAAAATGAAGACTTTGGAGTGGCCTAGTCAAAGTCCTGACCTCAATCCAATTGAGATGCTGTGGCATGACCTTAAAAAGGTGGTTCATGCTCGAAAACCCTCCAATGTGGCTGAATTACAACAATTCTGCAAAGATGAGTGGGCCAAAATTCCTCCACAGCGCTGTAACAGACTCATTGCAAGTTATGGAAAACACTTGATTGCAGTTGTTGCTGCTAAGGGTGGACCAACCAGTTATTAGGCTTAGGGGGCAAACACTTTTTCACACAGGGCCATGTAGTTTTGGATTTTGTTTTCCCTTAATAATAAAAACCTTCATTTAAAAACTGCATGATGTGTTTACTTGTGTTATCTTTGACTAATATTTAAATGTGTTTGATTATCTGAAACATTAAAGTGTGACAAACATGCAAAGAAATCAGGAAGGGGGGGCTACACTTTTTCACACCACTGTATTTATCTTTAAGAAAATGGAATTCATTCAACGCTTCTTTGAGGATTGACGTTCATAGGTCGTGATGGCGTATCGTGGAATAAAGATGAGTTTGCGATATCTAAAAACACACCTAAGGAATGCAGGTATATTTCGAAGACAAAACTTTTTCCAGATGTAAGAAGCATTACAAGAGCAGAGATTCATATAACTTTCTACTGTTGTAGCTAGCTGTACTTCCTGTATATCTGAATGTCTCTTCCAATCAGCGGTAAGAATTCCATTCACGAATTATACCTACCCTTTCCGGTTTGTCTGAATTGTCATTGTGTTTTTGTATTTGTTAATTTAGTTTTGGATTTGTTATCTTGTTGCGCTCTTCTCGGCCACCGTAGCTTAGTGATCATCCTTTCAACATGTGCAGTACTGTACGATTACTTGTAATTATTTATAATTACGCTGTCTGGTGTCACACAGAAGAGGATGTGTTCCCTTTTGAGTCTGGTTCCTCTCAAGGTTTTTTTTTCTCCTTGCCACTGTTGCCACTCATCTGGGTGATGGTTTGCTCATGAGGGATCAATGTCTGTTGTTAAAATGCTTTGTTAAAAGTAAAATGGAAATTAATTGAATCGATTGCTTGCTGACTTTTTTCAAAGTCAGTTTTAAGCTAAAATGTATGTCAGCGTTTATGTTTAACAGTCTGGGAACATAGATTTCACGGAGAGAAGCAGGTCAAGCACCAACACAAAGGAGAGGAAACGATCGAGAAGCAGAGGTGAGTGTTTATGAATCACACCCTGCACATTTCTAGTGAATTTCAGTTCAGTATTTGACTTGCGTGTGTGTGTGTGAGAGAGAGAGAGAGAGAGAGAGAGAGAGAGTGTGTGTGTGTGTGTGAGAGAGAGAGAGAGAGAGAGAGAGAGAGAGAGTGTGTGTGTGTGTGTGTGTGTGTGTGTGTGTGTGTGTGTGTGTGTGTGTGTGTGTGTGATAGGCGGGCGGGCGGGTCAGCCACACTATCTACCAATTTAAACTTGCTTGTGTGGGTTCAATTGTTTCACACTTTCCAAAAGTATAGTGTGTGGATTAGCTACTCTAAATTGCTGTGGATGTGACTGTGTTTGAGGGAATGTATGTGTGCATGCCATAGCGCTCTGCTATAGACTGGCGAGCCTTGCGTTTGTAAACCAAGAGTGTTCAAACGCACAGGCTACTGAAGGGTAACAGGAATCGGGAGCATGAATAAAGAGCCCAACACTGTAGAAAGAGTGTTAATGAGAACAGGTAATCATGACCAAATATGTAAAGCAGAAAGAGGTCAGAGCCACAGAAGAAGTCCTTACGCATTGACTGAGAGCAGCAGGGACAGTAACGCAACACAAAGCAGCTAAATCCCGTCATTAAGATGTCACAACTTCTGTGTTACAGTTTCACAAACCTGTACAGTAGATCTGTCTCAGTATTATAATGAACAAGTTTTGGTTAGTTCTTAGGATGTCACTGAAAAGTGATTATCTGCTTTTTTTGTTTCTGTCTCGGATTGATTAACAGGACGAGACGAAAAGAAGCGAAAACGCAGCCGAAGCAAATCCTCCTCGGTCAGTTCATCTTCCTCCTCAACATCCTCCTCTTCATCATCTTCATCTCGCTCCTCTTCTAGCAGTGACTCTTCACACAGCAGGAGCAGCTCCAGTAGCAGTGGTGAGTTCATATGTAACTGAACAATCTTTGTATTAAAGTGCAGAATGCAGCTGATTTACAGAGGACATCATTCTGGTGTAGAATTGGAGCAGTTGCTCAGTTTATTATTCATGAAACCCCAAATCACCAGATTTTACAGCTAGACTGTAGGTCTCTGTGTCTCAGTACCAGTGGGGGAGGAATTGATAGTATCATCATATTGAAACAGCTCTACATTAGATCATGTACTGAAATGTTTGATTTCTATTCAATTATTATCCTGGAGGAGATGTGCTCCTGCAAACTATTAATCATAAATGTCAAAAATCTTATTAAATAGATATTATATTAAATCACTTAATTGACGTTACCCACATATTTATTTATTTGTGAAGTTACTACTGTAGTGTCCTTATTGTAGCTTTGATGTAGGGAAAAGTTAACATATCACTTTTTTTTTGTACTTTCTCACCAGATTCTTACAGAAAGAAACGAAAAGTTTCAAAGAAAAGGAAGAAGGAGAAGCCTGGCAAAAAGGTTTTTTTATTTTTATTATTGTACAAAGTTCAGTTAACCTAAGTTTATTTTATTCACCCTACATGTGTCCTAAGCCTCCAAAAAACAGATATATATATACACACACACACACACACTCACACACTACAGTAATGACCTGTTTAGTGTTCATCAGTTGAATTTTTTTTTTTTTTTATAGAAGCGGAAAAAAGACAAAGCACACAAGCGAAAGAAGGACAAGAAACATAAAGTAGATGAAGATTCCTCTGGTCCTGTTCAGATTTCAAAGGTAATAGTTTAATAGCATGTAAGCTACACTGGATTTCGGAAATAAAATCCCGTCATGCTGATATGTGTTTTTGTTGCAGTACCTGAAGGAGAAGAAGCGAAGTGGCAAATACAGCATGATCTCAGGGAAGAAGATCAAAATGAAGGTGAAGAAATCAAAGAAGGATAAACAAGTGAGTCATCAACTTAGTGCTGACCTTGTACTTTAGCATTATGTACTGCTGTTTATTGTGTGGTTGTTTTTTTGTTTTTTTAACTACACAGCTTTTACTGATTGTGTGTATGTTATATAAATCTGAATTTTATTTTTATTTTATTTTTTTCTTGTTTTAGAGAGACAAGAACCGCGCCGAGCTGTTGGAGTTTCTGAACTCAACTTGCTAATTCGGACTCTGTGCTTCCACTTTCCCCATAATTCATTTATTTTTTTATTTTTATTGACGTTGTCTTGGCCAATCAGCTCTCAGGGAAATGCCTGTTATTTCCTGTAATGGACAGCACTGTGGGGCCTCATGCAGCCTACCACAACTGGAGAAAATTCTTATTTTGTTATCTTATCTTTCTATATTATTTTGTTAAGCTCCAATGCTACTCGCATAATATTCCTGTTATAAAGCGTCTCTCTCGTGTGTTTGCTATTTCGAACTTTTTAATGAGGTTAATATTCAGTACTTTTAATCTACTTTCTAATTCAGACCACAACTGTAACAAAATCACCCAGGTTTTTAAAATAAAATAAAAAAAACAGTGACTTTTTTTTAATCGAAGACAGACTGTTCTTTTGTTGTTTGTTAGATTTTTTTTTTTTCAATATTCCTAATTTCACAATTGCAACAAACACCATTGTCATCTAAAAAGGACTTAATAGACATGTAGGAAAAAGTGGATGTGTAGAAAATATCAATAGACACAATTATGATGCCACATTTTACATAAATATGATAAAACACTGGTGCAGCATTCACAATGTGTTATTTGTCGTGTTTAAGTGGGTAAGAATTGAGAATGCATACATCTGTAAGGATTCTTAGATAAATAAAAAAAAAAAAAAACAAAGAAGACCAAATGTGCTACTGGATTTATTTAACGAACTAGTTTACTGGTGCAATGCAACAAATGATAAAAGCAGAGAGATAGAAAGAGAAAGTATTCTTTTTTTGAAGTTGTACCTTCTCACTTGTAAGCCCTGACCAATTATCATCGAGAAAATAAATTGAAGGTGCAGTCAGAGGGACAAAAGTCAATTGCAGTTGAACTAATTGAGTCACAGTCTGGTGAAAATGAGCTATTACATGTCCATCATCTGGCAACATTTGGCCCTAGGGCTGGACTTTAGACACTTTGGATGACTTTTGTCTTAAAACAGTTAGGTCATTTTGCCTAAAAACATCACTAGATCTCTGAAGGTTTGTAGTATTTACATTACCTAGACTCTGACCTAACCCCAACCTTAAGCAAAATCTGTCCTACTTGTATTTGTTTTTCTAGATTGAATAAAAAACAATTCATGGTTGCACATTAAAAAAAAATGCAGTCTAGCAGCTTTGGGTAATGGAAATGAATTGGCAGTTCTGTATAACTGATACACTTTGTTGATGATTGAGATCAACACAGAATGGCCAGACTGGTTTGAGCTGATAGAAAGGTTATAGTAATTCAGATAATCACTCTGTACAGGTGTGATGAGCATAAAAGCATCTCAGAACGCACAACATGTCAAACCTTGATGTGGATGGCCTACAACAGCAGACGACCATGTTAGGTTCCCCTTCTTTCAACCAAAATAACAAAGATAAGGCTGCAGTGGGCACTTTAGTGTTGAAGATGGTGTTGATACATAGCCTGGTTTGATGAATCTTAATTTCTTCTAAGGTACACACATAGTAGATCAAAAATTGGCACCAACAGCATGAATCCATGGACATAAATTGTACCCTGGTAATGTAATGGTGTGTGGAACTGTTTTCTTGACACACTAGGCCTGTTAATACCAGCCAATCATCAATTGAATGCTACAGACCATTTGGCTATTACTGCTGACCATGCCTTAATTGCCACAATTTGCCAATCTTCTAATGGCTACTTCCACCATGATAATGCACCATGTCACAAAGCAAAAGATGTCTCAGACAGGATTCATGTGCTTACTTGTTTATGCTCTTGCCCTGTGTGTGTATAGGTATGTGTATTTGTAACATGTTTTAAAATCTGAGCAGCTTGCTCTGCATCATCACAAGCATTTCATATGTAAGCAGTCGTGGCATACTAACTATTAATGCTTGTATTACGAATGTAGCAACTACATTAATACTGTAGTTACTACTTTAGCTGAAATAAAGGAAAAAATATGTTGTATCACAATTCATATACACATATACTCTTATCTGAAGTGGAAGGGTTTACATATCAATTTATTTATCAATTTTATTTATCATTTGATTAAAGAACACATTTGACAATACACAGACATCTGAAATACCTACACTAATACTGAATCATTAACATTCAAAAAATTTTACTATTTAAAAATAAAACAATACATTGATTTAAACCTAGTTAACATTTTGCACAACATTCTCAGCTTCTGTATGTAATCTTTAGGTTTGTGTCAAGAAAATACTTTTTATTTTGCAATTTAAAAAGTAGTTTATTGAGTACAGATTGGTAAATGTCTTACAAACCAGCCCCTAAAAACATCCTAACTGGAATTGACTATTGTTAAAGGATCTACAGATTTTCCTTTTTTTTTTTTTTCTTTTTTTTTTGGGGCATTGAACTTAAACCAATGGCATTTACATTGTACAGTATGTGCCAGAGAGTCTTTGGAAACTCAGCAGGAGTGTTACAATACCATCGGTATAAAGGTATCCGAGAAATATTTACATTACCATATTACCATTGTTCTATAGTAAATGAAATTAAAAAGTTATTTATTATTGTGTTTTAAAAAATGGAAAGTGATGTGTTTGGTGGTTATTACATCATGAATTTACCTTGTTGTTGTTTTTTTATCCCCTGTGCAGCTCCTTTCATGAAGTTGTGCTTTTGGAGTCCAAATATCCATCACACATGGCCATTAATGCCTTTGTGTCTGAAATCAGGCATGCTAAACACACGTTGTGCTTTTTCAGCTGTGTGTCCAAGTCCTTTTTCAACATCCTGAGATATGGTGTGGACTTCCTCTAATCCAGATCTGCTGGAGGTGAGAGCCGCAGAGCTGCCAAAAGGATTTATTCTCATTCTGGATTTAAATGTAAGCATGGACAGACTGATGGAGCGCTTGTTATTCCACTGTCGAGCCAAGCGCTGTGCCTCCTTCTCCTCCTGAATGCGCTCCAGTGTCTCAAGAAGAACAGCACGGAAAAGACCAGAAACTTCTTGCACCTCCGGCTCGTTCTCTGTCAGAACCTGACGAAACCTGCCAAGAAAAAAGAATCTGGTTTAAGGGAACCTGGTCCAGATGTAAGAGTGCCCATATTGTATAAATTCTGTATATACAATACTACAACAATTCCACTTAGTTAAACTGCTGAATATTGTTGCTAGGAACAGCATACCTGGAAAAAATATTCCACATGTAACAGTAGTCTGTCAGGGTATTACGTATACTGATTTAGAAACAAAAAAACTCACTGTATGGTGGTTAGCTGTTCCAGAAGGGTGGGTGTTTGTGTAGGATGGGTTAAGTATAAATTTATGCTTGTTATGTAACAGGGAAACGTCTTCTGAGTACAAATCGCATTTCTTTTTCCTGGTTTGACTAGATGTCACAAGCAAAGGTATCTAGCTCTATCCCTGTATGAATCCAGCATAGTTTGTTGCTTTTGCTGCTTTAATATAGCAACTCAGACCGACAGACAGACAGACAGACAGACAGACAGACAGACAGACAGACAGACAGACAGACAGACAGACAGACAGACAGACATTATTGATCCCATGAGAGGAATTTGTGTTATAGCAGCTTAATCTGTTAATTAATTGACTGGTTCATTTATGAGACTTAGAAATGTACAGGGATTTACAACCTGGATAAAATACACTGGAATTTCTCATTGGGGGGAGCCTGTGCCTGTCTTGTCCCAATGCATGTCTTTGGACCGGGGGAGGAAACTGGAATACCCGGAGGAATTTTTCATTGGGATTTACAAAATTCAACTTATCCAAGGCCATGTAAATGCGGCCAAGTGACAGTTAATTGTCTTCTAAAGAAGCTCTCATCCTCATAGGTCCAAAGGTTATAATGGTTCTGTTGTGTGTTCCACAAAGCCACTTTGGCAGAGCCACTCATTCTACCCTCAAGAGGCCTAGATGTTCTTAGGGAGCCTTAAAATAGCTCACCGTGGAAGGTTTTTATCTTTATAATTAAATTATTTTTGTGTGTCCTTGGTGCATGTGCCTCCTAGACAGGGACATATACAAAAATCTTCCTGCATCTGAGGGTGTGAGTGGGGAAAAAACTGTATTTATAAATTTTGACTCTCAGCTTCTTTCATTTTCTTTTATGCAAAATGAGGAAATTATCAATTGTAGAAAACAACTGTATGTACCAAACCATATAGTAATACAGCTGTAACATTAATGTTTAAATTCCTAATCAATTCTTTTAATGGCAATGAAGGTGAATATGAACAACCCTGATGCTTATGGAGCCCCAGGCAAGTGAGCACAGAAAAATTAACACTGACCACAAAAACCCAATGGAATATAGCTGAAAAGATCAACACTGATTACACACATGTCTAGGCAACATATTCACATAAAACATGAAACTGAGAAGGTTCCATGATGACAAATATCATTGTACCTTATGGGCAATTCACCTTGCTAGCCTATTTACACTTTTTTGTGATATTTCTGAATAACTATAATCTATAATAGTAGATCGTAATATAAACCTATTGTTTGTTCATAGGAGGGCTTGGTGGTTAGCACGTTTGCCTCACACCTCCAGGGTTGGGGGTTCGATTCCCGCCTCCGCCATGTGTGTGTGGAGTTTGCATGTTCTCCCCGTGCCTCAGGGTTTCCTCCGGGTTTCCGGTTTCCTCCCCCGGTCCAAAGACATGCATGGTAGGTTGATTGGCATCTCTAAATTGTCCGGATTGTGTGAGTGAATGAGAGAGTGTGTGTGCCCTGCGATGGGTTGGCACTCCGTCCAGGGTGTATCCTGCCTTGATGCCCAATGACGCCTGAGGCTCCCCGTGACCCGAGAATAGAGCGGATAAGCGGTAGACAATGAATGAAACGAAACCCCAGGTGCATTTCGCCATGGTTTGAGCTTATTTTCCTGGAAGTCTGAAACTTTGTCTCTGTGTAGTTGCAGGTGTCTGATGTGAGTCTGAGATAAAGTGGTAAACATCGCTGATGTATAATTATAAATGAGTGATAAGTTGAGCGTGTGATTACCGGAGGATCACGGCTCCGCAGTAGGACGGATGTACTTTGCTGCACAGGTCCTCAAGAGCCAGTCTCTCTCCGTGGCTGATGTCGTAGGACAGGCGCGGCGCGCTCACCAGCCAGCTGTAGTCCACGCCGGTGCGCAGCCGCCGGTACTCGTTATCGCGGTCTCGCTGCAGCCGCTCCGCCTCTTTCATCTGCCAGCTCAGTTCCAGCATCAGCGTGTCCGTCACCGCCTCAGCCGGCTCTCGCCGTGCGCTCCGGTACCGAGGCTCGCTCCAGCCGAACCACGACATGGTTTCCACTTTTCAGTCACACTGAGCATGGAACGATAAAAAGTTATGCCTGCGGACTTACTACATATTAAAATCTCAGTTATGCAACTGTTATGCAAATGTATCACATGATCCCATATTGTTCATAGGATGTCATGTAATAGATAGGCTTAGGTCAAATATAACCATGATATTATTCTTATGTTGGTTTTATATGGATTTGGTTATTTATTTCTTCTGAAATTGGTCACTGGTACAGAAATTACAATATAGCTCAGAAACATATATGTCTGGTTGCCTGGAAAAAACACAAAAAACAACAATCAGCCAAAAATGACTAATCTGATTTTTACCACAAATAATATAGTTTGTATTCTCTACATTCAGAAAATATAAACACATTCGACATGACCTTTAAATGATTCCATTTTAATAAACACAGGTGTTTATTTAAGCCTGCCTAACTATACACCGACCAGGCATAACCTTATGACCACCTACCTAATTCTGTGTTGGTCCCCCTAAACAGCCCTGACCCTGGTGTATTCTGACACCTTTCTATCAGAACCAGCATTAACTTCCTGAGCAGTTTGAGCAACAGTAGCTCATCTGTTGGATCGGATCACACGGGCCAGCCTTCACTCCCCATGTACATTAATAGGCCATGGCCACCCATGACCCTGTCGCCGGTTCACCAACTGTTCCTTCCTTGGACCACTTTTGATAGATACTGACCACTGCAGACCGGGAACACCCCACAAGAGCTGCAGTTTTGGAGATGCTCTGATCCAGTCATCTAGCCATCACAATTTGTCCCTTGTCAAACTCGCTCAAATCCTTACGCTTGCCCATTTTTCCAGCTTCTAACACAACAACTTTGAGGACAAAATGTTCACTTGCTGCCTAATATATCCCGCCCAATAACAGGTGCCATGATGAGGAGATAATCAGTGTTAAACACTTCACCTCTCAGTGGTCATAATGTTATGACTGATCGGTGTATCTTAATCCTTGCTAGATAAGTGTGCTAAACTCCCACAGTGAATGCCATGACTTGATCGAGTCTTTGAAAAGTCAATGGACACAATGGACACTAGCCTAATTGACTCAAATTTTAATCAGATGTCAGCTCTCAAAATGTCTGTGATACTTCTTCACTATTATATTCTCATTAAAACAGAGAAGAGCACTTGCACACTCTGCACAAATGACAGAGGAGAGCCTTTTCAAATGTCTAAATGACCTAATAAAGCAGTATTGATGGAAAAGAAATTTAATCAACGTAACAGAACTTATTGCATTAATCAACAGTTATTTCCCCAGTAACGTGAGCATGAACAGAGAACAGAGATCGGTTGAGTGAACAGATAATGATATTTAATTGCTCAATGTTGATGAGAGTGATATGGATGATGCTGACGATGATTAGTCATTTCCCACTGAAAACGCAATCCCCTATCCTTAAAATTTGGATTGACTGTGGTTTGTGTAACATATACACAATACACTCTAACTCAACTACCATGTTGGTTTGAATGTTTGTCGTACTTGGATTTAATACATCAGCTACTCTGTTGTATCATTCTGTATCACTTTTTGCATTTGTATTGTATTATATATGAACAATTAATAAAGATTATCATAGTGTGATCGTTGAATAAATACACTGCAGATACTGTAGCAGTTGAAATAATTACAATAATCCAGCATTGTTGGTACGTACCTTAAGTTCTTTTATTAACTCTTCAGACTTAAACTCCAACTCCAGATCGTCATCAGACTTCAGGTTACAGTTTTCAAGATGTGTTCAAATTGGTTTGCTTTTTGCTTTCAAATGATTGTCCTTGTATACTGCTCTCTCTCTCTCTCTCTCCCTTTCTCAGTACAGTCCACCCACTTTTCTCTTTCTTTCTGTTTTACTTTCTTGCCCTCTCTCTTGTGCTTTTTAGTTCAGTCTCACTTTGAGCTCTCTCTCTCTCTCTCTCTCTCTCTCTCTCTCTCTCTCTCTCTCTCTCTCTCTCCCTGGAGTGCTGATCCAGCACAGGCTGCTTTATAGTGAACAGCCTAATTCACATTCTCCCTTCCTCCCTCCCTCACTGAAGTAGCTCCTCACTCACTGTTGCTATAGCAATGTTCTGTAAGCCTTACAAAGACGAGAGGCTGACGCACAGAGAGTGAGAGTGAGAGAGAGAGAGAGAGAGAGAGAGAGAGAGAGAGAGAGAGAGAGAGAGAGAGACAGAGGTCACCTGGGCCGTAAATAGATTACATGCATGCATGTGGGCTAGGATGGCAGTGTTCTGCAGCATTACACCCATTAAAAGTCATTATTTAACATGTTTATTTCACTTTGTGTGGGGAATTGTGATGAGTATGATAAATAGTATGATGAGTCACTCACAGTGCATTTAAAATAAGCTAATAACTAAATATTTTACTGTGATCCGATGGAGATATTTTGTTATTATGAAAGCTTTAATGCATTTCAGCAATAATTAATGTGGGTTTTGCTGTACAAGTAAGATTTGCTTCCCATTTTATATTTGCACACCCACTATTATAAGAAAAAAACAGACAAAACAGACTGTTTGTTTGTTTGCTTGTTTGTTTGTTTTTGCACTGGATCTATGAACCTAATTAATTTAGGGAATTCAATTTCATTGAAAACAAAATTCTAAATGCACAAGTTATAAGGTATTAGTTATAAGGCTATTTCACTCAAAACAGACTTCTAATAGATCAAGTCCTGGCAGTAATCATATTAGAATTAATTTTAGAAATATATTACAAGCTGCAGCAGGGTATCTACATTCACAGAGCTGTGCTGGTCATGATGAGTCAACACATAATAATAATAATAATAATGATAATGATAATAATAATACTCCTTGTTAAGCCTAGACTCAGACCTAGTACACCATGGTTAGATAAAACTACAGAAGCCCAAAGTCTAACAGATGGATAAGAGATGGATAAAGCTCTAAATCCAGACATATGTCTCAGCTAATCAGGATCTCACACACACACACACACACACACACACACACACACACACACACACACACACACACACACACACACACACACACACACAAACACACACACACACGCACACACACCCTACATGAGTGACATCAGCTCCTTTTCTCAGTACTGATCCCTAAGCCGGGCCAACTGTGGCCTAAACATCACTTAGAATTAAATGACCTAAATTCCCAACTCCAGGGCTGCTGGTTCAATTCTGAGCTTGGGTTAATGTCTGTGTATCAATTTACACGACCCTTCCACGTCCTAAAAACTTGCCTTTGAGGTGTGGTGGATTAGCTACACTAAATTGCCCATAGCTGTAGCTGAGTTTGTAAATGTGTGTGTCCCATCCATTTTGTAATTCTACCTCACACCCATTTTTACAATGAGAAGTAAGAAATGTATTGCCCTGAAACTGCTTAATTTATCTTTAACTGTGTTTCAGTGCTGTTTATTTGGTGTAAGAAAATGCTGTACTTGGCATGTCTGTACATTATATTAAGAGTGCTTCTTAAAAAAAAACACTCACAGAATCCATTCTAATAACACTTCTTGTAATGAATTAAATTATTTTCAGGTTCACATAATGGGCCTGATTTATCAGACCCTATATTATCTCTCAGTAAATTTCTGTGTAAATGTTTGTGTAAGCCAAAAACTACTACCAGATTTATAAAACTTTCAGAAACACTGATTGGCACATGTCAGTATTAACACAGTAATTGAGAGCAATGATTATCAACGTCATAACATTCAAAAGACCCTATAATCAAATGAAGTGTTTTCAGGATAAACAAGAACCCGTCAATCAAACAGTAGTGTAGATAACATTAAGCAGTGACTGCTAAGGAGATAGCAAATGCACACACCTGCTAAAGTAAGAGAGTGTGTTTAAAATCTCGACCATTGCATTTCTCGCTGTGTCTCAGGAGAGCCCTTTACTTCACACTTTTCTGTTGTCCCAAGCCTAACACATCTGATTCAGCTTCATTAAGAGTGTGACTTTTAGCTGTTGTGAATCAGCTGTAGTAGAGTAGCTTACTAAACTCTGAGTGTGAAAGGCCCTTAGAGTTCACTTTGTTTTTGCTTATGATATGAGGTCACATCAGGACACATAAGGATATCTATGCACTATGCTTAATTTTTACTTACTTACTATTTTATATTCAATCTACTATATAAAGTATACTTTTCTCATCCACTAGTAATGACTGACTCATGAAGGAAGAATTATTTTGAACTGATTATATTAAATAAATTGTGAATGGTTCAGAAGTCAGTACTGTGTACTAAATCTTGAATAGTGATGTTAAACTGAACCTATAATGCACATAGGTTGAAATTATTAGCTTACTCAGTGAAGTAGACTAAAGGTACCGAAATCCTGTGGTTCTACTAATGAATGTGCTGATTCCACTAATTGATGCATTTACATTTCTGTCATTTAGCAGACACCCTTATCCAGAGTGACTTACATTTTTATCTCAATTTATACAACTGAGCAGTTGAGGGTTAAGGGCCTTGCTCAGCAGTGGCAGCTTGGTGGACCTGAGATTCAAACTCACAATCTTTTGGTCAGTAATCCAATGCCTTACATACTAAGCTACCACATCCCCAGATTCCAGTAGTGCAGATTTACAATAGTTGTGACAAACTCTCCAAGCTAAATGTCATGGATTTACTCACTCACTGAGTCTAACATCCCCAGCAGCCCCTAAATTGTTATAGTGCCATTTTTCCTTATCATGACAAGAGCAGAAATCTGTTGTCATTAAAAAAGGACTGAAAAATGATTCATTATTTTAAAAGTGCAAACAGAAGTCCAAATGGAAGTGTAACAGCTGCCAAAATATATGTGCTGGCTTACAATAATTCTACTTTGGGAAGCTTCTTTATTAATGCTCTTGAATATCATGCAGGATTGTAAGCTGGTACGAATAAGCTTTGTGTCAACAAAGCTTTAAGGCTCATGCAACAGCTTTAAACGCTGTGAAGATATAAACAATTCACTTTCTGACCACTAGATGAAGCTCTTTTCCCATTCATGTTACTGCATCATTCTAGCACACCTGGTTCAGTCAAATGATGTATATCTGTGCTAAATATACAAATACTTTAAAGAAGATTCTATATGAAGAATTGTGCCTATTGATCACATTCATTAGCCTCACATGCTACATGATGTAGTTCTCCATGTGCATTTAACCATATTTACCACAGAAAAATGTTTTATCATGCTCGTATAAAATGAGGCGACATTTTTGACACCTTATTTCATTTAAAAAAGCATGCTGAAGGTTTCACTAATTTCCTGACATCGACTTAATAGGTTCAAATAGGTTAATTTAAAAAGGTTAGTCTGTTAATGCCATGATAGGCTAGAATTAGTTCTAGTAGCTAGCATAAATTGTCTAGGCAGCAAATCTAGCTAATGGTAAATAGCTGTGATGGTTTTCAACAAAACAGCATATAGTTGCTTTAAATCAGTAATAGTTTCTTTCACATTTCACAAAAAAAGATTTAATTAATTAATTTTGTCAGTTAAAACATAAAACATAAAAGCTTTTTTAGTTTTAATATTTGAGTCTATTTAAAAGTAGTAACTATTTACTTTCACTTTGAATACACTTTTTTTGGCTAGATACTTTCACTTTCAAATGAGGAAGATTTTGACATCTATATTTATATAGACCTTATATTGATTTAAGTAGCATTTTTCAGTACTCTCTCCACCCCTGGCTATAAAGCTCCACTTAGAAACAGCTAAGTCCTAACTCATTAATTACAAATTCAGATTCCAGGTTTTTTCTCCCTGTAGATTCTGTGTATTTACATTCATTGGCTCATGTTGTATGTGAGAGTAATGGCCAAATCGTTTACTTTAATTCTACGCTTTGAGAGGGCCCCCTAGTGGCCAAAGCCTGTGGGTACTGCTTTGCAACAATGTTTTTTTTTATTAAGTTTGTCTTTTGCTAAAAGCATAAATAAAATTGTACTGCATAATAAGTAACATATTACAGCCTACAAAACATATAGTCACATATACCGTCTTATTTTACATAAATGTTACAATTAAATTTCATTTAAAACTTTCATTTAACTTCATTTAAAACTAGAACTTTTACTCCTGCACCATAGAGAGTATCCTGACGGGAAACATAGCAACCTGGTTCGGGAACAGCACCATGCAGGACAGACGAGCTCTTTAGAGGGTGGTGCGATCAGCTGAACGCATCATCCATACCAAGCTCCCTGACCTGCACTCAATTTACAGCAAGCAGTGCTGGACCAAGGCCAGGAAGATCATGAAGGACCTCAGCCACCCCAACAATGGACTGTTCTCTCTGTTGCGGTCAGGAAAGCGCTTCCGCTCCCTGAAGGCCAACACAGAGAGACTGAGGAGAAGCTTCTTCCTGCAGGCTATACGGACTCTCAACCAAAACTCCACATAGAACTCAACTGATTGGACTTTCATGTTTCCTTCACACATGTTGAACATTTGCACATTGCACATAACACTTTGAACATTTGCACATTGCACAGGACTCAATCACTTTGAACATTTGCACACTGCTACAGCTTCACCTTTTTACATTTCTACATTTTTTTATATATATATATTTTTTTTTTCATCTCTAATTTAATTGCAGATTTTTATATTTTATATCTTTGTTTTATATTTATTCTCTTTTTGCCTTATTTCCTTCTTCCTCCTATTTCTTACTTCCTTTTTACTCTTTACTTCTTATTCCCTTTTCGAGGTCACAACAGTCGTGTAGGCATTTCACTGCATATCATACTGTGTATGGTTGTGTATGTGACAAATAAAAATTTGAATGAATGAATAAATAATCTCTGGATCCTCACAGCGCCACTAAAACAGCCATGTTAGTTCTAAACCATCTTTGTGTGTTTTATAAATCAGTGGCTGAACTAATGATGGAGTAAGATATTTCGAATCCCCTTAAACTGATCACTGATTTCTTAAACACCCGGCAGCTATCAGGCAACTTATCAGAGTGCACAAAAAAACTGCTTACTGTACTCAGTCACCTCAGCATGCGATCAAAGTCTGAGGCACACACACATATTTAACCTACTATACAGTCCTTATCTTGTGACCTGGGTCAAAAAGTAGATGTGTACATTTTATTGTGCTCATTCAAATCAATCACAGATTAAATGAAATATTTAAGCAAATTAAAATTTAAAAAATATGAAGGCAATAAAAGACGTCACCAAAACATCAAGCAAAAACTCAAGAGAAAACCTAAGCAGCTTTGTTAAAGTATTTACTGAAAACGGAAAGTACTGAGACCTTAGTCCAGAAATCTATAATGCAATAAAAATAATATCAGGAATAATAATTGGCAACTAATATCTCATGTTTGGGAAAGCTTTAAATGCCCTGTGGTGGCTCATTCAACACTGACTAATGCCTTTCTCATCTCATATAATGTCATGTGGTTGAGCTTTGAAAGAGAAAAGGACCACATAGGAACTTTGTCATTTTATCCCTGTTAATTTCATATTCCGAGAAGTCATAAACTTCCTTTTTTACATTTTTCATACATTCATACAGTGTTGTTCTGAGTGTCCATTATGTTAAACAGCTGATATAAAGCTTAAAGCTAGCTACTTTATCTGTAATCCATACTGTAGTTAAAGGTCATGTGTGTTCAGCAGCTGTTTGTCCTGTCAGGCTTTAGCTGGGTGATCTGTTTTATTTAGAATAACTGCTACATTTTCTACAGATATTAATAGTTATTAATATCCAATAACACTGGAACACTGGAAACATATAATAGTCCTGGCTAGCTGTAATATCACTTCAATTCCTTCTCCTCTTATAATATTAAAGTGGGGTTTGGCTGTTTAAGAATATTGAGGTAGCAAAAACCCGTTTTTTCATATTTGCTCAGCATCTGAGTCATTAATGTAACCTGAAGTGACATGTATTGTAATAGACTCATGTTGCAGCACATAACTCATAGTCATGAGTAACACTCACACCTGAATTCTTCTTTTATTATGTGTTCTAGTGCTTTTAACATGCACAGTGCAGTTCAGAAGTGTGTGTCAGTTTCAAGTGGCAGATTTACCGAGTAAGAACAATGTAGTTAGAACAATGGTGTTGACGAGATCCTTGTGATGATCTTTGGTTGCATTTGTAAATTTTTAATGATCAAGTTTTCATTATAAATCATGCTCTACAGTACTCTGATATTTTTCTGATGACTTTTCCTGGTATTGTAAAAAAAATAAAAATAAATAAAAAAACAGTGGCTTAGTGGTGAGCATGTTTGCCTCACACCTCCAGGGTTGGGGGTTCGATTCCCGCCTGATGAATTGCTTAATTTGCACTTTTTAGTATGGCAGTTAGTTTTGAAAAGGGGAAGTTGATTTTACTAATCAGTATCTATTTGTTTTGCTTTTTAGTTTTGCTGGGTTCTAGGTCACAGTTAACATGAAAAATTATGTGACTATCTTAATTAGTTTTTTCTTCACTAAAACCTGTGAGGGGTTTTACTTTTAAAGTAAAAGTAACTTTATATCCATTTACACCATTCTTACGTTAACTGTTAAAATAAGACATCATTTCTCCAACCATGAAAACAAGCATTGATTTAAATTAAAAATACGTCACAATATTTTAAACCATAAGAAATATTATCTTTACTGTCATTTGTATAGACTGTTGTGTGTCCAGGTGCCAGAAGATCAGAAGTTTCTTAAATAATATTTAACGATCAGGCATAATATTATGACCACCTGCCTAATATTGTGTTGGTCCCCCTTTTGCTGCCAAAACAGCCCTGACCCATCATGCACTGTGTATTCTGACACTTTTCTATCAGAACCAGCATTAACTTCTTCAGCAATTTGAGCAACAGTAACCCATCTGTTGGATCGGATCACACGGGCCACCCTTTGCTCCCTATGTGCATCAATGACACATGGCCCTCCATGACCCTGTCACCGGTTCACCACTGTTCCTCCTTTGGGCCACTTTTGATAGATACTGACCACTGCAGACTGGGAACACCCCACAAGAGCTGCAGTTTTGGAGATGCTCTGATCCTGTCATCTAGCCATCACAATTTGGCCCTCGTCAAACTCACTCAAATCCTTATGCTTGCCCATTTTTCCTGCTTCTAACACATCAACTTTGAGGACAAAATATTCACTTGCTGCCTAATATATCCCGCCCACTAACAGGTGCCATGATGAGGAGATAATCAGTGTAATTCACTTCACCTGTCAGTGCTCAGAATGTTATGCCTGATCGCTGTAAATATAAAGGATAAACACATTTAATATTCATGTAAAGCTGCTTTG
This sequence comes from Hemibagrus guttatus, assembly GCA_033459395.1. NCBI lineage: Eukaryota > Metazoa > Chordata > Actinopteri > Siluriformes > Bagridae > Hemibagrus > Hemibagrus guttatus. The sequence continues at coordinate 11,403,387 of JAUCMX010000019.1, forward strand.
GGACAAGATCCATTGTCAAGAGTGCTTTACAAATAAAATTTGCACCCTATCTGGTACAAATATCTATGCTACAGTCAGTGTCACTGAGATTCCCATTTGATTTGACGCTATCTGCAGTGTTGTGCATTATGCACTGCTGCTATGTGATTGGCTGAATCATCACATGAATGTGTCCAAGTAAGGTGCTACAGACTTTCAGGAGTCCTACACCTTTATCTGAAATAATAATAATAATAATAATAATAATAATAATAATAATAATAATAATAATAATAATAATAATAAATAAGCAAATAAAGGAAAATCCAAACTTTAAAATTGTGTATTTTGAAAAGTCACTTTTGGAGTGCTGCCATCAACAGTAATTTATTTATTTATTTATTTAATTGAGTATCTTTTGGAAGAATGTCGATCATCCCTCTAGAGACATGTAGAATCTAGTAGATCTCTGCCAACTCTAAAAATATCAGTGGCATTATAATAATATTTTAGAATGACATCAATACACACTGGAACTATTTTTACATCAGGAAAAAAACACACAGAATGAATAGACAGTGAATAATGCAATACTGAACAGCCATGTTTAATTCACAATAACATATATCCAACATGAATATATCAAAAACATTCCAGCTGGTGTGTTCTAGCCTAAAATCTTTACAGCTACAATATATAGAAAGAGAACGTGTGTGTGCATCTGTTTAAAAAAAAAATAATACAATTCAGAGTAACTATTAAGTACAAACACGAGGGCATTTTGCATATGTTCTTGTCAAGAATATTTTTTAAAAATGCATTGATGGATTATTAGTTAAATACTGAAAAGAATGGTGAAAGGACATGCTGAACAACCATGTTTCATCATAGCAAATTAATTCCACAGTCTCCACTAATAGTCGCTGCTGTTTGTACAACACATTGTGATATTTAATGTGCGCAATATTATCGTAAGGCTTCAGTAACCCTTAGGAGGCAAGCAGGACAGGAAGCATATTTTGGCCCTATCTCTGACACAAACTTAGTCGGACTTATAAGGACAGTGGTCTTAAAGGTGTTTTTTATTTTAGACAAATCTAAAAGATCATGCGCCCTTCTTAGATAAGGCAGTTCTTATTCATCACACACACACACACACACACACACAGCCTCCTCCATACAGCATTTGAGTAATTGTGCTTGATAAATATCACAATATGTTGTAGAACCGATTAAACAAAAGCTTTTACTGTCATTTCCTAATAATATACCAATAGAGTGTTAAGCAAACTCAAGTTCAAATTCAGCAATATGGCCAAAAAAACTGCACACAATTGAAAAACTTTGCCATTAAACTAAAAATGTATTTTATAGCAAAACAAGTTTGGTGTTTGAAGTTTGCTACAGTTGTTTTCTACTGATGTAGCCAACAAGGGAAATGTATAACCAATGCTACAGTTTAGCATTGTGCATACTGCGTGTCTAAATCAGCTCACATCCACATCAAAACATCACAAAATCAGATTGAATAGCATGAAAAAAAAATACATACAAATGAATAAAAAGAAGTGAAGCTTTTTTGCCATACCTCATATACGAGTGATAAACTATGTGCTGCAGAAGAAATTATTTTGCCTTCTTGACATCATTTTGAACAATAAATGATAACGAACCTCATTTACATTTGGTTGTTTCATGCATCATGAGTATCAGAATTATATCTGCAGCATAGAGATGTTTCATACAAAAATGAACAAAGCAATGATCACTTAAACCACTTCTGGTGGCCGAGAAGTTTTTACTATATTTGAAAAACAAAACCAATCCCAAAAGGAGATCCAGGTACAAGATGCATGAAATAGCCAGGTGTAAAACATATAAACAATTCTGTTTGAGATACTAAACAATTAACAAAGCCTGGGGTGAGCATTCCATGTAAATAAGGGAATGGGTTCACTGTATACATGCAGTTTTGCATGATGCTAAAATGGAAATAAACATGTAGCTTTCATTTCTGGCCAAAATGTTCTATTAAATTAAATTATGTTGCAGGACATCAACAAGAGACTTTGTACTGCTTAAGACCAGCTCAAGCATTACAGCATGAAGACAAACTCTGGTTTGCATACTTTAACTGATGAGATGGAAATAAGTGACATGAGATATGAATTATTTTGGCCAGTCATTAAGCTTGAAATTATGTGATGGTGGAAATGCTTTACTGCTCTGTATACAGAGCTCGGCATTACTGGAATAAAAGTAAAATAAAAATATACTGCATACCTAGTTCTCAATGCGCCCTTGTTGACCTTCCCCTGACTTCGCCATCATCACAGGGCTGTGCACTAACTGCACAAAGGGAGGAGTGTGTTCTGAGGAGTGGCAATAACAAGAGGACACACACAGGTACAAGGCTCACAACATTCACATCCATTCCAGTGCTTTATACACTAGGTCTAATATTATACGATCAAGTAAACGGCACAGTCTGATTTTCACGGTCCTGCTGATGGACTAAAGTTTGTCTCCACTTAAATTGTGCAATTCCAGTATTTCTGAATGTTGAATTCTCTAATCTGATTTGTCAGAATGTCAGATAACAGCAGAGCTGACACGTTACATTTTTCACTAATAGGTTCACATTAATTCAGTTTTCTGTAGAGGCAGGAGTATTTACATGCTCCACAAAACATACTTTAAATAGCATTGTTATTTAACAAAAGAAAAATATTGATATGGTTATGATTTTTCCAGTGTCAGCACTTTGTAACAGTACGGTTTCTGCCATCGGAAAGTCTTCATGACAGAGTGATTACAGTTAAACAGCACGATGTGGCATACATTAATAAATGAAATAATGTATTTGTCAGTAAATTGTTGTGGCACAAGACGAATAATTTACACTGCAGCATGCTGTTCTAGGTAAATAATGTGTTACTGGTAACTCCGTTCATGTTTTTTCCCTATAACGCCACACCCTGTCATGTTTTATTCTTTATATAATGGCATGTTATCAAAGCTATCATGGTGTGGGTGTTTTCATAATCATAATACACATCAGCTGTTCATCCTCTTCATACTGGTTTAAATGGATGCCTAGTTATCATTTTAGAGATTACAGAGTGAATGAGCTCCAATGCATGACACTTGGATATGAATTAATAACGGTTTTGTCAGCAGTCCACCCTGTCCTTTTTGGATTAACAGAATCAGATAGCATTTTCTACTGAAGTGGACATAATGCTGCATTTGAACACATACAATTAGTTAACCTAGCCTCCATTTCAGCTAAGACATACACTTAGATGTAGAGCCACTTTCAGTTAAAATGAAGAGAATGTGAACGGCTTACTATCAGCCTCAGAGCCTGATGGCAGTTTAAAAAAGATGGTAACTTGTATAGGTGTACAGGGGAAGCACGGTCAACCTGCATTAGAGCACAAACTGGTCCAGGAAAGGACTAGCATTTTGCAAAACCATCTTTCTTCAGTCGAGAAAAGGAGAGGCCTTTGGGTTATTTTGTTGCCGAAGCAGCTGAAGCGATGTACTTGTTGATTTCTCACTTCCACTTGCTAACATGCTAATTGGCTGTGGTGTACAGATGGACAGGCCAAAGTAATAAAAACCTGTTCGGTTTTATAATATTAAGCATTTTATTGCTCTTGTTTAAATTCATCAGCAGAATCAGATTACTCCAGTGATGCAGACTCTCTTAAGATGGAGGCAGGGATTTAATCAAGGGGAAGTCAGTGAGGGCGCTTTAAAACCAGTTTTCGAAACACAGTCATAGTGTTACCACTAACTAAGCTAGTGATGTTTGGTCATGCAAGAACAGTAGGTACAAAGCGTATAAGAAACCCGAGCCAAACGTCCCTCAGCATTGTACCGAACCCTCCAGAATTGTTCAAAATGGCGTTTAATGCTTCAGCACGTTCTTGTGAGTCATGCTCATGTGATAAGAACACCACGACTTGGGAAGCATCAGCATTTCCCATAAATGAGGAAACAAAAAGATTGCAAAATGCATTTCAGCATTAAAGGCTTGCTGAAACGGTATTCCGAAATATAACAAGTGTCAGCAGCACAGTTTACAATACTAGTAAAAATATTCTACCTTACAGCATAGTTTTTTAAAAAGAGGTTCACACCTTTTTTTTTTTAATGCATTACCAAATCTAAATACTATAAAAGTCTGTGGAAAGGAAAAGAAAATCATTTCTAATAAATTAAAAACATAAATTATTATTTGTTTATGAAATAAATTGCTTATGGATGTATCCAGAAAGGGGAAAAGAATATGTATTTATCATTATAAAAAAGAAAAGTCCTTAAACTTGAGCCAGCAGCTGGATTTTTGCATGCGCGTGTTGCACTAGATCCACAAGATAATGACACAGCAGGTTCTCAAACGCGAAAAGCTTTTTGCATAGACACACGCACATACTTGCTTAGACATAGACGACGCTTCACAAACACGGCGCTCGCAACGTACGCATGCAGCAGCAGGCCTGATCAGAGGTCAGCCAGCCATCAGGCAGTGGCGGCTCAAGGTTCAGTGTGTGTGTGTGTGTGTGTGTGTGTGTGTGTGTGTGTGTGTGTGTGTAAGTGTAAGGATCATGTAGAGTGTGTTTGGACCACGGAGCAGATTTGTTTCACTTGTCAGAACAGCAATCTGGAGATTCCTCTTGTGACTCTTTTCCAGTTGATTCACTGCATGAATCATGTTTGAAGCGAGAGACGGCTCTCTCGTCTCATCTCTGTCTCTATGGACGCATCAATACCATTTTAGGTTCTGGATCCACTGAGTCCCTGACCAGGATGAAGTGGTTACTGAAGAAGAACATACGAATGCATGAATGAATAAATTTATAAATGCACGAATGAATAAATTATTATATGAAGCCGATGCTCCTTCTACTAGCACCAGTGTTGTCACACCTTTTGCCACTCAAGCGCAAATCCACAAGTTCCATTTGAACCAGCCATTTTATCAATGTAACTGCCTTGTTTTCACTTTAACAACCACAGAAGGGTGTGAGTGTGTGTGTGTGCGTGTGTATGTATATGTGGGGGGTGGGGGTGGGGGGTGCTAAATGCCCCTTTTGCCATTATTCCCTTTCAGATAATGGAAAGTTAGGACAGAAAGAACAACCATCGCTTGTGGTTTCACTCTCAGCTGCCGAGTGAACCGTGTCTTCACGGCGAGCTAGCTCCCTCAGCCAGCTTCTTTCAGGAGGTGTGTACAAAAATGAATTCTGTCCTATGTTTACATGCAAGTTCAGTCAATGTTGATGGAATAAAATACAGCAAGGGTTCAGATGACGTGTCCAATGTGATCCAGCGTTTCGATACTGATGCTCAATATCAGTTGCATCCCTCTTTGTCTCAAATGGCTCTGATTTTCTAATTCATCAAGTGTGCTGGTCCTTTTGGATATATTTAGAATTTCTGGTGTCTTTATTAATGAATTCCTTGTACTCATTCTTTCTTATAAAGAGGACTCCACCTCTCTGGTCACATCCCTTGAAGCCACTTGAACTTTAGGTTCGCTTTCCAGAGACTCACTGATGACATCCAGAGTGGTGGAGTTGGGGGCTTCAGCTTCGCTCCCACTCTCCACACTTGCGTTTTTGTTGTCAAGGGCTTTGGCATTTTGACAGCAGAGTTTAGCGGCACACTGCATGCGACAGGAGAGCTCACAGAGCGAGGCGTGTGACTCAGAGCTCACCATGACAAACTCAGGCTGGATGGTGGTGGCGTGGATGCCCTCGTCATGGAAGAAGGCCTTCAGTCGTTTTGCCACACTCATGTAGGAAGTAGGGTCTCGACATTTGATGTGTGCCGTGGCAATGATGCGACTTCCGGCAAGCTGCCAGATGTGGAGCTCGTGCACGGCCAGAACACCATCGATCTGGCGCAGACGAGTGCTTAGGAGGCTCACGTCGATCTGCTTGGGTACAGTCTGCAGCAGGATGAGAGCGGACTCCTTCAGGAGCGGGTACGTCGTGTACAGAAGAATGCAGACCATGATGAGGCACAGAGTCGGGTCCAGGTACAGCACCCAGCAGGGCCCAGCTGGTAGGCTTGTGGTGTTCTGTTGTGTGTGGTTAAGTTGAGGGTTTTCACTGCAGTGTGTGTTGGCAGTGCACGTGTTATTGCAAGGAGTGCCCGGCTCACACGGTTGCCACACAAAAGTGAAGATGATGGCGTTGACCACGACAATGACGGAGCCAAGCGCATCACCCAGAACATGAAGGAAAACACCATGCATGTTCAGCTGGGACGCCGAGGACGTATCCTGCTCGTGCTCAAAGTCATGCTCGTGCTCCAGCTCGCCGTTCAGCTGTACAGCTGAGAGCTCTGCCACACAAAATACAGAGGAAACACAAAAAAAAGTTACACACAAGTGGTTCATGTACAAAATTACATAACTACATTTCTCTACCTCATACATAATCACTAGCAAATAAAAATGCAAAATATACATTTCTCACCATAAATGATTCTTTACTTTACAAATTAAAAAGATTCAGTTCAGAAAATGAATTAGCCGTCAACAGTTTGGGGCCATTCAGTGAAAAGGGGTTGCTGACCGCCAAACAAGAATTTATGCCAATGGCACCTAGTCAAAAACTACATGACTATTTAACTCATATGGATTTTTAACCAAAACTGTAAAGCATGTGTTTTTTTATTTTTTCTTTCATCAGTTGCATCCCAGAGGTTAAAAATATAGCCAACGATTTTAATGAGAAACCTCAGAAGGGACTGGCAACAGACCATTAGTGAAATTCAAGGCAAGAAATCCCAGAAATATATTAAACAAACTGACAGGCAAACGCTAAAAAGACAACAGTGAGAAGTGTTTTGTTACATAAAAGTATAAAACCTTTAAACCAGCCCCTGAACGGAACATGCAAACAAAACAAAGCTAATAGCTATGTAACGAGCATGTAATTAATCAAGCTTTTGACATAGTATAATAAGGTTCTTGAGAAATCATGTAACAAATGGTTTAAAAGTGAACCATAAAGCTTCAAGACAAATGTCGTATGGGAATAACCATCCAGAAGTCTATCCATAGTCTGGCATAATATAATATTTAAGCCCATGTTTCTTCATGTACTAAGGAATGAGAGATCTGTAACCACAAATTAATGTTAATTATTTATTAACTGTCAGGTATGGCATGTGAAGATAAGCAACTTGTGATTGCACAGCCACAGGACATGCATTCTTACAAAACAATTTTTCCCCCCATATGACCTGGTTAAGACTGGAATGCACGAGGTAGCTGTGGGCGTGTGTGTATCCAAACAGCTAATAAATTCATTAACTAGCGCACCAGGCAACAGAAAATTCTAATGTACTTACCCAGTTTTAAACAAAAAAAAAAAGTATTATTATTATGTGCATCAATACAGACTGCTTAAGTACTTGAATTCTTGTGGTGTTACATTTTACCGTGTTTTGGTTAAGATCTAGTCAACAGTAACGTTTACGTGCAGGAAACGAGGTAACGGTTATTCTAAAATTAACTTTAGGACAAAAGACGTTTAGTAAGATGTTGCATGCCTCAATTGATATCATTGACACAGACTTCAAAGCACTTTTGCTTTGCAAAAAGGATCAGGGCGTCTGATTAATAAAAAGGCGTGTAAAATTTTTTGGTTTCTACATTTTTAACTAAAACAGATGAGCACCAGCTTTTTTCCCCCCAAGCACCTGGCTGTGAAAGTACAACCTTACATATACAGACACTCCAGATTGTATCATGACAGACTTAATTGTGCTGTGGGAACACCCTCTTCTGAATTATGTTTTTTAATTATTTCATTGACCTGCATGCCAATTATATCCACTGCTCATTACACCTGCTTGTTCAATGTGAATAACTAAGTAATAGTTGATGATACCTGAATACATAATCTACTTGCTCTGGCACCTGGGCTTAGTGATTTGTTCGTGGGATAAGCGATTTGAGACATATTTTGATAAATTACATCTCAACCCATCGTTCTGATCAGTACAGTGATGCCTGAGCACAGAGTGAGCTTTAGTGATTGAAACGCTACGGTGTGATAACAGTTCTGCTGTGTGACACTGACAGGAGTCCAGGAGTGATGAACTTGAAACAGCTTCTCTGAATCCGGTTTATTACTGCGTTACACAAGAAAGCGCTTTTCCAAGAACGTGAGTTAGGATTAAGAGTTCAGGTTTCAGAACTTATGCTGTATACAGCGAGTCCTACAAGCCTGGCACTCTTATTGCATATATCCGTCTGCACACAATTATTTGAGGTGACTGCAAATATTTTACACAGCTGTTCAAGCACATAATTGTACGTTCAGAGCAATTTTTTTCCCTCTGCATACAGTCTATATTCATTTAACACACTGTGTCTAGAAGTTCAGTTCTCTCTCAAGTGAGTGAAAAATGACCTGGAACACCAGAGTTCCACTGTTTGGACCACGTCATGCATCTATTGTAGGAAAGCATACACATTCAGGTAAGCTAGCCATAAAAATATCTTACATCATGATAAATCACATAAACTGGTTACTCATGGCTTGGTTACTGGATATCATTAATCTGGTAGCTTTCATTCTTCCATATTGGCAGAACTGCTTCAACATTACAACCACAAAATGATCTCAAAGCAATGAATAAATGAATGAACAAATAAACTAACTAACTAACTAACTAACTAACTAACTAACTGATGTAAATAAAGTAGTACAAGTTAGAAGGGCAGGAAAATCAGAATTTTGTCACATACTTTTTCTGTGTTAGTTTTGTTGCCTGGATACACAAGTAGCTGTAAATATATGAAATTATGAATGCAAGAAAGACATCCACCTACTGACATATAAACTATGTATTATTTATGAATGCACATAAACAAAGTGGAAACTTATTTTATGTACTTTGTGTTACTTTGACTTGGAAATGTTTACATGGTAAACCTGCTGCCTGTACAACGTTACTACAATAATCATTAGAAACATGCAGCACGACATGAAGATGAATGACACCAATTGTAGTATATCATGATAGTTGAGTTTAATCGCTACTAAAATTATGACTTCTTTTGTCATCATTCGATCTTATTACATGTAAAAATCATGTTGGGAAAAAAAAATCCAAGGTCCTTATTCTTTGTCTGTTCTCATCTCTCCAGAAATCTCCCATGTGACAGTCAGTAGGTGGAAACATGAATCTCGTCTCTGACTGATTACTCAGAAGACCTTCTCTTTTATGAACTAGAATAGATCATGTGAGGGTTGCTGTAATACACATGATCCCCGAAAAGGTTAATATGATTGGTTGGAGTGATGATTCTTCTTCTTGTACTCTCTCTGTTATGGTGTAAATGTGTCGCAGCATGACTCAGTGTCCTAGCGGTGTGTGATTTTTTACACGAGCGTTTGATGCAAGAACACTTCAGCCTCGCAGCAGTTTAACTTTAACACAATTCCCAAACTACCCTCACATATTCAGTTCATTCAAAGTTACACAATTAACACTGACTTTACTGAACTGTGTCATGTGCTGAGGATTATGCTCTAAGGGCACAGAGTCTGAGGTGGAGTTAAAATGTGAATCTTCAGAGTAACCTTTAATACCAAAACTGAGAGCCCTTTTCAACAAGGTAACAGAACTGAACTAAATCACAAACTATTTTGTTGGTAATTGGTTAGTTTTGAGTGCAAAAATGCTGAACTGGTGATATCGGAGGACTTGAAGGCATCGTCCTTCTGTGGCCATGATAACAAAGCTATCTTTATGGCCGACGTTAAAATGAGATATGAAGAGAATTATCGTTGAGAATACTTCTTGAAAGTTTGAAGTTGCCTAAATTGAAGAAGCCTAAAAAATAGAAACAACTATTTTCACAGAAACTGAATAGGAGTCACAATGGTAATGCTTATAAAACTTCCTTCTAAGAGCTACACAACTCAGAACAAACAGACAATAAACACAATACTGTGTGTACTTCATTATTTTGTAATTGTATTATTCGTGTCTATGACGGGGTGACTGTGCTTTGTGTACATTTGGAAGAAACGCTATATTCCTGACAAATTTAACTTGCTTCCATTGTCACTGTGTTTACCAGGGTGCAACGGCAGGACGATATGGATTGATGCATAGATTTAAGATATTCATGAAATTAACAATGGCAACAATCATAAACTGGTTGTTATTTATAATTGTTTAGAGACCAACTGGTGTGTAAAATGTAAAGTATGTTTTTAAACAGATGTGGAAAACAGCCCTTAAATCTGATACTTAAAAACAGTCATTTGTAATGCCATTATTCATGAATTAACAGTAGGCCTGTCCAGATTTGGTCACATATCGATCAGAGGCTAATAAACTGAATTATATCATGTTGTGACCAGATTTAGTGGTTTCAAATATCACACTTTGTATTATATTATGTGGAAGCCTATGATCTGCAACCTTACACACTTTAAAACTGTACCTCTCAACATGGGGTCTGGTGTCTGTGAGGCTTGTGAGGTTTTTGTTATACAGAAAAGTATTGTGGGGTTTTTGTTATACAGTGGTGAAAATTACAAGAAGAAGGGCCAAGAAGCCTTTATTATTGCCACACATACATTACAGCACAGTGGAATTTTCATCGCATATCCCAGCTGAGGAAGTTGGGGTCAGAGCGCAGGGGCAGCTATGATACAGCTCCCCTGGAGCAGAGAGGGTTAAGGGCCTTGCTCAATTGCCCAACAGTGGAGCTTGGTGGTGCTGGGGCTTGAACCCCGATCCTTCCATCAACAACCCAGAGCCTTAACCACTTGAGCCACCACAGCCCCACTACAACCCGTACTATTATCAAAAGTGCACTTATTATTGAGTCCTAATAATTATTAGCATGTTCAACAAGTCACTTAAATTAGTTTGGCTTAATTGAAACCTTAATTCCTGAAAATCTGGAATAAAAAGCACTAATAAGCAACCAAATTACTATAATACATATTGAATAAAGATATAATTATTTATCAACTACATAAAATAATTCTTTATTAAGTGGTAAAATTATTATTATTATTACTATTATTATTATTACTTTCTTTTTATTATTATTTTACAGCTAAATAGGGTACAGGCTGCAAAACATCTGGGAAATTTCAAAGATAAAAGACGGCTAGTCAGCTAAAAAGGTAGCAAAAGTCATTAGCTAGCTTATATTCGAAGTCCATTAGTGCCTGGTTGCCTAGCAACCGCGTTCGCGTTACTCCAGCCATTTTAACAATGACCCCATTCGTTTCCGGCTACAAACACACCTGAGCAGGTATTAAAGGTGATTTTTTATTTCCTGTAAAAAATACTGAAAGAAAAACATACGATCAAACATTTGATCTAAACTGTGGTAAGAGTAAGTAAGAGGAAAGGAAAGAGAAAAGATTAAAGAATAAAGCCGACTCTCACCGGCTGCTCCTCTGCTGTCGGTGTTCGCGCCGTTCGGGCTCCCGTGCCCACCGACCAGGTTGTTGGTCTCCTCTCCGGCGGATCCGCAGTCAGTGGACATCTCGCTCTTGCTCATGTTCGCCCTGGGGTGCTTGGGCTTGCCGTGGCTGTGTGAGTGAGCGTGTCCGTGGAAGAGACACAGCCCCAGCAGGTTGACCACCAGCCCCGCGGCCCCGACCCCAATCACCACGAGTGGGCTCTCGATCTCGTGCGGCTCGGTGAAGCGCTCGATGGCCTCAAGCACAATGGTGAAGCAGAGCGCGGTGAGGAACACGGCGTTGACGAGGGCGCCCATCACCTCGGCGCGGATCCAGCCGAACGTGTTCTTCTTGGTGGACTGGGTGCGCTCGGCGAAACGCACCGCCACCAGCGCGACGATCAGCGCCATCACGTCCGACAACATGTGGAAGGAGTCCGAGAGCATCGCGAGCGACGCCGTGAGCCGGCTCACCACCACCTCGACCACGAAAAAACTGAACGTTAACGACAGCATGCACATCAAACGGGCGCGGTTGGGTTCACAAGCCATGGTTTTCCTCCTCGGGCGAGAGCTCCTTAACTAGAAGGGGAAAAAAGACACACGCACAGCTAACACTACATACAAACAAAACAATGCTAACCGGCACTGGCTAGCACATTCAGTCCATTCATACGAGATTTCGCCTTCAATTACAACTATTCCTGAGCTAATCTGGACATAATTCACGTAATAAATCTCACTCGCGATGCCTCATGTCTTATTCGACCGAATCATGACAGAAGAGGAAAAAAGAACCGAGCGGTGTTTTGCAGACGGAGTTCAAACTTTGCACCCGGACCGGCAAAGTTTCCACACGGAACAAGGCAGATTGCCGTGACCACGCCCACCGAGCTATTAGTCATTTGCCAGCGGTTAGGGACCGTGTGTAAATTACAAAGCGTACACTACTTCTTGCAGCTGTATTGCGAGGAAGTTAAATGAGATCCATTTTTAAAACACACGTAACCTCTGCAGTTACTTGTGTTCGTAATAACGAGTTATCATTTATTTATTTGTTTGTTTTAATTCTAATGTTTTCACTAAAATGACTAGAGATTAGAAAATATATATTTTATTTAGTTAAAGT
>JAUCMX010000019.1:11420961-11495111 GCA_033459395.1 Hemibagrus guttatus
TTTAATCTTAAACCTGGATGTTTCTGTAGACAAATAATTAATTGTTGGAGATTTTAATATGCATTTTGAGATTCCACAAGACCCTCTGAAGACAGCATTTGTATCCATACTAGATTTCTGTAGGAGTTCATCAGAATGTAACAGGACCACTTAACAGTGGTCACAATATTGATTTAATACTAACAATCAGATTAATCTAGAAAATATAGTCTTTCTCACAGGCTAGAGCTCAAATAAAATGTGTCTTAGTCATAATATATGCACTTTGCCATGCTATCGCATCAAACCTCATCTACTACACATAGTTTTATCATTAAACTCCCAGAGCTATCAACCTTGATTGGATCACCGTCTGACCCTATGGAACTTGATCAGACGGCCGAATACTTCAAGTCAGCGTTCCAGTACACTCTAGATAATGTAGAGCCAAAAGAAAAATAATTACAGAGAAATAAAAACCCTGGTATAATGATCACATTTGTACCTTAAAAGGGAATTTAAACGCCAGTGTTTCAAACAGCATGGAGGCTCTTAGTGCTTCCAGATTTCAGCTGTTCAGTTTTGCTGAGTCTGCATCCATGATCGCCTCAGATTCCTGTTCTTGGCTGAGATAAGAGCTCTTCTTCTATTGTAGCTCATTCACCTCAAGGTTTGATGTGTTTTGTGTCCTGAGATGCCTTTCTGCTCACCACAATTGCAAAAAGTGCTCATTTGAGTTACTGTAGACTTCCTGTCAGCTTCAGTCTGGGCATTTTCCTTGATCTCGCTCAACAAGGAGTTTCAGCCTGCAGACTTCACTCACAGGATGTTTTTTGCCACACCAATCTGTATAAACTAGATTATCATGTGTGAAAATTCCAGATCATTAGTTTCTCAGATACTCAAATCATTCCATTTGGCACCATTTATGCCACAGTTAAAGTCATAGACATTAATTTTTTCCTTATTCTGATGTTTGCTGTGATCCTGGGGCAGTGGTAGCTCAAGTGGTTAAGGCTCTGTGTTGTTGACCAGAAGATTGGGGTTCAAGCACCAGTAGCACCAAGCTACCACCATTGGGCCCTTGAGAAAAGGCTTTGCAAAAGGCCCCCTGCTCCAGGGGTGTTGCATCATGGCTGACCTGTGCTCTGACCCCAACCCTCCAAGGATGGGATATGCAAAGAAAGAATTTCACTGTGCAGTAACGCATATGTGACAAATAAAGACAACTTAACTTATCTGAAGCTCTTGATGTGTGGGTTTGTTTTTTTTTAACTACCTTAACATACAGGTATACCCAACAGAGTGGATGGTGAGTGTATATGTTTCAGTAAAGCCAGAGGAGAGACACCTTTTTAATAAAATGAATAAAGGAATGTGTAAAGGACATTATACACACTTCTGAATTCTGCCCAGATCTTGCACTAGGACCAGAGGCAGCTAGACTGGATGGCATTGAGTTTCATCATGTGCAGCAATGAAAGTCAGGCTTCTTTATATCCCAGGGCACCCTTATATCTGTGTTACCTTCTGGTTCTCCCTTTTAGTTCTGTTGTTGTAGCCAATCTTGCTAGAGTCTCTGCTTACACACTGCACATCTTTTTAAACCATTGCAGAAGAAGACACCTTACCTAAATATATTTTTCTTCTTCTGGCTGCTCTAGTTTGGGCACACCACAATGAAATCATTTATTTGCCCCCTGCAGCAGTGAGAGAACTGCCTTATATCCAGATTGCTGAGGATTTAGGAAGGAAAAAAACCCACTGAATCTTTTAAGTCCAAGTGTGTTACCTTTTGACCTCAACTGCAGGTAAAACATAAGTGAGACATCAGTACATTCATTTTCTCTTAATTTTTCCCTTTTTAATTTTCTAACATGTTTGGAAAAACATGTATAGCACAATCCACTGTGAAATAGCCAGACAAAGTTTTTCCTTTTCTTTTGATCAACATATACATGAAGTTTTTTCAAAACACTACTAAAATATGACTAAAATAAACTTAACACAGTCTACACTCACACTCTGACAAACACAACATTAAATACAATCCAGTGATGGACCATTGGCCAAACTTGCACTTTCTAAACACAATAAATATAAGATTTCTTGAAATCCTTGATATTAAGCTGCATGAAAAGTCATGAACTTAAAACAAGGCCAAGTTGTCCAGCTACGGATGATTTTGTGTCCTGTGAGGAAAATGATCTTTCTACAAGGCTTTCAGTAAAGTCTTTAGTTGATGCTTCTGATGCTTTATGAAATGGTTGTGTCATTTCTCAGGGCTGATACCCAGCTGAAATCAGGACTGGGTTATAATCAGTCAGCATTAGCGAAAACCCTGCATGGGCCTTATCTTCGACGGATAATTCCTCTCCACGTCTCCTATGTTAACGGCGTGCAGTTTCTTAAGGAGTATGCGCTCTTGAGGTCTGATGCCGACTCTCTGCTCAGGCCAAAAGTTCTCCTTGTTGTCGCCTGCAAAATGGACTTTCTTCTTTCCAGGCGATATGTTCTCAGTTTCCTCTGCAAGTCAAGAAACATACATGACCTACATCAGAAGTGAAATGGAATAAAACACTGAGTGAACATGAACAGGAGGGGTGAACCTATGACCTCTAAATAATATTTAACATGGATTCAAAGAACGTTTTAGAGGATTTATTTATTAAAAGGTGAAACAAAGCCACTTAACGTGACCCACATATGTGTCTGCATTTTTCTGTATTAACTTGTCATATAAAAACCTCTCAACCCCTAAATAGCAGATATAACGAAAAATATTAAGTGTGCTTATATGATATCAAGCACTAACTTTATTAAAAAATAAAAAGCTGTTAATGGGCCTTTCAATAGATTAATTGTTTAGTCTTCTATAACAGCAGCTCTGACAATAATTGTCCCAGCATTATATTAATGCACTCGTACTAATATTAATAGCGTAGGATCAACTTGCACAGCGACTTGTATGCCCCGCATGAGCGGTTTTAAAAAGTCATATTTATTTAGTGGTTTTTGGAGGAAAGCTCCAGTGGGAACACTTAGTACCAGTGAAACTGCAGCTTTAAGATTTCCAACACAGTAAAGAAAGTGATTAGAATAGAGGGGGTTTTTTTTTGGTTTTACTGTAAACATGACAAGCAGTGTTTTTTATAATATTAACTAAAAAAAAAAAATTATTAAAAAAAACAAAACAAAAAAAAACAAACACACAACCACACTACCCAGACACTGATTAATTACCAACAACCACACACTTAAAGATGTTTTAATGTTTAAGTCTGATAAAAGTAATTCTTTTCTAACCTGGCTGAAGGATAGTGATGCATGATCATAATGCTGAGAAAGAGGTTCATTTTAAAAGTGTAATGAACTTTTGGAATCGCTGCAGGTGCAAAGGTCAGTTTGTGGCCCGTTTGTACGCAAGTTTATTAAAATTATATTTAACAAAATTAAAAAAAAAAAAAAAAAACCAAACACACAAAACCAACATGCAGCACATTTGAAACAGCACAACACATTCATATACACAAGCCCTAGTTAGCTGTTGTCTGTGTTCAGACGGTGCAGTGGCTTCCGTTTCACCTTCATACCTCTGTCTTCTGTAAACAGTGGAGTGTGCGCCCTCTGCTGCCTCATCACATTATAGTCCTTCATCAAACTCTCGGCTCTGTGGAGAGACAAGACATTATTTCCATTTCAAGTGCCCAACAATGACAGCTTGGTGGTGCTGGGGCTCGAACCCTGATGTTCCAGAAGTTTGAATTTTGAGCCATTTTTGATTTAGTCTTAGTCTTTATCTTCAGACGAAAATGGTTATTAGTCAACGAAAAGTCATTGCATTTATGTTAAGTTTTAGTCAAACTGCAGTTACCAGCTTTAATTTTTTTTTTTAATTTTCTATGTAGTCTTTAGACAAAAATAGTCATTTTTTTCCCTCTCTTTAGACCAATTAAGCTTATGAGAAATTTGAAATCAAGATAACAAGCTATATTGACACTGTACTCCTAGCACTTGTGCAGCTCTACATATCCCTTTTTCTTAGTTGGAGATCAGCCTGCTGTGCTGCCCTTGCTCATTTATAAGGTAGGATCATACATTAAGGATAGGTAAAAGTGGACTATAGTTTAAGTATCAAGTAAAAACCAAAAACGTTTTCTTTAGCTGTTATGGAAAAACTGCATTTATTTTCGGAAACTTCAAATAAACGTACAATAAACAGATACTCAAAAGCAGCTGAACATATATTACTAACATACCTTTGTCTGCCTACCATACCTTTGTCTGCTTTGTATGTACTGTATAAAACCATTAAGGGTGTACATTTGGAGGAAAAATAAAATTTAAGAAATCTGTCACAGATATGGGAGTGTCAACCTCTCCAGAATGTAAATTGGGGGGGGGGGATCGGGGCAAAAATCAGTGTATTCCAGCCTTAAGCATACGTACATGGGCAATAACTTAAACAACATCCAAATCCATCTGTCATTTTAGAAACAGCTTGCTATCTGTACGCTATTAAGTTAGTACAACAAATAGGCTATGGCCTAAATAATCCTGCTAAAGCACGTGATACAGATTTCATTAGAAACAGAAGTGAATGGAGCAGAAAAGCCAAACTGTTGTACAATATTTAATTAAGCGTTGTACATTTATGAAAGGTTGGCTCAGAACCATGAAGTAAGGCTAGCTAACTGACGTTAGTTAACAGAAAGCTAAAATGTAAAAATGTAAAACTTGCTAGCGAATTTCCCTGTGGACACATCCAGTAACACTGACCTAACG
The DNA here is from genome assembly GCA_033459395.1 of Hemibagrus guttatus. Classification (NCBI taxonomy): domain Eukaryota; kingdom Metazoa; phylum Chordata; class Actinopteri; order Siluriformes; family Bagridae; genus Hemibagrus; species Hemibagrus guttatus. Next base: position 11,425,726 of record JAUCMX010000019.1, read on the forward strand.
TTAAGAAAAAATACTTAAATAAGACTAAAAATAGTTCACTTTCCGTGACAAATCTAGCCATGGGGGTCACAGTCCAGTGACTTCTGTGCCGGTCCCAAGCCCAGATAAATAGAGAGGGTTGCGTCAGGAAGGGCATCCGGCGTAAAACATTGCCAAATTTAACCGTGCGAATCGTCAGTACTCTGAATTTCATACCGGATCAGTCAAGGCCTGAGTGAACAATGACCACCATCGGCGCCGTTGACCTACAGGGCGCCGTTGACCTACAGGGCCCCGGTGGAAATTGAGCTACTGTTGGTCGAAGAAGTAGAGGAGGGACGAGAGAGAAGAGGAAAGGTAAGAGTGTGGAACTGAGAATAGGAACTCTGAATGTTGGTACTATGACAGGGAAAGGTAGAGAGCTAGCTGATATGATGGAGAGAAGAAGGTGGATATACTGCGTGTACAGGAGACCAGGTGGAAGGGTAGCAAGGCTCGTAGTATAGGAGCAGGATTCAAGCTGTTTTATTATGGTGTGGTCCTGAAGGAGGAGTTTGTGAGGAATGCTGGAGGTGAAGAGAGTGTCAGACAGGGTGATGAGTCTGAAGTTAGAGATTGAAGGGGTGATGTTGAATGTTGTTAGTGGCTATGCCCCACAGGTAGGTTGTGAGTTAGAGGAGAAAGAGAGATTCTGGAGTGAATTAGATGAGGCGATGGAGAGTATTCCCACGGGTGAGAGAGTGGTGATAGGAGCAGATTTTAATGGACATTTTGGTGAGGGGAACACAGGTGATGGGCAAGTTTGGAGTTAAGGAAAGGAACCTAGAAGGACAGATGGTAGTGGACTTTGCTAAGCGGATGGACATGGCTGTGGTTAACACTTATTTTCAGAAGAGGGAGGAGCATAGAGTGACTTACAAGAGTGGAGGTAGGATGTAGTCTACCTGTGTTCTATGTAGAAGAGGCAATCTGAAAGAGATTAGTGACTGTAAAGTGGTTGTGGGAGAGAGTGTAGCCAGACAGCATAGGATGGTGGTGTGTAGGATGACTTTGATGGTCTGTAAGAAGAAGAGGTCAAAGATAGAGATAGGGAAGAAAACCAAGTGGTGGACGCTGAAAAAGGAGGAATGTTGTGAGGAATTTAGACAGAAGTTGATGCAGGCTCTGGGTGCTCAGGTAGTGCTGCCAGAAGACTGGGAAACTACAGCAGAAGTGATCAGGGAGACAGGGAGAAAGGTGCTGGGTGTGTCATCTGGAAGGATGAAAGAAGATAAAGGAAACTTGGTGGTGGAATGAGGAAGTTCAGGATAGTATCCAGAGGAAGAGGTTAGCCAAAAAGAAGTGGGACATGGACAGGACTGAAGAGAATAGACAGGAATACAAGGAGTTACAGTGCAGAGTGAAGAGGGAGGTGTCTAAGGCCAAGCAGAAGGCATATGACGAGTTGTACACTAGGTTAGACACTGGAGAAGGAGAGAAGGACTTGTACAGGTTAGCTAGGCAGAGGGATCGAGATGGGAAGGATGTGCAGCAAGTTAGAGTTATTAAGGAAAGAGATGGAAGGGTGCTCACAAGTGAGGAGAGTGTACAGAGGAGATGGAAGGAGTACTTTGAGGAGCTGATGAATGAGGAAAATGAGAGGGAAAAAAGAGTAGAAGGGGTGAACTCTGTGGAACAGAAAGTAGATAAGATTAGAAAGGATGAAGTCAGGAAGGCTTTGAAGAGGATGAAAAGTGGAAAGGCAGTTGGTCCTGACGACATCCCGGTGGAAGTCTGGAAGTGTGTAGGAGAGGCAGCAGTGGAATTTTTAACTAATTTGTTCAACAGGGTTTTAAGAGAGTGAGAGGATGCCTGAGGAATGGAGAAGAAGTGTGTTAGTGCTGATCTTTAAGAATAAGGGTGACGTGCAGAGTTGCAGTAACTATAGGGGGATAAAGTTGATGAGCCATACAATGAAGCTATGAGAGAGTAGTGGAAGCTAGGTTAAGGAAGGTAGTGGAAATTTGTGAGCAGCAGTATGGCTTCATGCCCAGAAAGAGCACAACAGATGCAATTTTTGCCCTGAGAATTTTGATGGAGAAGTATAGGGATGGTCAGAGGGAGTTGCACTGTCTGTTTGTAGACTTGGAGAAAGCGTATGACAGGGTGCCAAGAGAAGAGCTGTGGTAATGTATGAGGAAGTCAGGAGTAGCAGAGAAGTATGTCAGAGTGGTGCAGGACATGTATGAGAGGAGCAGGACAGTGGTGAGGTGTGCTGTAGGTCAGACAGAGGAGTTCAAAGTGGAGGTGGGACTGAATCAGGGATTGGCCCTGAACCCCTTCCTGTGTGCTATAGTGATGAACCAGTTGTCAGAGGAGGTCAGACAGGAGTCTCCTTGGACAATGATGTTTGCAGAGGACATTGTGATCTGTAGTGAGAGCAGGGAGCAGGTGGAGGAAAACCTGGAGAGGTGGAGGTTTGCGCTGGAGAGAGGAGGAATGAAAGTCAGCTGTAGTAAGACTGAGTACATGTGTGTGAATGAAAGGGAGGGAAGTGGAACAGTAAGGTTACAGGGTGAAGAGGTGAAGAATGTACAGGAGTTTAAGTACTTGGGGTCAACAGTCCAGAGTAATGGAGAGTGTGGGAAAGAGGTAAAGAAGCGAGTGCAGGCAGGTTGGAATGGGTGGAGAAAGGTGTTGGGAGTTCTGTGTGATCAGAAAATATCAGCGAGAATCAAGGGGAAGGTGTACAAGACAGTGGTGAGACCGGCCATGCTGTATGGTTTAGAGACAGTGTCACTGAGGAAGAGACAGGAGTCAGAGCTAGAGGTAGCCGAGCTGAAGATGTTGAGGTTCTCTTTGGGAGTGACAAGGTTGGACAGGATTAGGAACGAGTACATCATAGGGACAGCTCGTGTTGGACGTTTGGGGGACAAAGTTAGGGAGGCCAGATTAAGATGGTTTGGACATGTTCAGAGGAGGGAGAGTGAGTATATTGGTAGGAGAATGTTGGACATGGAGCTGCCAGGCAGGAGGCAAAGAGGAAGGCCAAAGAGGAGGTATATGGATGGAATAAATGAGGATATGAAGCTAGTGGGTGCAAGTGTTGAGGATGCAGAAGATAGGGATAGGTGGAGAGAGATGATTCGCTGTGGCGACCCCTGAAGGGAAAAGCCGAAAGAAGAAGACTTTCGATAAGAGAAGCTGCATAAATAGCAGGGATTTTAACAGAAATGCTTTCATATATCAGTTCTTTGTTTTCTTCCTAATGCTTCAAGTGCTGAAGCCACTGCATCTCGCCAGGCCAGTTGGAGTTTATTTAGCCTACCCACTAACTGTCGGAGATGCAAACGTCCCTTATCCAGTCCAGTGACAGGGACGCACATTTTGAAAGACAGCCAATACAAAGAGATCATTATTATGAATGTCCGATACTCCTAAAAAAGCATTTTAGACCAGTCTCGTTAACAAAGAAACGTCTTAAAATGTCAGTTTTTAATCACCAGATATTAGTTTTGTCTTAGTCACAGAAAAATGGTTGTTAACGAATATTTTTCGTCATAGTCTTCATTAACAAAATTAACACTGTGTTCCAGTCAACAATCCAGAGCCTTAACCACTTGACCTACCACTGCCCATATTACACTAACAGCAGAGGTGAAAAAAAAAATCAGATTACTCGCAGCAATCAGTTGTGTGAAAATGTACTTTAGTGTGGTAATACATTACATACATCTCTTTCCATCCACCCACTAACTTGTACCTAAAGATAGTGGAATCTTAAAATATATTTCTCCTCATTATGAGAAATATTTGAAAGTACAAAATTGTATCAGAGGAATTATGTAAATTTTAATTTATGCCCAAACCAATTCTGGCACACTGAGGAGACTTTTAAAAAGGTTTACCTGTCCAGCTTCTCGTTGGCTAGTCTCTCTCTGATGCACAGCTCCTGCTCCTTCTCTGTGGGGGAATGAGAACACATGAACAATAAAAGTGCAGGAATAATGTAGGAACTGGGTGATGAGCTTCAAATTTGGTTTGTAAAAAGCAGTCAGAAATCACAGCAGTACAGAGAGAGTTTAATGCACTAATGACCCCATTCTGCTGTGCTCACAATCAGCCACACTGTTATTGCTTCTCTTCACAGTGGAATGTGTTTGAGCTCAGGCTCTGGATTTAAACCCCATTAAAAACCTTCAGTCTGGGGGGAGAAAAAAAAAAAAAAAATATCTACTTATTTAACCGCAACAATGTACTGGAAATGAGCTTGAAACATTCTGCATGTAGAAAGATATTCTACAAGTGTCTTAAAGTTGTTAGATACTCAAATTTTTTTTATTCTTTGCCAAATATTAGCTGTGCAGGTGCAGATAATTATGTAACCAGTGTTTTGTGCAAAAAAAAAAAAAAAAAAACTAAACTAAATTTACAGCATTTAGCAGACACCCTTATCCAGAGCGACTTACAATTTCTCTCATTTTATTCAACTGAGGGTTAAGGGCCTTGCTCAGGGGCCCAGCTGTGGCAGCTTGGTGGACCTGGAATTCAAACTCACAACCCTTCCAATCAGTAGTCCAACACTGTAAGGACCAAGTTACCACATCTTAGTGGTCAAGCTTCTTTGTAGTTTAATTTAGATTTGGGGGGGTTCTGTGTACCTCTGCCACATATTTAAATATTACTCACTGCAGGTGGCATTTGGTTTTATTTAAGACAGGGATAAGTACATTGCTATTTAGTCATTCCATTGCGCTGTTATACTGAACCTGCGTTATACTGTAGTTTTGTGCCTTTTCAGTAAAACAGCATCAGAGAGTATGATCCTGCTTTCATACAACAGTTTTACTAATTTAAAAAAATATATAAAATGAAAAAAAAAAAAAAACACTCCATCAACATCATGGCATTGCTGGTTGCCATGCCAACACACAAACTAACTAGCCACCCGTAGTAAGAGTAGCAATGGTTTCAGTCCTATTGCTAAAATTTGCTAAAAACACAGTGAGAAAGGACCCGAGGGCTTTTCTACTAAATATCAGCGCTCCTGGAAAGCCATTTGACCAATCAAATTAGAGGAATGGAACGGATTGTTAAAGTACAATTAAGAATAATTATCCTTACGCTCCAGTCTCTCTTCTCGCTCCTTGAGGTCCTGCTCGCGCTGGCGTAGTGCCTGCTCCTTCAGCTTCAGTTCTGCCAGTTTAGACTGCTCCATGTCACATGACCCCCGCTGCTGCCTCGATTGAGCCTTCTTCTGCTCCCGGGCCACATACGTGGAGATTAATGAGCTCTGGAGGATCGACTCCACAGAGGGACGCAGGTAATCCTGACAACACAGCACGGCAGAATGAGGAACCGGTGTGAACAGCAAGAATTAAAAGTTATAGGTTTACACTAATGTTTTGCTGTTGTTTGTATAGTAACAGGAACCTGTATGCTGGACTATATAATCTAAGCTTTATATGGAAAATTAAAAAAAAAAAAAATGATTTAACAAAGAAAACTAAAGCTTTTTCTGTATAAATATATTTAGTTAAAGTTTTAATTTGCATTTATCAGAAAATATAATGCAACATTAACAGACCTTTAGATGCAGCATCCTGCACAGCAGTGTGTTCAGCTCATCAGAATATCGGTAGGGAATCCTTCTAAATTTTCCCTCTGTGATCTTCTCAGCCAGTTCCTCTTGGTTATAGGCTGTGAATGGAGGACTGCAAATTCAAAGAGGGATTAAAGCATACAGCCACATAAGAAGCTGTTACACCAAAAAGTTCGATAGGCAAAGAAAGTATGAATACTCACGACAAAGCACAGAGTTCATACAGCAAACATCCTAAAGACCAGATGTCTGACTTTTCGTTGTAGGACATGTGATTCATTTGTTCCTGTGGGCAAAACCAGCATGCAGTCACTATTAGAGTGATGCAAAATGCCAATAAAAATAAGTTAAAACAACTGTAAGGACTAAAATAGAGGTCACTCTAGCTCCCAGCTCAAATGTTTTGGGTTGCAGTTCCTAAAAGCATAGTGAAATTAGGATATGAGAGAGAGAGAGAGAGAGAGAGAGAGAGAGAGGAGAGAGAGCGAGAGAGCGAGAGAGAGAGAGAGCGAGAGAGAGAGAGAGCGAGAGAGCGAGAGCGAGAGCGAGAGAGCGAGATCCTAGAGTGGCTTACTTACAGGTGACATGTAATACGGAGTTCCCACAAAGGTTTTAGCAAAGCTTGTCTCATGTCTGAGTATCCGTGCCAGGCCAAAATCTCCGAGTTTTACATTCTGCTTGGCATCGAGGAAAATGTTAGCAGGTTTCAGATCACGATGAAGAACTGTACTGCCGCCGTCATTTTTTCGACTATGACACTCTTTCAGAGCCAGAGACAGCTGAGTCATGACACGCAGGATAAACTCCTCCTCCAGATATCTCCTGTTAGACAGAAGGGCATGCGTACACACAAAGTACAAAATACAGATCAGTGTTATTAAAAACATCTGACTATAGAATACATAAGGAATAGAATAAAATGGGGGCATTCTGTTATAGGCAAATAATCAATGGCAAGGTGGTGTGAGTCAGCCTGATATGAACCCTAATAGTTCATTATGACAGTCTCAAACTGCTTTATTCCTATCTGTATTAAATTTGTCTAAAATAAAATGCATTAGAAGCTGATATTATGCTCTGATAGAGCTCAACATGCAAGTGTAAACATGACTCCTACATGTGCCGCCTCTTCCTCTCAAATGGACCTGAGACAGTCAACTGAACGCATACTGAATATTTCAGTAGTTCATATAAGCAATGCCATGACAACAGGGAATACAAATGCAGTTACCTTTCTTTAATGCACTTGGTTATGAGAGTGGCCAGATCCCCGCCCTCGCAGAACTCCATCACGATATACAGCGTGGTGTTTGTGCGGTCAATAATGCGGTCATAGTATCTGACAATGTTAGGGTGTTTGAGCTCTCGCAGCAAGTTCACTTCGGACACCAACATCTGCTTCTCCACCTCTGCCATGGTGCCGTAATCCAGCTCCTTCCACACCAGGATCTAACACACAAAACACTTCAGTGTCAATGTGCCACATTAGACCTCAAGATAGATTTTTTCCTTCTTCCATCAATCCACCAACAATTTTTAATACACAGACATGAAAGAAAGATGAAGGAACATTATCCAAAAATGTTCCATTTAGTAAAACAATTTAATGAATCTCTGTCATGTGTTTTACATGCTGTGACACCAACAATTTGGCAACTTTTTGGCCTCAACAAGTAAATGAAAAAATTCTTAAATTGTTTCATGCTTCCAACTTCTGTGGGAACATTTTGGGGATGACCCCTTCCTGTTCCAACATGACTGCACACCAGTGCACAAAGCAAGGTCCATAAAGACGATGAGCGAGAAGAGTTGAAGCTGTTGTAGCTGTAAAGGGTGGGCCAACTCCGTATTACATTCATGTGCAGGCAAAGGAAGACGTTTTGGCCTGGCTCACAGTCTCCGCTCTAATTCATCCCAAAGATGTTCTAACAGGTTGAGGTCAGGACTCTGTGCAGGCCAGTCAAGTTCCTCTACACCAAACTCACTCATCCGTGCCTTTATGGATCTTGCTTTGTGCACTGGTGTGCAGTCATGTTGGAACAGGAAGGGGGCATCCCCAAACTGTTCCCACAAATTTGGGAGCATGAAATTGTCCAAAATGGCTTGATATGCTGAAGCATTAAGAGTTCCTTTCATGGAACTAAGGGGTCAAGCCCAACACCTGAATTCAATGACTTGGAGGGGTGTCCCAAAACTTTTGGCAATATAGTGCATGTCTACAGGTTTACAGCACTGTAAAGGAAACTAAAAAAGTACAACTGTTAAAATAGCTAATAAATAACACAGGGCTGTTTTTTTTTTCTTATATAAATCTGATTGCTCAGAAGGTGAATTCATTTTGTATGACAGCTCAGACAGTAGTTCCGGCTGCAAGGCAAATCACAGGTTTATATTAATGCGCTCGTTCTAACGCGTTACAGTTCCTATAGTAACAACTCATGCTCTGGGACTCTCAGCATAATTTAAAACAACAATAAACTGATTAAAAGGGTGTTATTTAACCAGACAACAAGATTATTTCTCATTTAACAAGACAACAAAAATAAAAAGGTGCATTATTTTACTAGCATTAGCTAACATGCTAACTCACTGCCGCTGCCCTGCAGGTAAGCTGTTACAAACACAAAGCAACTAGGTCTAGTTACCTTTCCGTCTGATTTCCTCCTAATTTTCTGGCACTTTCCGTACGAGCCCGAGCCGATGGTGCTAAGAACCTCGTAATCCTCCGTGCGGGACGGCATTGTGAACAAAAACACTGAAGCGAAACAAAACAATCCTGAAATGTTTGGAGGCGCAAAGTAGCGTTAATTTGGTGTTAATGCAATGCAAACACTACACTAGCTCAGCTGGACACATTCAAGTTATATTACAGCATTCACCGTCTACAAACAACGTTAAACAAAACAGTACCTTTTATACTGACAGCGGTTGACTAGGCTGAATCGCAATCGCCTTCTTGCGCCCTATGTAGTGTGTTAAATTACACTTCTTGTGCCCTGCGTAGTACACAACATAACCGATAATCAGCAGTTTTTTAGATTGAAGCCGAAAGAACGATTTTTAAACTGCCACTCAAACCCTGCACTCTGATTGGCTTACAGAGAAAAGCTGTCGACGATCTGATTGGTTGAAAGAATGGAAACAAACGCTGCCAGTCGCCTAGCGCTAGTAACCTACCAACCAGATTTAACCGCGAGAGCAAGCGGGGCAGGAGTGGGCGTGTCACCACATTTAAAGAGACACAGACTATTAATAAGCGACAATCAGTCTAAAGGTAATTAAATCCGCATTAAACCACGAGAAAAATCATAAAATCATGGAGCGGATTGGTTCAGTGGTTAAAAAGGTTCAAATCAGGATTTCAATTAGCTTATTTTTTCTTCTTCTTTTAACTCTTTATCACGATTGTCTTGATTCATTGATCTTTCTAAACGTACACTATATTGCCAAAAGTTTTGGGACACCCCTCCAAATAATTGAATTCAGGTGTTGTTTTTCAAGGGTTGGGCTTGGCCCCTTATTTCCAGTGAAAAGAACTCTTAATGCTTCAGCAGTACAAGACATTTTGGACAATTTCATGCTCCCAACTTTTGTGGGAACAGTTTGGGGATGGCTCCTTCCTGTTCAACATGACTGCGCACCAGTGCACACAGCAATGTCCATAAAGACATGAATGAGAGAGTTTAGTGTAGAGGAACTTGACTGACCTGCACAGAGTCCTGACCTCAACCCCATAGAACACCTTTGGGATGAATTTGAGCGGAGACTCAGACCATTCCACAATTGGGATGTCTGCCTTTACATGCACATGAATGTAATGTGGAGTTGGCCCACCCTTTGCAGCTATAACAGCTTCAACTCTTCTGGGAAGGCTTTCCACAAGGTTTAGGTGTGTGTTTAGGGGAATTTTTGGCCATTCCTATAGAAGTGCATTTGTGAAGTCAGGTACTGTTGTTGGACGAGAAGGCCTGGATCACAGTCTCTGCTGTAATACATCTTAAGGGTGTTTTATCAGGTTGAGGTCAGAACTCACTCATCCATATCTTTATGAACCTTACTTTGTGCACTGGTGTGCAGTCATCTTGTATGCTGAAGCAGGCACGGGCACAGGTAGGGCTCAACCTGTGCAGAGCACATGCCCTTTTTGTCCTCACACTCCAAAGTGCCCTTTTTCAATTTCAGCACATGCCCCTCAAAAGGTCTGTGCATGGCCCTGTACTGAAGCATTAAGAGTTCCTTTCACTGGAACTAAGGGTCCAAGCCCAACCCCTGAATTCAATGATTTGGATGGGTGTCCCAAAACTTTTGGCAATAGAGTATATTTGAATGTGGAACTCAAGATATTAGGATTAACTCTTTTTTTGTTAACTACATAAAATATATAGATTATCTTAAAACGAAACAAAAAAAGAGATCACTACATAATACATTTTTCATGTTATTAGGTGTCCATGGATTTTACACCAACATTACATGTTTAAAAAAATATTAGAATGGGTATATAAATAAACAAAAACAAACAAGTAAATAAATACAAACCTATTATTTTTAATAGGTTAAAGTAAACACAGAAGAATTTAAGTAGCGAATGTAATTACTCAGGTGTAACCAAGAGATCCTTGCACAAGTATGCCAAGGGGGACTCTTGTATCTTGGAGGCATTTCTCCACGGCCCCTAATATCTCCATGGGCCATAATTTATTCCCTGTACTCCCTGAAATGCCATACAAATGGTAGCAAACTGCTTCGCATTTGCAACCAGAGAAAGATGGTTTTCATCACCTGTACTTCAAGGTTAAAGGTATGAGCCAGACCATTATTGTCTGAGTAATTGAATATAATATTCATGAATACGTCATGAAGTGTGTATGCAAATTTTTAACTAATGTCACCCATCCTATTAAATCACATTGAAATTTTAGATGCAGAAATGAACACAGTAAACCTATTAAACACAGCAACACCCTCATATTCACACACACGTTGCAGTTCATTGATATTTATCATTTTTATTCCAGCACAATTAAACTGTGTAAAATGGCTGGGCAGCTGGAAAGAGAAGGGCAACAGGAGTACAAAATGAAAACTAAAGACCAGTCTAGCATAATTTGTTAAAATTCCTAAAAACAAAAATAAAAAGGTAAAAAAAAGAAAGAAAAAAAATAATAAAAAAAACCGACAGTAATAACATGAGGGTTGAGTTCCCTTTCCTTTTTCTGTTGGATGAAAGTCCTCGCATGTTCATCAGTCTGAACGGCCGTGAATGTATTCCGCATCTTTTTTCCCGTGAAGCTGCATCATACACAATTTCAGACTTCAGCAAGCTAGGCAGAAACACAAACACACTCCCACAAGTGGCACATTTAGGCAAGCTCTGGTCTGTTAATTAGTCTAGTGGTTTGTAAGCTGAATTGCTTCCTATTTTTGCACCTTATTGCTAGACGAAGGACAATTTTATTTAGACAACACAGAAGCTTCGTTCTTCTCATTACTACTAAATGCTAATAGGTCAAATTTAACCCCTGGCTGATCCATCTACTCTATAAACCAGTCACAGGCCCTGTTCCAATACTGTTTTTTATGCACCCTTGTCAAAATATCCTCTTGCCAGTTTCACTCGGTTGAATCCTGAGGAGCAGGACTTCATTAGAAGGCATTCCTGCAGTTAAAGAAATTTTCATTTTCAAAACAGTGAAAACGGCAGATGACACTGTATATATAAAAACAGAGGGGGGAAAAAAAAAACCACAAAAAAAAATTCTTCATATTTTAAAACGACCCAAAATCCTTCACCTTTGCGAACATAACAACTAATGCAATTTGGCAAGACCACATGGGACAAAGGAAAAAGTCAAGAACAGGGCATTAAAGGAACAGTTCCTCTACAAATGAAATGTATACAATGATCCCCATGTAGAAAATGGAGTCAAGAATTGTTTGGTGTCTGAAGTTTGCTTATTTAGTTGTGCGCCGGTGCGTGAAGCTATAGTTAGTGTCGCTAATGCAGCGGACAAATAATACAAGTTTACAATTTTCAGTTTACCATCATATATAAACATAAGAAAAACAACAACAAAAGTTCAATATATAAATGATTGTTTATCACCAGATAAATTACTTTTAACAAACAATTCCTCGATCCTTGAACCTACATGTTGTGGAAGAGCAGAAAATTAAAAGCTTAGAGAATCCAGGCCAAATCCCACTCTACAAACCTTCAAACTATTCACTAATCATCAGTTGGCTTAGGACGCATATTTCGGTGCAGGTTTCACACAATATTTCATTACTATTCTGCTTATAAATGCTTCCTTAGAAGGATGTTGGTAGTGTCTAAAATTGAGATGAGAATCTTACATGGAGCACTTTTGAGACTTCAACGTCAAAAGACTTTCCAGCTGTGTTTACATCTGTTTAGTGACTTGTGGATATCCTGATTTCTAGCACTGCAGGAATTCCACATGTAAATTTCAGTTCTTTAGCATATGGCACATTCAAGCTACAGCTATGATATGTAATGTGTAACAAAGAGGAATGAGGTATCTCACTTTTAATTTTTTTTTTTGGTGGGAAAGTAGCTTGTTTAACGATTGCACACTGATGCCAAAATACTATGCCAGCTAAGTGTCATTTCCTCACACAGTAACTGTCATGGGTTGATGAAGTTGTTTGATAACTACATTCTGTTGTGAAAGAGGCTGAAGAGTAATCAATTCATTTTGTAATCAGATACCAGCTGTTAGCATGTCTGCTGCAATTCGCATGCAGTCCAGAAAGCCTGTTTGTTGTCAGAACTATATATAGTAGAGAATTTCACCACGTGAAGGGTTTTCCCATACACACACCCTCTCGCTCTCTCTCTCTCACACAAATTTTTTAAGCCTCACTATTAGTCTTGACATACTGTGCAAATGATAAATGATCTCAAACTAAACAAGCAAACTTCAGACGCCAAACTAGTCTTGCCTATTTGACTGCATTTGGTGTAAACGAGAACAGTGCGTACATTTCCATTTGGGCCAGAGCTGAAAGACTGAGTCAGTACTGAAAGACTGAGACAGATTGCCTCACAGAACATAGAAAGCAGAAGGTTATTATGAATATTACTGTCCTAATAGACAGTAGCAGCAGCAATAATAATAATAATAAAAATAATAATATCACCATCATCATCACCTCTACTCTTTGATGTGAGAAAACCAAACAGGTTGCATTAACATGAAGTAAACTGCAGTTGGTCAGGCTGAATCAGACTCACACGCCACAGTATTTGTTTCTTTAAACCGCTGAAAGAGAAATTTCTAGAAACACCAGCACAGAGGGGTACCGTTGTATTATTTTTTTGTTTTATCCTTCAAGAATTTTGAAACTAAAAACCACGGAAATGCTGCAGTCACGTCATGGATTCTATCTCAGCGTTTATAATACCAAATGTTCATGTTAATAATAATTTTTTTAAAAAAAGAAATAAAAAAAAAAAGAAATTAAAATATACAGTAATTTGCAGTTAGCACTGAGAGAACATATAGCAAACAGATGTTAATCTTAAAAAACAAATCAAAACAAAACAACAACCAAAAAAAAAAAGTTGACCGGCACACTTCGGCAGGTTACGCTGTTCTAAATTTACAGTAATGACACCTCGAGCCTAATTTCACACTTCTTTCAGTCGACAGTGAGTCCTTTCCAGTATCAGTCCTCACACACTAAGCATATGGCTTAATTATATCTGTAAAACACCAACATGAATTTAACTAGGGTGAGAAAGAGGATTTTTTTTTTATTTTTTATCTCTACTTGAAAGCAGTTCAGTGTTATGAAAGTTGTGAGATATGGAGCAGAAAAACAAGGTCCCCTACTGAGACAGAAGGTGAGTTGGAGATCATCCGGCGATGTCTAAGCGTCCAGTGTAAACGTGAGCGAATTGCAATACTGTCTAGACACAGAGACAAAGACAGAGCACACAGGACAACGAAGGAAAAGCAGGAGAGAGGAGGACAGAAATGACGACAGAAAGTCCAGAGCACAATCTGTTTGGGTATGTTTGCAGGACGTTGTCCTCACGACATAGACGTGAGCAGGACAGTGTTACTGATGGCAGGTGAATGAACTTGGCTTATTCCTGAGCCTAATTTATGGTTGGAATCGAAATTAAAACATGTGTCAGCATGTGCATGAGTAAACATTGAGATATAGAATTTTATATATATATATTTATATGGACGTGTACATGTGTAAACATGATGTCACTGTTCACCTATTTCTTTGAATGTATGTTCATATTGCAGAACTGCATGTGTGTCTGAGTGTGTGTCTGCATTTGTGTGTACGTGAGTGCATGTGTGTGTGTGCCCAGATGGGGTGCAGGTTTGGGATTTAGGATCAAATACAATTTTCCTTCACGATCATCTTGCCAGTAAGTTAAGCCAGCATCTGTGGCATTCCAACAGATCCAAGATTGGCTTCGATGGCTGTTCATCCTTCTTCTAACATCGTCCCTCTTTCCCTCATCCCTTTCTCCCTCTCTTTATCTCTCTCTTCACCACAGCAGAGAGCAGAACCAGCAGTAGACGTATTGAAGGACGCTGTACCACATGTAGCCGGAGATGAAGGCAAACGACTGGACGGCGCACAGCCATGCAAAGTCCAGTGTCATTGCCCGGGAATCGGCCATATTCTGACCGTTTGATGGAGGGAACCCTCCTGCAAAACACATAACACATGGTGTTATTCTGCTCATGTGCTGGGAGACACAGAGGCTGATAAACAGAAATATCAGGTATAACATTAGTTAGTTAGTTAGTCAGGTATAGAACACACAGAAAGATCAATATATAGAAAAATACAGACAGACGGGTATAAAAAATAGGCAGGTATATAGGCAGAGGTTCAACAGTCATACATATAGACAGAATGACTGATTATCTGCTATAAAAAGGAATAAAAATAGTCATAGATAGATCAGTAGACAAAATATCAGACAGACATGTATAAAGATATACAGACATATCATTCATTCATTGTCTACCGCTTATCCGATCTATTTTCGGGTCACGGGGAGCCTGTGCGTCTCAGGCGTCATTGGGCATCAAAGCAGGATACACCCTGGACGGAGTGCCAACCTATCGCAGGGCGGGCGCACACGCACACACACACACTCTCATTCACTCACGCAATCACACATTACGGACAATTTAGAGATGCCAATCAACCTATAATGCATGTCTTTGGACTGGGGGAGGAAACCGGAGTACCCGGAGGAAACCCCCGAAGCACGGGGAGAACATGCAAACTCCACACACACAAGGCGGAGGCGGGAATCGAACCCCCAACCCTGGAGGTGTGAGGCAAACGTGCTAACCACTAAGCCACCGTGCCCCCCTACAGACAAATCAATGAATAGATAAATAAATATTAGACAGAAAGGTAACAGATCTAACAGCTAGAGTTATAGAAAGACAGATTTTAGTGAGACATGTAGACGTAAATAACGGACACATTATATAACGACAGACGGGTATAAAGACAAACAAATAGACAGAAATATCAGATAGAAAAAAGACAGAAAAATAAACAGATAAAATGAGTCATATAGGACAAAGAGATTAAAAGATTAAATTTAGACAGACAGATAGACAGGCAAATAAACGGGAAGCACATGAATACATAGCTAGATATAATTAGTAATATCTGACAGATAGACTAATAGTCAAACAGAAATTCTGTAATACAGATACACCAAATGTTTGCAGACACCTGACCTTCACACCCATGATGCTCTTGTGGCAGAATGAGCACAAGCTATGCTCCAAAAGCTAGTGTAAAACCTTCTTGAAAGAGTTAAGGTTATTATTATAACAGCAGATGGAACCGAATGTTCAAAAAGCACACGAGTCTGATGGTCAGGTGTCCACATACTTTTGGCCAAATAGTGAAAATATACACATAGACAGACACATGGATCATCAGAGAGAGAAACATGGATATATCAGACAGAGGGACAGATCCAAGACAAACATCTGAACAGATGGCCAGAATGAGCGCACAGATGTAAAGACAGACAGCTTATTTTTTATTAGAGGTGGTGAAGAGAATATTAATCAGTCAGGAAGGCGAACAGACGAAGTGTGAGCTGGTGTAATGCCTCACCTGTCTGATAGAAGTGAGCGAGAAGTTCTTCCTTCTCCACAAACCTCTGATAGATCCAGTCTGTTAGAGCCTCTGTCTCCACTGGCACCTCTCGTACTGGGTAGAGCCTGAAACACACACACACATGTATTTGTTCTGTTCAATATTGTGGACAGGGACCATAACCAGACGACATCATGAAACCCAAAAAACACAGATGTGGACTGTCTCATCTCACATCCTAAACTGTGTGTTGAAGCAGCACAATACCACTGCTAAGTCCACTTCAGCACACAGTTGTTAGCAAACACGATGCATTACATTTCTTTACTTTACGGGGTTAAATATTACCATGTAACGACCATTTTATCAGTTTATTAATCATATTGTTTTTGTCTTCTACCCATCATCTCTATGGAGCAATCCACCTGGCTCAGTTTCCTCAGCTCTCAAGAAACTTTCCACCTAATCACAACTCCCCATTTCCTGGAGCAATCCACCTGGATCTACTCTTCATCTGCTTAGAGACACCTTGAACCTGAAGGTTTCCACCAGGCTCTCTAGTGCCAAGCATCTCACCTGCCCTTCATGTCTAGAACTGTCCGCAGAGCCATGTCCTGCATATGGGCCAGCCAACCTGACCTCCCCTTTCATTCCTAGAGCCATCCACCTGGCTACATCCATCCAGTTCCTGATTCCATGCACCTGGCCACACCCTCCGAAGATCCTGGGGCAATCCATCTGAATTCATCCCCTCAGCACTGAGGAGCCATCCACCAAACCATGTGGAACCCTTTTAGTTCAAGCAAATGGCTTATTTCTTAGAAACCATCCACCAGGCCACACCTCCTCTGTTTCAGGAGCCTTGCACCTGGCCCCACCCCCTTAGCTCTCTAGAGCCACCCAGCTGGTTCCAGTCTGTCAGCTATCTAGGGCATTCTCATCAGGCTCTCCATCTCAAATCAATACAGCGGTGAGACATTTCAGGTAATGCACTCACGTTGAAGACTTCATATATCAGAAGAACAATATCCAGTTCAGAAAACATTTTTAGACATGCTTTCTTTAAAAAATTCTCATTGAAAAAATTAAATAACAGACTACTGAGAAACACCGCAAGCAGACAAAACAAATCACAATGTTCACAATCGAAGAGTCCGGCCAAACCATGTCTGAAAAAGCGCTGCTCTCCACTAGAGTGTTTTAAAAAAGCATCAAGCAGATGTGCAGCTTACGAACTATTTCCGCTGATGGAGTGCTTGTGTGTGAGCAGCTTGGCGAAATGCAGCCGTGGCACCGCAAGAAACGCTGAGAAGGAAACACAAACGGCTAAGAGGCGACTAAATTCCACCGGCGTCATCAATTATTCACCGGCAGATTGAAAAACAATACACACGCAGCAAACACAAATGAAAACAACACACAACCTGTGTGGACAAAACACACAGAGAGAGACTGAGAAGAACAGTTCTAGAAATGGCATTAGAATTGATAATGATAGCTGCTTCTATGACTGTAAAGCTTTTGAGAGCAACAAAATATCAATAAAATGCAACAACAAAATATGAATAATTAATATTAATGCTAAGTTAACAAATACAGCGACTGTATTAATGCCATTAATTTATTTCATTTATTTCTGTTGGATATGGGTATTCAAACAAGAGAAACTATTTGTTCATACAAGGCACTTTTTATAATACAAGTATTTATTTCTAATAGTATTTCCTCTCAAATATATCTCAAAATGATCAAAACGTCTTAGTAAACTAAATAAATGCAAAATAATATTACGCTTCTTTTGCTTCGAGCATGTCTTTTTTTCTAGGGTGTGAATATGAGGCTGCATAGCTTTATTCTCCATTAACAAAAACCTGCACGAAGGCTTCGGGAAAGGCTTAAGGCTTCATAGCCATGTACATACAGTGTGTTCTTAAAGTCTGGCACCACATTAAATATCTGAGATTTCTTTTATTTTTTTCATTTAAAACTGTAAAGAAACCCAAAGTTTTACAGAATTGAGAAAAATCAATACGGGATTTACTGAACACATTAACTCATCTGTGGAAAAGGTCCGATTTTCCTTGAGCATTATCCTTTGAATTATCTACTGAAATGTGTGTTCAGCCTGTTGATTTGATCTCACGTGAATGATCAGGTTTTATACAAACTCCATGCTAGAAAAATCCTCAGAAATCCAGAAAGTCATGTAAATATTTCTAAGATTCTGCTTTTCACTTATGATGATTGTTAATAGTATAATTTGCAATGAGAAAAGTTCTATTTAATTAATGAAGAATGCGAAATAAAAGCATTTTCATCTGTGTATTCAGACTTCCAGGCTGTGCTTTATATTAAATGAGATCTAAGACCTAGATCTTGCTCTCAGTAATCATAGTCATGAAAGCTAAAATTTGTGCAGAGTGTTTGGTAAAGCAGCCTCCGCATGACTCTAATCAGCTGAGCGAGCTCTCTAATGGATGTTTACTGCTCGCTGACGACGCCGTTCCTGTTGAGTGAAAAAAAAAAATTAAAAAAATCACAGCTGCTTTCACAGCCTGAAGAAAAAATCAGACGCAGTGTGTTGGGAAACAAAAGCACTGCTAGACACACAGATAATCATGAGTGGAAATTTTTTTTTTAATTATTTACTTATTTATTTACAATTTGCTGTTCATTTTTTTTAGAAACAAATTTGATCCTTCTTTTTTAGGTAAAGCATCTAAAAATTTGATTTCACATACGAAGTATAAAGACTGAAAACCTGAACCGAGCGTAACTGAATACTGAATGTGATGGTGAAGGATGTGCAGTGTGAATCTCACTGCCGCGCCTCCCGTGTCCTGAAGTGACCGTACTATTCAGATGTCATTCAGAGAGACAGACTTTAACCAGATAACTTGATTTGGAAGCACACGGCACATTTCACACTCAAATTTAATCAGATTATTCCATATAACTCTGAATCGATAAGTGGAGATGATGGAGTGAACCGACTCGGCGCTCGCACTGTACTGCCTGATAGCTCAGATCAGCCAGGGTCTTATTTCACTTTTATCTAATTGATTCAGAATTGTTCTAGGAATTGTGGCCGGTCCTTTTCTTACTATACGTTGTT
Organism: Hemibagrus guttatus; assembly: GCA_033459395.1. Lineage (NCBI taxonomy): Eukaryota > Metazoa > Chordata > Actinopteri > Siluriformes > Bagridae > Hemibagrus > Hemibagrus guttatus. The sequence goes on from JAUCMX010000019.1 coordinate 11,444,532, forward strand.
GGAATAATAATAAGAATATATGTATTTCCAGACAATAATACTGTACATGTGCAATTAAAGAAAACCAGTAAAAGCTTTCAACAAACCAACATATCAATCAAAACTTGTAAGCTTTCCATCATATCTTTAGAAACATTTTAGATAGATTTTACACTATTCAAAAGGGCACTAGGTAGAGCCTACAGCACTGTTATTTCCTATCCCAAGTGCCCATTTGGTAACTAGGACAAGGACTAGGATTTTACATGGACCAAAGGGAGGCAATCCAAGATCAAGCAGCTACAAAGATTCCTGTAGGTAAATAAGTTAAACTGAAACATTAAATAACCTGCATGATGGTGCAGCATGGGTGCTTCACAGCTCCAAGGTTCATGGTTTGAACCAGAGTTTGAGTTGCTGGCTGTGTGGAGTTTCTCTGCATGTTACATTCTTACAAATTCTTTAAATTGCTTCTAGATGTGAATGTGTGTGTTGTCTTGCGATGGACTGGTGTCCCATCCTGGGTGTATGAGCACCTCCTGCCCAGTGCTCATGGGACAGGCTCCAGATGCATTACCCTGACCAGTATAAGCTCTTACTGAAGATAAGAATAAAAATAATAAGAAGAGGGTGAATGAATGGAAGGAAAGAATGAATGGAATGGATGGATGAAAGGAATGGATGGAATGGAAGGAATGGATGGATGAAAGGAATGGAAGGAATGGATGGAAGAAAGGAATGGATGGAAGGGATGGATGGATGGATGGATGGATGGATGGATGGATGGAGTGAGCAAGGGAGAGAGGAATGAAGGAAGGAAGAAAGGCGGGAAGGAAGGAAGTGAGTGGGGGAGAAAGGAAGGAAGGAATGAAGGAAGGAAAGAAGGAAAGCTTCTCTTAAATGACTGAAATTGCTGGCCTATTAAATCATTCATTAAGGGACTTCAGAGAAGAATGAGAGTAGTAGTAAAGATTGTGCCGGTAAAGAAAGAACTTTTCTGCAACTCTATTTGATCAATCAATGTTCTGTCCTATTTTTAGCTAAACCTGTCTGCAGCAGCTCAGGGCACATGGTACCCAGGTAAAAAGGGTTTCCAAATTCAGCATGGCTTTTAGGTACAGCACAGCATGCCTGGTGGTGGAACATGTGACCACAGGGATGATAATATAGTCATTGCTGAGCAGAATGATATAAAAGCACTATAAAATGTGACCCAGAGCATCTACCTTTCTCCGGAAGAAGATGTTACACTGACCATGTTTATTGAGCACCATTTCAAACAAAACCTAATAACAGTTTAAGACAAAATGCAATATCTTTTTCCAACTAGACTAGATTTTGTGTCTGAGTTCAAATGTTTGTTGAACCCTTTCTAAAGCTTGTAGATGCTCATGTGTACAAAAATATCAGGCAAATGTCACTATGCAGTGTTGCAACTTGTCAGTGTTGCCTCTCTTTAAACAGTGTTGTGGTATTTGGTCTAAAAAAAGAAATTGTGTCAGATCACAATGTCTTGACCAAGCCGTGTTCCAGAAGACTACAGTGATGTCGACTCCTTTAGCTGATAAACTACACCAGTTTCTTGTTGATCACTATTAAACATATGCAATAATAGTTATTTATTAGCTAGCATAAATCTGTCCTACCACAACTGTGATTGGACTCAAAGCCATTAGCCTAGCGAAACTAAACTAGCATTTTAATAACACAGCTTTTCGATAGAATTAATCACATTTTGTGTGTTCCAGTTCATCCTAAAGGTGTTCAGTGGGGTTGAGGTCAGGGCTCTGTTCAGGCCACCGTAGTTATATATTTATACATCAGAGCAACTTACAATTGATCTCATTTTATACAAGTGAGCAGTCGAGGGTTAAGGGCCTTGCTCAGGGGTCCAGCAGTGGCAGCTTGGTGGACCTGGGATTCAAACTCACAACCTTCTGATCAGTAGTCCAACACCTTAACCACTAAACTACCACATCCAATCAAATGTTCTTCCACTCCGTCCACAGTTCTTCCACTCCGTCTTTGGCAAAACTTGCCTTCATGGATCTCGCTTTGTGCACAGTTCCAGTGAAGGAAATTCATAAATCTCCAGCATACAGAAATTCTAGACAATTATGCGTTTCCAATTTCGGGGCAACAGTTTTGAGAAGAACCACATATGGGTGTGATTGTCAGGGGTCCACATACTTTTTGGCCAAATAGCATACTTTTAAGTATTGATCACTGCATGGTTTATTAATAGTTTTTGGTCATTTCTTTAATGAATGATGCCATTAATTCTAGACTGTACATTAAAAAAACCTCAGGGTCAGCTACAGTGAGCACTGATAAATATTTGAATATGTATGATGTTGAAGAGCACAGCAGTCTCACACACAGCTTACAAGTCTAAAAGCCTTAGCACTGCCATGCAAATGGAAAGAAAGTCATTCTCGCTTCTCCTTTATCTCTCCTGTTAACCTCACACAGTCAACAATGTGGATGTCAGTTTCTTCAACAAGTACACTGAACTCTGAACAGTCACCCACACAACTCCAACATTTAGCACATCTAATAAGAAATGTTCTGTTTTAAGAGGAAGACCTTACATGCTCTCTGCATACACACAGACACACATTATAATGTAATCATTACGGCTGTTACGGAAGTTAGTAGTAGAGAATGAAGGCCTGATTCTGCCTGATTAATCCTGTTTCTCATTATAGCATCTAGTCGCCAATAAAATGTGATTAAATAAACTAAGGGATATTCATCGGACATCTGGGGCAGTTTATTATTGAGGAATTGTAATGACGAGGTCATTTATGAACACCATTACAGTGCAATTACTGCACAAAACATTGCCACTGGAGATGTACATAGTCAGCTATGCTTTGTGCAGTTACAAATCCTGACACACTTGCTTCTGTGGCTCCTCTCACTCTCCGGATCTGTCGCATTCATGCTCTGGAGCTTTCTGGCTAAGAAGCTTCTGGAGATGAGGAAAATCTCACCTGGATACTGTAGACTCTACACATTTCAAGACTTTTATTCACAGTCTGATCACACTGATCATTCTGAATCATTCACACACACACTCTTCATTTAAATATATACATATATATTTTGTGTCCTTTGTATGACTGGCCTTATGCCATTTGCCCTTCGATGCTGCCTACCTAGAGAGCTACTATCTAAAATAAAACATAAGGAAGTCTGGGTATCTGTAAGCACCTCTGAAATAAGTAAACAATAAAATGATACTGAGTATTGGCAAACAGTATTTTTGCGGCATATAAGCGGCCGTTAGACATCAGCTCAGTGAGAGTGGAGCAAAAACAGCATGTGTATGTGACATGAACTCTTCAACAGCAGGAGCATGTACCCTGACCTTGTTTAAATCTGGTTTGGTTTAGGCTTTTGTGCTGGAGAAAAACAGGGGTTTAGAATATAAAGGGAACCTAGTTAACTTAGAATACAATGACCACAATAACATGCTATGAAAGATCAGTGGTGACTATCTTTCCTGATTTTATTGAACAACTAGCTCTTTGTGCTTTCTTGCAGTCGTCAGTGTCAACTTGTGAGCTATAATGTGCTATAAGTCGTTATTCACGACGGGATCACCATGGCAACATTTACATAGCTGCATGTCATCTTCAGACCTTCCTTTGCTACATAACCACATCATCACATCCTAAACTTATCCCAGAATGTCACACTGGAGCCTGATGCAGGCTGGCTGTATCCTCACTGAGCTTATAGACTTTATACAATAACCCTGACACACTTACACACACAGTTACAGCTTCCCCAACTGGTCACTTGTGCTTGTGTTCTTTATTCACTTTAACTGGCTTTGCTGAGCTCAGCTGCCATCTGCTCGGCTGTTTCTGCACTTCTTCCACGATTGAACCTGTTCCTGAGCTTAGATACATTCTGTTCTGTCCTCTATACCTTCTGCAAGTCTAATAATGAAGAGGATGTAACATGGTTATACTTAATAATTAAGGAAAACACTGAGAAAAAAAGAGCACACAGAGTTAACAACAGACAGATATAGTGATAAGCAAAGAGGCAGGTAGATAGAAAGACAGATAGATGCACAGACATACAGGAAAAGATAAAAAGACAAACAAAAAAACAACTAGATGTATAGACTGGAACAGATTGACAGATACTAACAGATAAGATGGATACAAAGACACAGAGTCAGATTCATAGTCAAACAGATAGAAAGACATGCAGCCAGATGTGTATACAGACAGGGATAGACAGACAAGAGATGGACAGACAGTCATATACACTGACATACAGGGAGAGGCAGAAAGACTGACAAAGATGAACAGCTAGATACAGAGAAAATCAGGAACACATACAGATGCACAGACAGATAGACAACATACACTAATCAGACATAACATTATGACCACCTGCCAAATATTGCGTTGGTCCCTCTTTTGCTGCCAAAACAGCCCTGACCCGTCGAGGCATAGACTCCACTAGATCCCTGAAGGTGTGCTGTGGTATCTGGCACCAAGATGTTAGCAGCAGATCCATTAAGTCCTGTAAGTGGCGAGGTGGGGCCTCCAAGATACTTACAGGACTTAAAGGATACTTTTGACAGATACTGACCACTGCAGACCGGGAAAACCCCACAAGAGCTGCAGTTTTGGAGATGCTTTTTTTCAGTTGTCTAGCCATCATAATTTGGCCCTTGTCAAACTCGCTCAAATCCTTACGCTTGCCCATTTTTCCTGCTTCTAACACATCAACTTTGAGGACAAAATGTTCACTTGCTGCCTAATATATCCCACCCACTAACAGGTGCCATGATGAGGAGATAATCAGTGTTATTCACTTCACCTGTCAGTGCTCATAATGTTATGCCTGGTCGGTGTAGATGGGCCACAACAGACAAACAAGACTAGGCAACGGACAAACAGTCAGGAAATAATCTGTTGTGATTAAATGAATAAATCATTGAGAAAACAGTGAATAAGCAAGGAGTCCAATCACACACCCTGGCCAATGGCCACGTGTCATTAAATCATTCATACAGCCCTGTTCCAGTGACCCAAGCGCAGAGATACGGACTCCCGACCTCACTTACCTGTTCACCTGAAACCCACAAACCCCGACCTGTAAAACAACACCACAGAAAACAGGAGCAGCAGTGACAAGAAGGTTTGGGCTTCAAATCCTCTGCTCATGGGCTATGAATAAACACCTTATCCTTAACTGCTCAGATTTACTCTAGACTGGATTTCTCAAATTCTCTGCATACACTCCAAAATATAGACACAAAATAGAGACTCCCTTATCACTTCATACATAATTAAGCCAGTACAAAAACTGTACTAGCTTTAAGCCTGGTCTGCAGAACAGCTGTTTCCGCTATCATTCAGATCCCCTTAGTAAACATAGCACAAGAGTGAAACTGGGTTTATTTATCTCACAAATATTCTGAAAAATCAATTTTGCTGTATATCCTTCTCCATTATAAACAGTCTGGCTTCTCACTGGACTAATCAGCAGACTGATTGGGATTAAGAACTATGAGTCAATCCTCTGCACAAAATTTTGGGTGCTCTCCAAACAAAAAAATCCAATGGGAATGTACAGTTTTTCTTCCTTGCCATCTCTATTTTTTTCACTTGTGCGAGTGAAGTGCAACCTCCACCACACTATCACACAAAACATACAGTATTACACAGTATATATAATACTATACAGTACAAACTTTGAATTCATTAACTTTTTTTTCTTAATTAACTTCGAATTTGAGCATGTAGTCAAAAATATTGTTATTAGCTAGTTACTCAATTTGATTCAGTAGCTAAGTAAGATTCCCCCATTTTCTCTTCAGCTTAGTCATCTGCCAAATCCCATCCACCAGCCAGCTCTTCCTTATCAAATAGCAGCTATCAACTGGAGAGGGTGATGGCTGACATGTTTTTACGTAAGACACATGAAACCAACCAAATGCATCTTGTGTGTGTTATCCACCCTCTTCTACATACGTGTGTTTACAGATACTCATGATTGGCTGGCGTCACTGTGGTTGATAGGGGAGAGTAGGGGAGTTTTCCATCCCTCCTACACAGAAAGCAGTCAGTTTTGCTGCCATGGATTCTGACTACGAATGGTCAGGAGCCTGTGGTCACTCACTCTGTTGTGTTACTCAAGACCATATTAGAATGTGTTTTAATTTGAGTGCCCTATAATGATATACTACAATAGTATTACATGATCACGTGAAGATGTCTCAAGAGAGATAAAATGTAAAATAAATAAATCATTTTCCAACAGCAATCCTCATATTGTACATCTCTGCATCATCCATCCTGTAAGCCCTGTGGTTTATATACCCAAACTGGACTCCAGTTAACATGTCTCATTGTCCAGTGAAAATCTGCAACAATTAAAACTCCTTTTTTTTCTTCCTTCTGTGAGCGTGATCATGTCAGTGAGTGTATAGAGTGGAGTGTGCACCGCTCAGGCACCGTTACTCACTTACAGCTCAGGTTATAGGGGCCGTATCTATCACCTGCCAATGTTTTCCCCAGTTCCTGCCAGGGTAAAAGAACAAGGCAGGTGTGTTGGTGTCACAGTTTGACCAGGGTGTAAATATTTACATCCCTTCATGACTTTAAAGGATAATGAGCAAAATTTCTGACATGTCATAAATTCATCCAGCCTATGAAAACAACTTTAGCTGTATATATGCTTACTAAAACATACTGCTTAATTAAATGTCTCTCTCTTCCTCTTAATTCACTTTAATTACAGCTTGACAGCCAGCTGCTATATAGGAGCCTTCCTTAATTATATGGATATGGTGTTATTCTCAGAGGTGTAACATTCTTTCTAACAGATTGTATTATATTATCATTCACACCCTGCTACATAAAGTTTTCATCCTCCATCTTTTCTGGCTAAAGAAAAATCAATCTTTATTTCTAACTTTATAAAGGTAATATGAAATGTGAGCATATCTGTCAAGTCTGCAATCCCAAATATAAAGCAAAACCAACAGAAATGTAAATTACATCAACTGTAAACATTATAAACCTCTGGGTCTCCAAACCTGATATGAAAAAGGTTTTCATCACGTCTTTGGCCACAAGCTGAAGGATCAATGAGAGTTTCAAGCAGGTTTCAAACGAGTAAAACGTCTAAACACAGATGCACAAGAAGCTTCTTATAGTAATATACAGCCATTAGATTAAAAGAAATCTAGGTATCCAGTCTTTATAAGTTATTTAAGAGCTTTTTTCGAAGTAGACGATATATGAAAAGGTTTAAAGTTGGTCAGTTTCAAAGGCACTCAAATAAAAGTAGGCCTGTACCGGTCATGTTTATTGAAGGAAACAACAGACTTGTATTGAAAGCTAGTGTTGTAGTTTGTGATACTTCAGTCCACAGTCAAGAATAATTCTGGGCTTGTTTGTATAATCATAAATTTTCCCCTTACACAGAAGAATTCCTTCAAAGATGCCGTGCTAGAAGTGCAAGGCATGAGCTTCGTACATTTGCCACACTTGTGCTGGAAATAAACAGCATTTTCTGAATGCAGGACATGTCGTTATACAGGAATACCTGCACAGGGAACTGATCTCATAAAGGATGCTTTTTAGTTATGTTTTAGTTATGTTTTAGTCATCACAAGCACTCGTATCACAAGGTGAGGTAGTTACTGTGTTCCAGTCCTATGTACAGCTGGTTTACATCCCAACAACCATAATAATCTTTTTCTCTTGCATCACAAAAGCAGAAACAAGACATAACTTGACACGTTGAACCAATTGTGTTATTTAATAAAGACAGCCATGAGCATGTATAGCTTCCATAACTGATGTAGACTGCACCACTTTCATTAATTGTACCAAACTCTGAGCTCAAATGGCCCTAAATCGGAAAAAAATAGGCTGGTGTTAAAGCCTAAGCATAGTATAGTATATAAGTGTATGAGATGGCAATGAGCCGTGGATAGAACAGAAAGGATCCAAAAGCTGTACAGCAGAAACAATAATGCGGTTGAAGTCACTTACAAAAGCATATTTGGGAGCCCGAAGGCTGGGCATATTATTTATATTGCATTCAGAAAACAAGCGGCAAACTTTTGATCTCATTCTATCTCTTCTATTAATGACTTATGATTAGACTCTTTTGTTCCGTGTGATAATGTAAAAACATATTTGGAACCTAACACAACAAATCAAATCTCCCAAGTGTATACAATACATGAGATATACAGCACACATACAGTATATAAGCTCTTTCAGTAAACTAATACGGAAGATCAAGGGAGCGTAGCAGCCGGTGATTAATATAAACAGCTAAAAGAAGAGACGGAGACAGCAATAAATAAGAAGAGAGACACAAGGAGAAAGGAGGTGACTAGAGAAAATGAGAGGTGCGGGGGGGGGATCATTTAAGTCGACAATTTTACAGTGTTATTATCCAGATCCAGGCTTAAAAGCAAAAGCAAAAACAACAAAGAGGTGATGGAGAGAGAGAGGATAGAGAAACTCTGTAAAGCCAGGTCTTAAAGGCCTGGGGTAAAATGAGGTCACTGGGGACAAAGCAGCAGCAGTCAGCTGAGGGCATGTAAGATAAGTGTGTGAGAGTACAATTGTGTGTGTGTGTGAGTGAGTGAGTGAGTGAGTGAGTGAGTGAGTGGGGAGAGAGAGAGAGAGAGAGAGAGAGAGAGAGCGCGAGAGCATGATTGCTGCAGGATGTTCAGCCTGCTCATCAGTAAGCATTAAAAAAAAAAGTTTATGGCTCATCATTTCTATGTATAGCTTGTATAGAAATAACGGCATTCTCCATGCACAGGAACACCAATCAGCTTGTAACTCTGCTGAATGAGATAATTTACTCTGGAAATATAACTGTTTTATTGAATACATGATAGGACATTAATATTTTGCAGTTGTTTGCGCTGTCTATAGAAGAAGTTGCTTTCGGCTGCTCCCTGTTTGGGGTCGCCACAGCGGACCAACCGGTCCGCACAACAACTTGGCAAATGTTTTACGCCGGATGCCCTTCCTGACGCAACCCTCCCATTTTTCCGGGCTTGGAACCGGCACTGCATCCAGTGGCTGGGGTTGAGGCATTGGCTGGGAATCGAACTACCACTGAGCCACCAATGCCCCCTTGTTTGCGCTGGTTTTATTAACTTGCACTGCTATTTAAAAGAGAAGCTGTTAAGGAACTGTTTATAGCTCTTCTAATAAAATAAGTGATTAAAGGAACTAATCATGGATGTTCCACGAAATGTAAAATATACTTACAAACATATCCCATAGCTGATTCGTTTCCAAAATAATAAAAGTTTTATTCCTTATTATACATATTAAACACTCATCTTACTGCAATCAGGGATGTTTCAGTCATGCTTTATTCCTCCGTGTTCTAATTTCCACGTCCTGCTTTGTTTTTAACCTGATTTCCTGTGCCTTTGTCAAGGATGATGACCAGGTGAGTTAAAAACACCTCGGTGAATCACAACAGCTCTCTTGAGAGCGACATGCAGCATCAGCAAGAACGCAGAGGGAAAAAGCAAGAGAGGACGAGAGAAGACCACGGGTCATGGAAGCTGAGAATTAGCACTCAATCCCTTGTACAGATTATCCAGCGACACAGATATGAAAATAAGATTGGGGGAGGAGGGGAAGGAGAGAAGGATTAACAGGAGAAACAGAGAGTAGAACATCTTCCTCATCATGTCCTCTAAGTATAATATATATATATATATATATATATATATATGCATACATACATACATACATATACACACATACATATACATACATACACACATACACACACACATCCTTGCTCAAGAATACAGTCTCATAATTTATGAAATAAATTAAACTGAAAACTTTATGAACTGAACAAGCTTGAAAATTTTGGTGGACAAAACTGGCAACTATATTTACAATTGTGGGTTAATGTAGTTAAAATGACCCACTAAAATAAATAGAGATAAAGCTTCTATGGTTTAAAGAACAAATTTAAATCATGGCTCCTATGTTATGCAACAGAGCATATGATCCTACTGGAGATCATAATGCCACAGCTCTGTGATTCCCAAAGACAAAGCAACTGGAGACCATTCATTTTTAGTGAGATCTGGTGACTTCCTGGACCGTTGGTGACCAAACGTGGGTGTGTCGAGCGGTGCGACAAAGCTGAGAACAATTTAACTCTATGCAAATATGGAGTGACTTGGTGCAGCGACTACCAATAAGAGTGAAGACTAGTGATGGAAAGATCATTTTACTGACTCGGATCTTTGAATCTCGTACAGCAAAATGAACTAATTTTTTATTTCAGTCATTTCGTTCATTTCAGCAGAATATAATTACAGTGTTACGTGTTAATAGCCAATTACCTTAACACAGCTACTTACACAAATGTTGAGAATAAGAATTTCTCAAGAATAAGACAAAACTGCAAAATCAACCAAAACGAGACTGACGGGAACAAGAACAGAACTTTTTGGTTTTTCAGAAAATGTTCATTGCATGTGTCTTTTAATAATTGTATGATAATTCCTAAATATTACACAACATTACATCAGTATTAATGACTGTCAGATACCAATCCATGAAGCAGTCACGAACGACTCGGACCCGTAGACTCGGGAGAGGAACTACTCATTTCAGTTTCCGCCACAGTCTACATAGCCGAAGCCTATGAGGCTGTCACGTGATGAACGAACGACTTGGGAGATGAACTAATCATCTCCCACACAGAACCTACAGGACATTGTGCATGCGCGGTCAATACAAAATGAAAAAAATCGCTCTCTGAGACGACTCGTTGTTCCCGAGTCATGTTAAGGATTCGTTTAAAATGAACGATTCGTTCATGAACGACACATCACTATTGAAGCCAGTAGAGCGCTACAGTACTACACGGACATCTCTTTCAAGTCAAAAGCGCAAAGTGCATTCAGTTGTAACGCAAAGTGCATTATGGGAGTTTTGTATGCTCTAGGGTGCATCACTTAGACACTAACACTTAATAGAGCTCTGTTGGAATTTCATGAGCACACTAGATCTTCTCCATTGTGCTTTTGGACATAACCACAAAATACCAAACTCCTAAAAGACTCTAAGCAGACAAGAACTAAAATAGGTTTGATTTGCTAACAGGTCTGTGGTTGTTGAATCCATTTTCATGGTTTTAATTAATATTACTCATCTCAAATACAAGCACTAAGCAGGAGATACTCCCCGTAGGAGAAAACAACCTTGGATATTAAAAGGAGTCTGATTTAGATTGCAGATCTGTAAACTAATTCTGCTTAATTAGTCTCGCTGTGACATTTTTAATAAAATGTTAACCGTGGTATGATTTGGAGTTTTTGTGTCCAGCCAGAGGGGAAATCGCACATAGCTTTGAGTCAAGCCAGATAAATACACAAAACAGAAACCGTCACTACAACAAATGAATGTACCCTTCAGGGAGCAAAGATCAACACACATGCATACACACACACAAATACATACACATACACCTCACCTCCACCACCAACAACATGAGCCATCAAGCCATTTCCAACTACTGGTAACTTTCAGCACAGTGTGTTAGAACACAGCTAGAACACAGACACACTGTGTAACATGACAACATGAGCATGAACACGTGTTCAGATCAGACCGGCAGTTAAATCAGGAGACTGACATTCATTGTTGTATTTAGATTTACAGTGGAACCTCGGCATATTAATTTAATTCGTTCTGGAGGCGAGTTCATACGGTGAAAATTTGTATTGCGAAACAAATTTTCCGTAAGAAATAATGTAAATGCAGATAATCTGTTCCAGCCACCCAAAAATATTAGCAATATTACCAATACGAAAAGTATGTAAACTGCATGGCTGCTTACAAAGAACTGACCCAAGCCAAGCATTCCATGTCTAGGGTCCTCACAGGAAGTCATGCCACCAAGCTTGGGCTAAAAATAGAACAGACCACCCACGCCACCAATCTGTCAACAAAAAAACGCGTGAAAAATCACCTAGCTTTTGAACCCATGCCAAAGGCAATGTTGGTATCGTGGGTTGACTCTTTCAAACAGTTTTCGCTGACTGGAAAAAAATCGTAACAATTCGTTAACTCACTTCAGTTGGTTCGCTTGGCTTTCCACTGACGCAGACAAGTTTTGAACGGCTCCCAGACGTACACGCAACTTAGCCGGCGTTCGGTTCGGTTTGTTCCTATGCTGAAAATGCTTCGTATGCCGAGGCAAATTGCAAAATTTCAATTCTTAAGCTGAAAATTCGTAAGGGACAGCATTCGTATGCTGAGGTTCTACTGTACTTTACTAATAGGTTGCATGTGTGGGAGTCATGGATTTACCTGTAGTGCACGTGTGTGACAGTGGGACTTCTGTAGCCAAAAATCCATGTCTGGATATCCATGGGTTTGGCTTCGGGGTATGCTATTGTCACATCCACTACCCACTGCAGGCCTCTAGGTTTACTATCTACACACACACACACACACACACACACACACACACACACACACACACACACACACACACAATCAAACAAATGTGATTATGCAGTTGAGAATTTTTATTTTTAGCTAAATGGCAGAAAACGTATTACAAATTTTAAAATGAAAAGTTAAACGTAATTTGATTATTATAGTCGCTATTTAGCTCACCTTCACTTAGTTCATTAATTCAGTCATTCATTTATTTATTAGTATATTTATTTGCTTACTATTTATTTATTTACACTCCGCAATCATCCTTCCAGTCCACTCCATATGCTCACTACATAGGGTACAACGCAAAAACATTCTAGGACCTACACAGTGCTCTGTACATACAACTGCATTTGACATTCAGCTACAGCAAAAGCACTGCCTTTACAGCCTGTTTTGAAATGAACTGCTTATGTGTAATAAAGTGATAATTAACACTTTTAGGGCACATACTTTGCTTGCTTTTTATTAATAATAATAATAATAATAATAATAATAATAATAAGAGTGTAGGCCTCAAAGTGAAAATTAAGTTTATTACTAGCCTTTAATGAAGTTGATCATGTGTTTCAGCTTTTATATAGATGTGCATACTGCTGTTTATTTGAGCACATAAAAAAACACCCAAAAATGCTGCTTACTTGGCAACCTGCAATCAAATCCCCTTCAAAAATGACATTAGATGTTGTAACTAAAGGTCACTGGACTTGAAATTGCTATCTGCCTGGATTAATTCTTTTTTAAATAAATGTTTCCCCTTTATCCCACCCACATAAGTGCATTAACCTCAGTTATGAGTGATTTTACAGTGAGAAGGATGAAAGAGGATTACATTGAGATTCATGCTTTAATAGTCAGTGATCAAGTAAAGAATAACTCCAGCAGGTATTAAAAATGAGCAAAATGCAGTGTAGCCAACACCAGATGTACTGAAGAGCAGTCTCGGCCCTGATTGTTGGCATAATCAGTTATATAAGATTTATTTGTGCATCGTTTATCTCAACATCTGATGGGCTTAAATGTAGACCTGGCCAAAAATGTAATCTAATGTGCTTGTGGTATCTTGCTTGTCAATTTAGCTTGACACGTCAATTTTGCGATGTTGCTCAAATGTCCAAATGGTGGAATTAGTTCATCCCAATTATTATATTATATTCATCCCTCAAGAACATTCTTACCTTTCTGTGCTGACGAGCCAGCATCGTTTCCCAGCATTCCATTCTCCTGCTGTGGTCCAAGTGTCTTCAGGATTACCTGAGTGGCTCCGAGGCGTGGCAGCGTCACATGTGTTAAATGGGGTAAGTCATTCTTCTTGGCAAATGACTGACTCATCTCTCGCCTTTTTCTCAAGAATCCCCCCTCAGGAAACAGAACAATCCACTTCCTGTCTCGACTGCAGTAATACTTGTCCAGATGGCTCTTCAGGTAAATGAGCTGCTTGTCCCTATATGCTTTGCCCTGTGCGTGATACAAGATACATTCGAGTTAGAGTTAGAGCTAACTCCATCTAAGATTTTTACATTTCTCTGCGAGTAGTCTGGGTTCAGACTGTTGGCTCACCTGTCTGATGAAAAAGTCTCCATGGATCAGAGACACCAGGCCAAAGTTGGTGTATTTAAACACATGGTCCATTAACCACATCATCTTCCGCACCACCTAGCAAACGCAGTAACAAATATGAAACATGGGAAACATTTTTTGAATTCAAAGAAGAAGAAGAAGAAGACGGTTCTAGCTCGGTGTTAAATAAATTAGCTAGCCGTGCAAAAAAGCATCTGTCATGAACTAAGTATTCTTTCCACTGCCAGGGACAGAGGAGAACTATCCAGTGGAGACAAAAGGAATAGAAATAGGGTAAGAATTTAAAAGTAACCCCAGATGGTGATCTACTGGGTATCATGCATGTAGGTTCTACAGCACCAATATGTTAGACCTTACATTGTAAACAGCTGTATTGAATGTGAAGCCATTTGGGATTTGTCCTGTGTGCTGAAAGCTAAATCAAACCAGTTTATATTGCTAAAACACAAGTGAGAGAGTTTTACACAGATCATGGATCACCTTTGCTTATCTAGGACTGTTTGTTTGTATGTTTATTGTTTCTTATGTTCTGTAAAGCTGCTTTGAGACAATGCTCTTTGTTAAAAGCGCTATACAAATAAAATTTAATTGAATTGAATTGCTTCATGCATGTACCCTGGATACAAAGAAACAACTAGTTTGGGCGGGGGGGCGGGGTACTTGGTATTTTTGAGTACTCTGGTGCTATTTATCATAATCATATCACCCATAATTATACTACAGAGTGGAAATGGCACTAGTCAAATACACAGGCTCAGTATTGGGCTGATGCCAGCAAAAATAGTGGATCAGTAACCAGGAGGGCATTCAAGCTGAGGGAATTCAAGCAAACATAAATGGAAAATCCTGGAATCAGATGGATTTTTATTGAAATTTTTACATATACAGATACTAGAGTTGAATTTATACTTTATTATATTTATAGTATAAGAAGTTAAACTGAAATTAAAATCAAAGCTACAGTTTTTAATACAATGTATTAAAAACTGTTCATGTATTTTTTTAAGCACTTTAATTAAAAAAACTGCCTAAAGCCTAATAATGGGGTGGTGGAAGCTCAAGTGGTTAAGGCTCTGGGTCGCTGATCGGGGTTCAAGCCCCAGCACCACCAAGCTACCACCTTTGGGCCCTTGAGCAAGGCCCCCAGCCCACCCTGCTCCAGGGGTGCTGCATCATGGCTGACCCTGCGCTCTGACCCTAACCCCCAAGGATGGGATATGCGAAGAAAGCATTTCACTGTGCAGTAATGCATACGTGACAAATAAAGACAACTTACCTTGACTTAATTTTAAAGGAAAAAAACCCCAGATGGCTATCACCATCAACTGACAGTTAGTATCAGTGTAGTGTGAAAGTTGATATTGTTTGTAATGTAGATTCATGTGAATCCTCTGCCATTTACACATAAGCGATGTTTATCTATAATCTCACTACAAAAAAATTTCCTCCCAGGAATGTCAGTGCAAACAGCAGGCCCATATAAAAGACATCCGGGTTTGTATGTGAGAGTTCAGCGAGGGCTAAAGAGCTTTAGATTACTTCCGTCTTTGTGCCTGAGTAGGTTCAGTTTTTTCACCCCACATAAGAACAAAGGCTTTCAATGAAATCACTGCTTATTTGAATGCAATATGTTCTGGAAAACCCTCCTGCCATCACAAAAGTTAAAAGGTACATATACAGTTTAATCATTTATAAATAATATAATTTCCTCAGCTGGTATATGCGAAGAAAAGAATTCCATGGTGCTGTAATGTATGTGTGGCGATAATAAAGGCTTATTATTAATATATATATATATATATATATATATATATATATATATATATATATATATATATATATATATAGATATATATATATATATATATATATATATATATATATATATATATATATATATATATATATAGATAGATAGATAGATATAGATATATTATTATGCTTCTTGCTGAATACCATTATATGCTCTACATTTTGTAAAAAGCAAGAAACTGTGTCAGCATGACGTGTGGTTAGCTCACATCCCTGTGCCACAGAATCACCATAAAGATTTGTTTTTCAAACCGGTTTCACCTGCGGCGGTGTTACGTGCACTTTGCTTGGACTTCCTCGCAGATATGTAAATGGAAGGACTGGCATGTGCCTCACACAAGCAACCTGAATCAAATCCCTCACACTTGCACATGGTTAATGGACTGTAACTGATCACCTTTAATCTCTTTCAAAGTACACAAAACACACACAGTGGACCTCTTTACACAGACTATTACACATTCACTCACTGCTCCACATGTGAACACTAGTGTTGGTCTCCAAACAGTGTGGTCTTTATTTACAACCGCATTATTGCACTGCCACTTTAAATTGTTTGAGGCCTGAATGACATTTCAGTTGGTCAATAATACACAATGGGCAGTGCTGTTACAGGAATATAATTAACAGAACAGAGATGTAATATAGTGAAGTGAAGTTGAAGTGTTTTACTGCTATTATACCAAGTATGAAACACCACAATCTATTTACAGTTTTTAATCTATTTCTAGTTACATTTAATATTGCTACTTCATAAGCCAAAAAGGAAAACCCACAATTCGTTACTGAGAAATGACTGGATGTGGCGGAAGACACAAAGCAATGGTGTTGACACCGGAGACCATAAAAACATAAAAATGCACTTCCTTACAGAAAACTGTTAAATATAGACGTGTATGTGAATAAGCTGTTACTATAGAAATGTATTAAAACACTATAAAACCTGTGGCTTCCCTTTAAAGCAAAATAACAGCCAGAACTGTGTCATTACAGAAAGTTAATCCACTCCATCTGACCAGTCTTGAGACCTCAACAGTGCTGTGGTGTAATAAACAATACTAATGTTCAAGGTTTTGACTTATCTTAAAATTTTACAATTAATTTATAAGTGTATACAATGTTTTCCTGCTTGTTTCTCTATCTGGTGCTTATCGTATAAGTAATCAGTCAATAAATAAAGAAAATGTCCAACAAAGTGCAGAATTTTTTTTTTTATCAAATATAAAAAATAAACAAAAACAACAACAACAACAACAACAACAACAACAACAACAACAAAAAAACAACAACTGGAAGCCATGTTCTGATATCAGGTCACTTTGACACTGTTGTCTAGCTAATGTTTATCTTCGTATTAACTGGGTATGCTGTGGTTATGGCGTTGCTATGGTAACATCTTAGTCGCTTTTTAATGAAATCTTTTTCATGAATAAGTAATTAATAATAATTAATTGTCTTCCACCTACCTCAACATTTACTGACTGAACCTTCACTCAATAAAAAATAAATTCAACCTTTTTTTTTTCTGACGTGGAATCGAGCAGTGAAATAGACAGAGCAGAGTGTTTAGTTGTCTGCTGTCTGTCCCAGCACTGACAGGGACTAATCCCTATCACAAAGTGTTTTGCTGCCAGATGAATTACAACATTTCCACACACTGCAGTTCAGTAAGCATTCCTTTCTGCCTAATTGAAATAATTAGTTTAATTGTGGTGGCAGAGTGTAAAGATCACGCTAGTCCTAAACCGTTATTTATGCTCGTTGTCATGGTCTGTAAGTATCCTTAGGTAGTTTTGGGAGCACTGACTGAATTTTTGGCCAGTTCGAAAAATCTCAGCAGAAGCATAACGCGCACCTGCTAGCTAATCAGAAACCAGATTCAGTGGCCCTGGTGGATAGTGATTGTTATGAAAAATATTCATATTAATATATTTAATACTTTAGATTTTCTAGCTCTCAGCATTAAACTATTGTGCTTCTTATGTAATAAGATGTCTCCACTAATCCTTCCGCATTTCACTGTGAACATGTAAGAACCCGAGACTTTCTAATGTGAAAAACAAAATTCATTGAGTTGATGTATTCGACTTTCAGAGAAAGAGAAGACACTTCAGAGCATCCATCGATCCATTTTCTATACCTGCGTATCCTACTACGGGGTCACAGGGAACCTGGAGCCTGTACCAGAAGTCTACGGGCACAAGGCAGGGTACACTCTGGACAGGATGCCAGTCTAATCCAGGGCCCAATCACACACACACACACATACTCACATGCTATGGACAATTTAGAGATGCCAATCAACCTACAATGCATGTCTTTGGACTGGGGGAGGAAACCGGAGTACCCGGAGGAAACCCCCGAAACACATCGTGGAGGCGGGAATCGAACCCCCAACCCTGGAGGTGTGAGGCTAACCAATGAAAATGGTGTATAACTTCTGGAACTCCATTACTCTACTCTGTAAGCTAGCTGGCAGTGTGAATATCTTTGTTAAAGCACAAGGTAAGAAGCTGAAATGAGGCTGTACAAATGTCAAATCTCAGATAAAGTCAGCTCTTGTATGATACAGCTCAAAGATGCTGAAGGCACAGGATCAGTGATTAAAACACAACAAAGAAACTAGCACAACAGCTTTTTTTTTTTTTTTTTTTTTTTTTTTTTTAACTCTACCGAGGCATAATACACTGATAAAACTATGTACCATAGAAAAATATCCAGGAAGTCATTTGCATTCACAAACCTCCTACTAAATCTTAGTGATCTCAGACCTGGCTCAGGACCTGTCTTTGATGGCAGAGTGATTAAGGTCAGTAGCTCTTCATCTGCCCTAGCTGGATCTAAGCCACATTGACTTACTCATTCTCTAAAGCCTAGAACTGGGATTGACTCTGGTGCTGCTGTGTGTGTTTGCTTAAGGGAGCTGCGCCATTATTTGCCATTTCCAACTTTCTTTTGTTGAAGTCCTTCAACAATATTTTTTCTGGAAACTTGTGTTAACCATACAGAGCTACTAGCTAACAACAGTGAGTGGCCTAAGTAACTTCAGAACATTTACATTTGTATTACTGCTCCGTTAATCTTCCACCTAACACATTAAGAAGAAAGGCACTAAGAATTTCTAACCATTTCATTCGTTTTTAATTAATAGGGCATGGCACCAAATAAGAGAAATGCTATCTTTCCAGCTCTGCACCTTCACCAGGTTTATGGGTCCTTTAACTACACTGGCTAAACACGACACAGTATCTGCTCTGTACTTTTGCTGTGAGCCATATTTTGTAATCAGAGTTTAAGAAACTACAAAAATTAAGACCATGCATTGGGAACGCACATGTATTAGTGTTTGAATGAAATGCAGTGTGACATCACAAAAAACTGAAGAGAACAGTGTGAACTGAGGATTACTCAGACGATAAAACTTGTTGGACACACAGTGTTGAACACCATGATCCTTGAATAACACGAGATGAGTTTATATCTGACAGGTGATGAAATAAAAATTATTCTCAGTAGAACCATTTCGGAACCTACTGAATACGTGCTGTCTTCCTTCTAGCACTTGGTGAGTTGAGTTGAAGTAACTAGACTAACAATGTTTTAGCTAAAATGATCACAGGCACTAGGAAAACAAACATACTGCACCAACAGAATACACACACGCTCGCAACACGGCTGAGTAAATATACTAAACCCGGAGAATGAAACGGATCGTCAGTGACAGCAGTTCCTGTGCTGATAGGAGAAAGGAGGGTTTCACATTTCTGTTACTGTATCTTTTGATATCCTTCATAGACAATTGGGGAAAGGGATAGAATGATATCTTTAGTTGTCTAGAAAAAAAAAAATAAAAGAAAGGATGGAACTTTATTGTTCTATTAGTAAGAGGAAGGGATACTAATAATTAGTTAGATCCTTTAAGTCCTGTAAGTTGCAAGGTGGGGCCTCCATGGATCGGACTTGTTTGTCCAGCACATCCCATTGGATTGAGATCTGGGGAATTTGGAGGCCAAGTCAACACCTCAAACTCGTTGTTGTGCTCATCAAACTATTCCTGAACCATTTCTGCTTTGTGGCATGGCACATTACCCTGCTGAAAGAGACCACAGCCATCAGGGAATACCGTTTCTATGAAAGGGTGTACATGGTCTGAAACATTGCTTGGGTAGGTGGTAGGTGTCAAAGTAACCTCCACATGGATGGCAGGACCCAAGGTTTCCCAGCAGAACATTGACCAAAGCATGACACTGCCTCTGTCGGCTTGCCTTTTTCCCCATAGTGCATGCTGGTGCCATGTGTTCCCCAGGTAAGCGATGAAAAAAAAAACAAGCATCCACTTGATGTAAAAGAAAACATGATTCATCAGACCAGGTCACCTTCTTCCATTGCTCTGTGGTCCAGTTCTGATGCTCACATGCCCATTGTTGGCGCTTTCTGTGGTGCACAGGGGTCAGCATGGGCACCCTGACTGTTTTCAGTCAAAGATCAACTTTGAGGACAAAATGTTCACTTGCTGCCTAATATATCCCACCCACTAAAAGGTGCTATGATGAGGAGATAATCAGTGTTATTCACTTCACCTGTCAGTGCTCAGAATGTTATGCGTGATCGCTGTATTTGTACATACAGGATATTGTGCGAATTTTCTCACCTCAAAAATGCACCTCACCTATGCAACCGCCCAGTGATGTTTTGACGATTGTGTTTGATTTGAGATGATACTGCTCCAGAAACATGCAGGCACTCAAGAGTCAAGTACACAATGTGAAAATATAATGCATAAAGAGATTTTATGCTAGGCCAACATCGACAGGGATGCCTCCACCATCAAGAAGTCTGGTCCTTCTTGTTACTCATTTTTATACCATAAATACCCTTAAAATGTGCTTCCCAACTGGAGGAAGGTACATTGAAGGAAAGCTATTTCAGCCATCTGACCTTATTGTAATCTTGACCCTGTTTGGACCAAATCTAAAATCTAATCAGGTCATCTGCTGTATACAAATGATAATTCCATACTAATCCTACAAACATTCACCCACTCGTTGCTGAGATATCGAGCTAACAAGAATCTCAGATGGACGACCAGAGAACATAATGAATGCCTCAACCACCTACTTCAACAACACTAAAAATGACTTTTCCAACATTAAGCTTAGGTGCTTGGCTCAGCTTCTCTGTTATATAAAAAAATAAAAAAAAAGTTTCCTTCTGCCGAGCTGATGTTCTATTCTTCCTGAAGAGTAACAAGGTGAAATATCGGTGATTATAATTCAGAAACAGAAAGTGTTTCTCATCTCCATGTGCCTTCGGCCGAAGCCCAGAGCATGAGGCTTTATTCAGCATTGTTTATATTTAGATGTGAATTAAAAAGAGAAGTAAAATAAATCTAAAATCTGAACTCTGCCCTATATGTTGGATAAGAGCTGAATGTGAAAAGGAACATACCGTTCCTTTATCCTGCAAGCACATCATTAAAGTGCAGACGTCCCCGGTGGCTTGATGGTTGACGATAACCATGGCTTCTTCTTCAGATATCTGCTTCACGTCGTCACCCCACTCTGTCACTGATGCATGAGAGGAAGAGAGAGATTAGATAAATGAATACTGGATTTTTGGATACCAAGCATTCAGCTTAAAACAATTATACATAAAGGTAAACTGCATGAAAATGGAACTGTAGTACTTTATACTTCAGTTCACAGAAAGTCAGATTTGACTATTTACAATGCAGAATATTATTAAATCCATTAATAAAACAGGATGAGGTTCTACAGCTGGATCAGGATCTGGGAAAATCACAGGGGTAATGCTTCATTTAAACTGACTAGGAAACAAAGTCTTTCTGAAATGATGTAATGACCAGTGTGCAATAATTAATAACATTGCAATGATTCATGTCATTCATTTTGAGATGTAATGCTATTAAATGTTTTCTGTTCATTTGTATCTCTCTCTAAAGCACGTCACTCTTTAAATTCCCGTACATCACCGATATGTCAAACGTTATCGCAAAAGATGCTGAAGATCCGACTGGTTTCGGCATGATTTCTTTATGCTACTGTACAAATCGCATGCTCTAATCTGTGACGTTCCCTCGTGACTCAAGCATTTACGAGCATGGTGAAATATGATCCACGGCGCACTCGTGTCGACTTGTACAGACGCTGGAGATCGATGCTCGCCTGTCAGACAGCATGGAACTACACTGACGCGCATCGAGCTGCCATGTTCACTATGGGAAGTGGCTAAGTGGATTAGAACGTATCCATCAGCGCTGATTTATACAGTCTGGAGTGGCTCGGAGTGCCTGGTTTAAAGAAAGCAGGCTGTGTTGTTGAAGCCCCTGTCTAACTTCTTTTTATGATTAGTTACTTAAAGGGCTGTTACGATACACACAATTCTAATTCATTTATTCATTCATTCATTGTCTGCCGCTTATCCGAACTACACTCGGGTCACGGGGAGCCTGTGCCTATCTCAGGCGTCATTGGGCATCAAGGCAGGATACACCCTTGACGGAGCGCCAACCCATCACAGGGCACGCACACACACACTCTCATTCAGTCACGCAATCACACACTACGGACAATTTAGAGATGCCAATCAACCTACAATGCATATCTTTTGGGGGGCCGGGGGAGGAAACCCCCGAGGCACGGGGAGAACATGCAAACTCCACACACACACGGCGGAGGCGGGAATCGAACCCCCAACCCTGGAGGTGTGAGGCAAACGTGCTAACCACTAAGCCACCGTGCCCCCCAATTCTAATTCAATACAATACAATTTAAATACATGATTCAAAAAATAATATAATATAATATAATATAATATAATATAATATGACATGAAGATGCCATGACATGCGTTTCAACACAGTGAGAATAAGCATAGCCTGAATGTGTGGCTAAGGTTTCCATTTTCACTTGACTAAAACAATCAGCAATATAAAAGTGCAATAATGACGGAGTTGGTGAGATCCACTTAGAGTTGTAGCGGCATATAATAAAAACAACAGAGTCTGAAACAACAGAGTCTGAAACAACAGAGTAAGCTGTGAGTGCATTCAAATGTATCTGTTTGTGCTATCAGCACCAGTGTACTTTTATTTGGCAGATGTTTCAGATGAGCCACTCCCAGGTCAGTGTTGTAACTTCCCAGGAAGCCAAAATCCTACCACACATGAGATCCTAAAAATTTGTAGGAATCATCCAGTTCCCGCATAATGCTGACTATAGCCTTTGCACCCAGACTGGTGAGAAAAATGCATGTAGGAAATTTGAAATTAATAGGGCACAGCATTTTGAGGGGTTTTTAGGAAGTTTAACTGACCATACAAGTGGAATGTTCTGTCGAACAACATACTTTAATATACAGCCTGTTTAATGCATATCGAATTATATCAAATGATACGATACACTTGTTATATATTGTACACCCAAGTTACTTAGCATTTACAGTGGAACCTCGGCAAACGAATGCCCTCCCTTATGAATTTTCGCCTCAAGAATTGAAATTCTGCAATAAATTTGCATCGGCATCCGAAACATTTTCAGCATACAAATGAACCGAACCAAACTCTGGCTAAGGTCCCACGTACGACTGGGAGCCGTTCAAAACTTAGTCAGTGGAAAGCCAAGTGAAGCCAACCGGAGTGAGTTTACTAATTTTTTTTAGTCAGCAAAAACTGTTTGAAAGAGTTGACCCACGATACCAACGTTGCCTTCGGCATGTATTCAAAAGCTAGGTGATTTTTCACACGTTTTTTTGTTGACAGATTGGTGGTGTTGGTAGTCTGTTCTATTTTTAGCCCAAGCTTGGTGGCACGACTTCCTGTGAGGACCCTTGACATGGAATGCTTGGCTTGGGTCAGTTCTTTGTAAGCATCCATGCAGTTTACACATTTTCATGAGACCACATGTTATAATAAGAACTACACACTTAAGCCAGCAAAAAAAAAAAAAAAAGCAGGAAATTTCATATTAATATTAAAGGTAAATAAAATTAATGTTGCAGAAATGCTCCCTACACATTTAAGACTAGTGCTGTAAAACAGTTTTGAGATTAATTAACCTCTAGCTGAGGCTGTGCTGGCAGTGTGAGAGTAGGCTGTAAAACCCACTTTAGGCGCAAAGGCACTAACTGTGCAACAATACAACACTAATCAGTGTAGCTGTTTAAACCAGCTTGACACAGGAAGCAGTGGAGCAGCAATCAACACACACAAAACCCCAATCATAGCTTATTTTGTCACTTGCCATGAGTGTTGACCCTTACAACCA
Organism: Hemibagrus guttatus; assembly: GCA_033459395.1. Taxonomy (NCBI): domain Eukaryota; kingdom Metazoa; phylum Chordata; class Actinopteri; order Siluriformes; family Bagridae; genus Hemibagrus; species Hemibagrus guttatus. The sequence continues at coordinate 11,468,686 of JAUCMX010000019.1, forward strand.
AGGGTTTACGTATAAATTCTTTGAAACCATGCTGACGAGAGTGTTCATTTTAAACCACTTAGTGGAGATCTTCTCAATTCAGACCTCCATCCATTCAAATCCACATTTTGGTTGCATTTCAATACTTTAACCACACAACTACATTTGTTTTTTAAACCAAACCATGTCAGAAGCTGAAGAGCCTCTGAAAACCTCAGAAATGAAAGTATGAAATAAAACCAGCACCAGACTAATCTGCTGGCCCACCTGAACCTCTTCATTGTGTACAAGCAAGGTTTATTTTACTAACAATTTAATTATACTCTGCAAGATTACAGCAAGACTACATATATACAAAATACATCTATAAACCAACCGGTGTCAAAAAGCACTATATTAATCTGTAATTCTGAAAAATGAATCTAAAATGCATTCAAATAGATTAGCAAATAAGACATTTACATACAGCACTATAGCTCTACCGTGAGAAACGCACATTTTATCTGTAAGGAAAATAAAGGATGAGAAGCCTAGAAAGAATCAACAGAGCAAGACGATGGGATTTTCTTTCCAGATTAAAGGAGAACTTCACATCCTTACAATCATTCATTCATTCATTCATTCGTCTGTACCGCTTATCCGATCTACTCTCGGGTCACAGGGAGCCTGTGGCTATCTCAGGCGTCATTGGGCATCAAGGCAGGATACACCCTGGACGGAGTGCCAACCCATCGCAGGACACACACACACACACACACTCTTGCTCACTCACTTCACTCACGCAAATCACACACTACGGACAATTTAGAGATGCCAATCAACCTACAATGCACGTCTTTGGACTGGGGGAGGAAACCAGAGTACCCGGAGGAAGCCCCCGAGGCACGAGGAGAACATGCAAACTCCACACACACACGGCGGAGGAGGGAACCCTGGAGGTGTGAGGCAAACGTGCTAACCACCAAACCACCGTACCCCCACATCCTTACAAAAATCTACAAATAATTTACTCACCCCCTTGTCATCCAAGATGTTCATTTCTTTCTTTCTTCGGTCGTAAAGAAATTATGTTTTTTGAGGAAAACATTTCAGGATTTTTCTCCATATAGTGGACTTCTATGGTGCCCACGAGTTTGGACTTCCACAATGCAGTTTAAATGCAGCTTCAAAGCCAAGGAGGAAGGCTCTTATCTGAAATGTTTTCCTCAAAAAACATAATTTCTTTACGACCGAAGAAAGAAAGACATGAACATCTTGGATGACAAGGGGCTGAGTAAATTATTTGTAGATTTTTGTTCTGGAAGTGAACTTCTCCTTTAATTAGAACTGTGTCTCAAAATAATTACATTCAATATTTAAAAAAAACAAAAAAAACAAACAAAGATTTGAGTTAATAACTGAGACAATGACTAAAGATTATACAAGTTCAAATATAAATGAATAAATTTAGCATGATTATGATGACAATGTTACGCAACATCTAGAGTCGGTGTATCTTCCAGTCATGTCTCTGTGACCGATTCTCCGGGAGACGAGACTTGACATTTGAAATCTGATAATTATTGACTTGTATGGAGCTCAAAAGGTGGTGTAATATCAGAGCCATTCACTTGAGTCGTGATGCTGCAACATTTTTGTCTTGAAGGAGTAACTAATGGTATTAAAAAGCCCTAGTTTGTCAAAAATCGTTGTGTTAGGGATCGTTTCACTGTTCCAATGCTTTGTTCCAGTATTGCTTACCGTAATGCAAAAGGCTGCAGTTTTTGAATCATGTTTAGTAAATATGTATACACCGATCAGGCATAACATTTTGAGAACGGAGAGGTGATGTGAATTACACTGATGATCTCCTTATCATGGCACCTGTTAGTGGGTGGGATATATTAGGCAGCAAGTGAACATTTTGTCCTCAAAGTTGATGTGTTAGAAGCAGGAAAAATGGGCAAGCGTAAGGATTTGAGCGAGTTTAACAAGGGCCAAATTGTGATGGCTAGACCACTGGATCAGAGCATCTCCAAAACTGCAGCTCTTGTGGGGTGTTCCCGGTCTGCAGTGGTCAGTATCTATCAAAAGTATCCTTTAAGTTCTGTAAATATCCTTTAAGTCCTGTAAGTTGCAGGGTGGGGCCCATGGAGGATCATCGGCTAACATATTGGTGCCAGATACCACAGCACACCTTCAGGGATCTAGTGGAGTCCATGCTTCAATGGGTCAGTGCTGTTTTGGCAACAAAAGGGGGACCAACACAATATTAGGCTAGTGGTCATAATGCTATGCCTGATTAGTGTATTGCTATGGCCAAAAAGGACAGCAGACCTATATAGTAGACCATCATATGGATACATCGCCTGGTCTAAGGCAATTTATATGTATTTTTCAACTTGTATTGGGATTGTTATAACAATTACTACTGTAATTATTAATACTCATTCATGGTCATATTTATTATTCTATTCAGCCATTAATAACATGCGAAGGGACAGAAACATGAATCTGTGCTATCCCTGGTTATCTGGGCTAATTAGGATAACCTGTGTGACGTCCCTTGACATATGCCAGCGTTTTGTGATTCTCTCTCTCAAGCTCTTTCTCTCCTGTTTCGCTACTGGAAGACTGACAGACTTGAAGCTGTGACAGATGTATGAAAAGGAAGCAAATGGAGCTATGTCTGACAGCCTTGTCCCTTATGTCTTTTTGTATATTTTTGTAAAGAGCAGCTTTAAACTAGCCTTCATCTATAGAGTCTAACTCTATTCCAACTCTGGAAATTAGACTGAAAATACCAAACAGTTTTCAGATCATTGTAATGATGCTGCCCAAAGGAAACCATATTGGTGAGTGCTATTTATAATGTTAGTATAAAGATTACTGTGATTTCTCCTGTTTCTGCTTTGGTAGTGAAAAAAATCATTGTATCTTCTTTAGTAGTAGTTAAGAGTTTCTGATGTCCCTCATGTTTCCGTCTCTGAAACATAAGACAAAGTCACTTGATCCTTTTTCCTCACACAGCCGGTCAGTTCAGAGGTTTTAGTCATCAGAGTTCCTGTACAAAAGGGCAACCTAAAAACAAATCAGCATGCGCTGGCTGCCAGCCATCTTTTCTCTCCTGTGATGACCTCAAAGAGCTGTCAAAACACGTAGTCTGCAGTCCAGGGTGATAGAATACACAAAAGAATAAGATTCAACTGAAAGAATGTCTTTATTGCGTTTTTTTTTTACCTTGCAAATACAATTATGCTTGGGAGTTTAATGCTTACAGGGAAATAAATAACTGGCTAAATAACTAACTAATTAATTAAACAAATAAATAGCACGCATAGTGACACGTGTCAAGTTGAAAGAAAAACAAATGTTAGACCTGAGGGGCAGTTTTGCTAGAATGGTTTGGGAGCAATTGCCCCCTTTTACAGAAGGGTCACTGAAAATCAATACATCGTCACTCAGACTAATCAGTTATCCTATATATATGCAACACCTCTATTCTAGTGATCTCTTCCAGGATGAGCCCACCCACCTCCAGAGGACATAAGAGCTGACTGAATAGTTTGGTGAGGATAAAAAAGATGTAAATATCTTGTGGCCCTCACACCCACCAACAAGATCTCAAGCCAAGTGACCACTGGAGTCTGGAGTGATGTGTTAGACAGCGCTCTGTACCACCATCATCAAAACAGCAACTGGGGCAATGTCTTCAGGAAGAATGCTGTTCATCTCTCCAGTGCTGTACAGTTCCAGAGACTTATATAATCTACACCAAGGTTAAGCCAGAGTTTGTTGTTTTTCCTTTCGTTTGTCACCAGTGTGCGTGTAGAAATGCATGCACATATACAATAATAATATAATAATATATTTGAAGACTTTCCTATCTATCTATCTATCTATCTATCTATCTATCTATCTATCTATCTATCTATCTATATTTATCTATACTGCCTCACCCTCAACGACCTCAGAGAGCTGTCATAGCACTTAGCATGTGGTGCAGTGTGCTAACAGGAGTGTGCCCTTCCCTAAAGGCTTGGCAAACAGAACAGGAGCTCTCAAAATTATCAGCTCATTTCCAGCATGTGACTTTCAGCACATATACTCACATCTCTGAATGACGAAGAAGAGAGCTGAATATTCCAGGATAATCTAGACTAGTTGAACTGTGGTAAAATTTTCATATCATAACATCTGTCTAAGCTTTTGTCGTGAGGTTATATTTATTACTAGGAATTATGTTTCATTAATAAATGACAAATGTTTCAGTGTTGTTGCAGTATTTTAACTGAAATGGTTGGTTAATGAGACTAATGCTGATTTTTTTTTTTTATTATAAAAGCTAAATGCAGTGCACGTTTTGTGCCCAAAATAACAATTTAGAGGAAAGGGCTGTCTTTAAGCTGCGATTCAAACTCTACCTGAACATTATACCTGCCTATGCAGCCTACTAATGAATGGAGAATCCAATTCACAAAAAAACAAAAAAACAAAAAACAAATCTCATTATAATAGGGTTATTCTGTATATCTAATTATTGTACATACCTAACCTATATGCAGCAATGTGTCAACATATCTAATCATGAAAAGTGCAATCAGTGCCATCATGCGATATGACAGAAAACCCACCCACAAAGACTCTCTTCAGGTGTTCATATAGACTTGTTGAAAAGATTATCTTAAATTCCACTGTTGTTTTTTTTTTAAACTGATGGTGTTTTTCTAGATTGCTGGTCCTGGCATTCATAATGGACAAGCAGGTTCTCTGCACAATACCAACAGAGAAAGCAAAATAGAATTCCATTTCCTGCTCTTCTTCTTTCAAAAGGCATTTACGCTGTGCAGTAACCACTCAGTTCCAAGCATTTCCCACAATTTACATTTCTGAAGGCTTAGAAAGAGGCATAAATACTGCAGACTTGTCTCTTTCTATACAAAACTGCAAGCTATCAATTAATGGTCGATCAAATGTAGCTAACAAATCAGAAATGTCCATCTTACTTGAAAGAAAAGTCAATCTACCAGCAAAAGTAAAGCCTATTTAACAAAACGAGGTCTCAAAAGATCCTCACTTTTAAAAATCCATGTACCATAAAAGATCATTTGCCCCAAGTGTCCACCTACACCAAAGGAAAAGTCAATATCTTTTCCCACAAAGCAAACGTCTCTCACCCGGAAGAAAAATTCAATCTCACATGAATCCATCTATGCCAAAGACAAGTCTGTCTCACAAAAGAAATATCCATAGCACTCAAATTAGTTCATCGAACCTAGAAAAATCCTTCATGTCTCACCAAGAAAAGTCCCTAAAATAAAAGTCCGCCCACACCCGAAGCCAAACTCTTATCACTCAAAATAGACAGATATATAGCTAGAGATCTTACTAATCCCCTATGGGAAATGAGGACTAAGACTCAATTCACAACACTTTAAAACACAAATAAAAGAGAATACAAAATATACATCCAAGTAACTCTGTAAGTAAAGTTATTTATAGACTAAGATTTCTGTACAGATTAACCATACAAAATTGGCAGATTTAAAACTGTATGTTAGACATGTGTAAGGTGTGATTAGTAGTTGTGGTAGTGAGTAAAAATGTCCCACGTTAAGTCATAAATAAAGTTGAAGTGTGTGTGTGTAAGAATGCTATGTAAAAATTTGTTGTGTAATATGCAGTGCAGTAGTATGCAAAAATAGTATACAGTGTATGGGTGCAGAATGCAAAAACAGTCTCCAGTGTCAACAAAGAGTCTTTGTATAGTCGGATAGCAGTGAGCAATAATGACTCTGTACTCTGTAATTACTCTTGTAAATTGCCTCTCTGTTGGTCCTCCAATCCAGTCTTTTGTTGATGTGGACACCAAGGCATTTAAAATCATTGACCACCATTACTTCCCTTGATGAAGATGGGCTGGGCATCTTCATCCTCCTATAGTCCACTACCAACTATTGGCCTTGGACAAGTTGAGTGGAAGTTTGTTGTTGTCATGCCACTCTACAAATCTGTCCACCACCATCCTGTACTCCATCTCCTGCCCATCCTTAATACACCCTACCACCGCAGAGTCATCAGAGAACATCTGCAAGTGGCATGACTCGGTGTTGAATTGGACATCCGAGGTTCAGAGTGCGAACACAGACAGACAAAACAATCCATTACAGTGCTCAAGTGCAACTCACCACCTGTTCAGACATGCTGCTACCCAGTATAACAAACTGGGGCCTGTTAGAGAGGCAGTCCGTGATCCAGGATATTGAGGATCTGTTCAGGGTATTGAAGGCATTTGAGAAACCAAAGAACATAATTCTCAGAATACCTCCAGCCCAATAGTGAAATGAAAGTGTTCGCTGAAGTGGATAGGTAATGGTATCGTCCACTCCCGGCTGTGGTTGGTAGGCAAAGTGAAGAGAGTCCAGTCCAATGTTCCAAGACTTTTCCAAGATTAGCTACACCAGTCTCTGCAGCACCTTCATCACATAGGATGTAAGGTCAACTGAAAGCGAGGTATTTATGGCAGAGTGTGCTGCTTTTTAGGGACTCCCCTGATAATCAGAGAGGGTGGTGGTTTGTTCTGTGAAAGAAGCATTGGTTGAGCAGGGAGGGTGTGGTTTTTATGTGATGGGGCTGTGGAGAGAAGGTGGTGTGTAGGTTGGGGTAAATGGTTTACCGGGGAATTAACAGCTGCTGGTCTTGAGCTGAATCTAATGAAAAACAAATTCAGCTCATTAGCCCAGTGCAGGTTTCCCTCAGATTGCTGATGTCCCATCTTAAAGCAAGTGATCTGCCTCATACTGGTCTACACACCTCTTGTCTTTCCTTACTGAAGCTTAACTGTTAGCTCTACTGTCTGGATGATACACATTCAGACATGTCTTCATAAAGCACAGAATGCAACACTCTTTGTATTCCTGCTGGGTCTTTATCAGTGCGCTACGATCAGGCATTTTCTTTACCAGTGACCTAACGATATCCATGATAATTTGAGGAAATTATGGTTTGAATTTCCTCCTCTTTGCCCTTTAATTGACCTGAGCTCTGCACCCCGGTGCTGTCTCCTCAACTCTGCCTGGGATAGGTAACGCAGTAACGCAGGCTTACATAATGCTATGAGTTGCTCGGGGGTGTAAACAAAGGACCTTGAACACAAAGCCAACATCATAAAATAGCTAAAGTGCAAACAAGTGAGAAACTTCAGAACGTATGAAAAAAAAAGTATAATAGAAATAGTGGAAATTACACAAGCAGGAAAAGAAACAAAACAAATAAAGCATAATATTACACAAACCACAACATGACACAAACTGCTGTAACAGAACAAAAGTCAAAATCTCAAAAGTCCATACACCTAAAAAGAAACGTTTGTCTCATTTAAAAGTCGCTTTAGCACAAAAGTACAGCGTATCTCACCAAAAATCTTCTATCCCAAAGATCTCCCTAAAAGAAATTCTGATCTTAACCCAAAAAAATACACTGTAATCTCTTAAAACAATTAACAAAAAGTTTGGATGTTTAATTCTACCAGGAAGCTGAAAGTGATGCAGATGATAATATTATTGTATGCAAACTGTATAAATATGTGAAAAAAATCTGAGAATTTACACAAACGGCTTATTTGCGATGTTTTTATGCCACTGTATGAAGATTTGGGATTGAATTAACAAAATAGTTCGTTAATGATGCAAACTTCAAACAAATCATGGCATGCTTGAGTAAATTTAGGTCAAAGGGAATATTGTGAAGATGGGACTTTTTCTACTGAGTATAACAATGTATGAACACAATAATAAAAAACACATCACTATCTGGTCCATATATTCAAATGTTGGATGTTTGTTAAAATGACATTTTAGTGAGAAGATCATTGTAGACATCTAGCTCTAGCATTTAGGACACAGCCATTCTGTCTCGGTGCAGTGAATTGGTAAAAGATCATGATCCATGAACAGCAGATCATGGATAAACAAATCCTTAATCAAACAGTCCTTGTTATTCGTCACAGATGTAACCTGCACTTTGCTCCCAGTCCACCATGACCCAGCCCCAGGTGGTCATGACATGACATGACATGACATTTATAGCATATATACTATTAAATGGTAATATTTATTTCTGTCTTTTCCATAAGAGTTCTTTATCGGATCAATTTCCCAAAGGTAAAGTTGGACTACGCTCGTAAACTCATTTAGATGAATATCGTGTGTCTCAGTCACAGACTGCATGTCTTGCTGAAGGACTCCATTCATCTTAATGACCGTTTCTGAGAACTGTCTATATATTTTCAGAGAATACATTGTATGCACATGCTGTAGATTGCACTCTTTTAGCAGTTTCTAGTACTATAACATCGAACATGCATTATTATTATTATTATAGACAGTGCATACTTAGAAATTCAATATTTAATACTTTCTGAATATAAAAAGTGACTGCAGTGTGCAGTGCAAAAACAAAGCATCACATTCCCTTACCTGTGTATCCTGCACACCAGCCCCACGATGCCACCATGGCCAGTAGCCACCTGAACATGACGCCCTCGATGTGCCAGAAAGCAGAGCTGTTCACCATCCTCAGTGGCTGCAAGACGATCAAATACAAGCAGTAGGATGGAATCGCCACGCAGTTATTGATGAACATGAAGGTGAAGCGCAGCAGAGCTTTGATGAGAATCCAGCCAGGTCTGCACAGTTCTTCAACCAGCGGGGCCATTCTGCTACAAGCACACTACACAACATAAAGAATAAAGAACAGGTGAGGGAAAGAGTGTGGAAACATTAGACATGAGCCAATAACTATATAATTCACTGCAATAATAATTAGTTCAACTTCAAAATATTGTTACTTCCCGAGGTATAATTGGCAAGGAGGCTGCAGAGGTAGTAGCAGTGTGACAAAAGGCCTGTAAACTGTATCTGTTTAGTGCTCCAAAAATATAAATATATCAAATATAAAAATCCGAAGTGAGTGCACCCTAAACCAGAAGAGTTTATTTATTATACATCATGTTGCCAAAAGGTACACTCCTCCAAATCATTGTCTTGTTTTTCAAGTGTTGGGCTTGGCCCCTTAGTTCCAGTGAAAGGAACTCTTAATGCAACAATTTCATGCGCATGGATTTCATCAGAGCGGAGACTGTGAGCCAGGCCTTCTCGTCCAACAACAGTGCCTGACCTCACAAATGCACTTCTAGAGAAATGGTCAAAAATTCCCATAAACACACTCCTAAACCTTGTGGAAAGCCTTCCCAGAAGAGTTGAAGCTGTTATAACTGCAAAGGGCGGGCCAACTCCATATTACATTCATGTGCATGTAAAGGCAGTCTCCGCTCTAATTCATCCCAAAGGTGTTTTATCAGGTTGAGGTCAGGACTCAAACACCAACTTGACTAGAGGAACTTGACGCCGGTCAAGTTCCTCTACACCAAACTCGCTCATCCATGTCTTTATGGACCTTGCTTTGTGCACTGGTGTGCAGTCATGTTGGAACAGGAAGGGGTCATCCCCAAACTGTTCCCACAAAGTTGGAAATTGAAATTGTGCATAATGTCTTGGTATGCTGAAACATTAAGAGTTCCTTTCACTGGAACTAAGGGACCAAACCCAACCCCTGAATTCAATGATTTGGAGGGGTGTCCCAAAACTTTTGGCAATATAGTGTTTGGTGTAATACATAGTAATTTCAAATCCTGTCGATGCTGGGAATCCGGGACAGCAGGAATTGCATATTCATTCCCCCTGTCAATCGCACTGACCCTAGTCAACATGTACACAGAAGAGGGTAGAGAGCGCTTTACCCACAAATTGTGTGTTACTGGTACTATTTTTGTTTCTACCTGTCTGCATCAGTATCACTGGAATTGAGTTGACCACATTTTCAAAATACACATTAATAGCAACCTTGATGCTGACCTGAAATAATTCTGCAAATACAGTGTTCATTTTTACATTAAGGAACATGGCCTTTCTTTGTCCTACAAGCTTTAAAACCCACACAAAAGCAAAAACTCTCTGTTTGCATTGTTCTTTTTTTGTATCCCATTCCCAATGCACACTTCTAGTCTCAACCAGATTTCTGGCAAGCTTTCTTAAACAAACAGACAAACAGTGTGCCTACTATTCGTATTTGTATCCGAATCTGTTTAGTACACATCATCTGTTCATGAATAATGCATTCATATTCGGTTACAGTCCTACTAGCTAGGCTGTACATGTCGGGAAGGATTTCTATGTTTGGCGCAGTACACAGACAGCTGTCTAGGGTCACTAATTCTAGACAAGCGTGAATACTGTTCACTGAATTTTACTGTTACAGTTCAAGAGAAAAACATGAGGGCCATAAAGTAAAATTCAGTATTAGATCTTAACATTAAAGTTTATATTTACTGTATAAAATAAATGTATAATAATACACATATGTGTACACCATGTGTATAATAAATTTATAACTAAGTTTACAATACAATGTGTACAACATGAGTATTATGCATGCGTAACAAGTGGATAAAGATCCAAATGAGTTTTAATATACTGTTATTAGTATTACTATAAAGGGGATTTCAGAATCTATTCTTGGGCAATTATTTGTAAAGAATCATATCTAGTTGTTCCCTTTTGAGACTTCACTTTGGTGAAGCCACTGCACAATATACCGCCAGTACCGCAGGGCTACACAGAGCTACTGAAGAATTACACCATTCTTGATTCTGATCGTGAAAGTGTTGGCTAGTTTTCTATAAAAAGCAACCGGATAAGCTGCAAGGGCTGCAAGTCAAATCACAGGTTTATACTGATGCTGAACTCATACAGACAATTACACAGGGACTAAATGCACAGAGACAATTATAACAGAGAAATGGAGGAAGAGGAATAATAAAAGGGTTACAAATGTGTTGTTATTTAACAAAGAAAATGGCATGGTGAAATATTCTGTTAGGAGACGAACATTTATGGAAGGAGTCTCCAGTGTCAGCTTTGTAATAGTCAGAAGTAAAGCTGGATTTTTTTTTTCCCAGCAGTATGAAAAGTTGCTAGGTTAAAAAAAAAAAAAAAAAAAAAAAAAAAAAAAAAAAAGAAAGAGAGAAAAAGAAAGGCTGATGGAGAAAATACTGCTTAAAGCAAGTGTCAATGGAAACGGATAAAACAGCTGTGAATAAAACACTTCAGAATGTGCTGACATTGGAAAATAATCAACCCTGAGCAGGATCAGTAACTCTATCACTTCACACCACCCAGTTTTTGAGGAAATGAAGTTTCTCGGTTGTGGACTCAGACTTTTGGACCTTAGTCATTGGGAAAACACGCCTTAGCAATAAAAACTCATTTTAGTGCTTGATGTGAACTCCATCTACAAGCAGCTATAGACTTACAGTATGATAAATTCCCAGCAGGCTAAGCGTCCAAGCATAACTGACTGAGTTTGCACTACATCCAATATCTGCTTTTAGCTTCTGATTTTCAGTGACGTTTAAACAGCGCAGAGAGTGTGTAAGGGCTCGCCGTGCTCTAAATTTACACACAGACATCTAGTTAATGTCTGCAGTAAGACAAGAGTAGGTAGAGCTAACTACGAGCTGGAAAAAAAGTGTAATCAATTTCACAACACAATAACTTCCTAGTCTTGTGTTGCAATTTAATATATCACAATACCGTGTTTTAAAAATCTGTGCAAAGATTTTTCAGATTATTTCTCAAGCTTTCTACTCAAAAGGAGAACAGAATTTTGACAATGTAAATAAGGATGCTTATACAAAAACAGCACAGAGGTCTAAAAAGCTACCTACGTAGGCAGCCTTCTTTTAAAATGACTCTGCAAATTATATTTAGCTATAAGTGGTATATTGCTCTATTGTGCATTAGGAATACAGCGATATAACTACCTATAGCTAAATGTTGGTAAGTCCAAGGCATAGACAAGACAAAGTTAATGTTCAAAACACAGAAATATAGCTGTCATGCTTTAGTCATATTGTTAAATATACAGCAATATACTTTTTAGGATATTACAAAATTATAACTAAAGACCTCATTATAACTTAAACTACTGTGCTGAGTTAATCTGAAGCTCACCTACAGGACTCTTTCTCTGCGTGTGTCCTCAGTGTTCAATAAAGACAATCACAGACAAACACACAACCCTGTGCTTAAATCATTTATGGCCTTAGACACGGCGACTTAATTATTAACCTGTGGTCACTAACACGCTCTGCTTTGTTGAATCACTTAGCCATTACTGGAAAAAATGTGCAGTTGTAACAAAGAGGGAGGAACAAGTTAGTGAGGGTTCACTGGAGCTGAAACTCTGTACAACTCACAGTGCGATTCCAACTGCTTAAATACAAAGGGGTTTTAGGACTCCTAGATTTTATAGTTCTGTATAAGAAAGTTTACTATTTTATATACATCATATACAAAAGAATGACACATGAAAGGACCTCAGGTAGCTTTACGTTGGTTGGGGGACGGTTTCTCCTCATTCTGGTGGACGAGTGACTGCAAATCATTACAAAGTTCTTCTGATTCTATACTGATGGGAGTGGGGTCTTCCAGAAAATCCTACTATTCCACAGAATATTAGGGCTGACTGAATGGTTTCATGTGTATGAAAAAAAAAGCTCAACCAACTTGAAAACCTATGGGAGATTCTGGTGTGAAAATTTAGACAGAATTGAATATCACCGTGTTTGTCCATCCAGTAGAGTTACAGATACTTGCCAAGATACATATAACAAGATTAGTATGCATGGAGTTTTTACCACTTTCATAAATGGAAAAATAATCTATAACCTGAGCATAAGACTCATCCTCCATGTTCCAACCTCCATGCGACAACCTCTAACACTCAGCCACCAAGAGACATCCAAAAAGAGCCATCCACCAAGCGGGTCAACATCCACCAAGACGGACATCATCCACCAAGACTAATAAACTTAAGGTTAATATATGCATTGTGGGGAAAACCATCCACCAAGAGACATCCACCAAGAGACATCCACCAAGAGACATCCACCAAGAGACATCCACCAAGACTCTAGTTAATAATCTTGAGGTTAATATATGCATTGTGGGGAAAACCAGAAAAAAGAAAGGCTGGTATTTCACTGTAGTAGAAGAAGTAATGTGATAGACTACTTTTATTGAGATTTTGTGTTTACTCATAACAGAGAAATTAATCTATGAAGTGAATTCCCCCCTTTTTTAATAGAGTTAAATACTGCAGCTGGGTTGAATCAGAGTTATCTCTGCTGGGGCAGCCAGGAGCAGTCAAGCACATCTGGAATGAAAATATAAGTCCCATGATTTAGGTCTCAACTCTGGATACAATGGCCTGCTCAATCATTTACAGCACAATACCACAGATTCACACAAACAACAAACTCTGCAAACTATGCTTACACAATTCTCTCTTTTTGCATCATGACAGATATACAGAAATGCAGAAGTATGAAACCTTAACCTGCGCTACACCAACAGTAACTTTCCATTCCATTCCATTGTCATTGCCAACCCATTGCAGGGCACACACACACACACACACACACACATTCACTCATGCAATCACACACTACAGGCAATTTAGAGACTCCAATCAGCCTAGAAGCATGTCTTTGGACTGTGGGAGGAAACCGGAGCACCCGGAGGAAACCCACCAAGCCCGGGGAGAACATGCAAACAGTAACTTTTAAACATATATATTTTTTCTTTATTGCTTTCTTAAACTATGAACACTCCCACAACCAAACACCACCAATCACAAATACCCCAAAATACACACCCTCTACAAGCAAAAACCCCCAACCACACAATCAAATACATCAACCACAAAAACAAATACCATAACCACAATTCTCACAACGAATTATCTCCAACGCCATACAACGTTGCTTTCGGCTCGCTGGTCCGCACAACAATTTGGCACAGGTTTTACGTCGGATGCCCTTCCTGCTGCAACCCTCCCATTTTTTCCGGCCTTCGGACTGGCACTGCATCCAGTGGCTGGGGTTTGAACCCGGGCCTTCCGCATGACTCTAGTTAATAAACTTAAGGTTAATATATGCATTGTGGGGAAAACCATCCACCAAGCGAGACATCATCCACCAAGCGAGACATCATCCACCAAGCGAGACATCATCCACCAAGCGAGACATCATCCACCAAGCGAGACATCATCCACCAAGCGAGACATCATCCACCAAGACTCTAGTTAATAATCTTAAGGTTAATATATGCATTGTGGGGAAAACCAGAAAAAAGAAAGGCTGGTATTTCACTGTAGTAGAAGAAGTAATGTGATAGACTACTTTTATTGAGATTTTGTGTTTACTCATAACAGAGAAACTAATCTATGAAGTGAATTCCCCCCTTTTTTAATAGAGTTAAATACTGCAGCTGGGTTGAATCAGAGTTATCCCTGCTGGGGCAGCCAGGAGCAGTCAAGCACATCTGGAATGAAAATACAAGTCCCATGATTTAGGTCTCAACTCTGGATACAATGGCCTGCTCAATCAATTACAGCACAATACCACAGATTCACACAACACAAACCTCTGTAGATCTCTGCAAACTATGCTTACGCAATTCTCTCTTTTTGCATCATGACACAGATATACAGAAATGCAGAAGTATGAAACCTTAACCTGTGCTACACCAACAGTAACTTTCCATTCCATTCCATTGTCATTGCCAACCCATTGCAGGGCACACACACACACTCATTCACTCATGCAATCACACACACTACAGGCAATTTAGAGACTCCAATCAGGTTTTACGCCAGATGCCCTTCCTGCTGCAACCCTCCCATTTTTTCCGGCCTTCGGACCGGACTGCATCCAGTGGCTGGGGTTTGAACCCGGGCCTTCCACATGGTAGGCGAGAAACCTACCACTGAGCCACCAATGCCCGTTCCAACCATAAACAACACTACACCCAAATACCCTAAATCTAAAAGCAATAAATAACCCCTGCATCTAAAATCTCTGACCAGACACAGACTACCCCTTTCATTTAAGCAAACAAATGCTCCCTACACCCTAACAAGAAACACCAGAGCCACCAAAAACAATCTCAGTCCAAATTTCCCAAACTACAGTCTGATAAAAGTCAGATTTTAAACAGGCCCTTATCTTAAATGCTCTGTTTACTAACAGCCAAATATCACATCAGGCCTGGGAATTGCCACAGCCTCCAGTACTTACAGTTCTAACCCGCCAAAATAAACCCAACCAGCATGAGCTCTCTAACTGTATAAAATGTTCTTGATATGATTAACAAAACACTGATTCTTTCTGTTTAAAAACTAATGAGGCACTAAAACAGCATATACACTTATACTGCCAAAAGTTTTGGGACACCCCTCCAAGTCACTGAATTCAGGGGTTGGCTTAGTTCCAGTGAAGGGAACTCTTAATGCTTCAGCATACCAAGACATTTTGGACAATTTCATGCTCCTAACTTTGTAGGAACAGTATGGTCATGGCTACTTCCTGTTCCAACATGACTGCACACCAGTGCACAAAGCAAGCTCCAAGAAAATGTGTGAGCATAAACCCAAACTTAACATTGGCATTTTATTGGTTAAAAACATATTTAATTAGTTGTGTAGAACACATAATTAGTTCAAGGCCATTAAACTTTAAAGAAGCAGCGTAACTAATGCTACCTAACACAGATGAAGCGAGAAATCTGCAGCTCGTTTCTAACTAAAGGACAAAAAGCTTGAGTTATGTTGAGTTTTGCAGGACTTTGCCCATCACACAGCAGCACTACAGACTTTTACAAGGTCACTAATGCTAAAGCAAGTTGTCAGCAGACTGAAGACTGTGAATGTTGTTTACATTAAAGATGTCAAATACAACATGAATAAAGCTAATCAGAGCCGGATCACCTGGCGGTGACGTGCACACAAGGGGACTTTATTTGTACCACAATGACAATAAAAACGTAGAGGTCACGGCAGAAATAATAATAATAATAATAATAATGCAACGAAGAAAATTTATAACAAATGAAGCTGACTGTGATTAAATCAGATATATTAGCGCGTATCTATAAAGATCATCTTAAGACATCATCAGTACTCACAGTGGGTGCAAAAAGCCGGACGATGAAAGGAGAAAGGAGCCAGCTGAAGGGAGCTGGGCTAAAACTACACACTGATGCAAAGTCACATGGAGATTACGATGATTATTATAGATCAGATTTTATACATCTAAATAATCCGGGCCACTGAATAAGTCGTTGCCATGTCAACCACGCCGGTGTGCACGAGCCCTTTCGCGCTGCATCTGCTTCCGCTAATCGGCGGATCGATCAATCAAAGCATCGATTAATCAATAGCGCTGGAATAATAATTTGGGCGATGCATCCAAGTGAGGTCTAAGCAGGAAATAAACAGATGAATGAATCTCCTTTCTGGCCTCCAAGTTGATGAAGATGGTGATGATGATGATGATGATGGTGGTAGTGCCGCTAGCTGATGTCCAAATCCCCTCCAAAAAACTACGAGGTCGAGCGAAGGGGGAAAAAATAATAAAGGAAGGTACAAATCCGTTATATTTGCTCCCCGGGGAAAAAAGCACCTAACGTTTCAGCTAAAAAACGCAAATGACTAGGTTGAATGATTCATGGTTATCATTTTAATTAACGGAAACCAGAGACTTTTTGCAGATGGAGGCGCGTCGAGCGAAAAACGCAACGGTCTCTTCTTCGTCTTCTTCTTTTTCTTCTTCGTGCGCTTCTTCTTCCGCTTTCTTCTTCGTTTGTCTCTTATGTGGGTTGCCAAAGCAACGCGTATCAATCTACCGCCTCCACACGGCCAACATAGGAATAACCTGACAACTAGGCGGTTTTCGGGCTTGGCTCTTTGTACATTTTGTGATGTCCTGCTTTGACAGATCTGAATAATCTCAGAAAGCATTTGAGGAATATAATTGGTCAGAAACTAACACCGTAACATGGCTTCAACATCCGTTGAAAGTAGAATCACATTTCTGTGACTTATCATTGTAAAGTTCTGTGAAAATGTCCTTAATGCTGATTCTTGAGTGCTTGAGTAGTGTCGCTGAGATTTTCCTCGATCACTACTACGGCAAATTTCACAAAAAAACATGTGATGCTTTCTATGGGCTGACGTAGACCCCATAGTGCTGGTCTGCTGTATGCTAGTCTCCATTTGTAGAATAAAATCAGCCTGGGTTCAGGGAAAATACTGAACTGAAATTGAAGTGAAATGCTGTGGCTCTGATACTGTAACACCTGCTCAGACATTTTAAACAGCATGTCACAGTGTGCTTTAAATATCACAATCAGTCCCTGAATGGAATGTCACTAAGAGTGATGGACACACAAGCCACACCCCCTTTGACTGGATCTACCAGGCCACGCATCCTGGGAGAATGTCAAAAAATCTGATGATAATTTTTTTAAATTAGCAATAAAAAGCTGTGAGTGTGTGTGTGAGTGTGTGTGTGTGTGTCTGTCTGTGTGTGTTTGGCATCAGACGTATTCAAATGAGTGTAATTAGCCGATTCTGATCGATGATGGTGTCTCTGTGATTTAATCAAAGAATCACTCAGTGACCTAAATAAGCTTCACAAGCCAGCTTATTAAATATTAAAAACAAGAAAAAAAAACATTTACTCCCCTGATACTTGTTCGTCGAAATGATCTTCACGTGCTCTCATGTGCATACATTCTGAAGTGTGTGTGTTTTGGAGACATCACAATCAGACTGTGGTTATGTCCAAATCCACATAGTGCCTCATATTGCACGATGCCAAAATACAGACAGTGGAAGCGAGTCGAGTCTTACTGCAGTTTCATCACAGTCCTCATCCGTATTGAGCCTTATGTTTATGAAGCAGACTGTAGAACAGTTGCTATGCTCGAAATAGACACAAAAAGTGGCAGCCGAGACGTTTTAGAGGAGTAAGGCATGAACTGGGAGTGCACAGCAATGTCGACATTCTCACAAGCTGAACAGTGATTTATAGATTGCAGAAGCTTGATTACCTGGTCATTAACCATCTACACATGCAGTACAGTAACCTAACAGCTGGCAGGAGGATGCACTGTACATGTAGCAGTCTGCAAACGCATAAAAAAGAGCCACAGCTGCTTCCCAGACTGCAGAACATATTGTACAGGTCCCATCCTCAGCCCTCAGCTTACTAAATGAACTGCATGATGGCAGGTATAATATTTCAAATATGCAGAGGAAATCTTTTTTCCCCTCACTGACTGCATTCTGACGGCGTAATTGATTATAAACAAACCCGATTAGCCTCGTGTCCATTTTGCTTTTGCATGCAACGATGCAAAAACTTCAGCGAATCATGACATGTGCTTTGTAAAGAAATCAGATTTAGCTCGAAGGGTTAGACGTCTCAAAGCAGACTGTTTAATCTTCAGTGTTACCGAGTTCAGTTCTCGTATAAATTTGACACAAAGACTTCAAGAAAGAAAGAAGCAATATTTCAATTGAGATTTCCTTCATTTTATGCAAATGATTTCAAACACCATAAAAAGAACAAACCATGTGTATAATTTCAGTACATTTCTCTGACTAATTCTGCCAAATTCTTTACTTTCCTTAAGTCTGGCTCACATTCAGCTGTTTCCAGTAAAACGTGAATGATTTCAATTGAAATATTTAGCGTATCAAAGAAACAGGGCTTCTTTCCCCATAAAAGGGCGTACATAATTTTGTCATGCAAATGCATTCAGCATAAAAATCGATCGTGTGTAAATTATACAGAAGAATGTCAACATTTTTGCTTCTAGTATTTGTTGAGTTCTCAGATGTGATTGGAGAGAAAAGAAGTAGCTCTTGATGTTAATGTTCCCTGTTGTGGTTTATTCCTTTCTGTAAAATGCCGTACGGTCCATGACCACAAGAGACAGACTTGTGAGACTCTGGCAAAGAAAATACTAGTTCAAGAGTTCAAGTGTCAGACATCTGGTAAAGGAATGAAGTACTAATGCAGGCGTCTGAAACGAAAAGCTGAAACGCTACTGAAAACGAGGGGTGATGTTACGCTGAGCTGCCTGAGCTCCAACCTGCTGATGGCGGAGCTGTTGTGAGAACGGATCCTCCATGGATTTAACGCTCACTGTACTCTTGGGCCCGGTTTTCCACTGTACCCCGCTTTCGTCCACCACACAGGCCTCCACCATCACACTGTGGTTCCCTGGCACAGAAAAGTTCAGCAGGAGCTGAGTGCTGAAGTAGTCGTTATGAGGCTCCACCCGCTGCTCGATCTCATTAGCCTTGGAGTCAAGAGGAACCTTAAAGGAAAGTATGAAAGCGTTAGGGCTGGGCCATATGACTATGCAATAGCAAAACTACCACAAATTCTCTCATAATACCCTTTTTCTGAGATATTGTGATATGTTTTTATTACATTCTAAAAAAAAAAAAAAAACCCATTTCATTAATTTTTAGAAAGGTACAAACTGACTGGATGCAGCTGAGCTGATTTTTTTATAACACTATTTTTTGAAAGATAGAAAAACGAATTGTTTTTGTAGACATTAAATTAAGTATCAAAAACAACACAGCACTTTTGTTCTTAGTAAAACTACATACTGTGATGCGTTTCATGTATTGTAGAAATGTCTCTGAGAACCATATTAAATGATATTTTACCTCACAGGAGACTCTATAGTGAATAACGTATAGCTCCACATGACCAAGATTATAGTATAGTAGAGTAGATAAGACTCTAAATAACACCATGATACTAATCTCATGTTACAGAAGACTAAAAAAATTCTGCTAATAATAGCAACAATTAACCTGGTCAAAATCCTGATGAAACTAGAGAAGTCAGAGACCATTTATATGTGGAACAAAATCCACATAGTGCATAAATTTATTTATTTTTAATTCTGATCTGATCATGTGGGGTAAAAAGCTGACTGCATGAAGGCCTTGTTTCTCAAGTGTTTCTATTAAAGTGAATGGTGAGTGCATTTCTGAAGCACACAGCAATGTGACAGTGGAAGGGAAATATATTTCCAGGTATTATTTCACATTATGTTCCAGTGGAGTTACTTCTTTAAAGCCTTGCCATATTTTCCAGCGACCAAGTCTCCAAGAGACAAATGTCAATGTGAAACTCGATCATTATTGGGGCAGTGGTGGCTCAAGTGGTTAAGGCTCTGGGTTGTTGATTGGAGGATCCGGGATTCAAGCCCCAGCACCACCAAGCTCCACTGTTGGGCAATTGAGCAAGGCCCTTAACCCTCTCTGCTGTATCATAGCTTCTTTGCTTCTTATAGGCATGTGTAATGGTGGTGTAACATCAGAGCTCCAAGCTATTCACTGTGGTTATAATACAGCAGCATCCTCCCAGCATTAAAAGTCCTTGTCTGTTGGAAATGCCCATGTTGAGCTCATGGGTTTAAAACACCCTTCTTGACTCTATATTTTACCTTGGCTGAACGTCTGGCACCATTTGTTTGATTAGTGACTGAGTAAAGCAAATAGCTCAGTTTGAAGAGCAAATAGAAGGTTAAAATATATATAACGTCTTAAATACTACTAGGAAAAAATAAAGCAACAGACAATAGTACTTTTAACTTAGATGCCTCCCTTAACAAGAGTTAGCCATAACTGGCTTTAACTGCACCATGTGCACAAACATTTGACAGATTTAACTCGCTAGTTATATTACACAAACTGAGTCTTGGCCAATTAAACACACATAAGCACAATAGCGCTGTAGAATTAATCCCATTAATTCAGTTTTATGATGCCTGTTTACAAAGGAAGAGCTTTCTTAAGCAGATCTGTTTTTCTTTTGAAAACGGCTTGAGTGCAGTTTTGCCTGTCCCGATTTAGCCCATATAAATATTCCACCAATGACTTGAGCTACATTCTGCTTCCTGCTGAGGTGGAATGTGCTTTTGAGGAAACCCCTGAAGGTTTCAAATTAGTAAAGGAAGTTGATGAGAAGGTGTTAAATTACACGTTTTTCTGTTGCATTGCCTCTTAAAGCTCTGTGCCTGCACACTGTGAGGTTTAAAACACATACTGATGCAATCTTTTTACTTTACCACCTTAACTGTTTACAAATTACATATTGAGTACTGACGGGTTTCAATAACATTTAATAAAAGTTTAATCATCTGAATAAAGCAACAATTTTATCTTGATGAATAGTGAATAGACTTTCATCAGTATCTCTTTATCTCCACTCACTGATTACATTCAGTCATCCTTCCTGATAACACAACAGTGTAAGCAGTAACAGAAGCTTATGATCATGATTTGGGACTTTAACCCCACCTTGAAATCGGGAGTAGGTTTGGACTGCAGCGTGGAGCTGGCGTTCAAACAGACCGAGTGGATTTTGCGAAAGAGGCCGGGCGTGGAGCCGTGCTGAATCACTCCCTCAACCTTTAGCGTGAGCTGCTGTGTGTTCTGCACCGGGATTGGCTCATTGGGTGCACGAGGAGATGGAGACAGAGCCAACTGTGGGGGTAAACAGGAAATGAGGTTACAGCTTGAAACACTGATGATTCAGTCAACTTACCACGGAAACGCAACAATACAGAGCCAGTATGTTTTGTATGTTGATTGCTCTAAGGCAAATAAGATCTGTTCATGTTCTGAGCATCCATGTTGCTGAACTAGTTTACGACTACAATTCTCCTCAGCTTTTCTTAGTCGGAGGTCAGAAATTCACAAAAGCGAAAATAAATACTCAGTACTATAAAATATTATATGCGAACAAACTAAAACAAATTGATGGTGCTGTACACAATTCTTGCCAACATCACTTATCTAACACAAAATGCACTGAAACAGCTCAGGAGGACAATACTGAACATTTTAAACACTCTTTAGGTCTAATAGCCATTAATATTCGCACACCCATAATATCACTATTAATTGTATTTAGCAATATTCAGTACATCAGTCTAATGCTGCACTTTGACTCCATATATTTTAAAAATATGATTTAAATATTTAATACTGTTATATGGGAGGTGTAATAATACTGAACCTCTAAGTGTGTTATTTATGCAATAGTACACTTACTACCTTTTATTTTAGTCTATCTGTTATGTTAGAGTAGGTACAAATAATTAAGATCATTATTAATTTAATTACTGATAGAACAGGACATTATTATATATACACAAATGTCTGTAATGTATCTGCTAATAGACTTGTGACCACATGCAGGAATTGCAAACATGCATCAATTACTGTTAAAGCTGAGCACTCGCTCTTATTTTCACATCACAATAAGAAAGCATTCGTGTATTGTGTGTTAACAGATAAACAGACCAGTGACTCACTTTGATACTGGTTGACTGCAGTTTTTGGAAGAAATATCTCTGGAAGGACAATGGGACTTTGAGCAGAGCGATTACAGCATCACACAGACAGCCAGTGTGCTGAAGAGAAACGGAAGAGAAAGAGTCTCTCAACAACCTTGAACATTTTAAGCAAATGTTTTTTTATTATTGTTAAAAAGCAGGTTCTTTAGGTTTATATTTAGGTCGCTCCAGCAGCTGCTTTTGTAATGTACCAGATAAGACACAGGAGGGTGCTTCCTTCTCAGTGACTCTACTTCCTCCAGAACAAGATTGAACACAGACTGCATCCTTCGCTCGTACTTGCTCTCTGTTTGAACTGAACTCAGTGGGCCAAAATCCTGCAAACTGGGACAAATAATCCAGTGCAATTATGGGGGGAAAATCCATTCCCAGTGTGAAATATGAACTAATAAAAAGATTTGTTTGACCCCAAACATATGTTATTTGTAATGTATTAAATATCAAGCATTAGAAATGTTTACATTGAAATGCAATGTTATAAAACACTATTCAAAATCCAAATGAACAGGTGTAATGTTTTAGAAAGCATGCATGATTAGCACTTTTCTGTCCAAGAATCCCAGTATGATTCCCCACTCATGCAGAACTAAACACACATGTAACAAGATCTGGAATTGTGCAAGCTGATATGGATCAACCTACCCATTATAGACAGGAATTCAATGCACTAATTAGCTTTACCTGGTTAGAAAGCAATAGCCAGTTTCCACAGGCGCAAAAAGAACATGCCCACGACCTTAATAGTATCAACTGAATTCATGCCATTAAAGCACCAATAATACATTCTATAGTAAAACCACATTCGTTATATTATTTACCTTTTCTAAAGGCTTATTATGTTGTATTTATAAGTGGCATGGTTTTAGAGTCTATTTTATATTGGGACATTGGGATATTAAAACCTTTTAAATAGTTAATAATTGTAAATATTGGACGGACCAAAAAATTCCTACTAACCCCTGCTACATGGGAATAAAGATTCTGGCTTATTTAAAATGAAGGCTTAGAGCTGTGCATGTGTGTTCACTCTTACCTGGCAGTTTGAGGGTCGAGTATTAAAGCCTCAATCACATAGGAGATAAGCAGGCAGCTCTGCTGTTGCCTAATATATGAGTTGAGGGAAACGTTGCCTTTTCTTTTCAATTAAATGGTGCCAAAGAGTGTCAGAAGTTGCTCAGCCTTGTTTTAAATGCCATCACAATCGGCAGAGACAGCACTCGAAAAACAAAACTGAGAGGCTTTGTGTATATTGTGTTTTCTTTTAACTGTCATAACTGTGTAACTAGCACAGTTAACACACTGGTCCCAATGAAACAAAATAACACACATCTGCCAACCAATCAGAAATGTTCTTTTTCATAAATGTACCTGTAACGTTCTCAATTTGACCTTGTTTTAGAGTCTGTCTTTGCCTTAAAGGATACAGCTCAACATTTCTGAGTGTAGCTGAATCAGCATCAAAAGAGGACTGGTACAAATCAGCATAGCGACTGGCAAGACTTCTGAATTCATCCATGGAGTGCTTCATCTGTGTAAAAGCAAAGGACAAATCTTAATAGGCATAAAGATATAATCGAAGATATGATTTCTCTGTGTAATTCTCTTACAACTCCATCTGATTAATTAGCTGATTATGTGCTTACAAAGCCTAGTGTTTAAAGAGGACAACATTAAACACTCTACACAGTGCAAAGATGCTGTGAAGGTTCAGTAAGGGTAAAAAAATGACTACAACAACAACAACAACAAAAAAAAAATCAGGAGTGGAAATTACGTTTGTTTGTGCGTTTGTGTGTGTGTGTGTGTGGCACCTGCTGGGAAATTCGTCCACAGCGCTGGAGTTCACTCCCGGAGGACAAAGCCATGCTGGCAGCGATGGCAGGTGGAGGACTTGTCTTTAGGCTGTTACAGGTGCAGATAAGCTGGGCCAGAGCCTGCAGCGTGTCAATCCGCAGCTTCACAAACTCACACTGGAACGTCAGAGGACTCAAGGGGGTGCTTGCAGCCTGGAATAACACAGACATACGTGCACGCATACACGTACATCAGAATCAGAAAGAACTTTTATATATATATTATATATATATTTTATATTTTATATATATATATATATATATATATATATATATATATATATATATATATATATATATAATAACATATATATACATATATATACATACACACACACACGCATATATACACACATACACACGCAAACAGTGGTGTGAAAAAGTGTTGGTCCTGATTTCTGATTTCTTATTTTTTTGGCATGTTTGTCACGCTTTAATGTTTCAGATAATCAAACACATTTAAATATTAGTCAAAGATAACACAAGTAAACACATCATGCAGTTTTTAAATGAAGGTTTTTATTATTAAGGGAAAACAAAAACCAAAACTACATGGCCCTGTGTGAAAAAGTGTTTGCCCCCTAAGCCTAATAACTGGTTGGTCCACCCTTAGCAGCAACAACTGCAATCAAGTGTTTTTATAACTTGCAATGAGTCTGTTACAGCGCTGTGGAGGAATTTTGGCCCACTCATCTTTGCAGAATTGTTGTAATTCAGCCACATTGGAGGGTTTTCGAGCATGAACCACCTTTTTAAGGTCATGCCACAGCATCTCAATCGGATTGACGTCAGGACTTTGACTAGGCCACTCCAAAGTCTTCATTTTGTTTTTCTTCAGCCATTCAGAGGTGGACTTGCTGGTGTGTTTTGGATCATTGTCCTGCTGCGGAACCCAAGTTCGCTTCAGTTTGAGGTCACAAACCTACCGATCTATCAGTCTGGAAAAGGTTATAAAGCCATTTCTAAAGCTTTGGGACTATTATCTATAAATGGCGAAAACATGGAACAGTGGAGAACCTTCCCAGGAGAGGCCAGCCGACCAAAATTACCCCAAGAGCGCAGCAACAACTCATCCAGGAGGTCATATATATATATATGTATTATATAAATAAAACTTAAAATTCTATGTATTTTATTTAAAAAAAAAATTTCCACTTCCGCCCGTGCCTCGCTCCCACATTTGACACAGTCGCAGGTTTTTCCATACATGAGTAATGCCGAGTTCACAGGTGGGCATTGGTGGCTCAGTGGTAGGTTTCTCGCCTACCATGCGGAAGGCCTGGGGTTTAATTCCCAGCCAATGCCCAAACCCCAGCCACTGGGTGCAGTGCCGGTCCCAAGCCCAGAAAAATGGGAGGGTTGCGTCAGGAAGGGCATCCGGCATAAAAACCTGTGCCAAGTTGTTGTGTGGACCAGTTGGTCTGCTGTGGCGACCCTGAGCAGCCGAAAGCAACTTCTTCTAGCAATGCCGAGTTCACACTGCACAATTTTAGCCCTGATTTTCACTCACCTACAGGTCTTGCGAAATCGCAGACAAATGCCCAGATTCCGTGGCAAATCACAGCTCATGCACGCAAGTGACAATCGCACAGTGTGAATTACCAAAGACGCGATCTGAGCAAGTCGCTGATGCTTCGCAGACGACCGTGAAATATCGTGAAATAATAGCGACCCAAAATCCTGCAGTGTGAAAGGATCTTACTGAAAAATACCTCGGTGATGACTTACAGCCAATGAGAGAGTGAGATACAGGGCAGAGGGCAGTTCGGGAAGGAGTTATAGACCACAATATTAACAAGCATGGCATCAGTTGGAGCACAATATTATAGTTTAAAAGTTTATAGGTTTTTATCAGAAAAGAATGTCTTAAATATAGTTATATCAGAACAAATAAGCTTTACAATTGCATCAAACAGAAATAAAGCAGAAACATTTGCTTGACCAGCCACATCAGCAGCAGCACATTGCAAAATTATTCATTTGTTCAATTATTCAGAACGCACAATCCTTGTTCCCCACACAGACCATTTGGATCACAAACTTCTTGCGGGGTTCCATTTCCGGTCTCGTGGGAGAACTCTGATCTCACATGTGATCTTGTGTTATTTCTTTATCACTTCTTGTGTACGTTTGACCGTGAAATGTAGTTTGCGGACCAGACAGAGCTGTCTGCCATTCTTCCTATTCTGCAGTCATGCAGTGTTTAACTTCCTGTCACTGATCCATCATGCAATGTGAACACAGCAGCGACTGAATGCTA
>JAUCMX010000019.1:11495611-11993111 GCA_033459395.1 Hemibagrus guttatus
AGTGAAGCCTTTCTGGTAGGATTGGAGGGCATCGGTGATGGCACTGATGGCTCCGCTGTAGTCTCGGTCAGTCAGGCCGGCCAGGCAGTGCTCAGCCTGCGAGAACTCCATCAGCGCATTCAGCCAGAAGTAGAAGTGCTCAGAGGCAACACGTGTGCGTAGACTTTGGTACAGCTCGCCGGAGAATTCATGGCAGCCCTGCAACACGGGTCAAATAATTATCTTATTATATATTCCTTTTATCACATATTAAAGGAAGTGCCTCAAAGTTTGAAGGCCCTTATTGGCATGATGTAACAGCTAATTTTTTCAGTTTTTGAATATTAAGGAATATTATATATTTCTCATGATTTGAAAAGTTGTTTAATTTATTTCAAGTGTCTTTGTACTAGTCCTTTAACTTTTCCTGAACTAAAGCCTCAATAGAAAATCCAGTCAGAACTTTAGTGGGCTGCTCACCATACGTGAGGCCTGACGTGCAATGCGGTAGACGGTCCAGCCATTAGCTGAGGCTTCCAACTGAGGACAAATCACGGCTTTTACCTCAGCACTCAGAGACGACTGACTAGCAACAAACACCACTGTCGCCAAACACACCTGAGAAACAGAAAGTAGAAGCTCCCATTAAAATTATATCAGCTATTTAAACATACAATCCACACCTTAATATACATAATAAAGTGTTAATTACATTCTAAAACATTACTTTGATGAGCAATTTATTTCTCTCAGTGTAGACACTAACCAAAAGTTCTTGTTGTTTATCAGAGCTCCTGTGAGTGGCACTGCTGTACAGTTCCAATAGATTTCCCAGCATGCTCTCCCCGAGCACAGGCAGCTGAGTAACGATGGCGGCCAGAGCGTGGCAGATAGCAATGCATGCCGAGTCACACGAGTGATGCAGCTGGGCCAAGAGGAACTCCACACACATCTGACTGAGGAGAGGACGCGCCCTCAACATCCTCACCAGACACACCAGCACCGTCTGAGAAAAAAATGAAACTTGTGAAAATAGTATATTTTAATTGCCAATTAAAAGAGAGAGAGAGGACAGCATGAGAGAAACAGTAACAGCCATAAAGCACAAAGAGTGCATGAAATTTAAACCTGATAAAAGTATTAAACCTATTTAAATAACTTCGCTACTTGACAATCAGAGGCAAAGTGTGAAGATTTCCATTTAATTTTTAACACTAATTTCAATGCAATTTAAAACTTTTGGCAATACAGTGTATTTTGTGTATTCTCATTGAAAAGTTTTGGGACACCCCTCTAAGTCATTGAATTCAGGTGTTGTGTTTCAGGGGTTGGGCTTGACCCCTTAGTTCCAGTGAAAGGAACTCTTAATGCTTCAGCATACCAAGACATTTTAGACAATTTCATGCTCCCAACTTTGTGGGAACAGTTTGGGGATGTCCCCTTCCTGTTCAACATGACTGCACACCAGTGCACAAAGCAAGGTCCATAAAGACATGGATGAGAGAGTTTGGTGTGGAGGAACTTGACTGGCCTGCACAGAGTCCTGACCTCAACCTGTTAGAACACCTTTGGGATGAATTAGAGCGGAGACTGTGAGCCAGGCCTTCTCGTCCAACATCAGTGCCTAACCTCACAAATGTGGAGGTTAACCTCTTCTAGTGGAATGGTCAAAATTTCCCATAAACACTCTCCTAAAACTTGTGGAAAGTGTTCCCATAAAAGTTAAAGCTGATATAGCAGCAAAGGGCGGCCCAACTCCATATTACATTCATGTGCATGTAAAGGCAGACCTCCCAGTTTTGACCCCTGAAAAACAACAACTGAATTCAATAAAATTGGAGGAGTTTCCCAAACCTTTTGGCAATATAGTGTATTTCCCGGTATTTGGGGAGAAAAACAACAAATAAATGTGTGCTGGAAAAATGGAGCTATAACTCTTATTTTAAAAGCACATAAATGAAAAGGAGACACATGCTCACATGTACACAAACTTTGTAACCATTCTGTAAGTAACACAATGTACAGACGTGTACACAGAGCAAGGCCATGCTGTACTCACTTTCAGCGTGGTCTGAGCAGATGCACTATCGTCCTGACTGCACAGCAACAGTAAAGACTCCATCCCCATCACTGTGTCCTGCTCCAACTGCACAACATCTACACAAAGAGAAAAAGAGTATGAGACTGGACTATAGGACTAGAGGAAACACTGGCTTAAAGTCACAAATAGCAAATAATTCACTATATTCCTACACTACAAAGGGCCCAATGGTTTCTGCAATGGATTTAGTACACAGACAAAACCAGTGACATAAAACAAATACCACATATAAATATTCATTCATTCATTGTCTACCGCTTATCCGATCTATTCTCGGGTCACGGGGAGCCTGTGGCGCCTCAGGCGTCATTGGGCATCAAGGCAGGATACACCCTGGACGGAGTGCCAACCCATCGCAGGGCACACACACACTCTCATTCACTCACACAATCACACACTACGGACAATTTAGAGATGCCAATCAACCTACCACGCATGTTTTTGGACTGGGGAGGAAACCGGAGCACCCGGAGGAAACCCCCAAAGCACGGGGAGAACATGCAAACTCCACACACACACGGCGGAGGCAGGAATCAAACCCCCAACCCTGGAGGTGTGAGGCAAACGTGCTAACCATGAAGCCACCGTGCCCCCCATATAAATATATTAAAAGTAAATAAAATGGTGAATACAGGTTGCCATAATAATTATAAATGTCAGCTTGAAAAGTCTAATTTACATTTAAGCTTAAGCTGTTGTGCTTGTGTCTGTTGTGTAACTGTATTCTCGTTCCATGCATTATTTTTTATTTCTACATTAACTCTACATCACGTCTGACTGAGTATCACAAAAACTATATAAACTGTTTATTTGAAAAACAGCTACAGTGATAAACATGAGCTTTGTATATTAGGCCTTTACCTTTCTCAGGGCAGGAGACGGCAATGTTAGCTAGCACAGTTATGCCGTGAGCCGCCACGGCCAGGTTGCTATGGTAACAGCAATCCTGCGCCAGCTTGACAATATCGGTCAGCTGAGGAGATTGTGGGGATTCGCCTGAAAATAAAGTAAACGATCATCCAGTTCATTTCGATGATAGGTGCTTATGTTGAAGCTCATACTTGAAGGTATTTTCCACATCTTCTAGAAGAAACTTTTACGTATCGGCTGTGGACATAAGCGATGTAAAAAAAAAAAATCTGTTGCACCTTAGCTGCACTATATAGCATGTAATCGGGGTGGACAAATAAATAACCTGGAAGGTGTGTAGAACATGATGAAAACAAAACTATAGATTAAGCCATGGTCTTAGAAAAACTGTGTTAAATCACTGAAAATTCTGTGTTTTTGCTGCGCTATCTACAAGTTATTTTATATACACACCACAACAGATCCTGGAGGTCAACATTAATTTTTGCAGAATGAGAGTTAATTAAGAATAATTTTTGATATACATTTTTAAGCCAATGTTTAGCATATAGTCACTGTTTGGATGAGAAAAGATGGAACCTTTGAGTTTTCCAATAAGTACTGAAGGTCTAAATAAAAATGTAAATAAATGTAAATAAATAATATTCACTTTCAATGATACTAAAGTAAAATATAGATCATCCAAAAGGTTACTTAAGTATAGTAAACAAAGCACAAGCAGTAAAATATGTAGATATTATATGTAATGTGTAATATATGTAAATATGTACTTGTTTTGAAATAAACCGTATTTTGAGGTAACCGTCTGCATAAGTTTTTTGTGTGTGTGTGTGTGTGTGTGTGTGTGTTCGTGCAAAACCTGTAGTAGGGCTGAAGTACTGCTTGATGGCGATGGTTCCAGAGAGTGTAGAGAGGACAGAGGCCATGCCAAGTTTGAGACCATCATAAGGGGTGCTGAGGGCACTCTCACACAACGTCTACACACACACACACACACACACACAATCTGAATATAACATATAAAGTAAGGTAATAAAATGCGCAGAAACTGATTCCTTTTTAACCATCACAAAAGAGCAATCTGCCGTATCTGAACATTTAATTATAAAGAAATATAATCCAGCTTTTAGGATTCTATCTTGAGTGAAAGTGTGAATGTTCTCACCTGTATGTTCTTTTTGCTCCACATGTGAGGAGCTTTCTTGGCCAGGAGTTTCAGGTCCTGAATGGCGAGTTTTTTCACTGCTTTTCTTGGGTCTTCTTTCAGATATTGCAGAAGCAAATCAATCTGCAAAAGAAATAATAAGGAATAAAACTTTGCTTTCCTAAGGCATGCAATTAGGAAAATAATCAAAACTGGGGTGGGTTTTTTTAAAGCCTAATGTGAATACAGTGATACTTTCTATATACACCGATCAGGCATAACATAATGGCCACCTGTCTAATATTGTGTTGGTCCCCCTTTTGCTGCCAAAACAGCCCTGACCCGTCATGCACTGTGTATTCTGACACCTTTCTATCAGAACCAGCATTATCTTTTGAGCAATTTGAGCAACAGTAGCTCATCTGTTGGAACGGATCACACAGGCCAGCCCTCACTCCCCACGTGCATCAATGATGCTTGGCTGCCCATGACACTGTCACCGGTTCACCACTGTTCCTTCCTTGGACCACTTTTGATAGATACTGACCACTGCAGACTGGGAACACCCCACAAGAGCTGCAGTTTTGGAGATGCTCTGATCCAGTCGTCTAGCCATCACAATTTGGTCCTTGTCAAACTCGCTCAAATCCTTACGCTTGCCCATTTTTCCTGCTTCTAACACAACAACTTCAAGGACAAAATGTTCACTTGCTGCCTAATATATCCCACCCACTAACAGGTGCCATGATGAGGAGATAATCAGTGTTATTCACTTCACCTCTCACTGCTCATAATGTTATGCCTGATCTGTGTACATCAACCTCCCCCCCCCCCCGCCATACAAGACCATGTGACAATAGCAGGTTACATGTAGAATATTACTATAATTTGCCTTGCCTCTGTTATAGAAAATGAACACAAAACGTCTGACCAATAAGATTTGAGAAATCAGCAGTGGTGAGTTAATGCACCAGGCATTATGCAACACGTCTGTATTGCTGCTAAAATTTTGCCCCATTTCAGCAATGTAGAGTTGTGCAGTAAGAGGGGTAGTTTAAACACACCTGTTTGGGGATGTGGATGAGAGCAGAGAGGGAAAGCTGTGTGAAGGTGTGCAGCGTAACGATCACCATGGGTGTTGAGGGGTACGAAGATACAAGCTCCTGCAGCAGCTCCCTACTCCGGGAGGCCAACGCTGCATCATGGTGCATGTACTGGAGCATGGGGATCAGCTTCAGCTTCAGTTCCACTGGAGTGGCCAGGCCTGATCAAAACACACACACATAGGGAGGATGGATGCAAGTAAGAGAGCTCTTCCGTCAAACACTGAGCTTTTCGAAGGTTTTAAAATAGATTTTTCACAAAACGGTTGAGTTAAATAATGCAAAAAATACCACAGAGACTTAGACACAAACACAGAAGCATGATCTTAAACACACAGGCTGCTCAATAAAATAAAAGCATAGTTAAATCCCTGCTAGATATACAGAGTGAACAAGTTTTACCTTGAATCATCTCGCTGATCTTGTTGCAAATCCCTGCTGCAAAATCTCTGAAAAACAAAATAAGAAAAAAAAAATGGCAACTGTAGATAAATATTGCTCAGCATGCCCCTCTTTTAACATGAGCGTGACTCGTATGGCTCTTACTTTGAATGGGACGAGAAACTGGCTGCTGCAAAGATGGCGGCCTCCACTTCCACGTTGTCATGTGAGTCAAGGCTCTGGCGAATGCTATGATGTGCATTTTTCCTTTCAGGGATGATAGACGCCAGGCTGCCCAGCATTCTGCGGCAAATATAAATAAATACTTTTGTTATGTACAGTCATGCTTACGTTCAACCTACGATCAGTCACATCACAAACTTTATTAAAAACATTGTTGTTCAAGACAACTGAAGCTACAAATCTACTGCATCTAACAAGCAACTTTGGATTGTAAATGCATGTCTACGCCACCTGAATGCTGGGTGTACCTGAGTGTGATGGCTCTGGCTACGGGATCGTTACTGTGGATAACAGAGAAGACTCTTTTAACAAACTCGTCGACATTCAGGATCTTCTCCAGGTGCTTCTCACTCTGCTGGGTCACCTTCAGCACACACAGCCGGAGGAAGCTGTTTCTGTGGAAAGTTTTAAATAAAGTAAATTAAGCTTTCAAATGCAAGTCTGAACATACATGAGATTATCAGCCAAAAAGAGCTGATTTTCCACACAAATATTAATGCTGTATTACAACTAGTGTATTGACAGCTGTTCTAAATCTCAAGACTTTGATAATGTAATAAAGTGATAATTTTACAGTGTACATAACAACCAGCTAGACAGAACAACAGAACTGTTAGTTTGAAGAAGAAAGCTGTGCTCACTGTCTGTAAACTGTCACATCATGTCCGGATGAGTACGTACCCGAGTCTGAAAATGTCTGCAAGTTTCAGGAAGGCAGAGTTGATAAGGATGGGGAAGGGATATTTCTGGAAGAGCTTGGGAAAGAGGACCACAGCTTCACACTGTTCCCCAAGTTTGCATGATCTCAGGCCTTGATTTGGAGACAGGAAAGCAAAATTAGTAAGCAGTAGCAGAATCAACTCTCCGTTAGTGAGAACTGGGTACTACATCAGAAACCGCATTTAGACAGACAGACAGACTTTATTGATCCCATGAGGGAAATTCTTGTGTTATAGCAGCTGTATTTGTTGTATATTGCTGCATGCTCGTTCCATATAAACAAGAATGACACGCAGCGATGTACAGCACATCCATATGTATATTTCATTTAAAAAAATACAGACAGTGCTATTATTACAGTATTTCTAGCACTATACGGAAACAGGGTTATAGAGTGCAAAGTTCAATACGGCACTCCAGCTCATATCTACACTATATTGCCAAAAGTTTTGGGACACCCCTCCAAATCATTGAATTCAGGTGTTGTTTTTCAGGGGTTGGGCTTGGCCCTTTAGTTCCAGTGAAAGAAACTCTTAATGCTTCAGCATACCAACAACTTCGTGGGAACAGTTTGGGGATGACCCCTTCCTGTTCCAACATGACTGTGCACCAGTGCACAAAGCAAGGTCCATAAAGGCATGGATGAGTGAGTCTGGTGTGGAGGAACTTGACTGTCCTGCACAGAGTCCTGACCTCAACCTGATACAACACCTTTGGGATGAATTAGAGCGGAGACTGCGAGCCAGACCTTCTCATCCAACAACAGTACCTGACCTCACAAATGCACTTCTAGAGGAATGGTCAAAAATTCCCATAAACCTACTTGTGGAAAACTTGTGGAAAGTCTTCCCAAATGAATTGAATCTGTTACAGCTGCAAAGGGCGGGCCAACTCCATATTACATTCATGTGTATGAAAAAGTAGACGTCCCAAAACTTTTGGCAATATAGTGTATATGAGCTGAGAAAGATTTTTCGTTTTAAAACACTGCAGAAAACAATTTAATCGTCCAGATCCAAACTTCCCCCACGAACTGTTCCAGATTCATGTCTACTGCCTCTTCTCCCATTACATGGAAAGAAAAAGACTGCTCTTTTAGTGTATTTTAAGCGTTAACTCATATTAGCGTACTTCGATTTTAAACTGAGGAAACACAAAACATGTTCAAGTTAGCATGTCTGGTTAAATTACATAATAATGTTATAATATATAACTATAAAAGAGTTGGAAAACAGGTGACATGAATATATTAGCATCGAAATGACAGACCTTTGTCCAGCTCCATAAGAGCCGAATTAGCATCTAACTCCTGCTCTCCATATCCGGCCTCCGATAAAAAAGACCGCGCAGTTGAAAGTGACATTTTCTTCACACAGACTATTGCTCCCTGACTGAAAATAACAGTAACTTTAATTTAAACTAGCTTGCAAGCTCGGTGTAATATTCACACCGGTTTTCCGAAATAACATGGCGTCCACAAAAGCAGAGCTCGGATTGGCGGACGGCTCGAAAGTGTGAACGACAAGCCAATCATGGCACATAAACAACGCTGGTGATAGCCAATCATAGGATGGGATATAGGATTTGTTGCATTGTGGGTGGGAAAACAAACAACTCTTGTCAAATGAGCCCCTATCTTTTCACTAAGCGCCATCTCGCAGGATGTGACGTTAATAAAAAGGCGCGGCTTGCACTCTGCACCAATGAGAATGCAGAACGTGATATTAGCGGGATTTTTGTCTCCTCGCTTTTGATGCTCAGTTTCGCGGGAACTCCAGTGCAGGCTGCTTTAGTTTTATAGCGTTTCAGGATTTTATTTTTGATTTACATAGGGCAAGCCGATCAGGTGTTCAGGATGCTGTTTCGTTTTGTCGTTGACCGAGGAGTGGGTATAAAAAGAAGTAACGGTGAGCAGGTTTCTTTTTTTAATAGTAGAAGAATTTGCCACATAATGCTGTGTAGTTTGGGGACGAATCCCGAACGCCCGATAAATCCCTATACTGGTGCATTATATA
Source organism: Hemibagrus guttatus (assembly GCA_033459395.1). Classification (NCBI taxonomy): domain Eukaryota; kingdom Metazoa; phylum Chordata; class Actinopteri; order Siluriformes; family Bagridae; genus Hemibagrus; species Hemibagrus guttatus. The sequence continues at coordinate 11,504,168 of JAUCMX010000019.1, forward strand.
GGGCTCGAAGTAATGGAGGACTACACCATGAGTAAGGGACCTAATATTCTGTGAGGTGGCATTTGGGATTCGGCCTGTGGTTCCTTTCCGTCAGGAAACCACCTACATTAACCAGATCTCAGATTAATCCTAAACTTTCAACATGTATTTATTAAATTAGTCATTAAACTAGATTTAAATATAGATTTTTAGACTTTGCAATGAAGATTTAGATCGATTTGCATCTAGATACTAATAGATTATAATGTTTAGTTTGGATCTGTGCACCTGCATTATGTTTTCTTTTCCACACGTCCCTGCACAAATTCAGTGTTTTATTCCTGACAGAAACGAAGAAATCGTTCATCACATCTGATTAATAATGTTAATACAGTGATACGTTCTACATACGCTGATCAGGTATAACATTATGACCACCTGTCTAATATTGTGTTGGTCCCCCTTTTGCTGCCAAAACAGCCCTGACCCATCATGCACCATGCTTTCTATCAGAACCAGCATTAACTTCTTCAGCAATCTGAGCAACAGTAGCTCATCTGATGGATCGGGTCACACGGGCCAGCCTTCGATCCCTATGTCCATCAATGAGCCTTGGCCGCCCATGACCCTGTCGCCGGTTCACCACTGTTTCTTTCTTGGACCACTTTTGATAGATCCTGACCACTGCAGACTGGGAACACTCCACAAGAGCTGCAGTTTTGGAGATACTCTGATCCAGTCGTCTAGCCATCACAATTTGGCCCTTCGTTCTCACTCAAATCCGTACACTTGCCCATTTTTCCTACTTCTAACACATCAACTTTGAGGACAAAATGTTCACTTGCTGCCTAATATATCCCACCCACTAACAGGTGCCATGATGAGGAGATAATCAGTGTTATTCACTTCACCTGTCAGTGCTTATAATGTTATGCCTGATCGGCGTGTGTATGTATATACTCTCATTTCAACTCCTCTGTCCTCTCTTGAGACTGTGGAGCTCCATTTACCAAGGTTGAAATCATCAAATCCAAGTTTCCTATTGCATGAAATAACTCCTTGTGTTCTTTTCTTTTGCAGATAAACACAGGGATTATCCGTTGTCATCTCTGCTGGAGTGTTTTCAATGTGTCAGTCATGATGAACATGTGTCTTATGGAGACTCGGGCATCGCTGTTCCTCCTTTCGGCTGCACTTTCTCCGCAGGTGAAGCTCTGCCAATGTACATGCATGAAAGATTAGTGTGAATCTCATCCATTCTCATCCATGGTTTCTTTTAGATTCTTGTAAATTCTTGTCCTGTATCTGCATGACTGTATGAATTGCACTGCTGACACATGATTGGCTGATTTGGAAAATATCCTGGAGTAAAACGTGTTGAAGTCGAGTGAATTTTTATTGTCACTCCATAGAGTTTGTGTACATTAGAATGAAACGTCACTTCTCCGGGACTGTGGTGCAAGTGTAAATACACAATAGTGAGTCAATAAATATACAAAACATTCTGCTATAAACTGTGAAATATTGGTAGAGTAGTAGCAGAAGTATGTACATCTATATCAGCAATATGTTTCAAAATGTCTCATGCAGCTTTGTAAATTGTGGTGCGGTATTGTACAGTGGCCAGTGAGTAACGGTATATAAACGTGTATATAAAAAGATATTCTGATCATTTTTATCTGACCCTTCCATGAATTGTTTCAGTCTCTAGGCTTTAGACAGCCGTTGTTTTAAAAGCATGGATAATAAATATGTATTTGGTACTAAATGCAGTTAAAGTGTCTGATCTCTTATTCACACCAATAATAAAAATGTCTGTAATTACAACCGTTCACTAACATGTTCCTTCACTGCTCACCTTTTTCATATTTGTGCAAAGAAACCTGTCATAGACTGAAATCTGACATCTCTGTGGACTTGAATGATGTGTGTGTGTGTGTGTGTCTTGCAGCTCCCGGACAGGGCAGCACGCTGGCTGTAGCGAACGAGGAAGGGATTGTGAGCCTTTATAACACTGAAAGACGCTGTACTGCACTGAAAGGTGAGTAAATCTTCATCTGAGTGTCCAGTTTAGAACATTCTCACCTCACTCCATATGGTGTTCTTTGTAATGTAAGAATATTTCAAAACCTTTCTATGTTTCACAAGCCAGATTACTTGTTGACAGGCCAGAAATCTTGTGGTGCATCTTATGATGAACAGTTTCAGTATTGATTAAGGGTATTTGATAAGCTTATTCTCCATCTCCTTCAAATTCACATCTGTCAAAAATGTTCTAGTTCCCAAATCTCACTTCTGAGTTCAATGGAACACATCATTAAACCATCCAGGGGGAAATGAGAGACTAAAATGGAAATGCTATTGGAATGCAGAGTGAATTTCATCATGGCCAAGGCCTAAACAATGCTGTTTCTCATCCACAGAATGGCTGGCACATGATAATGCTGTGTTTGATATCGCCTGGGTTCCCGGAGCAAACAGCCTAGTGAGTTTTTCAGCCACTCAGTTTGATCTTTCAGCTATTTTAAATTGACTTGCAGTAAAAGTGATGTTTTGGTGTGAAGGTGACTGCGTCAGGGGATCAGACAGCCCGGCTGTGGGACGTGATCTCCGGGGAGCTGCTGGGAAGCTTTAAAGGGCATCAGTGCAGCCTGAAGAGTGTGGCCTTTCCCAAACAAGAGAAAGGTAATCCCTTGATTCTGTCTGTAGTAAGGAATATTTCTAATTCCTCTTATGTTTGCCTGATAATGCTTCAGTGTTGCAGGATTAATAAATTGAGGCAAGAAATAGTTTTATCTCAGAGGATTTTTTTTTCGCAGTGCGAAAGCTTTCATAGGTTAAAGCTACATTTTGTTCCCTCAGCTGTTTTCTGCACTGGAGGTAGGGACGGGAACATCATGCTGTGGGACATGAGGTGCAGTAAGAAAGGTAAGTGTGGGAATGTTGGATAACGACTGCTTAATTCCGTTATGATTCTTATACAAGTCTGCATGTCTGTCTTTCACTGTTTTATCTGTCTGGCTCTATCTCTGTCTCTGCCTCTTCGTCTGGGTGTCTGACTCGTATGATCCCCGTCCTTTCTGTATGTAGACGGCTTCTACCGCCAGATGAAACAGATAAGTGGAGCTCATATGAAGATGGAGAGAAACACACCGCAAACAAAGAAAAGACGAGCGACATCTAGAGGAATGGCTCCTTCTGTGGTGAGCCTGGCTTTTAGAGCTACAGGGCTGCAAGAACTAATCAACAGTTATTGATAAACTAGTTATCAAATGGATTTCATTCAGTTTTATCTTGAAGCTTTTATTCATTTAGTCATGTGATCTTGAGCTATTAAATCTATTTCTGTTATCTGTCTGTTATTAGGAAACTTTTGTGAAAGTTGTAGCTACATAGTGCTTTATAACTGTTTAATAAATGCTTTTTCATACTAAGTTTAGTGAAAGAGCACTTGAAATTATTCAATTGGATAAATTACAGGCTTTGAAAATAAGGGGATGTGTACTGGATATTGGTCGCATTTTTAATGCAAACGGACTCACTTACACATGCTCAGTGTTTAATGCATGTACTATTAGTAGAGAGAAAATAATAACTTAAAGCTTAAATATACACCGATCAGGCATAACAGTATTGCCTAATATTGTGTTGGTCCCCATTTTGCTGCCAAAACAAATGACCTGTCGAGCCATGGACGCCACTAGATCCCATAAGGTATCTGGCACCAAGATGTTAGCAGCAGATCCTTTAAGTCCTGTAAGTTGCCTCCATAGACCCCACCTTGCAACTTACCAGACTTAAAGGATACTGTTGATAGATACTGACCACTGCAGACACTGACCACTCAAATCCTTACACTTGCCCATTTTTCCTACTTCTAACACATCAACTTTGAACACAATGTTCACTTGCTGCCTAATATATCCCACCCACTACCAGGTGCTATGATGAGGAGATAATCAGTGTTATTCACTTCCCCTCTCAGTGCTCATAATGTTATGGCTGATTGGTGTAAATATAATGACCTGAATCTCTCTTGCTGCACAGGACTCTCAGAGGGGTGTGACGGCGGTTCTTTTCCGTGACGAGAACACACTCATCTCTTCAGGAGCCGTAGATGGGTATGTGGTGAATTGGAAACGCTTCCAGTGGTTTAAGAAACCAAATCCTTTAATGGTATGACTGATGATCAGCATATGCCTGGTCTCTCTACAGGACAATTAAGATGTGGGATTTGAGAAAGAGTTACACAGCATACCAGCAGAGCCCCACCCCACTCCAGATCTATCAGTACCCGGGATCCTCCACACGCAAATTAGGTACATAAATGTTCACTGACTTGCACAGCAGTCACAAGGACACGCTGAACACAGAGAACACACACTTGCTTGACTGTAGTCTGCCCTTTTAACAACTTTTATCAGGACAAACTTTTACAATTTATTTTTTCTTTTATAAAGTTTTGATGTTGTATAGTACTTTTGAATTATTTTTTAATGAATGTTCAACATGTATATGGCAAATATCTATCTATCTATCTATCTATCTATATATATATATATATATATATATATGTGTATATGTGTGTGTATATATATATATATATATATATATATATATATATATATATATATATATATATATATATATATATATATATATATATATATATATGTATATATGTGTGTGTGTATCTGTGTATGTATATAGATAGATATTTGCCATGAAACTGGCATCTTAGCTGGTATGGCAAACTTTTTTTAGTTATTGCTCTGCATTTCTATCAGTAATGCAGCAAAATCGGTCTAATGTATAACAGGGTTTCTCACTTGTCTTCAATAAGGTACTTTTTATGTTTTGTTTTCTTCTGACTCATTCTCATTTCCTATTTAATCATTTCACTCTAGGTTACTCGGGGTTGACGTTAGACTCGACGAGCTCCAGACTCTTCTGCAACTGCACAGATGACAATATTTACATGTTGGATGTCAGTGGATTGAAAACTGCACCAGGTAAGGAGTGCCATACATCAGTTTTTATCGCAATTATGGTGCGATATGTGGGGAATAACACATCAAGGGGTGTGGTGTTAGGAAAATAATCAACCCCTGGGTGTTGTGATGTGGCCTGATGGAAAATTACTCTTACCACACTGAGGTTGATTATTTTCATTTTAAAAGCACATCCCATTATGTGTGGTTCCCCTCTGAATTTTCCAAAAGTAAGTTTTTTGCTTTCTTTTTAAGCAACATTTTAGCTGTTGTGAAACCTCTTCAAAACAAGTTCCTTGTATTCCTTCCACCGTCCGACAATATCCCCAGTCGAGGCCAGCAACTCTCCACCTCCACTGTAAACAGTGTTGGCAGAGAGCTGCTTACCCCTTCTGAGGCGCCGAACAAAATCTCATCAGATTGAAAAATTGACAGCTAGAATGCCCAAGCTGTAATTGCTGCAAAAGGTGTTTTTTTTTTGATGAAGGCAAAACATTCATCATTTCCATCAAAATCATTATTACTAACTCATTTATTAATGTCAGCATGTCCTGTTCTTTTGCTATATTTTCTATTCATTTCGTGTGTGTTTCCTTGGAAAACAATAAAATTTTTGAGTGATCCCAAACTTTTGAGCGGTGTGTGTGTGTGTGTGTGTGTGTGTGTGTGTGTGTGTGTGTGTGTGTGTAAATATTTTGACCAGGCTTCTGTCTGATATTTCAGTGGCTGTGTTCAGTGGCCACCGTAACTCCTCATTTTACGTGAAGTCCAGCGTGAGTCCAGATGACCAGTTCCTGGCCAGTGGGTCGAGTGATGGCCATGCTTATATCTGGAAGGTGAGGGGCTTGAGCTTTGTTTCTGTGACTTTTGTTTTAAAGCTCTTTGCACGTGTAATTTGTGTGGCTCTCTTAAGTGATCTAAATCTTCTCTCTGTAGATCTCCGAGTCATCCCAGGCTCCTGTAATGCTTCAGGGTCACAGCCAGGAAGTGACATCAGTCACCTGGAGCCACTCTGATTTTACAAAGGTGAGCAATTTCCTGGGAGATTTTATACATAATACAGCTGGGGGAATTTTTTACTAGCTGTTAGCATTCCTACTCCTTATCTAAATTGAGCTGCTTTATATTGGTCTCTATTTTAATCATGTGGTTCCAAATGTATAAAGTGCTTTCTTACAAAGGCATTCTGGGATATGTAGTATTATTAAGTAGAAAAGCATTGCTCTTTCTCAATCTCAGCATTTATGCAGAATTCACTAAATATCCCTGAACATTTGGGGGAAAAACAGTGACTAGCACTGGCCTTTGTAAAACTCAGACTAAGTATCTGTGACCAGAACAAACCCACCAACCATCATGTACTGTGCATCGGTGCTCCACATTTAAAGATTGGAATATGCCGACGCAGGTCATCTCTCTATAATCTCCAAAAGAGCATTTTTTTCCCCCCAAAAAAAAAGAAAATGGAAAAATCCAAGCAGCATACAGTATGAATCTAGAATGATTTACAGCTGTGTAGGTGTGTTGAAGTCTCAGTAAGTCTGGGGGCCCCGCCCACTTCCCCCCTCTCACATTAGCAATATCTTGTCTCACAACCAGAAACTTTAGGAACACCACTAAGCTGCTATTTTATTCACACATGTTGCTCTATGTAACATCTTTTTCCTAGAATAGGAGGAAAGTGTAACACTTGTCTATATCTAGTGTCTATACAAGCATCTGGCTTTCACTATAAATCCCTGTTTAATGCCTTATTCCTCTAAACTAATATCCATCCTAACATATGGTGATGTTTGAATGGTCTAGTAAACTATGTGTTTGACATTTTCATCCCCGTGCAGATTGCGACCTGCTCTGATGATAACACTGTGAGGATCTGGAGGCTCAGCCGCAGCGTAGATGGAGAATCATCAGCAGGAGATTTAAACCTTGTAGGTTGGGCACGCCGCAAAATCCAGACACCCTCCCGACCATCTGGTAATAATAATAATAACTCATATCATTTACTCTTTTTGATCTTACACACTTTATTTTGTTAATAGCATGAACCACAATGAGGCATAATACTAACCTGGTTATTCTACCATGCAGTGCCTTCCTGCGTTTTTCATCTTTCATGTGAAAACTCTGGCTTCTAATATAAATACGATTCAATTTTGAAAATTTACAATAAAATTACATGGCTGCAAGTAATTCATACTTCAAATTAAGCTTTTATTATATAGTTCCTATGTCAGAGGCTTGTATTTTTATTCAACAATAAAATGTATTTAAACTTGCAAGTAAATCTCCAGTAATTCTACAAATCACCTAAATCATGCACTGCTAATATGCCCTATACTTTACTCCAAAAGAACCATGGAGTGTTTCAGAGGTAGTGTAATGATGGTGTAAGTTTATTACAGAGCACATAATACAAGAATAAGACGTAATAAGTAAGACTTTCCAACAGTGTGGTTTAGAATAGGGTGCGTATGGACTTGAATGGGGAAAGGGGTCAGATTAAACCAAATGATGAAAGGTCTCTTTCTCAGTATCATCTCCTTCTAGCTCCAACCTTCATACCCTTCTAATACCCTAGGCACCTTTTTGAACCAGAGTATCAAATGAGAGATTTATCTTAAAAACGCAATGCAAGATATAAAACCATATACTGTAAATATTATGCTGTAAACTTGTACAATATTTTTGATGTCACCACATTGTTTGTGTTGAAATATGAATTAAATTGATACCAAACACACCCTGATAAATATCTTGGTTAAATGTGAGTAACCAGATTTCTTCTGTGGTGTGTCTCTCGCTCTCCCACATTTTAATCTGAGCAGTCCTGAAATAACTTACTGCCACAATTTATTATTTGTTTGTTTGTTTTATGTGTGTCTGCCTGCTAGAATTTTCTTGTTTCCTGTCTCTGTGTTTAGTGTTTAGAAATGAGCTGACTGTTTTTCTTACTCAAATCTAATATGCATTATGATTACTGGATTCAGGATGTTATCCCTTTTTAATGCATCTCCTTTTGTCTCTGTCAGGCTCCATCCCTCCGGCTGATACAGTAACCCCGGTTCGGAGCAGGTCAGGCAGCGATGATTCTCTGTTGTCCCCTCAGCCTGGCTCATGCGCCCCCAGTGGTTCTGACTTCCCTTTACCATCGGTCACCTCCTCTCCGGCTGATGCACCCTGCCCACCCCAGACCAAAACTCTGCTCTCCATCCCTGTCATTAACACACTCGGCTCTGAGAGGCGCGCCAAACGCCGCCTGGACACAAGCGAGACCGCAGCAGGGGAAGACGAGAGTGACGGAGTGTCTGAGCTCTATCCAGACTGTAAGAGGAGTCGGGAGTCTGCGAGCACTTTCTGCTCATCAGCAGCTGAAGGAATAGATCAGAAGGAAGAGAGGATCAGCTCGTCTGCGCAGGCTGATAAGGAGAACAGCTCGCCGCTGAAGGCTGACTGGCTTTCTGCAATGAGCCGAAAACTGAAACAATCTCACAGCGGAGCTGCGTTATCTAAAAGCCCTAATGCAGGGAAGAAACAAGACTTGAGGACACAGTCCCTCTCTGTAAGTCACATTTAAATAATTATATACTATATAATGTCCATTTAACATCATGGTGTCAGCTTCACTCTCTCTCTCAATTACTTTAAATACCATAGAACAGTTCAGCAGCCATGAGGATTCAGTTATTCACTGCTGAGCCTTCAAAACAAAAGAAACAGCTCTTTATACAGTTTCAAGCATTTTATTGCAGATCTCATTGCAAATAAAGTTAACTTTATTTAGCTAAATATTTAATTTAAAGTGCGACATGACATATAGGCCAACTCTGATTTCCTTGGTTTCTGTTTCTGTATTTCCTTCCAGTCTGATCACCTCTTCTGTATTTGTATTTGTCCTCCTGTCTTCCTGGTTGTTTGAGTTACCGTCCACACTGGTGGAATATATACCAATCAGGCATAACATTATGACCACCTGCCTAATATGTTGGTCCCCATTTTGCTGCCAAAACAGCCCTGACCCTTCATGCACTGTGTACTCTGATACCTTTCTGTCAGAACCAGCATTAACTTCAGCAGTCTGAGCAACAGTAGCCTCCCTTGGACTACTTTTGATATATATACTGACCACTGCAGACCGGGAACACCTCACAAGAGCTGCAGTTTTGGAGATACTCTGATCCAGTCATCTAGCCATCACAATTTGGCCCTTGTTAAACTCGCTCAAATCCTTACGCTTGCCCATTTTTCCTGCTTCTAACACATCAACTTTGAGGACAAAATGTTCACTTGCTGCCTAATATATCCCACCCACTAACAGGTGCCATGATGAAGAGATCATCAGTGTTATTCACTTCACCTCACACTGCTCATAATGTTATGCCTGATCAGTGTATGATTGTGTTTGCCCATCTTTTGTCTTTTCTCTCTTTCTGTCTCATCTTCTCTTTTAATTTTCTGGCTTTGTCTATGTTCAGCTCCAGTTTAATTTATTTGACTCGCTGATTTGAGCTGGAAAGACTTTCTGCAGTCTAAACTGCTATAAAAAGAAAATGACTGCATGAACTTGAAGTCAATTTCACGTCAGTTAAATAGACCGATTTGAAAATTTGTGACAATCTTATCAGAGAATGCAGAACATCAGTTTTGCCATTTTGTGTAATCCTAACATGTCTTTAACTTGTCTTTGCTGTTTGGATGGAGTGAAGCAGACAAACACAGACAAGATGGAATTCGAGACAACTGTCAATGTTCCCAAATCCAACATCTGTGTACTCTTTGTAATTTGATCAGATTAGTTGGAGGTTAACTCATGTCATCTCTCTTCTTCCTGCTTAGGCACTGAGCTCTCCACAGTCTGTAAAGAAGGCGTCCTCCCCACAGACAAAAAGAATTTCCTCTCCAGCTTCTACAAAAAAGATTTCTGCGTATTTTCAGAAAACACCACAGGACTGAATTTCATGCATGTTTACTTTCTTGGGGAAAATCTGACCAAGGCTTCGACGTTTCTGCTTCCAGTGTTTGTGGAAGGAAAAAAAAAACTACACTAAGTTTTTAAAGAAATATCCAGCACACTGTTATAATGTGTGAATTTTACCCTCATCTTTGTCTTTTATCAAGGCAAATTTTAGAGGGAATGTTTTTATGCAAATGATCAAATTATATTTGAGAATTCTATATCTATAAAAGTCTGTGCATTTAACTTTACCATTCCTTAAATCTATTTGCAAAGTTGTCATTAACTGAGTGATGAAATCGAGTGTGTGAAATGTGTGTTGTCAGTCATGTTCATAACACCTTTTTGTATTATATATATTTTTTTATTTGGTTTATTATTTTTTCTTCTTCTAACTGTCTAATACTGTGTTGGTTTGAACTGGTGATTAAATGCAGGCACTCTATTTGCTAAAGTCTTTCACTGGGTGTACTTTAGACTCTTATTTCATGACTGAAATAATATAAGCTTCCTTGAAATACAGCAATGCGTTTAAAAAAACAAAAAAAACCCCAAAAACAATCTATACACGTCTTCACAACTGTCTTATCTCACTGCTTCAGAACAGCTTGGGGATGATGAGTGTCTGTGTATCTGTACAAGTCTTACACCACACACAGCTCTTTTATTCCTGGTGTGTATTTAGAAACATGATTAAAAGAGTTTCCAGAGAGCGAGACATGCCACCTGTGCCTGTCAGTCCTGGTGAAATGGATGGCCGTGAATCCCTTTGTATCACTGTAGCGTCAGTGTTGTATCTGTTTTTGTCTTTGCTGCTCTAAGGTTAGTTGTTTTATATACAGTATTTGTTTTATACTGTTCGGGATCATTGTGGATGACCGGAACACAAAGTGTGAGGCAAATACACACTGGATGGTTCAAGGTTATGTCGTTGTCGCATACAATATGTATACAATTTCTACAGAACTATGCAGTGCACAAATATTCCCTATAGTGGTTACATACACCAATGAGGCATAACATTCAGAGCAGTGACCTGTGAAGTGAATTACACTGATTTTCTCCTCATCGTGGCACCTGTTAGTGGGTGGGATATATTAGGCAGCAAGTGAACATTTTGTCCTCAAAGTTGATGTGTTAGAAGCAGGAAAAATGGGCAAGTGTAAGGATTTGAGTGAGTTTGACGAGGGCCAAATTGTGATGGCTAGACGACTGGATCAGAGCATCTCCAAAACTGCAGCTCTTGTGGGGTGTTCCCGGTCTGCAGTGGTCAGTATCTATCAAAAGTGGTCCAAGGAAGGAACAGTGGTGAACCAGCGACAGGGTCATGGGCGGCCAAGGCTCATTGATGCATGTGGGGAGTGAAGGCTGGCCCGTGTGGTCTGATCCAACAGACGGGGTACTGTTGCTCAGATTGCTGAAGAAGTTAATGCTGGTTCTGATAGAAAGGTGTCAAAATACACAGTGCATGATGGGTCAGGGCTGGGTCATAATGGGTCATAATGTTATGCCTGATCAGTGTATTTCCTGTTTTTCCTAACTGTTTTGGATATGCGTGTCTGTGACATCAGTCCATCTTTTGGGTACCATGTATCCAAACACACACTTATTTACACTTCCAGAGTCACCAATCCACCATGTTTTGGCAGTGAAACTGGAGAAAACCCACACTGGCAGGGCAGGAACATGCAAATCTCCATACAAACAGTAACCAGTGCTCAGGATCGAACGAGGGACCTTGGGACTCTGAGGCAGCAATTACAATCCTTCTTAATCTTGCTGTTGACGATGATGCTGTGGGCTGGATGGTCTGTGAAGGAGTCTGACTATTAGAAGGTCCATTTATAGAAGATTTTCTGCAACAATGACAATTTATATCTAAAGTAAAAGCTTTCTCATTTAAGATTGTGCGAGCTACATTGGCTTTGCAGCACCAGGGGGCGACAGATATCTACTCATAGCTCTTTGGTACCTGTTGACCTTGAAACCAAAACTACATACAGGATCTAAATCTCTTAGCATAGAGCGTAAGTGTCTTCTACACCCCTGATGTAATTGCAGTTTTAATACCACACAAGCCCAGTATAAATGTTTTAAATGAATAACATCGGGTAAGTCTGCACTACTCGTGAAACTTGACAATACTGAGCAACAACCGCATATACAACGTGCTGAGACTTCATGAACAGGAAGTTTGACAGATCACAGAGAAGCAAAAAAAAAAACCTGTAGAGGTTTTTAGGAATATTCCAACAAATATTCAACAAGATGTCTAAAGTTGTCAGGCATGGAAAGTATGTCTATCCTTAACAAGAAGATGAAACCTTGTCATTTTGCTCTACTATAGCTATGATATATGCAGTGTTACATTAGCTAGAGCAAAGCTAGAGGTTACAATGTGAAAAAATGTTAAGTATACATTTACAGCAACATGCTGTTTTATTATATTACAAGATTGTACTATAAACAGTGGAGAAGCAGTGGATTGGTTTACAGTAAGTATCAGAAAACATAATGCATAGTGGGATATTTAACAAATAGTAATAATTCTCCTCGTGTTGACCTTGAGTTTAATTTCATTTGCTAGTGAAATCATGAACCAGTGCACATTATGTGTTGTGGCAAAGTGTTTAAGGCTTTGAGTTGAAAATTAGGTTGTGTGTTCAAATTTCAACAAAGCCAAACTTTCTGTTCAGGTGTATCATGCAAATGTACTGGATTATGTTTTATTTTCTATAATTATTATTATTTACATGTATTTTACTTGTAAAAATTAACTGGGAAGATACAGTGTACCCAGAAATATATTGTAAAAAAAACAAACAAAAAAAAAACAGTAATTATCTGAAAAGATTTTATGGTAATTTATTGTTAATTAAATTTACTTTACTACTAACTCTGTCTCCAGTAAATGATTGTATATTTTACAGTAAATGTTTTACAGTGTAGTGTAAACTTGCACTATATTGTCAAAAGTTTTGGGACCTCTGCCTTTACATGCACATGAATGTAATATGGAGTTGGCCCACCCTTTGCAGTTATAACAGCTTCAACTCTTCTGGGAAGGCTTTCCACAAGGTTTAGGAATGTGTTTATGGGAATTTTTGACCATTTCTCTAGAAGCACATTTGTGAGGTCAGGCACTTATGTTGGACGAGAAGGGTTGGGTAGGGCATTCTCCGCCCTAATTCGTCCCGAAGGTGTTCTATTGGGTTGAGGTCAGGACTCTGTGCAGTTCCTCCAGACCAAACTCACTTATTCATGTCTTTATGGACCTTGCTTTGTGCACTGGTGTGCAGTCATGTTGGAACAGGAAGGGGCCATCCCCAAACTGGGGCCATCCCCAAACCCACAAAGTTGGGAGCATGAAATTGTCCATAATGTCTTGGTATGCTGAAGCATTAAGAATTCCTTTCACAGGAACTAAGAATTCAATGATTTGGAGAGGTATCCCAAAAGTTTTGGCAATATAGTGTATCACACATGACTGTAATTGCTTGAGCAACTGGTATAAGTTAGACTAAATCAATATACAGTATACAATCATCTTATCCTTAACATTTTCATTACTCCAGTTTATAGCTTGTAGTTTTATTATGTGTATGAAATAGTTCTGTCTTTGGTAAGTGTTCAGAGAAGAAATACAAGTTAAACCAGTCCTGACTGATGGCCGCCAGTGTCTGCTGTCCTCAGGGCTTTATGGGAAAAAATACAGGTCAGTGAGCAGAGCTACAAAGCAAAGCAATGTATCCTCAGTTATAAAAGCAGTGAACTACACTGGCTCTTTGTTTTAGATGTGCACTCAGGCATGTGATTTGCAGAAGTGTGTACATGTTTGTGTATGAATAGGCCACATTTGTTTTAAGAATCATTTATTCACTAATTCCCAATACGAACATCACATTCACCATGAAGCTGACACACTATTTTAAATTAAAGTGTTTTTTTTTTTTTAATAAAAAAAATACAAAATATGCTAGTATTTCGACATCATCTCACAGAACTGCGGTTGTGGTTGTATCCCAAATCTTTGCCTGCGCCCTTCAAAAGTGCCCTATAATCCATTATAAGCTAACAGGTTGAGTCTCACGATACATCCAACATTTGGGAAACAGCCGCTGGCTTGTGGAACGCGACCAAATACGAAAGTCTGATTGGTCGATGGCATTCCCACCCTCGCGTTTAATTGGCTGAACGACCCGCCCATCATACACCATCAGCGTAGTACTCGAGCAAACTGACTGTAGCTGTCAGTTACAATGTACAGTTTTCGTCCTGTACATTCACCTTAAAGGTCAATTCTCGGTTAAACAGTACTGCATGGCTCTCATATGCGATAGAATAGACTGTACCGACTGCTCTTTAGTAGCTATTACCGTGGATTTAATGTGATAAGTGTGCTGGCTGTGGAATAATCGGTAATATTTACAGCAACTGCGTTTAAAAATGTCCTAAATCGATGTGTGGGAATTATGCTTAAACCCGGCACGACGACAGCTGGGTGTTTTTATACAGCGACGCTGCAAATGAGCGACTTTTACGTGTCCGTGTGGCAGTAAACGTCTCGGAAACCTGTGGATTACTTTATGAAGTGAAGCCGAAACTTTTCACGACAGTTGACACTGTGAACACTGCGAGCGGCTGCTCATTCACATGTTAACGGTATTCCGATGTACGACTGTCGGAATAAAGCTGCTTTGTTGCTAGGTTACATCATTCTTTAAGGTTAGCTATAACATTAGCTTCAGCGACCGGGGCGAGCATGTCGGCGGTCTCCGCTACCGAAAAAGTGGACGGGTTCACTCGAAGATCCGTGAAGAAGGCGCAGAAGCAGCGGAAATCCCCCAGCTCATCCCGCTTTCGGAGCCACAGTTCCTCCGGCGAGCTGTCAGCCTTGCCGCAACTCAGAGGTAACGTTCACGGTAAGAGGATCATGGGGCTGCGCGTTAAAGCTGATGTTAATACTGATCACTTCCACTGGTGCTACTAGCCTACATCCCATAATGAATAACCCAAGTCTGTTCTTCTGCTTCAATAATTTCCGTATAATGTTTAGTTCGTAAGGGGTCAATTAAAAAAAAATCAGATATGCACCATAAAATTGACAAATCTATTGTTTGAATAGATTATTCAGATATTTTAGATTTAAAGTAGTATAGTAACCTAAAGGCCTGCAGTTACACCAAAACTCGTTATAGAAAAACTCGGCGTTTGATTGGTCATTAAATCAACCAATCAACAAGCAGCCATTGCTCATGAGGCGGGATTAGACCAATGATAACTTTAAGCGTTATAACTTCAGCTCATAGTTCGGTAGTTTGTTTCTATGGCAGCGCACACTGCCATTTCTGAGTAAAAAACAAACAAACAACAAAATATATATATGTGTATTTTAGACTCACAAAATAACAAAACATTTAAGAACATATTGGCCTATAAATAATGTATTTTTTAATGAATATATTTCCTTTAATATTAAAATATTGTATGTGTGTATTATATATATATATATATATATATATATATATATATATATATATATGTATATATGTGTATATATGTGTATGTATATATATATGTATATATGTGTATGTATATATATATGTATATGTATGTGTATAGTATATATATATATATATATATATATATATATATATATATATATATATATATATATATATATGTGTATGTATATATATATATATATATATATATATATATATATATATATATATATATATATATATATATATATATATATGTGTGTATGTATATATATATATATGTGTATGTATATATATATATATATATATATATATTATATATATATATATATATATATGTATATATATATATATATATATATGTGTATGTATATATATATATATATATATATGTGTATGTATATATATATGTATGTGTATATATATATGTGTATATATATATATGTATATATATGTATGTATGTGTATATATGTATGTATATATATATATGTATATATACAGTCAAGCCAGAAATTATTCATACCCCTGTCAAATTCTGATTTAAAGTTACTTTTATTCAACCAGCAAGTTGTTTTTTTTGACCGGAAATGACACAGGCTTCTCCCAAAAGATAATAAGACAATGTCCAAGAGGGATCGTTGTGGAAAAAAATATTTCTCAGCTTTTATTTACATTTGAACAAAAAGTGGCATGTCCAGAATTATTCATACCCTTTGCAAACTGTCACAGTCTATGGGAAGATCCAAAGTTCTATACCATTCCAAATAGTCCAAGCTGTTCTAAAGCATCCTAATTACCCTGATTCATTGGGAACAACTGTTTTAATCAAATCAACAGGTGAAAAACAGAAGCTCTCTGCTGTTGGTTTGTGGACAGTCATGGCTAAGACAAAGGAGCTCACTGAGGACCTGCGGCTGCGCATTGTGGCTGCGCATTGTGGCTGCGCATTGTGGCTGCGCATTGTGGCTGCGCATTGTGGCTGCTCACAAGTCAGGAAAGGGCTATAAGACCATATCTAAATGTTTTGAAGTTCCAGTGGCTACAGTGCAAAGTATTATTAAAAAATACAGGACGTTCTGCACTGTGAAAAATCTCAGAGGACGTGGTCGGAAGCCAAAAGTGACACCTGTGCTGGCCAGGAGGATAGTGAGAGAGGTAAAAAAGAATCCAAGGATCACCACCAAGGCCATCCTGATGAGTCTGGGCTCTGCTGGTGGCAACATCTCAAGGCAGACAGTCCAACGGACACTGCACACCACTGGGTTCCACGGACGCAGACCAAGGAGGACACCACTTCTCCAGATAAGGCACACAAAAGCCCGCTTGGCCTTTGCAAATGTTCATCTGGACAAAGAAGAAGACTTCTGGGCTTCTGTTTTATGGTCAGATGAAACAAAAATTGAATTGTTTGGCCACAATGATGTAGCCTTCATTTGGCATAAAAAAGAAGAAGCCTTCAACCCTAAGAACACCATCCTCACTGTCAAACATGGTGGTGGGGACCGAATGTTTTGGGGGTGTTTTTCAGCCGGTGGACCAGGGAACCTAATCACAGTAAACGGCACCATGAAAAAGGAGCAATACATCAAAATTCTCAACAACATCAGGCAGTCTGCAGAGAAACTTGGCCTTGGGCACCAGTGGACATTTCAGCACGACAACGACCCAAAACACACAGCAAAAGTGGTTAGCGGACAAAAAACATTAACGTTTTGCAGTGGCCCAGCCAGAGTCCTGACTTAAATCCAATTGAGAATCTGTGGAGGGAGCTAATGATCAGGGTGATGGCAAGGAGACCCTCCAACCTGAAAGAGTTGGAGCTCATTGCTAAAGATGAATGGGCAAAAACACCAGTGGAGACATGCAAAAAGCTGGTCAGCAATTATAGGAAGTGTTTGATTGCTGTAATAGCCAATAAAGGCTTTTCTATTGCTTATTGAGAAGGGTATGAATAATTTTGGACATGCCACTTTTTGTTCAAATGTAAATAAAAGATGAGTAATAATTTTTTCCACAATGATGCCTCTTGTACATCGTCTTATTATCTTCTGGGAGACGCCTGTGTCATTTCTAATCAAGAAAAAACTTGCTGGTTGAATAAAAGTAACTTTAAGTCAGAATTTGCCAGGGGTATGAATAATTTCGGGCTTGACTGTATATTTATCGAATGAAATATATTCAGATTGGATACGCACTATGTTGCCAAAAGTTTTGGGACGTCTGCCTTTTCATACACATGAAAGTAATATGGAGTTGTCCCGCCCTTTGCAGCTATAACAGCTTCAACTCTTCTGGGAAGACTTTCCACAAGGTTTAGGAGTGTGTTTATGGGAATTTTTGACCATTCCTCTAGAAGCGCATTTGTGAGGTCAGGCACTGATGTTGGATGAGAAGGTCTGGCTCGCAGTCTCCGCTCTAATTCATCCCAATGGTATTCCATCGGGTTGAGGTCAGGACTCAAACTGTTCCCACAAAGTTTGGAGGATGAAATTGTCCAAAATGTCTTGGTATGCTGAAGCATTAAGAGTTCCTTTCACTGGAACTAAGAGACCAACCCCAACCCCTGAAAAACAACACTTGAATTCAATGATTTGGAGAGGTGTCCCAAAACTTTTGGCAATATAGTATGGTGTGTGTGTGTGTGTGTGTGTATATATTATTTATATTAATATTATACTACTAAATATCGTTTCAAATATTCTTTTATTCATCTTCACTCGCTCGCAGAGGATTGTAGGTGGGAAGATACTGTGAATGGAATGCCAGTTCATTACAAGGCACAATTCACACACTCATTCACAACTAGAGAGTAATTTAGAGTTGTCGAGGAAGGAAAACAGAGAACATGCAAAACTCCGAACAGGCAGCAAGCCGAGCTCAGGATTGAAGTGGGGACCTTTAATATATGGGATTTCTACCCGCTGTGCCAGATCCTTTTAACCCAAAAGCAATTTTTAAATATTTGCATATCTCTATTCTTCTTCCTCGCCTTGCATCATATCAGAATGCAAGGTCTATGACACTGAACCCACTTTGGTGTTTGTTAGCATCACAACTATTACTGAGGTCCCGTGTGATCTGACACCATCTGGCTTTGTGTGGTCCTGAAAAGAAATAAACGGTAGTTGCAAACATATCTCGATTATTGTACATTTCTTTGTGTATGTTGAGTGAAGTGTCATGACTCATGTAGTAGGCATGGCTAAGGGTCAGAGAATTCAGGTAGATCAGTTATGTAGAAATTTTATATCTTCTCTACAATTCTTTACAAATGTGTGCAGAAGTTAATGTAAAAAGTCAGAAGATTAAGAATGTATTTATAATATTTATAAAAGAATATTTTAAAAAAATTGATAAACATGAAACAGTCCATGCCCTTTGTGTGGATTTGTTGCATGTGTGCACAGCATGTGCTGGGTATTTTGCAGAAAGCTGACAAAGTCTCAGTTTGATATATCGCTTGTTGCCATCAGCAGATTTTCAATAAGTGACGAACACTCATCTGTTCCTTTATCACTCGCTACAGCACACATAAGCACTAGCAGGCTGTTTTTTCTTTTTTTGGTAGTTGCCAAGCCTGTTCAAAAAACACACAGAAAGAAATAAACCCTACTTTCTATTTACTTTTCATTGAGTGTGTGTTTAAATGTAATGCCCTTCACACTGGTGCTACACACCTCAATGCTGTACATACAGGTCTTACTACTCGTTGCTGCACTACGCACAATGACTGATGCACATTTTGGCTGATGGTAGAACATAATGATGGTGATTGTATAATAATAATAATAATAATAATAATAATAATAATAATAATAATAACATGAGGCGGTGGTAGCTCAAGTGGTTAAGGCTATGAGTCATTGACCGGAAAGTGGGAATTGACTGCCAAGCTGCCACCATTGGATACTTGAGCAAGGCCCTTAGCCCCACCTGCTCTGGGGCGCTGTATCATGGCTGACCCTGCGCTCTGACCCCAACCCCCAAGGATGGGATATGAGAAAAAAGAATTTCACTGTGCAGTGATGTATATGTGACAAATAAAGACAACTTAACTTATGTTTTATTTGTGTATCAGCTTTCTCAAAGATCTCTATACAGTACATAGGACTAGACAAGAACACTTTGTCCTAATGAATATATCAGATGTCTACCTCTGTGAGTAGTAGCTTGTAATTTAATGTGGGAACAAAAATTTCTTTCAATGCTGGATAATCATTTTTTTTAAAAAGTGCACTGGATATCTCTCTCACACACGCTGTTGCTTAACTCATCATTCAGTGAGAGTTTAGAGTTCATTATCACGTGGATATAAGTGTTTATCAGCATGATGGTGCGGTAACATTATGACCTGTGATAAAGTCGTTGCTAAATTGATTAGAATATGAATCTGAATATTTTATACCAACACTCGCTTTATATCAGCACAGGTCCATGCATGCTTTTTTGAAAATATCGGTGTGTGTTTATCAGGATATTCTGGAAAAACCACAACATATGGCTTCTTTTGGAGCTACAAAGATAGAAGTCTATCATAAAGGTAAAAATATAATAGGACAGGCCTCTAAGGGTTGAACGTACTTGATTTGAACCTGATTTGCTTGTGTCTTTGTAATGCTTGAGCGGACTAAATCAAGCTTTGTTTCTGATATCATTTAGATAATCCCTCTATCAGCAGTGTCAACCCTAGTTTTATCACTGTAGCACATGTATGTTTACATTAATTTATTAATCCAAAGTTATTCAGATGTGAGGAAGAATCCAGCCCAGTCACAGAGCTTTGCAGTCCAAGGTTAAAGGAAACCATCATGAAACACGTGAAATAGGCTTATATTGAAATATTTCTGGTATGTTTAGTGATCCTGCTGCTAATTTTTCATCTGGTTCTGTATGTCTGTTATTTTCTGATTGGAGGTCCAGAAGTTTTTACTGCAGGAATTACTGTTAATAATACTGGACATGTCTCAGCTGAATTTCTGTATGAGCTTCTAGTAGGAGAAAAAGCAACATCTCTTTTCGATTGTAATCTGCTCGATACTGCCATTCTTGAAAGACCTGAAACTAGCCTAGACAATTCCAGCACTGGAAAACTGCCTGGAGACACATTTTCTTTTCTTTTCTTTTTTTTCCTCAGTCTTTGCAAGGGAAACAAGACTGATCTATGGACATTAACCACACCATAATCCCTCTGGCTCTCTGCAAATCTTTGCAATATATCTTATAACAGAAGTGCTTCTTACATCATAGACACACTGTATGCACTTAAGTTAATTTGCAGAAATTTGAAATGGTGTCCCAAATGACCTACTTACACTGTGCACTACGTGCTCTGCCGTCTAGTTGTATGAATTTTAGAAGGTTCGTATCGTCTCAAAGGGAACACAGATGTTTTGTTAATCTAAACTGTTTCCCAGTTTAGGGCAAATGACATCAAACACGCACAATGCGACAAGAGTAGCTTACAGTACAGAATACAGTGAATTTTTTTTTTAATGTTAAAAAATAAATCCAATGATCTGGGCTAATTTAAAAGACTTTTGTAAGACATCTTGTCTTCGCCAAAGTGTCTTTGGTCATTTGAAAAAAAATTTCTCGTCCAGTCTCAGTACCTGGTAGCCCCGCCCCTCTTTTATTAAGTAAGCTAATCTGCTTTGAGTGCAAGTGTCCAACATTAAACATTTAATTTTTTTCAGTGCATCATCCAGATACTTGAAGTTCATTTGCTCTTGTTGGAATTTTTTTAGTGTGAAAACATGACTTGACACTATGACACTATTTATACTACAAAATAGCATAGAGCACTGCCATTCTTTGCTATAAAAGATCTTTGAAACTAGTCCAATCTGGCAACCGTAATCCTGTCAGTAACTGCTCTGTCCTCTGCTCCTTCCTTGAGCATCAGGCAGCATGGTTCATGCCCCAGTAGGCCTTTATTAGTGCTTGTTTTTTGAGTTTACTTTTTTGACCACTGGGTGCAGTAATAACTCTAGTGTAAATGAATGGGGCAGTGAGAATGCTGTCTCACTATTGCATAACATCTAGAACCATGAGTAAATAAATGGAACAACAGCATATACACCGATCAGGCATAACATAATGGCCACCCGCCTAATATTGTGTTGGTCCCCCTTTCGCTGCCAAAACAGCCCTGACCCGTCATGCACTGTGTATTCTGACACCTTTCTATCAGAACCAGCATTTACGTCTTCAGCAGTTTGAGCAACAGGAGCTTGTCTGTTGGATCGGATCGCACGGGCCAGCCTTCACTCCCCACGTGCACCAATGAGCCTTGGCCGCCCATGACCCTGTGTCTGGTTCACCACTGTTCCTTCCTTGGACCACTTTTGATAGATACTGACCACTGCAGACCGGGAAAACCCCACAAGAGCTGCAGTTTTGGAAATGCTCTGATCCAGTGGTCTAGCCATCACAATTTGGCCCTTGTCAAACTCGCTCAAATCCTTATGCTTGCCCATTTTTCCTGCTTCTAACACATCAACTTTGAGGACAAAATGTTCACTTTCTGCCTAATATATCCCACCCACTAACAGGTGCCATGATGAGGAGATAATCAGTGTGATTCACTTCACCTCTCACTGCTCATAATGTTATGACTGATCGGTGTATTTGTCAGATACGGACATTGTTAAATTTGTTAGTCACCCACAGAGGCAGGTAGTATCATTTAAAATATTATGATGGACCTTTAATGTTTTTTGGTGTCAACTATTTCATAGCATGATCATATACACTAGGCTTACCACTTACTTACATTAGGTGACCGCAAACATTCAACCGTGGATCAGTGACGGTTCTGACAGTTTCAGAGGAACTGTGTTAGGCCTAGTGATTTTCAAGATGGAGATGAGACTAGTTTTAAATGTAGATGAGAAGCAGAAAAAGCAACAGTAAGTAGAATCTGAGTCTAACATCCTTATCCTCATCAATGCTGCTATGTTTGTCTGTTTATTATTTTGTGTGAAGTGTGAGAGAAAGCGGGAGAGGGATGTGATCACAATGGCCTCCCCCTGGATCTATTGTACTGTCATTAGTCATTAAGTATGCAGTAGTAATGTAGTTAGTCATAAATTCAGCACAGCTTGTGTATGAGCCTGTTAAAACGGAGGTGTTGTTTCCGTCCACCTGTTTTCATGCAGATTTTGAATCAACATAAGAAAGCTGTGAGGAAAAATATGAATATTAAATTTTTTAGAACAGTCAGTGCTTTAGGGAGTGTGTGTTCCCGGCTTTTTATGACTGCGTATGATCAGCTGGCACTCTTTTCATGACACTCTTACTTCTTTAGAAGAGGAATTTATGGAAACAAACAAAAGCTTTTGCACTGACTTTGTGTAGATGCTTCAGAAATCTGTTTCGGGTTTGAGAAAATATTTGGATGAGAGTGTGTTTAGTCAGCTGATGGACTACTATCCAGGATTTATTATAGTTACAGTCGTGACCATTGAGACCACGTCAAACACTGAAACTAGATATAAAAACATTCTGCATTTAAAAAGGTCACCAGAGTTTGTTGGTGACCAAAACCATGCCAGATAATCAGCCAGACATAAATGGTATCTATGACCATCTGGAATTGAGCATCACTGTTTGAATGAGATTCCTCGTGATGTAAATCCCTGCCTTGTCAGGAGAAAAATCAATGTCTACCCACAAAACCATAGCCGACCAGCAACCTACAATCACTCTTGTGACGTCTTCGAGTGCATAGTCTCACATGGCAGACTTCCAGCGTTTAAAAGAGAGACATAACAATTGATATAAACACTTGTAACTGCTGTAACCTATCAGGAAACATGTGCTCATTTCATTTGCACCAATACACAACTGCTACACAAAAATGGAGATGTTAAGAAGGAATACCATGAACCTTTTTTTTTTTTTTAATAAATCCAAGCACTCTATCTTGCTTGCTGAATATGTAAGCCAGTGTTGTGAGCCAATCAGATTGCAGCCTTTAAGAGTCTAAATATTGTGTCCAGTTGTTTAGAGAAAAGGTCCTATCTTTGTATCATGAATTAAAAGGTTCTAGTGTTGTTGTTTTTTAATCTTTAAACCTAGTATAGTAATTTTGTACATTGTGACCGTATCAAACCCATGATAAATGTTATAAATTTATAAAGCATGTTCCTAGTTGACCTCATTAAGCTGAGTTCCCTTATTATTTAGGTACTGCTTTATATCCTTTTCAGAAGCTGCAGCTAAAATACAGGATGTCTGAGAGTGACATTTCAAAAACAAGGAAACATAATGGACTTTGGTTGGGTCTGCAGCCTTTGAGTCAATCATTAAATCAGATATCTCGACCATCTGGCTCCAACTCATTCAGAGCTAAAAATGGATGTGCTGATATTAAACCTAATACACAAGCAGTTGTTCTGTTCGAGGAAAATAATTCAGGATGTGTGATGTGGACACGTGTGAACTGTGCTTTCTGGAATGTTTTATACCACTGAACTTTGACCATTATCATTTTGTACTGTATCACGCATCTTGGTTTTTAACCATTTATAGTCCTAGACTATATTTAGTCAACATCAAGTTATTTCCTGAAATTACTTATGTTATAGTAGCTATAAACAGTCATTCCCACAGCAGCCTCTCTTTTTCCCCAGTCTATATATATACAGTTAATAAAAAAAACACAAAAAAAAAACCACAGTTCATGTTTCCAATAAGAAGCCTTCGGTCCTGAAGAGTCCTGCTATAAATGCTAAACACATCTCTCCTAATAGAAACTTCACCACATAAATGTTTAGACATTTTTCTTTACTTAATGACATTTTTTATGTTTATTATGAGCTGTAAATAGCGTGGCATGTCCAACAAAACGCATTTTGCTTTACTAAAGAGCATCCCAAGTACATAATACATAAATTTAGAGAGTTAGAACGAGCAGGGCAGCTGGATGAAGACTAGACCAGAAGAGTAAATATATCCAAACATCTCTTTCCTAAGTGTTTTGCTTAGAGGACCTTTTAGACCTTTAAAGACTTTGATAAATACATGACATATACCGAGCAGGCATAACATTATGAGCACTGAGTGGTGAAGTGAATAACACTGATTATCTCTTCATTATGGCACCTGTTAGTGGGTGGGATATATTAGGCAGCAAGTGAACATTTTGTCCTCAAAGTTGATGTGTTAGAAGCATGAAAAATGGGCAAGCATAAGGATTTGAGCGAGTTTGAAAAGGGCCAAATTGTGATGGCTAGACCACTGGATCAGGGCATCTCCAAAACTGCAGCTCTTGTGGGGTTTTCCCGGTCTGCAGTGGTCAGTATCTATCAAAAGTGGTCCAAGGAAGGAACAGTGGTGAACCGGTGACAGGGTTGGCCGAGGCTCATTGACGCACGTGGGGAGTGAAGGCTGGCCCGTGTGATCCGATCCAACAGATGAGCTCCTGTTGCTCAAATTGCTGAAGAAGTTAATGCTGGTTCTGATAGAAAGGTGTCAGAATTCACAGTGCATGATGGGTCAGGGCTGTTTTGGCAGTGAAAGGGGGATCAACACAATATTAGGCGGGTGGTCATAAGGTGTATATTACAGGCATACATTTTTTATGTATAATTTCTCTAATTAACTATATAAACAATGAACCAGCTTTGTGTTCTAGTGCACTACAATGTCATTATTTCTCCAACTTTCCCTTTTTGGAATTTTAATTTCACAATAAAGCATAATAGTACATCCATCTATATTAATTATGTCATACATGAACATGTGTAGTGAATATAAAGCCTTTTTATTCTATATTGAGAATAAATAATCACTAATCTCTGATAACTAATGATTAGTTTACCTACATATCAGTGACAAGAAAACAAGACTGTGGGTGAATAAATTTGTTCCAGTTAAACTGACAGGAAGTCTATAGTGACTCCATTAAGCACTGGTGAACAAAAAAAGCATCTCAGATCGCACACAACATCAAACCCTGACGAATGGAAGCTGTTGTGGTCGCCCATCCTCTTCAAGGTTTGATGTTTAGTGCAAGCTCAGATGCTTTTTAGCTTTTTATCCTTCCTGTCAATGCAAACCAATCGGTCCTCTCTTATCAACAAGGCCATTCCACTTACAGAACTGATGCTTACTCAGTGTTTTTGTTTTTCACACCAACTTCTGTGTTGTGTGTGTGAACATCTGCAGATCAAATGCTCAGACCAGCTCATCTGGTACCAACAACTATGCCACGAAAAATCACACTTTTCCCCATTCTGATGTTTAATGGGAACATTTAATTTAAAGACCTGCATCTACATGATCATTTGCTGCAGCATGGTTGGCTGACTGGATAACTGCATGAATGTACAGGTGTTCCTAATAAATTGAGCTGTGTGAATATGATTTGTTTAATAAAGACAGCAGCACCATTTTCAGCTACTGTGATTAGAGTGTAACCCTGCTGCTAAATATTTGTCTATGGAAGTATAAATCTGGATGCTCGTTGATGTATAAATGCATTCAAATACCAAATCTTCTCATTAATTAAAATCCAAATGCATTGTTAAGAGAGCAGCAGTTTGAGAGCGCACACGTAGAATGAGGTTTTACTGGAGCTGGACATCAGCCAGAGAGTGCATTTCAGCCTAGAGGATACAGGTTGCTTATTGTAGTATACTTATACTGCTCAGTGATGGCAGATTTAGTGCTTAAATTCAGTAAACACTGCTTCAGAGAAATATCTCTCTCTCACTCTCTCTCTCGTTTCTCTCTCTCTCTCTCTCTCTCTCTCTCTCTCTCTCTCTCTCTCTCTCTCTCTCTCGCTCGCGCTCTCTCTCTAATGACACTGTGGGTCTTAACTCCAGCGTATTTTAGAAGTGTGCTTCCTCCTATAGTGGAAAGGTGTGTGTTTACTTCAGAAGATGTGACACAGATACCGACATCATGACTCACCATGAACGTAGCATGCACCCTGTTACCATGGCAGCCACAAATTTGAAGTGCTAATGACGATCCCAGTGTGACTGACAGGCTGTGTTAGAGTGTGTGTGTGTGTGTGTGTGTGTGTGTGTGTGTGTGTGTGTGTGTGTGAGAGAGAGAGAGACTCGTTGAGTGCGTTTGATATGATCAAAGAAACCGAGATGGCTTTCATGTCAAAGGGGCCTTAATTTAGTGTAGCTACTTAAGTGTAGCCGCGACGTTGTGCAGACGAACTCCATTTACGGCATTACGTGCAAACAGCTTAAGCACTAAGAAGTAAAATGTATTAAGAAATCAAATTTATTAGGAGGTCAGGTGATCTTCATTTAGGTCACATTTATTACTACATTTCTTATTTCACATTTTCCATTTCAGACAGTCTAAATAAGAGTGACTGGACAGGAGCATATATATATATATATATACAGTGGTCTGATTTCTTATTTTTTTGCATGTTTGTCACACTTTAATGTTTCAGATAATCAAACATTTAAATATTAGTCAAAGATAACACAAGTAAACACATCATGCAGTTTTTAAATGAAGGTTTTTATTATTAAGGGAAAACAAAATCCAAAACTACATGGCCCTGTGTGAAAAAGTGTTTGCCCCCTAAGCCTAATAACTGGTTGGTCCACCCTTAGCAGCAACAACTGCAATCAAGCGTTTTCCATAACTTGCAATGAGTCTGTTACAGCGCTGTGGAGGAATTTTGGCCCACTCATCTTTGCAGAATTGTTGTAATTCAGCCACATTGGAGGGTTTTCGAGCATGAACCACCTTTTTAAGGTCATGCCACAGCACCTCAATGGGATTGAGGTCAGGACTTTGACTAGGCCACTCCAAAGTTTTCATTTTGTTTTTCTTCAGCCATTCAGAGGTGGACTTGCTGGTGTGTTTTGGATCATTGTCCTGCTGCAGAACCCAAGTTCGCTTCAGCTTGAGGTCACAAACAGATGGCCGGACATTTTCCTTCAGGATTTTTGGTAGACAGCAGAATTCATGGTTCCATTTATCACAGCAAGTCTTCCAGGTCCTGAAGCAGCAAAATACTTTTTCACACAGGGCCATGTAGTTTTGGATTTTGTTTTCCCTTAATAATAAAAACCTTCATTTAAAAACTGCATGATGTGTTTACTTGTGTTATCTTTGACTAATATTTAAATGTGTTTGATTATCTGAAACATTAATGTGTGACAAACATGCAAAAAAATAAGAAATCAGGAAGGGGGCCAACACTTTTTCACACCACTGTATGTATGTATATATGTGATATATATATATATATATATATATATAATATATGAATTTTTATGCACTTCTTGGCATACACACTTCTCTGTGGGTGTGTTTCTGTTTATACACACTTTGGTGTATGCGCATTTCCGTGTATATGCGCAATTTTGTATACGCATACAATTCCATGTACACACACAATTCCGCGTATGTTTTTGTGTTAACGTACAATTCCAAGTATACACACTTCCGAGTAAACACATTTCTCTGTATACGCACTTCCCATTATACACACTTACATTTACATTTACATTTCTGGCATTTGGCAGACGCTCTTATCCAGAGCGACGTACAAAAGTGCTTTAGTTCTCAGTCAATGAATACATTAACACTGGTTCAATAGGACACAAACTTGGGATACCATTAGCCTAAACTGCCTTGGATTTTTTTTTTTTTTTTTTTTTTAAACTTTGCAACATAATACATAAACAGGGAAAAATAAGAGCTAGTGTTTCAGGAAGTGTTTCAGGAAGTGTTTCAGGAAGAGGTAAGTCTTCAGTTGCCGTTTGAAGACGGTCAGACACTCGGCTGTACGGATACCTAGGGGAAGTTCGTTCCACCACCTCAGTGCCAGAACAGAGAAGAGTCTAGATGAGTACCTACTTTTTTCCCTGAAAGATGGTGGGACCAGTCGAGCAGTGCTAGTGGATCTGAGTGAGCGAGGTGCAGTGCGAGGAGTGATGAGAGCTTTGAGGTAAGATGGCGCTGGTCCATTCTTGGCTTTGTAGGCAAGCATTAGTGTTTTGAATCTGATGCGTGCAGCTACCGGAAGCCAGTGGAGGGAACGCAGCAATGGGGTGGTGTGGGAGAACTTAGGCAGGTTGAAAACAAGTCGTGCAGCTGCATTTTGGATCATTTGCAGTGGGCGAATTGCGTTCAGAGGTAGACCTGCCAGAAGAGAGTTGCAGTAGTCCAATCTCAGTAATCACAGCAACATGTTATGGGAAAGTGTATTTGGTTTGTTGTGTCAGTCAAATGACCCGTTCCTCTGAAAGTATTTGACAGTTAGATGCAGAGGCCATGCCTCCTTCACAGGAACAGATAGATGCAGAGGCCATGCCTCCTTCACAGGAACAGATAGATGCAAAGCTCACACCTCCTTCAAAGGAACA
Organism: Hemibagrus guttatus; assembly: GCA_033459395.1. Lineage (NCBI taxonomy): Eukaryota > Metazoa > Chordata > Actinopteri > Siluriformes > Bagridae > Hemibagrus > Hemibagrus guttatus. The sequence goes on from JAUCMX010000019.1 coordinate 11,532,949, forward strand.
GATAGACACAGAGGCCACCCCTCCTTCACTGTGACTGACAGACACAGAGGCCACACCTCTTACAATGGAACAGATAGACACAGAGGCCGGACCTCCTTCTCTGGAACAGATAGACACAGAGGCCACGCCTCCTTCACTGGAACAGACAGACACAAAGGCCACATCTCCTTCCCTGGAACAGACAGACACAGAGGCCACACCTCCTTCACTGGAACAGACAGCCACAGAGGCCACGCCTCCTTCACTGGAACAGACAGACACAGAGGCCATGCCTCCTTCACAGGAACAGATACACATTGGTCACGCTTCCTTCACTGTGACAGGCACAGAGGCCACCCCTCCTTCACTAGAACAGATAGATACAGAGGCCACGCCCTTCACTGCAACAGATGGACAAAGAGGCCACACCTCCTTCACTGTGACTGACAGACACAGAGGCCACACCTCTTACAATGGAACAGATTGACACAGAGGGCGTACCTCCTTCTCTGGAACAGACAGACACAGAGGCCACGCCTCCTTCACTGGAACAGACAGACACCGAGGCCATGCCTCCTTCACTGGAACAGACAGACACAGAGGCCACGCCTCCTTCACAGGAACAGATAGACACATTGGTCACGCTTCCTAAGTGGGTCAGGCACAGAGGCCACTCCTCCTTCACTAAAACTAGCACTGAAGCCACACCTCCTTCACTGTGACTGATGGACACAGAGGCCCTTAATTTTTCACTAATATTTCTTAGCAATTCTTTAAAAAATAAACGTGTCTTTAATATCAAATTAAGTGTCAGCATTTTGTGTATAGCAGTAGGATGGTTTGTGTAGTGCCCTGCTCTGTGTGTGTGTGTGTGTGTGTGTGTGTGTGTGCGTGTGCGTGCGTGCGCGCACACATATTCGAGGTCATGTCAGGGTTCCATTATTAATTAACACCCAGCCCTTTTTTTTATCCCTGTGGCTCTATGCCTCATTGATAGTGTGTGTAACATGTCACTCAGTGTACAGACTGATATTGTTGATTTTGTTGAACTCACTAAGCCCACCCTACATCACACACAATGCTTGAGGTCAACACAGTGCTCCAGCTAGCATGTCCTAACTAAAGAGGCAGGATCAGAAGAGTAATGTTCATTAAATATTGTTAAGCTGTTGACTGACACAGCAAATAAGGTGTCAGCTCCATAATTACTGGCAACACGGCATAGAATTATTGGATTAGTCTCACACTTAGTAAATATTAGAGAAATCTTCTCTAAACTATTAGAGAAACTAATTAAACTACATTCATTACCAGAATAAAAATATATAGATAAACACACAAAAACATACAGTTGAAAATCATATTTTGTTATGTTTTTCATGTATTTTACTGGAGTTGCTCTTAAAGTGTTATTTTCTTGTAAAAGACAAGTGACTAGATCAGTTTGAGGGGAATTTGGATTTTTTAAAAAAATAGTAGGCTGGATTATTAATGAATAATGAATTATTCTGAATAATGATATTGATCAGTGTGATCGATGAGTGAGTGTCCACAGGCTTGAATGTATTGAACCCAATCAATCTGACCCAGTTAAACATCACTCTGGAACCAAGGACAGATTAACCAGGACAGATGAACCATTTCTGATTTTTTAAACCAACTGCTGTACACTTAATTGTTTTTAAAAAATGTTTTTTCGGGGGTGAGCCCCATCAGGCAACACAGATATGCGTCTATGGATCTAAGGATACATTTGTGTAATGCCTGGCGAATTTAAAAATACTCTCTTTCCCCAGAGCCGGTTCTTATTGCATTTTGTTGCGTTTCTGCAGACAGACTCCCATTTTTATAACCTGCAGCTTGGATATGAGGGCGGTCTAGCTGTGACATCTGTCACCCCACAGATCAGTAGGCTGATCTGGCTGGCTGGGCAGGTGTCCCCTGCTTTCCTCACCACTCTGTGTTTGTCCCTATAGAAGTTCCTCGCTCAGAGGTCGGGACAGTTTCCTAGACAGACCATCATCGTTGTTGACCCACCTTTTAATATCATTTAAAATATTATGATGGACCTTTTAATGTTTTTTGGTGTCAACTATTTCATAGCATGATCATATACACTAGGCTTACATCACAGAGTATAATTTGGCATCAGATGCTAAATAAACTCAGAAATGGCTGTGAACTCAAAAACATGTTTTGCAAAAGGTCTGGATTTGATCTAACTGAAAGTGGTCCCGATGTGTAAACCTGAGAATTTAAATGTGCTTGAAATGTTTTGCATGTGGAGGGGTGGATAAAATTCCCCTGCAAGTGTCTCCAACCTTGTTTAGACCTTTTCATTAAGGGAAATGACTCAGAGCTGTTATTATGTTCAAGAGACACTTCACCAGGTATTAATTGTAAGGGTGCTGATCATTTAAATCCGAGTGTTTTGAAGAAAAATTGAACTACAGAATAAAACCTTGGGAGTTTCCTTTTTTTTCTTTTTGAATAATTGCATGTATTTTTCTTTTGTTTAATGGTGACCAAGGATGGTGATCTGGAGAGCACTCTAACTGATATTTACACCAGTATCTCCTTTTTGTTTGTCAGTGTGGGCTTGTGCTATTTCTTTCCTCCATTACGGAGCTGACCAAAACAATCCAAAACATCTTTCACACTTGAATTCAAAATGACAACACTTCCCACTGGGTTTTTTGATAAGTATTTTCAAGCATAACAGAGATCCATGTTCTCTCTACCTCATCAGACCGCAGATTTGATGGAGAACCGCAGGGTTTAGGATGCCATTTGGGACGGGGCTAAATAACAAGGGGAAAGGTAGAGAAGAAAAATACTACTGCAAACTGGCTGCGAAAAATAATGTAATGTCTGGTGTTCGCTGTAGTGTTGGATGAGGTCAGAATAGTTAATTATAACAGTGTTTTTTCTCCCTTTGAGATTTAAGTGTGTGTGTTGTGTTTTTATGTTTCAGATGCTCCTTCTAAAGAGCAGCAGGAGCTGTTTGTGCAGAAACTCCAGCAGTGCTGCGTGCTCTTTGACTTCTTCGACTGTGTCACTGATCTGAAGAGTAAAGAGGTGAAGAGGGCCACTCTCAACGAACTGGTAGAATATGTTTCTACCAGCAGGGGCATACTGGTGGACACCGCCTACCCTGACATCATTGGCATGGTCAGCACACATCCTTTTTTTCACTCAAGAAAACATTTGCAGTGTGTGTGTGTCACTCTTTGAGTCAGACAATTTTTACAAATTCATCCACATCTTATAAAAGAATGTAAAACAAGTCTGAATTAATAAATAAATCAGCTAATTACTGAATACTGTTACGGCCGGTAGTGTCCGGCGATATGGAACAGACTCAACGCGAGGGTAGACATCGACAGGGGTTTATTAACAAAAGAACACATAACAGAGCAAACGCACGACACTACTCACACCACTTCAAACAAGGACTAGCAAACAGAAAGAGACAGACACCACTTTAAATAGGGTAAGTAATCACAGGGAACATAGGGATCAGGTGAACAGAGGCAGGAACACATTAGGATAAGGCGGGGCTAGAACGAACACATGGCAGACAAGCAAAAACAAACATGACAGGACAACCCCTGCAGAAAGCCCCCTAGTGGTCCTACAAGGGAACTTGCCCACCGTAACAAATACAATACTGAGGGAAAATGTGTGTGAGTTGTGATTATAATTTTGATGATTTTTTTTCCACAGCTTTGTTTGTGAAGGCAGTTTATAATTTATTATGTTATGTTTATTTATTTATTATTATTTTAAATAATTTTTGGTAGGTGTGATTCAATTTAGAGTGTGAAATAAATGTAAAAAAAAAATAAAAGAAAGAAAGATAAATATAGGAAAAAAGGACCTGGAAGATAATAATAAAACAAATAAATAAATAAAATGGATAACAATTAAAAAAAAAAGTCATAGTAAGCAATAAAGTTATGTGAATTAATATCTATGATTAATATCTATGATAAACTAAATCTATGATTTAGTTTATTCTTTTTTATTTATTTAACTAATTATTTTTTATATATTTTTTCTAATTTATTTTCAGATTGTATTGTTACTCACCTATTTAATTCAATAGTTAGCTTAGTTATGGTGTGTGTGTGTATGTGTGTATATGTATATATATATATATATATATATATATATATATATATATATATATATATATATATATATATGTATATATATATATATATGTATATATATATAATATGTATATATATATATATAATATTAGTTATGTATACACAATACAGTGGAGTCCAAGAGTCACTGAGAATCAAGGATTTTTCTTTATCATTAATGTGGCAATAGACTGCGTGAGTGAATGAGAGTGTGTGTGTGCGATGCGATGGGATTGGCACTCCGTCCAGGGTGTATCCTGCCCCGTGACCCGAGGATAGATCGGATATGCGGTAGACAATGAATGAATGAATGAATGAATGAATGAATTAATTAATTAATGTGGCAATAAGAAAGTTTAGAATTTTGAAAATTCTAAAAGAATGATATTGACCATGTATAACTCATTTGTACAAAAAGTTAGAGATAGAGATCTTTTCTCATATCTTATAAGCATGTATTCAGACAAAACACTGATGGATTCTTTGATGGATCTAATGTGGATCATCAGGATTTACACAAACTGGTGGAGTCAGCTCGAGTGCATGCTAAGATTAAAGCAATAAGAAATTCTGAAATTCATGTAAATATTTTTAACGGTCTACTTTGGATTTAAATTGTTGCTGATAGACGTCTGGACCCCACTGTAAATGCTTAGTTAGTTATGTGTCCAGTAAAAAAATGCTCTAAAAGTCTTAAACTATGCAAACAAATTCTTAGTATTGTAGATTAGTCCTGTTTTACACCAGAAGTAACATTGCATGTATGGCACAGCACAATAATTCTACAAGTAATATGCCAAATTAAACACAGCTCCTACATTAAAAATTAGGTAGATTAGGGCTCCGGTTTCCTCCCACAGTCCAAAGATATGCTTCTAGGCTGATTGGAGTCTTTAAATTGCCTGTAGTGTGTGACTGTATGAGTGTGTGTGTGTGTGTGTGTGTGTGTGTGTCCTGCGATGGGTTGGCACTCCATCCAGGGTGTATCCTGCCTTGATGCCCGATGACGCCTGAGATAGGCACAGGCTCCCCGTGACCCGAGAATAGATCGGATAAGCGGTACAGACAATGGAGAAAAAAAATGTTACATTAGGCACTTCTTAGTCCTTCTTATTTGTTAACATAGTGTCACTGGTTATGGATTGTCACATATTGTTAAAAAAGTTTACTTTTAGCTATTCTGTAGCTAAGTGAGCGAACTGTAGCTAACTGAACCTTGGCTGTGTAATGCTACGGTCACACATACAGCAAAAGACAGCGAGCGAGAAAACAACCCGGAAATCACAGATTTTCATTGAGAGCTGTTGATTTGGCGTATTCAAAGTTGAAAATTTCATAAAGTTTCACTTTATGCTATTATGGAGTGACGAGGTGCAGCAACTAAAGATATATACACTATATTGGCAACCAGCAATGGGAACGCCTATTGGTGACTTTATAGTACAGCGACTGGTGATTTGCAGCAATAAAATTAATGTATGTGGGAACGTGGTTTATGAAGCCTGGGAAAGTTTTATCATTTCATGTGCAGGGGTTTTGTGGGTTTTTTTTTTTGCAATATAATCTTCTGCATATATAAAATTTTGATAGGATGGGGAATGCTACCTGATGACGGCTGACATTTTCTCTAAATAACTGCATTATAAATGCGCAATAAATGACAACTTCAAACCTCAAATACAGTGACCATTCTGAAAGGAGTACAAATAATAGATATGGACGGTAAAGCTTATCTTCATTTGAAATTGCTGCGTTCTTTTTTATACACGGTCGCACTTAACACGCCGAGATCAGAGAGAAGTGCTTGCAGTCATATTCATACTGCAGCATCAGAGACAAGCTGAGATTTTAGATGTGAGGTTCTCTTTCATCTGAGGCATTATAGAGCATGGTTTGTAAAGAGCCAGGAATAAAAACAGTGTGTATTCTGCAGTGCACTTATTTACTGAACCTAATGTGAAGTCTGTTTGGTTAATGTTATGCTCCAATATTAAAGATGAGCACAGATCTTTGTAACACACCTAATTTGCAAACATTTGTCTTGGTATGAATTAATCACGCATTATTTGAATTCTGTGTCGCAGTGGATTTGCATTGCACCCTGTAGTTACAGGATTATTGTTGTTGATTTAGCTGGAGTGACTGGAGAAATACAATAGATGTTACACAAGTGGCTGTGTGTGCAAGTTATGTAAACCTTTTGACTTTAGATTTACTGTCCCTTTTACAGCTCAGTTTAAAGGAGGTGAATGTATAATACCAAACCTGAGCATTATATTCTATATTTGATTCAATTATTTTTTATGATATTTGATGTATGAACATGGGGTCCCACAAGGATCACTTTTAGGACCCGTGCTTTTCGATATTTGGAAAATAATAAAGCAAAGAAGTTGAAAAAACACAGCTGGGCTGATTTGAAAGCTGTTTGAGTAGTTGGGCATTGCTTAATATGCTAATGAACTTACTTGCTGCCCAACTTTATTTTTTATTCTTTATTTGAGGTATGTTGTCAGTATAGTAATCAGACCAGAGAATGTAAATAAATGATCTATAACAGTTTTTGTCTTTCTGACCCAGTGTAGTTAACCGTATAGGTAGTCTCTGGTCTGATGAGCTGCTTTTAGCTAAATAATTAACATAAATGCTTGAAATTGGATCCACAATAGAGAATATTCTACACAAGCCAAGCTGGTTCATTAGAGATCTGGAGAAACTCTGAATGCTCTGCTTCAATATCTTTCGTTTTGGACCACTATATTTATATACACCGATCAGGTATATATTTATATACACTGATGATCTCCTCATCATGGCACCTGTTAGTGGGTGGGATATATTAGGCAGCAAGTGAACATTTTGTCCTCAAAGCTGATGTGTTAGAAGCAGGAAAAATGGGCAAGCGTAAGGATTTGAGCGAGTTTGACAAGGCCCAAATGGTGATGGCTAGACCACTGGATCAGAGCATCTCCAAAACTGCAGCTCTTGTGGAGTGTTCCCGGTCTGCAGTGGTCAGTATGTACCAAAAGTGGTCCAAGGAAGGAACAGTGGTGAACCGGCGACAGGATCATGGGCAGCCAAGGCTCATTGATGCACGTGGGGAGTGTGTTTTCCAACGCAATACATTAGATATTTGCTTTACATTACGGTTGGGACGATTTATCAGCATGACAGTATACTGTGAGATGGAAATCAGATAATAATAATGTTAATAGTGTGGAGCAAAAATGTATAGTCTTCCGCAAATGTTTTTTCCACATGTGCTTTCACACTGTTCTGTGGAAGAGTAAATGTTATAATTCTATAGAATAGAATTCTAGCAGTTTCCCAAACCGAATTACAGAAATCTCCAACACTGCCTCTGGACTTGTATTGAGTTTAATACACTGAGTTGTCATGGTTCAAAACAGGAAGCTGTAAACAGATGCAGAAAAAAAAATCTTTGTGCTATTCAGTACTTTTCACACTATGTCCTTTCCTTATATAGCCTGTGTTTCCTGTTCTGTTATTTTTTTCTTTGTTGCCATGGCAACTAATTAGTCACAGCTATTTTTTCCTCACACTTTTTGTGATTGTTTGGTTGTTCTTTTAATGCATCTGCTGTTTATGAGTAGTGGTTAGTGTTGTTTATGGCAGTGATTTTCATTTTCAAGTGTGCCGTGAGAGATCATCAGGTGTGCTGTGGGAAATTACTTTGGTCCACAAAATGATGATTTAGTTAGGAAATAATTTGCCATTGTGGAGCACCTGTACCTGCGATGTACTGACTGGCAGTGCAATAGTAGAGGTAGTGCAATAATGACCTTGACAATAGAATTAATGATGAAGGCGACAATGATCATTGGATAAATATTTGGAAAGGAAAAGTACAAACCTCGAACTGGACCCTGGATGGAATTCTGACCCAGGTGAAGACCCTAGTATGAGTGCTGGTCAAAAGAAAGCTAAAACGGTGAGCTCGAGGCAGTACAGTAAAAGCTCTCGAGGATTTGATCGATTTTGACAAGGGCCTAGGGTTAGGGTTAGCATAACATTATGCATAACATAACATTATGACCACCTGGGTTATATTTTGTTGGTCCCCCTTCTGCTGCCAAAACAGCCCTGACCTGTCATGCACTGTGTATTCTGACATCTTTCTATCAGAACCAGCATTAACTTCTTGAGCAATTTGAGCAACAGTAGCTCGTCTGTTGGATCGGACCACACGGGCCAGCCTTCACTCCCCACGTGCATCAATGAGCCTTGGCCGCCCATGACCCTGTCGCCGGTTCACCACCGTTCCTTCCTTGGACCACTTTTGATAGATACTGACCACTGCAGACCGGGAACACCCCACAAGAGCTGCAGTTTTGGAGATGCTCTGATCCAGTCGTCTAGCCATCACAATTTGGCCCCTGTCAAACTCAAATCCTTATGCTTGCCCATTTTTCCTGCTTCTAACACATCAACTTTGAGGACAAAATGTTCACTTGCTGCCTAATATATCCCACCCACTAACAGGTGCCATGATGAGGAGATAATCAGTGTTATTCACTTCACCTGTCACTGATCATAATGTTATGCCTGATCGGTGTATATTCAAATCAGTACCTCACTTACTACAGGCCGTGAGTGACATTCAGCAGTTGTGCGATATTGCTTAATTATATATAATTATGTTAACAGCAAAGACAATTAACACCAACTGAACCGTGTCCAGAAATGTTAGGTTTTTTACAGCAATACTGGCTGTGCTCAGTGGGTAGAGTGTACAGTCTTCCTCTATCATCATGTGTGAGAAGTTAAACTGGTGTTTTGTCTTTTTCTCTTTTAGCTAATGGTGAATTTAAGGTTAAAAGAACAAACAATCCTTATGGATACCTGACTTTGCATAAAATGCAGTCAGTGCATATAACATATTAATGGAATAAGAAGAAAAATAAAAATATTAGTGGATTAGAATGGAAAATATGTTTGACATGGATTGTCGTTCAGTCGTTTAGACAGACACAGTTTGTAACCTCTCCACCGACTCACATGCAACAGCCCAGTGCTACAGTAATAATTGGTGTATAATCTAAAGAGAAGGCCTGGGTGAATGCAGTAATGAGCTCTGCATGAGGTTAAACCTCTCCGTCAGCCTCCGTCAGGGAGTTGAGTGATGACTCATGAGCATTTCGCTTTACCCTTGGAATAATTACAGCTCAGCATATCAGAAGGTCAGTTCCCATTAGGTATAGGTGTTTAGCCTAGCTAGCATAGCTCAGATGCCAATCCATTAGACTGTAGACTTAAATCACCCTGAGAAAGTTGTCCCTGTCTCCAATATACTCCAATATTTACTATTAGCTAGAATTATACTTCCTGCCTAGCCATTTTATTTTGGCTACAGGAATCAGGGTTAGGGGGGATTAGGGTTAGGGTTAGGGTTACCATAACCCTAGTCTAAACTGTTGTTAGCAAAAAACACAGACTAACTTAGTTGAATATACCCAGGTAATATTAGCAAATTAGCAAAACTTACTTCAGCATGTGTTTTCAAATTAGATGGAGCTTGTGCTTGCCCTAGAGAGGCAAAAACAACACTCCTTATATATATCATATAATCGTTACATGTTTTTTCCCCCTTATGCATAGGGAAATATTGAACTGAGGTATGTTTGGGGTGCTCATCCTTCAGCTAACAAATTAGCGCAATACTTTTTTCTAGATTAATGAACTTGATTGGATGCTATACTGAAATGACTGGATGCGAAATTTTGCCCATTTGGGTGGAATGAAGCATTATGAGTCACTGACCAGATAAGAGAAGAAAAGACCTTAGCGATGTAGTACCTTAAAGGACTAAATATAAAACGTTTGGTAAAAAGTTGTTGTTGTTTTTTTTTTTCTTGGAAGTGTAATTAAGTACAAGAATTTCATGTTTTTTCATGGTGGCTCCATCACAGGGCCCAAAAAACACCGTCAAAGTTGGGGTAAAAGTGGTAAAAGTGGTGTTTTGGGAAGTAAATTGGAAACCATTGCTTTCAGGCAATCAGGCTCCTCATTTTCGAAATCTGTTTCTTCTTGTCTGTATGTCTTGTGTTTTTTTATATCTCTATACTTTTGCTCAAACACACAGACACACACACACACACACACACACAGCTGTTTTTGAATGTTTTGTCAGCTTTTGTTGTCCGGTTCTGTGTACAGATCTCTCAGGTGTAGCCCCCCTGTAATTTCCAGGTGCTAAAAATATGCCACGGTTGTCATGGTGATAACCTTCTTCTTTTAGCATAACAAACTGAAAGAGCAACAGACTTTGATCCTAGTACCGGATTGATTCATAGTGTCGTCATGGCATTGATGACATTATGGCTTTATTAAATGAAGAAACTGTGGAGTCTAAACTTTCAGTCAGGCAATGTCTCACACACACACACACACACACACACACACACACACGAACTTTCGTCATTGTCTTCCATTATTCTTTAGGCATGTTCTCCACAGTGTTTCCTCAGTCATGAATGTTCATGTCACACAGCACCCTGTCAGCCGTGTGAGAGAAGTAATATTTATGAATACAGTTTAATACAGAATAAAACTGACTTTTCTGACCCTTTTTATGGAGATGTAGAAATGATTGGGCTCAGCAGTGTTGTAAGGTATATTTCCTCACACACTCATTCCCAGTAACCGCTCTATTCTGGTCAGGGCTCCGGTGGATCTGAAACCAGAAACAGGGTGTGAGGTGGAAATACAAATATGAATGGGATACCAGTCCATCTCATGGCACCACACACACACACACACACACACACACACACACACACACACACACACACATATATGCACATTCACACATCATGCATACCAGGGGGAAAGCTCTTACCTACTGGCAAGTTTTCAGAAGTTAGAAGGAAACCAGGGTAAAACTCTATGGGTTTCTAAACACCTTATAACTGACATGGTCCCAAGGTGGTGTGTTTCTACACTAAATTGCCAAAGGTTTTGGGATATCCCTCCAAATCATTGAATTAATGGGCTTGGCCCCTTAGGTCCAGTGAAATGAACTCTTAATGCTTCAGCATACCAAGACATTTTGGACAATTTCATGCCCCCAACTTTGTGGGAACAGTTTGGGGATGACCCCTTCCTGTTCCAACATGACGGCACACCAGTGCACAAAGCAAGGTCCATAAAGACATGAATGAGTGAGTTTGGTGTGGAGGAACTTCACAGAGTCCTACCCTCAACCTGATAGAACACCTTTGGGATGAATTAGAGTGGAGACTGTGAGCCAGACCTTCTTGTCCAACATCAGTGCCTGACCTCACAAATGCGCTTCTAGAGGAATGGTCAAAAATTCCCATAAACACACTCCTAAAACTTGTGGAAAGTCTTCCCAGAAGAGTTGAAGCTGTTATAGATGCAAAGGGTTGGCCAACTCCATATTACATTCATGTGCATGTAAAGGCAGACGTCCCAAAACCTTCGGCAATATAATGTAGGTATAGAAATTGTCTAGGTAGACGTGGAGCAGACAAACGGTACAGAGGAGCAGATGGTATCCTAGAAAAAATGAAGACTCAAAGATTACCATTTCTTTAATTGGTATCTTGTTATATAATCATATAATACTAGTTACTAGTATTTAAAAAAACCCTGTATGATTGAAATGGTCTCTCTGGTATTAACTACTCCATGGCTTGAGTTATGAAATATTTCTGTGACATAATGAGAATCATCTGTATCCATAACAAAACTTACCTTGTTTCTTTCTAGATCAGCACCAATATATTCAGAACTCTGCCTCCGAGTGATAACCCCGATTTCGACCCTGAAGAAGATGAGCCCACGCTGGAGGCCTCGTGGCCACACATGCAGGTACAACACCAGTGTAAACAAATGCTCATGTTGCATCAGCACCACTTTTATGATGACTACCAATCAGAATGCTAAAGACTAAAGAAAGGAATTTCTTAACACGATACATCCTGCAAATAAATGACTTTTTAATAGCATGAGCACGGTATGTGAAAATCATTTCTAGCAGTTTATATTTATACATAACAAGGCATTACCCTAGAAGCACCTTCAGCTATCCTGCAGCAGAAGTTTGACAAGATGCCATGGTTTTACGTATGTAGAAGGAAACAAGACTTGGTTTTTTAGTCTGCATATTGAATTGTCATGTGTTATGCTCTAAATTTGTTATGAAATCGAATCGGACACTGATGATGTCACTCCCTGACCGTATTTGTGATTTGTGTTTTTACGTTTATTGTTTCTTCGGACTTTATTTTCTCACAGCTGGTGTACGAGTTTTTCCTGCGTTTCTTAGAAAACCCGGATTTTCAGGCAAGCACAGCCAAGCGCTACATCGACCAGAAGTTTGTTCTGCAGGTGTGTGTCTTGTGTGTATAAGATGCCACAAGTTATGTAAGTTTTGCTAAGTTATTATTTCCCATAAAGGCACACCCCAAAGTGATTTTATTCCTCTTATACTACTACAGTGTGTCAATAATGACGATATATGTTCATTTGTTTATGAACAGCATGAACATGAACATGCCATTTCATCTGAACAAGAATATTTTATCTGTTTATAATTACATTTAATGTGTGGAACATCTGCAAAACATTCCTATTATTACTTTATCACATTGTCTAACCTGGTTGATAATAAAACAAAAAAAGATTTGATAATTATCACACTCTCAGTACTTGTTACTGAGATACCACTAAGACTGTATCCTTTGTGCTTTTAGTATCATTTGCTTGTGAAAATGGTGTGTCTTATTTAAAAATAATTGGACCGTCAGTTGCCCTGGTGTTCTTTAAAGGTGAACCAAATACTAGAAAAAAATGCTTTCTGGTTGCTCACCAACATGGCAAGCTTCTATTTTTATCTTATGGTAAGTGACACCAGCAACTAACTTATCTGATGTTCCACATCATTAAATGTAGCTGATAAAATGTATGATGTGCAGTTCGTGAATAAATAAGAAGTGTAATCGTTATCAAATTTCTATGCTATGAGTTTCTATGCTATTGGTAGCTCAAGTGGTTAAGGCTCTAAGTTGATGGTTGGAAGGTTGGAGTTCAAGCCTCAGCACTGCCAGGCTGTCACTGTTGGTGCTTTGAGCAAGACCCTTAACCCTCTCTGCTCCAGGGGTGCTGCATCATGACTGACCCTGTGCTCTGACCCCAACTTCCAAAGCTGGGATATGTGAAGAAAGAATTTCACTGTGCTGTAATGTATATGTGGGGGGCACGGTGGCTTGGTGAGGCACGTTTGCCTCACACCTCCAGGGTTGGGGGTTTGATTCCCGCCTCCACTATGTGTGTGTGGAGTTTGCATGTTCTCCCCGTGCCTCTGGGGTTTCCTCCGGGTACTCTGGTTTCCTCCCCCAGTCCAAAGACATACATTGTAGGTTGATTGGCATTTCTAAATTGTCCGTAGCGTGTGTGTGTGATTGCGATAGACTGGCATCCTATCCAGGGTGTATGCTGCCTTGTGCACGTGGTCTCCTGGGATAGGCTCCAGGTTCCCTGTGATCCAGTAGTAGGATAAGCAGGTATAGAAAATAGATGTAATGTATATGTGACAAAAATAAAGGCTGCTGCTTCTTAATACATAATCAGACCTGACCAGTGACACTGCATTGCTATTTGTGTACATCCGTCTATCCATCCATTTTCCAGGGAACTCCATGCACAAGGTGGGGAGACACCCACGTGGATGTGTTGCCGATCTGTCACAAGGCACAATCACACACACACACAAATGCATACACTACTGACAATTTAGAGATGTCAGGCAGCCTCCAAAGCATTTCTTTGTCGCATGTCTCCTCCGGATTACCCAGAGGAAACCCGTGACTCAAAGGGACAACTCCATTCACACAGGGTGGATGGAGGCAGGAATCAATCCCCCAACCCTGGTGGTGCGAGGAAAACATGCTAAACCACTGTGCCCCTCTATATGTATACACATACAGTGTAAATAAGTATTATACAAGTAAACATTTTTCTCAGTAAATATATTTCTAAAGGTGCTATTCACATGAAATGACAAGAGACAGGATTGGTTTCTAATTACTGATTGATTTCCACTGGTGTCTTGGCTTTCCAAACCTTTTTGCACCTCTCTTTCTTCATGTGTTCAATACTTTTTCCCTGTGTCAATTCACATTATCAGACATAACTTAATTCATGGACATCTATGGTTTGACCTCTTTGCATATGTGGATTGCATGGGTTGCTACCAACATCTGGTGAAAATTTCATGTCCATAGCACCTTTAGAAATATATTTACTGAGAAAAATGGTGACGTGTTCAATACTTATTTTACCTGCTGTATACAGTAAATTGACCCTGAACTTAGAAGTGTTTAGAAGAAGCTGTTTATATCACATTACAAACACGTGTGAAACAATCCAGACTCTCCAGCTGGAGTTTTTTTTTTTTGCTGTCCTGAGGGATTCCCTCTTCTCGTCTCAAAACTGTATACTTCCTCTGTGAGGATACAGGCCTGGCTCGGATGAGGCCAAAAGCTGAAGGTGACGATTGAGTTTCCATGATGCGAGAGCTTCCCGCCAGAGCTTTAAATAGCACACTAATGTTTACTCTGCAGGAAGAGGAGAGACAGTGGTGCGGTCAGATACAGAGGAAGAGAGAGACTGGCTTAGGAAGATTAGCAAAGAGAGTGAGCGTGGAACGGGAAAATCTTTAAAGCCCAGTGTTCCACATAGCTGCCTCAGTTTTTTAGTGCAAGCTGTGACTTTAGGCTTGTATTATTTACATGGATTTTGTGAACACTAACTTGCAGTGAGCTGGGAATAAAGCCCTAGGGAACTTAAAGTAAATTCGTGATTGATTGCTAATGAGGTTAATGTCTTCTCGTTGGCACAACCTGCGGTAACCTACACAGTTCATTAGAACTTTATAAGAACATTGTTGGCACTTTTCTTGTTTCTGTACGAAGTCAGTGGGTCTAATCTGAGCACTGAGCATGTCACTCTTCCCCCCCACTAAGCACAGAGCATTCCTGGTTCGTTTGAAGTTTAGTGGTTGTCTGTATGATGCCAAACCTGGGTGCTTTATATTACACATATTTATTACTTCACAGTATATTCCCCTGAAGGTTGTGTACTTTTAACACGGTTCCCAACACGTATTGGCAGTAATCTTCCTGAGCAGATTGTGTAGAAAGATTACAGGAGTGATTCACCTTTAAGAATGCAGCAATGGATATAAACCTGAGCATGGTCATCGTCTTCATTCACATTACAAATCCAGATCTGCCCTCAGTCTCAAACACCTTGCTTGAATCGGTAGTCAGATGACGTTTTCCAAAGACAACAGATGCAAGGAAAGGTTCACTGGTGTCATATTCACTCACTCATAGTCACCTCAATTTCTGGGGCAGTTCTTTGTACCTTATTTCAGCATTTTGCTTAAGTCGATTCCTCAAATATGGTGTAGGATTACTGATCAGAAGGTTGTGAGTTTAAACCCCTGGTCCACCAAGCTGCCACTGCTTGGCCCCTGAGGAAGGCCCTTAATCCTCAATTGCTCAGTTGTATAAAAAAAAAATGAGATAAATTGTAAGTTACTCTGGATAAAGGGCATCAGCTAAATGCCATAAATGTAAAATATGAATTAAATCACAAAGTTCTCCATCTTTCAATTGAATATGATCACTGCTTCTGTTGTTTTGACCTTACATACAGTACACTGATATGGGTCAGCTGTTAATAATGTGTCTATCGTTCCCTCTCCTCCTTTCTTCTAACTTCTAAAGTAATATCTTTGTTTATTACTCTTTTTCTCTCCTTTTCTCTTTCTTTCTCTTCATCTCCCTAATATTCTGTTCTGTCCTTCTGTCTCGTCCTCTTTCCGTTTTTCTTATTTCGTCCCACATTCTCTCTGCTCATCTTCTAATGTCTTTCCCCTACCTTTCTTACTTGTTTAACCTGTCCTCATCTCTGCCTCAGCTCTTGGAGCTGTTTGATACTGAAGACCCCCGGGAGCGAGACTTCCTGAAAACCATCCTGCATCGGATCTATGGAAAATTCTTGGGCCTGCGTGCTTTCATCCGCAAACAAATCAACAACATTTTCTTACGGTAAAGCTACACACTGGAAAAACACAAGCCTGGCAGCTCCATTACCAAAATATCCTGAAATAGAAACAGATGCTGCATCTGTTGCTAACACAACTTGAGTTACTGTTGTTTTTGTTTTGTTTTTTTCCAAACTAAAATTTAGTACAGTTCTGTTAGAAACAATGTTAGGTTTTATTTCATAGATTACATAACAATTTGGCAGAAGCTTTTTAAACTGACTGTCAGAACAAAGGCCACACCCCTTTAATAAGACTGACAGAGACCATGTATCTTTAATTAGGACTGACAGGCACAAGGCCACACCTCTTTTATTAGGGTTGACACGCAGGCCAGGTGACTGTGTTTCATTCTTTCTCTCTCTTGTCGGCGTGTGTAATGTGTGTAACCTAGACTGTGCAGCTGTCTCTGTGTGTGTGTGTGTGTGTGTGTGTGTGTGTGTGTGTGTGTTGCGCCCACCCTGACCATCTGCTACATTGTTTAAAATAGAAGTGTGTGTGTTGGAGTGTTCCAGCATTACAAGTGGGCACAGTAAGGTATACTCATTCACTCCTCGGCCTAAAATAGATCACTAGAATGACAAAGCCCTGTTTATTTATTTAGGGCTTCCACCATGCTGATGCTCTTTTACCTTCACTGAATATACAGTGTACTCCCTCAATGCCTCAGCCATTTTGTACATTTTAACTGCCAAGGCCTCCCAGTGCTTTAGTCTCTCTATGTACCAGGCTGCAAGCTGGAGAGTAAAAAGTGTCTAGTTTTCTACATTTCACATGTAACTTTTGTGGCATGAGAGCTAGATGTTATTAATCTACTGCATCTCTCTGAGCGAACAAATTCATTTAAAGTAGGTCAAGTACACTGTTTGAAACAATAAAGTACAGCACTTACAGTAATCACTGCTGACAGCAAAACACAACTGCTGGAATCAGTGCAAGTGCAGAGGAACAGAGTGTGAAGAAATTGTAGAAACTGTGATGTGTGTTAGTGCTAAGAGTGTGTTCTCTACTCAGGTTCATCTATGAGACCGAACATTTCAATGGAGTAGCTGAACTTCTGGAGATCCTGGGCAGGTCAGATGATGCTAGACATTTCAGCATGAATGAACACTTTTTTTGTTGTTGTTTTTGTGTTGTTGATATGATTATGATGTATGATATATATATATATATATATATATATATATATATATATATATATATATATATATATATATATATATATATATATATATATATATATATAATAGATCAGAGCAGAGATTCGATGAAATTGCATGATTTTAATTTTAAGTATACGATGATGGAAAAATATTTCCAGAACATGTTCATCAGAAAAGCATAAAAGTAATGTTAATGGTAGATTAAGGTGCAGTGTTAGCCTTAGCTTTAATAAGTTACATGAAGGTAAACATACCTGACTACTAAAATCGATTGTAAACTGAATCAGTTGTAAGATCTCATAAAATGAAAAATCTAATTCAAGCTCAGACCTTTCTTCTGTGATTGCTGAAAAATAATTCCCTATTCTCCTGTTTTGTGGAAGACATACCGTACAGGGTTCTGAAATATTTCTAAAACATTTTAGCTGATGCTTGAAATTGAAGTATCCGGTTCAGCCAGTGCTAGTTTATTCTAGAAATATTTACATGCATCAAACTAAATAATATTTCTATTATTTTCAAAGCATTTTTTTTTACCACCAAATCTGTACATGATATACGTACCATCACTACATAAAGGGAAGCTTTGCCAACCTGTTGACCTCTGACCTGGACCAATTTTCAGTACATGCTTGGCAAGAGGGCTTTATGTTATTTTTGCCTGAGGAACCCAGCACCTCTGTGATGATCTAAACACACACACACAACTCTTTACTGTTACATGGCTACTGTGTGTGCTTCACTTCTGGAAAAGAGAAATTTCAGAAGAAACATGTCTTCAAAGGCTGCCTTTTAGTAGATTTGAATGCACATTTTCTCTGTAGACTTTTTGTTTGTCGATTCCTTGTCACCGTGTCACTTGTAACATAAGTGGATGTATCAGTGGAATTCATTGATTAATTATTAATGATTTCATTAATTATGAATTTGTTTTTTTTAAATAATTAATATGTTTAATTTAGTATGGAATAACAGCCGTGATGAGTACAGTACAGAATACAGTGTATCCCCTTGTCCTTGGTGCTTATTGATCTAAGATCATTATTAGGTATACTAAGATTATTAGGTATACCCACACTATATTGCCAAAATTTTTGGGACACCCCTCCAAATCATTGAATTCAGGTGTTCCAATCACTTCCATGGCCAAAGGTGTATAAAATCAAGCACCTATGCATGCAGACTGTTTCTACAAACATTTGTGAAAGAATGGGTCGCTCTCAGGAGCTCAATGAATTCAAGTGTGGTACCTTGATAGGTTGTCGTGTGTGCATTAAGTACATTCGTGAAATTTCCACACATTACATGTGATGTAAAGGCAGACGTCCCAAAACTTTTGGCAATGTGGTGTATGTTTTAGATATACTCTTAGGAGAAAAAATGGCTCCTCTATTACAAAGTTCTAGATAGGAAGTTTTTTTTTTTTTCCCCTCAGGCTGCTTTTTTTTAACAGCTGGTTTTTATTTTTGTTTGTTTTTTTAAGCAAAGCTTAAAACATATATCAGAATTTCTTTTCAGTTCAGTTATATTTGTATAGTGATTTTTACAATGGACATTGTCACAAAAATATAGCAGTTCAGGATATGCACTACATTGCCAAATGTTTTGGGACACCCCTCCAAATCATTTAATTCAGGTGTTCCAGTCACTTCCATGGCCAAAGGTGTATAAAATCAAGCAGACTGCTTCTACAAACATTTGTTGCTCTCAGGAGCTCAGTGAATTCAAGTGTGGTACCGTGATAGGTTTCCACCTGTGCAATAAGTACATTTGTGAAATTTCCCACTAGTAAATATTCCATGGTCAGCAACTCAGCCACAAAGTGGTAGGCCACGTAAAATAGCTACAGACCTCCAAATTTCATGTGGCCTTTAGATTAGCTCACAAATAGTGCATAGAGAGCTTCATGGAACGGGTTTTTATTGCAGAGCAGCTGCATCCAAGCCTTACATCACCAAGTACAATACAAAGCATCGGATGCAGTGGTGTAAAGCACGCCGCCACTGGACTCTAGAGCAATGGAGACATGTTCTTTGGTGTGACAAATCATGCTTCTCTGCCTGGCAATCCGACGTCTGGGTTTGGCGGTTGCCAATAGAACGGTACTTGCCTGTTTAGTAGAGGGGGATTATGGTGTGGGGTTGTTTTTCAGGAGTTGGGCTTGGCCCCTTAGTTCCAGTGAAAGGAATTCTTAATGCTTCAGCATACCAAGACATTTTGGACAATTTCATGCTCCTAAGACTTCTCGTCTAACATCAGTGCCTGATCTCACAAATGTACTTCTAGTGGAATGGTCAAAAATTCCCATAAACACACTCATAAACTTTAGTTTATGTTTTAGATATATTCATGGGGGGGGCATGGCTCCTCTATTACAAAGTTCTACATAGGATTTTTTTTTTTTTTTTTTTTTTTTTTTTTTCCCCCCCACTTGCTTTCACCTTTCGGCAGTTTTTTTAACAGCTTGTTACTGTTTTTGTTTTTTTGTCTTTTTTTAAAGCAGAGCTTCCAAAGAAAAATGCATTGAGAACTGGGGCAAGAAAAAAATTGAGAACAGTGTGTCAGAGAAACAATTTACAAGAAATGTCAAGAAGCATAAATAAAGCTAAGATATGTTGTGCCTTTTGAAGTTCTGTCTCCAAAGCCACAGCAAAGGCAACTTTATCTACTGCAGAATAAACATAATAATAATAATAATAATAATAATAATAATAATAATAGAATTACTAAGATGTAACACAATCACTGCAACTTCACTATATTGCCAAAAGTTTTGGGACGTCTGCCTTTACATGCACATGAATGTAATATGGAGTTGGCCCACCCTTTGCAGCTATAACAGCTTCAACTCTTCTGGGAAGGCTTTCCACAAGGTTTAGGAGTGTGTTTATGGGAATTTTTGACCATTTCACTAAAAGCACATTTGTGAGGTCAGGCACTGATGTTGGACAAGAAGGTCTGGCTCACAGTCTCCGCTCTAATTCATCCCAAAGGTGTTCTGTCAGTTTGAGGTCAGGACTCTGTGCAGGCCAGTCAAGTTCCTCCACACCAAACTCGCTCATCCATGTCTTTATGGACCTTGCTTTGTGCACTGGTGTGCAGTCATGTTGGAACAGGAAGGGGTCATCCCCAAACTGTTCCCACAAAGTTGGGAGCATGAAATTGTCCAAAATGTCTTGGTACACTGAAGCATTAAGAGTTGCTTTCACTGGAACTAAGGGGCCAAGCCTAACCCCTGAAACACAACACCGGAATTCAATGATTTGGAGAGGTATCCCAAAACTTTTGCCAATATAGTGTATGAATCAACCATCAATATATAATAGCTTTATATAAAAAAGATCTACTGGATCTGACTGTTTTGACAGTGGATAATATAAGCAATCTTCAAAGCCTTGATGAAAAGTGACTCATTTCTCTGTGAATGTGTTTGTAATCACTATTTCTGCTCTCACAGCATCATCAACGGGTTTGCGTTGCCGCTGAAGGCCGAACACAGGCAGTTCCTGATGAAGGTGCTCATTCCCATGCACACTGCCAAAACCCTCGCGCTCTTCCATGCCCAGGTACAATCCGAATATTTATAAACCATTTATATGCAGAGAATTCTTGCACTGTAATCACCCATTAACTTAGTCGCCAGTGTTGTTAGGTTGTGGTTAGACTACATATTTAGAAAAAGTATCATCAGTCTCCAGGATACACTGAGTCACCATCACAGGGTCAGGTTTTTTTTCCTGATGCATGCTGTTCTGAATTATAAATACAGAGTGCTGATTTGAATGGTTCTATCTTCAGCCCTGGTTCTTTCCTCCCGGTCTGGACAACAGCACCACCCAGTGGTACACCCACTGATATTTTATTACATTTTTGCTTAGAGGATGAATTAAACCAGTATCTTAAAGTTATTAGTGAAAGGCCTAGTTATTTAGATGTATTTTACAGCTGAAAGACAACTCGTTGCTAACTTGATATCCTCATAAAGATATTTAGTTCTAATTTAAATGGTGCCACAGATAGTGTTTACACTATGGTTATGAGAGCCGGCTGTGGCTGAGAATCCATGTAAACACACTTAGCTGATCTCACAGGGTAGAAGGTATCAAATTATGCTCTCTCCTGTCACTCAGAGTGACTGTAGCCTATCGTGGCCCTCTGTGAGCTCATGAGACGCATGAGCAGCAGTTTGGAGGAAGCGTGTTCTAATATTCCTCCTCTGTGGCTGTTAGATGTGATTGCTAATAGGAAGCTAAAATACAACTGAAAAAATTTTCATGTTGTGGTTTAATGTTTTTCTGTTACAGTTGGCGTACTGCGTGGTTCAGTTCCTGGAGAAGGATGCTACGCTCACAGAACCGGTACGACACGACAGATGACTGTTTTCCTCACTGCTGCTCTTGCTTTTATATACCCATGCTTAGCATTTTTGTTTACTTTAATATGTTTATCTGTACAGCTGCGAGTACAGCTGAAGATCATCATCTTCTTCTAATCTTCAGCTGTACAGTTTTGGTGAGCCTGTGCCCTCTGAGCCATGGCCTCAGAGTCCTGTTCTCGGTTGACAGGAGTGGAAACCTGACATGATCTCATGCTGTTGTAGCTCAACAGCAAGTCTTATAACAATAAGTCAATAACAAGTCTTGCATTCTGAGACGCTTTTCTGCTTAGCACGCTCGTAAAGATTGGTTAGATTGGTGAATTAAGTTTCTGTAGCCTTTCATCACAAATGATTGTTAATCTCTTAACAACATTAGACAAGTTTTTAATAAGAAAATACCATTTTAGGAGACTTCCAAAATGTCTCATCAAAGGAAATCTAGGATTTTTTATGGAGCATTAAAGTGACGGACCTCATATATCTGCTGTTACTGACACAGTAGAAATACTGTAAGATGATACTGATGAGGACCTCTTAAATATTTCACTTTACCTACCATGATTCTGCCATGAATATAATAGCCACTGATGCACGGTATTAAAAGAACAATAAACAAAGAAAAGTCATCAACAGGTCATTTCTGCAGAATTGCTGCTCAAAGAAAGCTCAGAGCTCAAAGAAAGCTCAGAGCTGCTGTGTAAAGCAGCATGGAGATATTAAAATGATTCAGATGCACAGATCAGGCATAACATTATGAGCATTGAGAGGTGAAGTGAATAAGACTGATGATCTCTTCATCATGGCACCTGTTAGTGAGTGGGATATATTAGGCAGGAGGTGAACATTTTGTCCTCAAAGTTGATGTGTTAGAAGCAGGAAAAATGGACAAGAGTAAGGATTTGAGCGAGTTTAACAAGGGCCAAATTGTGATGGCTAGACGACTGGATCAGCTCTTGTGGGGTGTTCCTGGTCTGCAGTGGTCATTATTTATCAAAAGTGTCCTTTAAGTCCTGTAAGTATCCCATGGAGGCCCCACCTTGCAACTTATAAGACTTAAACGATCTGCTGCTAACATCTTGGTGCCAGATACCACAGCACACCTTCAGGGATCTAGTGGAGTACATGCCTTGATGGCTCAGGGCTGTTTTGGTAGCAAATGGGGCACCAATACAATGTTAGGCAGGTGGTTATAATGTTATGCCTGATCGGTGTATATTATTCATTAGGACATATAGTACTAATGGTTGGTTCTTCCAAATCGCTCATAACTGGCTTGTGAAATTCCAGCAGTTTTGTAGGAAAATCGCATGGATGTGATGTAATATACAGTATATACTAAAGAAATTTTCTCAAATAGATAAAAATAAGAGATTTGAGACTTCGGGTTCATGGTGGTTTTTGCACTCCAGTGAGAGGGAGCTTGAATACCCCATGTAATCACATAGTTTACATTCAGTGTTACACTGTGACCATCACTGCATTCAGCTTTGTTTGTGTCCCTGCAGGTGATCCGGGGGCTTCTGAAATTCTGGCCCAAGACCTGCAGCCAGAAAGAGGTGAGACTGATAGCACCTCAATGTGACATTAATGTGTAGCAGGTGTTTCAGTAAAATAAACATCGCTGTACACTTTTGTTTAGTTTACTTTAACATATTTAACATACTTTAATCAGATGTCGCTGTAGCTTAGTAATAACCAACAGCCAAAACATTGACTTTGACTTTTTATTGCTCGCTTTCACTCTGTTAGAGTGGAGGTGTCTTTCTACTTTTGGGTGTAAACCAACTTTAAAATGCTATGAAAGTGGAAATGTATTTTAGATCAGGACAGCGTGGAGTTCGCAGAATGTCATATAGTAGAATATATCCGAATTTCTTTTCAGTTCAGTTTTATTTGTATAACGCTTTTAACGATGGACATTGTCACAAAAATATACTAGGTCAGGATATATCAGGATATATATACTCCTATATATCTCTGTTATTTATGTACTTACTGCTATTACTGTACTGTTTAGAGGTGGTAATGCTGCTAACAAATAAATCCTAGCAGAGAGAGAGAGAAATCCCAATGAACAGGATGACAAACATGACTATTTAATTCACTTCAATTTTATTTGTATAGGGGTTTTAACAATGGACATTGTTTCAAACCAGCTTTATAGAAATATAAAAAATGTTGAATAAAAAGAAAATTTAACATTTATCAGTGATGAACAAGCCTGAGGCAACGGTGGCAAGGTAAACTCCGTAAGATGATATGAGGAAGAAACCTTGAGAGGAACCCAAGGACTCAAAAGGAAACCCATCCTCATCTGGGTGACTTAAAATTTACTCAGCAGTAAATGCTAATTCACAGAAGGTGAAAGGATGCAGGAAATGAATACTCATTTGTTGTTAGTTGTATTTATGTTCACTTTGAATTGATCTTAGAGAACCTGTGAGTTAACCAGGTTTGGAGTGATGAACCATAGCTCACCCATGTCATACATCAGCTACCAGCCAAGGGTGGCAAATGCTATATGAAGGGTTTTTCCAGGCCTCCAAACCAAACTGTTTTGTGCTTGCTCCACTCGTGTGTGCAGGTCATGTTCCTGGGTGAAATCGAGGAGATTCTGGACGTCATTGAGCCGACACAGTTTAGGAAGATTCAAGAGCTGCTGTTTAAACAGATCTCCAAGTGTGTAGCTAGTCCTAATTTTCAGGTACAAACAAACCAAAATGATCTCAGTTATATTCAGTCTCTCATGGTCATCTTTCTGTATAGTAGAAATGTCAGCAGGTGGTACAGGCCAGAAATCTTTAATTAGCTTAGACTGTAGTTGATTCTGACTATAGTGAGTTCCTACTGCTCACCATGTGGAATGATGCTTCTTTTTAAAAGTATACGACTCTGTGTTGTGCAGGTAGCAGAGCGATCGCTCTACTTCTGGAACAACGAATACATTTTGAGTATGATCGAGGAGAACATAGACAAGATCCTGCCCATCATGTTCAACAGCCTGTACCAAGTCTCTAAAGAGCACTGGAACCAGTAAGTCCAGGCTAGATTACACACAACATGCTAGCAGACGTTTGGGTGGTGACGTGGGTTAAAAATACTTTTACTATATATATGTGCAGCGGTTAGATTTGCTCCAGATTTCCAGTTTCCTTCCACTTCCCAGAAAGATGCCAGTAGGTGTGTTGGCTATATAAATTGTCCCCAAGTGTGAATGTGTGTGTGCATGGTGCCCTGTGATGGACTGGTGTCCCATCTGGGTTGTAGTCCCACTTCACTCCCAGTGTTTCTGGAATAGGCTTCGGATCCACTGCATCCCTGATCAGGATAAAGCAGGGAGTGGAAAAGTGAGTGAGCTACAGTGAGTGCTGGAAAGTCAGTGTTATTCCACAGAAATCCACAAAAGTGCACTCTGAATAAAAGTAAAGCATCCAAAACAGCTTGATTATATTAGATTGATTGCAAAAGTAATGGAAATGTATAAAAGTCTAATTACAATATTCGAAAATCCAAAATAGCTTGAATTAAAACTTGAAAACCCAAAACATAGCTTAAATTAATTGATATTTTTTTCCACAATTCTGTTTTCAACAGCCCTGTTATGTTGTATCTTATCTACTACATGCTTTTTTCCCCAGAGTGTTAAGTGTTAAAGTAAAAAACACACCTAAATGTTTTTTTTCTTTCCTCTCATTAACCTTCAGGACGATTGTGGCACTGGTGTACAATGTGTTGAAAACGCTGATGGAGATGAACAGCAAACTGTTTGACGAGCTCACAGCCTCCTACAAAGCCGAGAGACAACGGTGAGAAGACAAGATCTGACTAATTATCCACTGACCGACTCGCATGGACTTTGTCTAGGCTTCTGTATATACCTGGGTGTAAAAAATACTGAAAAATTTTCATTATACTACAGTCAGAATATCGATAACGTCTTAGTATTTTTCTCAAATAAAAAACTAAGGAATCCAGCTAAAAATGTGCTCAAGCCTATTTACAAGGAATAATCACTCAAGTGTTTTCCTCACACGGTGAATAGCATGGTTTAGCACACTCGCAGAGGAAAACCTCAGCAGCTTCTCCTAATACGAACACAGGTTACTCTGTTTTAAAGTTCTCACTCTTGCGTCCTCAGAGAGAAAAAGAAGGAGCAGGAGAGAGAAGAGCTGTGGAAGAGGCTGGACGAGCTGAAGATCTCCAAGAGCCAGAACAACAGCCATGACATTCTGATATCAGAGAACAGCAACAATAACAACAACCAATCAGAGGAGCAGAACAGCTCGGCCATAACCGCTACACACGGCGTCAGCACACACACACACTATACTGACCACTGTGCCAAATGACACAGGGACCACCCGTCAGATTGAAACCAGCAGCACTCTGTCGCAGAGATGTGGACGTTTCAACTGAAAATGCTCTCTATAGATCTACATAGACCAACTTTATTGATGAAAATGAAATATTTTAGTTATGTAAGTCTATTTTTGGATGTTAAGTGCAGTCATGGTATTTCGTATATTAAAACTTCACTCACAGATAGACGTGTGCCGTCATACATTATTACAGTGGACGATACTGCCTTCCATTCTGGAGGAGTCCATTTTTGAGCTCTCTTCTCGCTCTAAGATAAATCCTGCAGCATCAGGAATTAAAGAATTATGAAATTGGGACATTCTTTTCACGTGGTCTGATTCAGAGAGTGACGTGTGTGCAACAGCATGTTGTTAATGTCACACTGAATTATCGATGAGCGTGCATGCTGGTATGTACACGTGGGCCTATAAGAACGAAAACAAATCAGTGATATAACGAGAGCTGGAATTTAATGATACGTCAATAAGAGCTATGTGGGATATTTCGAATTCTTCAGTCAATTAAAATCCAAAAATGCCATAGCAACTGTTACACTCTGCTACTGTGTAGTTATGATACGGTTTTGACCAGACAGAGCAGGATTAATGATGTCGACTCATATTGATGCTTGTTGTAAATTGATCTTTGCATAATACTCGCGCAAGGTGTTTTCCTGAACCAGACATTTTAAAGGAGCAGTTTGTAATTGAAAAGTTTTCTCCCAAATGCAAAGATAATGTCAATAAAATAAAGCCTTCTCCTTCACTACAATTACCCCCATTCATCTGTTGACACTACTGCATCTGTTTTCTAGTTTTTTGGGGGGTAGCGGGGGTGATTTGGTTTGGGACAGAGCTACTTTTAATTTAAAACTTGAAGTGAACTCCTTCCACAGTAACATTGCAGTCACTATTTCCCTGAATTATTTTTCATTATATGACTAGTACAGGTCTAGATGTTTTTCTGCGAGTCACAGTGACTCTAGCCAGTCCTTCTGTCTGTCAGGCATTAGCTGCATGCTGATTAAGTAAACAATAAAAGCCTTGAGGGCCTGCTTCTGTATGAAAATAATAAACAACAAGATGGAGCCTGACGTTAAAATGGACATCTCAAAGTCATTTGTTCCTCCTATACCACAGCCATTTGCCAACACAAACATTTTCTTATGTTATGAAATAATGTCACACTGTGGTGTAGTTGGTAGTGCAGCTTCATCATGAGGTCACATTACGTTATGAGTGGACTTTCTCATGCTCTCCTGTTTCTCTCTGGATTTTCTCTGCACTCTTCTGTTTCCTCCAGCATCCCAAACACATGCCAGGATGTTGATTGACAATAATATATTGCCGCTAGGTATGAGTGTGTGTGTGTGAGTGTGTGTGTGTGTGTGCGTGTGCGTTTGCTGGACTGGCGTCTGATCCCGTGGTGTATTCCTTCCTCACAGCCAGTGATACTAAGTAGATCTGGAACCAATTCAAGAATAAATGTCACGTGGTTATAAACGTATAAAGTGTGGCTTTCTTTCAGTCAGTGGGATGTGGTAGCTTATTGGTGAGGGCATTGCACTACTGACCAGAAGGTTATGGGTTTGAATCCCAGGTCCACCAAGCTGCAAGGCCCTTAACCCTTAATTTCTCAGTTGTATAAAATGAGATAAAAGCCACTCTGGATAGAGATTGCTGTAAATGTGGGTTACATTTACACCACATGTTAAATATTTAATTTATTTCAGTTCCAGTTTCCCTTTGGGGAAAGACATAAAATCTTTAACTCATCAACACATTAAAGACCATGCTTTTGTGTTCTGAATATATCAATCCAGCATTCCCTGTTATTAATAGACTTAACTTTCCATCAGACTAAGATGATTGAACACTGTGGAGGCACCAAGCGTGTACTTTTCACGTTAAGAGCACAGTGACCGTTAGAGTGAGTCATTGATTTACACACAGAGTTCATCAGGTTAAGAATCTGAAACCAAGGGTGTGTTCCAATACTGTTTTGAAAACGCCTTTGTCGACTTCCTCTCTCTTTTTCCCATCAATTGACTGAACCATTTCACTCAGCTGTATGTGAGGTTTGTTTGTCAAGTCGGCATCGATGCAGACTTCAGTAGCACGTTACCCAGAATGCAGTGTAAACACAATGTGGGTGTGAACAGGAACAATAACATTGCTTAGCTTTGGCAAATCATAGCAGTCTTAGACTAGAACTTCGACCATTATAAGAAACATCGCAAGTATGAAAACTCACCAAATCTGCTATGAAACACAACAAGGTTCGTTGTGATTTCTAATACGTCTTATTGTCTCTGTTACCCATAATACACTGCAAACATGTAAACTCTTTGTCTGTAATATATAGCTAGAGATTGTTTCTGATCAGTCAACCCCAGCATTCTGAGCCCATCACATCCCAGACCAATATGAAAGAATATCCAGAATGTCATATTTTTCTAATACATTTATAGTACATTTATTTTAATGAAATGTTTCTGGCAGTTCAGTTTCTGTTACCAATTATGTTATAGCAGCTAAAAACAGTTATTAACACAAAGCCCTCTCGTGACAAAGAACTTTCCCACGTCCAAAAATTTAGTTACAGTTTTAGTGGTTAGAATGTTTACTTCACACTTCCAGGGTTAGGGGGTCAATACCCACCTCCGCCCTGTGTGCACTAGTTTGCACATCCTCCCCGTGCTTTGAGAGTTTTCTCACCTAGTACACAAACATGCACTGTAGGTGGATTGGCATCACTAAATTGTCTGTAGTGAGTGAGATTGTGTCCAGGGGTTCCCTGCCTGGTGCTCTGAGCCTTCTGGAACTGTGTGAGAGAGAGAGAGAGAGAGAGAGAGAGAGAGAGAGAGAGAGAGAGAGCGAGAGCGAGAGAGAGAGAGAGAGAGTTTTTTAATAAAAACAGTGTGCGTAAAAGCAAACTCCATTTAATTTTATTTGTATAGCACATTGACACTGTCCAAAGCAGCTTTACAAAATATAGAAGAACAATAACAAAGGTTTAAAATTAAATTAATATTCATCCCTAATGAGCAAGCCTGAGGCACTGGTGGCAAGGGAAACTCCCTGATAATATGAGGAAGAAACCTTGAGAGGAACCAGACTCAAAAGGAAACCCATCCTCATCTGGGTGACACCAAAGATGAGATTCTAAATAATGTCCTTTCTACAACTGAATATAATCAAGTAGAGTTATGTAACCAAGAGCAACTAAGCAACTTATAGGTCAGAGTAATTTCTGAATTTATTATAGATTTAACATAAAAGCAGAGCTTTGTATTTTCACAAGGATTATGGTATGTTTCTAAGGCCAGTTCCATCTATATATGAATTTAAAGCCAACAGTTTTTCTTCCTCCCCAGTGCCTGTTGCTGCAACTGAGCTTGAAAGACTCTGTTTCTTGGGTTGAGTGTAAAATATAGCAGACATGATTACAGCTAGGCCACAAAGTTTACAGCTACAGACAAAAGCTGAAGCTTTACATATAGACATGAGTTTCTAAAATTGTGCTCAGATCTAAAATTATTGGCACTTCTGTGAAAATATTCTGTAAATCTTCTAAAAAAAAAAAAAAAAAAGGGTCATCCTACAGAATGGACAGTGAAGTAGGAGTCTGAGCTGAGGAGGAGGAGGAGAAGGAGAAGCCTTTATTTATCACCTATACATTACAGCAAGATTATTTTGTGTCATATCTCAGCTTGTTAGGAAGCTGAGGTCAGAGCGCCTGTGGAGTTAATAGGGTTAAGGGTCCATGACCTTCTGAGCAGTAAGCCAGAGCCTTAGCCTTTGAGCCACCACAGTCCCTAATAGTAGTGGCATAGACTCGTTTTTGTTGTTTTAAGTCGAAGGATTTAATAAAGCTCTGTTTATAACTCCACACCGCTGTCTTTGTTGTACTATTTTTCCTTTAGTTGACCTGAATAAAGTGAAATATTTAATTTTTTACATTGTATTGTTGTTCATAAGGACTTCTACATTTACATTGTGCGCGTGTGTGTGTGTGTGTGTGTTTGACTCTCAAACAGCCTGCTAAACCTTCGCTAAGACCTGAGTCAGTTTTGAAATGCGTAGGCGAAAGTGGATTTCTTGAGGTGCATTTTCTTTGAAATTGTCCCCTAAATGACTTCCTTCATTAGAAAACAATAAAATAGAACTTCACAGGAACGGAAACTGTTTTTATTGAAACGGCACAAAATATTCCCGTTCTGAAATTTTGATAAAAGTTTAAAGATGTAAAGAAATGCAAAAAATATGACGCTCTGTTTTTAACATCCAGATTTTATTAATTTGCTTAAATGTCAGCAGACAAACAGGGACACCAGACCACGACCACTGTCTTCTTCAGGTGGACACGTCTGTCTTCATCCTCACATCCTTCATCATCCTCACTTCTTCAAGTCACAGACCCAGATTTGCTTCATGTTAATACTGTGATTTAGTCAGTAGCTGCCTCTGGATCTGAAGAGGAAGCAGTGAGGAGGAGTATTACAGTATATTCATCATTTATGTTACAACAATTTTCTAAATAATAATAAAGGTTAATGAATAAAGCAAGAATTCTGCTGCTACAGGATGTCTTTTTTTTTTTTTGTAAATCCTTCACTAGCTTCTCCGCCTCATGACCACTGTTCCTTGAATAGATTCCTGGTGAGAATTTCCTAAAGATGACTGGAGCAAAAAAATCTCTCCTGCCTCTCATATTCGATGCTCTTGGAAGAAATAAAAGAAAGAAATACACAAGTGTTAATTTCTCCATATTCCTAATATGATCATAAGACTGGTGTATCTCAGTGATACATAATAATACGATACGTAATAATATAATATGTAATACATAATAACACAATGATACGTAATAATCAGTAATAATTTCTAACACTTTTTTTTCATTTCCATGTGTTTATCACTTCACTACACACACACACACACACACCAGGAGGTCTGTGGGTGGATGCTGTCTCATTCCCCCCATGGCTGCTCTTTCTCTGCTGCGTCATTAACATCGTCCTCATTAACTTACATCACCACAGAGCTGGAAGCGAGTCTCATCCTCATCCTGTCTCACCGCCTGGGGATGAGTGTTAGAAGCCCTTCATTGTTCCCAGCCTCATTAGTGTACTCTGTATAAGATGAGGAAAGGAGTTTGGATGTTTTGCACTGGAGAGTAAAGGAGCTCTCTATACTGACCTGCTTGCTGCTATGAGGAGGGGAAGCTATGATGAAGTTTCTAATGAAATACAACCGGTGAGTGATTTATGCAACTGTATGCAACTTTAAACATCCGGTCTTCTCAGATGATTTCAATTCTGTAACCCTCTGATGATCGATCCAGAAATACTTGAGTGCACCTTATAAATAGACTGTGTTCACAAAATAGAATCACTTTCCATGCGTAATTATCTTCCTTTAATGCCTTACAGTGTGTACAGCTACTGTTTAAAATAGCTCTATGTTTATTACTGCAGTTTAAAACCGCAGAATATTTCAATTGAGCGATCATCTTGATGGAAATGGTGGTGATGATGATGATGATGATGATGATAAGTCAGTGTGATCCTAATATCAGCCAAGTGATCAAGCAATCAGTGTGTGACTAATATTTCTGCATGCTTGTATTTTAGCTTTCCAAATAAGACATAAAATAGGAATTTAATGACCGTTATATTTGTCGTAATTAACAGTATAAGCACAGTTGCGTATTTTTAAAGATGACTAAAAATGAGCCTATGACTGGAGCAGCATTCTCATGAACATTTTCTAACATGAAGAGCTGGATATTTCTTATTCTTGAGATAGAGGTGGATGGATGATGGATGAAACTGTCACACCAACTCAGGAATATTTTTAAAAACATATCATCATAGTAACATCATACGCTTCATATGTAAGGAATAAACCAAGACGAGAAGTAAGGCTTATAGGAAAATCGTTCACAGCAGGCTGGTTGAGGAGTGAATTCTGTGTGTTACCACACACGTGCATTATTTTCCACTTAAAGCAAACCCTGAAGTGTTTTAGTCCTCTTAATGCACAGTGATACAATAAAAACATAATAAAGAACAATATTTATTTTTATGCGGCACGGTGGCTTAGTGGTTAGCATGTTTGCCTCACACCTCCAGTGTCCTGGGTTCGAGTGTGTGGTGTCCCCGCTCACTGTCTGTTCTCCCCGTGCTTGGTGGGTTTCCTCCGGGTGCTCCGGTTTCCTCCCACAGTCCAATGACATGCTTCTAGGCTGATTGGAGTCTCTAAATTGTCCGTAGTGTGTGACTGCATGAGTGTATGAGAGTGTGTGTGCCCTGCGATGGGTTGGCACTCCGTCCATGTGTATCCTTGATGCTCGATGACGCCTGAGTTAGGCACAGGCTCCCCGTGACCCGAGAATAGATCGGATAAGTGGTAGACAATGGAAAAAAAAAAAAGCATCCTCTTAACAATAAACCTAGTGGTAGATTAAATAAATAAAACCTTACAGAAAACTTCACTAGAACAATAATTATTTGTTAAATAATATTTGTTTTAAATCTGTTATTACTCCTTCTAGATTATGTGACAATGAGCTTATAAGGGATTGAGCTCTTACTATATAACCATTCATTTGCCTTGCAGAAGGAAAGCATGTGTCTGAAAACTAATCAACACTTTCAGAGCAGTTTTCAGAATTCAAGAGTGCTTCAGAATGAATTCATGTATGAAACAAAAATGCAAACGCAAATGCAAATTCAACAGCAAAAATAAAAGCCTGGTAGAGTTTGGAAATTCCACCATGAATACACAGAATGTTCAACTGTTAAACTGTTCTACCATAACCTCGTCCTGGTGCGTATAACACACGATCCGTCTATCCCAATCTGACCTGTATTTTTTCTCCACTACAACCTTTAGTATGTGACCATAAAGTTACTGATGACAAGAAGAACAAACAGAGTGTGTTCATGGTGTCTCTGTAGTTTCCTCTGCCTCCCACTAGGCTTCTAGGTCATGTTTAGCACCAATATGCTGTTGTTAATTCCCGACTACTGTGTTTTTTTGTCGCTTGACCCACTTCTCTGGCTGATATAATCACAACCAAAATCCAAAACTCTGATTTTAAAGTCATTAAAGCAGAGTGCTGTCTATATTTCTATTTCAGGATTTGGGCTTTATAAACATTATAGCAAATGCTTAATTATTATTACGTATTTATTTATTTTAGGTTTTTAACCTAGGCTGAGGTCATTTTTATGGCACATTAAGGAGTTTATTACTGGATGATCATGTAGGAATAAATCTACTGGTTATAGGTCTGGAATTATTCATCATGTCTTACTTAACATCATGTGTTTTTTTGCTAAAATCATGTATAAAGTAGAGTTAATTATATAAACCGGTTACCAAATGCTATATATATAAACCATTGCTATTTTGCATTTTAAAAGCATCTTAAGGAGTTAAAGATGTTACTAAATAATTACTTATGTATTGAATTAGTATGATTTTTTTGTGCCCCTAGCAGTCTTAATTACTGAGTAACTGTTCAAGATAACAAAGAAAAGCAGAATGTCATGAAATACACAGTATTCAGTTTTAAAGAACAATGCTGAGAGATCTAGCAACTATGAGAAGTATCACAATGAAGCAAGTTACGCATTGTAGCTTTTTAAATAAAGCACATCCTTAATGATATCTTGTCGTCTGCATGTTTTAACCCTTAACACTAGTTCGGCTGTGAACCAAATGTGAATGACAGAGTATTGTTACTTGAACAAATGAGTGTTGTTTCAATATGAAAGGCTGCCCCAGAATGCATTGGTGCGCATGAAAAGTCCTCATCAGGGACACGCTGTAATCATGCTGTGCGTCTGTGTTTCTCGTTCAGCATCAATTTAATGATTTGCCTTGACCTATACAAAAACAAATGGTTTTGTTGGTCAAAAAAAAGGAAGGGACTTTAGACAGAAGTGGGCAGTAATGTGCTATCTCTGAAAAGATCCACTTCACACACAATGTATACATGCATGTGAGAATGTCTGATATATCTAAATTAATCACAGACACCTTACAAGCTACAGGAGATCACTAGATATTCACAAGAATACAAGTGTCATAAAAGTCACAAAAAATTGTTTGATTGTTACATTATGATGTGTTGAATTAGGGAAACAGTGTGTTACTACATGTGCTACAGTCTTGGATTATTTAGAACCAACAGTAACAGTTTTCTCTTTTTTTTCAGCACTTGCGCAGTCTGGCTCGGAGAAGACGATCAGCACCGAGTGTTGTGTTTGGGAAGACTCTGGGAATGTATTGGCCCTCCATTAGGTAGGAACTAATTCCTCCAAGTCTGCATAATGCTGAATCACTGGGCAGAGGTAGCTCAAGTGG
Source organism: Hemibagrus guttatus (assembly GCA_033459395.1). Lineage (NCBI taxonomy): Eukaryota > Metazoa > Chordata > Actinopteri > Siluriformes > Bagridae > Hemibagrus > Hemibagrus guttatus. The sequence continues at coordinate 11,567,457 of JAUCMX010000019.1, forward strand.
TTAATATTCTGGGCTGTTGATCAGAGGTTTGGGGTTCAAGCTGCCACCATTGGGCCCCTGAGCAAGGTACTTAACCCTCACTGCTCCAGGGGCACTGTATCATGGCTGACCCTGCACTCTGACCCCGACTTCCTAAGTGGGGATATGCGAAGAAAAAATTTCACTGTAATGTAATGTATATGTAACAAAATAAAGTCTTCTTTCATTTTAATGACATTTTGTTAGAAGCATTTTGATTTCTGATTATAAAGCAATTATGCTCATGGACATGTGGTTATCCTAACACACTTCTCTGAGAAAGTGTGCGTGTTATTTACTTAAAACTTTGAAAAATAGAACCAAAAAGATAGAACGTCTACTGAATACAGCTCTACCGTAAGCACAGAGGTGCACCAAAGCAAGAAACTGTAGAGGTTATTTAAATATCTACATAGAGAAAACTGGATTTTAAGCTTTATTGTGGATGGTCTACAGGGTAATTAATATTGTTTAAATTTGCAGACATATCAGTGACAACATGATGTAATTAAGGCCTTCACACACTCATCATCTACATTAGAAAATATCTTGCATCTAAGACAGTTGTGGTTCATGCATGGTCTTTAGACAAATATTCATTTTCATAAGGTCCTCATTCACAGCTCTATACATTTTAAATACTAATTACTACTACTGTTTTGAGTGACCAGTCATTTTAAAATCATTTTAACAATCATGTTGTTATTTGACAGATTATTACACCCAGTGGTCAAAATTGGGAACTGCAGCAAGTGCTAAAAGTGGTCTACTGGGGCAGCAATGATGTTACCCCATGCCTGGGGAGGAACTGAGAATGGGACAGTTGATGACATGGTTGCCATAGTGGAAAATTTTAAGCATGTTTATGGCCTTCTAGATCTTAGCAAATAATCTAAATTAAATCTAATAATTTTTTCACAAGGCAAAGTGCATATAGTGTGTCCATTACATTCGGAACCATTTCTGTTGTAAGAGATTTCAAAGATTTAGGAGTGGGAAATGGGGATTCGAGTCGAAAACATACATAAGAAATGAATTTATGTGTTTTTTGAGATATAGTTCAGTTGGAAATTTTGCTGAAACCTGGCAACCCTGTTTATTGACATTAGTTCTACAGGGAAAACACCTCCTTTATCAAACATGGTTAAACAAATATATATGTCAAACGCTGCTAGATTGTATCTTATTGACTCTCTCTTATTACCTTTTATTGGGTTACTGTAAAAGTCATTAGATGGTAGCATACATCAAAAGTCAAGTGTTTTAGTCTTTGTTTGATCATTATTAATATTGTCCTGTTCCAATAACATCTATGGTCACGAGCCGCTCCTGGAAATGTGTGTGATGTGTGTGATGCTGTATCATGCAGGGAGGAGTGTGTGCCTGCAATCGTGATAGATCAGTGTCCGTTTGTGCTCGGGCTGAGCAGTGAGGACTCGGAGCTCATCCTGGATGATACAGTGCAGCTCAAGGAGGGACCGAAGACGAGTGAGAGACATGTATTCCTTTTCAGTGACGTGTTGGTCATCGCTAAGCTCAAGTAAGACTGCAACACAGATACACATATACTGTACAGTCAGTTAAAATGACTGCAAGTGACAAACTTGTTCCATTTATCCATAATGACCCCAGCACCTCAATTCAGTGCAAATCTATACACACCTCTCTCCAGAGTCTGCTATATGCGCACTTATTATATACAAGTAGTCACTTAGCAAGTCAGATTCCTAAATGCGTCTCTGGTTTGATATCTGATTGTTGTGTAAGATTTTTTCAGCTGTTTTGTCTTCTTTTTGTACTGTTATCAGCTCTAAAAGTACACCCACTTTAGTCCACGGAGGTCTTGTTCATCTGTTTTGTCACAGCTGATTTTAAAATGCGATAACTTCACAGTATGTTTCGGTTTGCGTTACAGAGGTGTTTATCTACTCACAGCTTGCTTAAAGATAAAAGTACATCTTCATAAAATAAATGAAACTAGAGAAGCTATTTGCTAATGTTCCATAATTGCATGTGTTGCATGCCTAGGAGTGTTATATCAGTCCCTCCAGGATTTTTCAGATTTCTTTTTGTGATTGTTGTGTCCCAAAATGCTTACTTTTGCAGCTTTTTTCCACCACTTTTTTCTTTTTGCAGAAATGAATTGAAATTGTTGAAATTGTAAACACAGTGAAAATGTTATTACTTTGTGTGCTAGCTGTACTTTAATGCACATGAGTAGAAGAGGGCTTTGGATAAATCCGTATTGTAATAAAGTCACACATCATGTCTTGGCCCACATTTGCTAAAGAAAAAAATTGCAGTAATTAAAAAAAAAAAATCCTCAGAATATCACAAAGTTTGCTTGAATTTGCATTGATTTCTGTGATTGCACAGAAGGACTGTTATATTATCACTCCATATAAACAGATTAAAAATGTGTTATTGTTGAGATAATAAGATGAAGTTCACTATGAGGAGAGTCCAAAAGCATGCCAGTGCTTACAGTGTAACAGTCAAAGGTTAAAACGTTATAAAGTTTTCAGGCACTGAAGTCTCCAGGGTAGAGGACTGTTTGTTTTCCTGTTTCTCGCTTTCTCTGTATTAATATCTTCAAGCGAGAGAAAAAAGAGAAGCTGGTTATAGGAAGTAACTTGTTTCATGGACATTCTACAACATCAAAAATAATTAGAAACGTTTAAAACATCCCCACATGTTTGCTTACAAATGAAACAGTGACAATTTTTAAAAAAAGAGGAATAGAAAAGAATGGCATGTGCTGTTACTGTGAAATAATGAACTTCATTACAATATGAAGTCTTGTAACATTACAACACACTGTCTTGGGTTGTTTTTCTGTAGCAGCACCTTAAATATTATTATGATATTTAGATATTAATACATATTAAGAAAACTGTTCACTAATAATGAACTCATGATGAAAATAATTCTCCTCTTCACTTCTTCGTCTTCAGATCCAGAGGCAGCTACAGACTAAAACACAGAATTAACCTGGAGCAGCTTTGGGTCTGTGACTTTAGAAGTGAGGATGATGAAGGATGTGAGGATGAAGACAGACGTGCCCATGTGAAGAAAACGATCATTCTGGCCTGGTCTGTCTCTCTCTGTCTATTGACATTTAGGTGAGTTGATCAAATTTGGATTTTAAAAACAGACTGTAAATCCTTGAGCTGGACAATGTTAATTTTTTGTGTCTTTTTATGAAAGAAGTTCACACAGAGAATAAAACGCCATCATTAATATCAATAAGTTCGGGGTTTTATTTAGTAATGTTTACACACCTTTTAGTTATTGAACTTTTTCCGACTTTTCTAAATGGGAATATTTTATGCCATTTCACTGAAAACAATTTCCATTTCTGTGAAGTTCAATATTATTGTTTTTTAAAAAAAGACGTCATTTTGGGGGACAATTTCACAGAATCGTACCTCAGAAATCGCCTACGCACTTTAAAACTGACTCAGACTTTAATCAAAGTTTTTCAGACTGTGCACCGGAAACAGACTGTTTGAGAGACAAAAATAGACATACCCCACACACACACACACACACACACACACACACACACACACTTCATCCTAAACACCATTATATAGTATTTACCAGTATATTTGGAACACCTTATGAACAACAAACCAGTGTCAGAAAAAAATATTTCACTTTGAGGAACCTGTGAAATGAATTAACTGAAAATGTGAGATTAATATATGGAGTAACTGGATGGAAATGGCATCACATTTGGGGGAAATTTATAGACGTTTGTTGAATAGTGTGCCTTTTAATTTTAGTGTGCCTACTTTAACATCACTGTTATAAATTCATGGCCTGATTAATTTAACCTGAGTGAAAGTGAATACACCAAATTTGGGGATTTTCTTGCTGAGCTGCACATCCGGTTTTGTGACAAATTGCTAATTTTGTTTGCTTGTTTAAACTGTATTTTAGTATTGTTATAAAAATCCATGAAAAGATGATTCCATGGTCCTAATTTTCTTTGCCAAGTTTACTGTTATAATAACAGTATAATAACACTCTTCTGGGAAGATTTTTCACAACATGTTGGAGTGTAGCTTTCACAAGATGTTGGTCTCATTCAGCCACAAGAACATTATTAAGTTCAGGCCCTGGTGTTTGGTGAGGAGATCTGGAGTCCAGTTCATCACAAAGTGTTCAGTGAGGTTGAGGTCAGGGCTCGAGTTCTTCCACTGGGGCGGTGGTAGCTCAAGTGGTTAAGGCTCTGGGTTGTTGACCAGAAGATCAGGGATTCAAGCCCTAGCACTGCCAAACTGCCACTGTTGGGCCTTTGAGCAAGCCCCCCAACCCACCCTGCTCCAGGGGTGCTGTATCATGGCTGACCTTGCACTCTGACCTCAACCCCCAAGGATGGGATATGAGAAGAAAAGAATTTCACTGTGCAGTAATGTATATGTGACAAATAAAGGCAACTTAACTTAACTCTGTCCTTGGCAAACCATGTGTTCATGGAGCTCGCTTTGTGCACAGGGCATTGTCATGCTGGAACCATTTTGGGCCTCTTAGTTCCAGTTAGGAGAAACTGTAAAGCTACAGCATACAAAGACATCCTGTACAACTGGGTGCTTCCATCTTTGTGAGGACAGTTTGGAAAAAGATCCACATGGGTGTGATGGTCAGGTGTCCACAAACCTTTGGCCATGCAGCTTCTGTTTCTTTCCTTTACACTGGCTAAATATGCTTGGTCTACCAACAAATTATAACCAAACTATAATAACGTCATTGCAACCATGTTTGTGATTTCATATTTATGAATATTATTATATCCATATTTTGAACATGTTTATGAGGTCAAATGAGGATTTGTTGGGTCATGAAAAATTAATTACTGCCCACTGACCATGCATGTGTTGTTGAATGGATAGTAAAAGCTGAATAGGAAGTAAAAAAAAAAAAAAAAAAAAAACCTGAATGGGAACTGAAATTGATCTAAATGAATTTGTCAGAGCCAATCTGTAGTGTTTGTTACTTTATATTAAAACCAAGCTTGCATTAACCTACAAAAGTCTCTATTCAGATGTCATATTTTACCATGTCACCTGGCTCTCTCTTTATCAGTGCCATAAATGTACACAAGAAATGAATGGCCTGTTGGTTTGTCAGCTTGCTCAGTATAGATAAATGTGTTCTTGATCTTTACCACTTGTTTTAATGATAGTGCCTTTTTTTCTCCACATTTGAACAACTGCCTCTTTAGAGTGTCACAGTTGTGAACGAGAGCTGTGACCAAAAAAAGGGAAGTAAATTCAGGGGAAGCTAAATTTCCTCAAAGACCACAACGTTGCTTTCTGTTACACAAATCTACATTCTGGACTGTTCACATGATCACTGACAGTGCATTCAACGTCACAAGGAAACTCAGAGAGGGAAATCAACCATTTATTGGAAAAAAGAGGGACTTTCGGTAGATACCATCAATGTAGTACTGCAAATGTAAATAGTACTGACATTTTCCAAAGTGATGTTGAAATTAATTTTTTGTGTTTATGCAATACAGGGATAAAAGTGAACTAGTTACATGAATTATCAATTCCAGTTATTATAACTGTCTTGTGTGAGGCATAATTGCTTATATAAATGGTTAACATGTTTGTCTCACAATTCCATGGTTGGGGGTTTGATTCCCGCCTCCACCCTGTGTGCACAGAGTTCGCATGTTCTCCTGGGTTTTTTTTTGGATGACTGGCATCTCTAAATTGTCCACAGTGTGTGAATGTGTGTGTGAGTTTGCCCTGCACTGAGTTGGCACCTCTTTCAGGATATGCCATAAGTCCCCTGGGATAGACTCCAGGCTCACTGTGACCCTACAGGGGAAGTGATACAGAAAATGGATGAATGTTCTTGTTTTTGTTTTCTATATACTGGCAATGTGAAAACTCACTCTATGTTTAAAAAACCCCACTGTTATTTATTGTAGCCTATGAGCTTTTGACAGTTCCTTTCCACAAACACAGTGCATTACAGCTAATTAAAATTATTTATTGGCTGATTTTGTTGTTAATTTATTGAGTTTTGATTGATTTCAATTCAAACGGTGAGTCAATTAAACTACTTACTATACAGATTGAAAGTAAATATATTGTGGGTTGTGATCTAATAAATCACAGAACCCATAGATATGTTTCATGGAACCACCCCAAGGCATAACATGGAGGATCATGATATTTCATATTGTGTCATATTAGTGGAAATCACAACCAGTTATATGCATTAATATCTGAGTTATTACTCATAGTTATTAGCATGCTTCATTGGTGATTTCAACTGAACTGGTTTCATTCTTAATTCAAAAACCTATCAAGTCAAAATCAACGCCAAATTTCTGTCAGTGGAAAGGTCAGGAATAGAAAACTCTATTGCTTTAGATAATTAATAGTTATTAATAGTAATAGAATATTACTTTACACATTCCAAGGTTTGAATAGTTGGATTATGTTCATAAAACAATTCTATACTACGGGGGAAGAATGTGTGTGTGTGTGTGTGTGTGTGTGTGTGTGTTTACATAGTTAGAATAGTTCAACCAAGGAATGTACTTTCATTTATGACTTAACACATTTCACATCTAGCACATGATTTATAATCATCCCACACGACCCACTTTTGCAACTTTCAAAAAAACACAAACAAACACAGTTTACACACATTGCACACGTTCTGTCAGCGCACACGCCTCCTGAAACCCGTCACGTGACCGCTGTGAACTTAATGGCCAGTATTCAGGACTCATACTCATGATAAAATATAGTTTGAGTTAATATTTCATACCAGGAACATACATATTTATAATGAATATAAAATGTAATTCCATAAAATATTTATCACAATGGATGAAAATGCCAGAAAGCTAGAAACATAGACAGACAGACAGACAGCACCACTAGTATGATGAGTAGGAGTGTTTGTGAACACTGTTTGTCAACCTCTGTGACGCTTAATTTCACGTTCCATAGCACCACAGCTGACAATTTACACATGTCCCACCATCTCAATTTTGGTATGCACTTCCTGTTGTCCCATATAAAGCACTAAATACCTTGTCAGGTGCTTGGTCACCACACAGAGAGACTTTCCACCTGTCAACACAGTGTCAGAACGAAAAAGAGGAAGTGGCAGTGTTACCATGATGCTGTTTCCTGTCGTCATGATTTGGAGTTTCCGCCAGTTAAAAAGATGCCACACATGTGCAGCCGGTCCATCAGTGGGTGCAATTTGTGCTTCAGTGTCACATGTGTGAGCTCTGTGGATCAGTAACTCAAACCATGCTGTTATTTTACATGCAGTTCATCTGAAGTTAAAGAACGCTGGTTAGATACTGTTCACAGGTACGTGCCTTTCTCTGATATATTATTATTTTGTTTATTAGCACTATACTTTTTAGCAAATCATGCCTAATATTATTTATATAAAATCAATATGTATGCAATGTGGCCCATTAATCCATGTGGTAACTAACTAACTATATTATTAATACATTTCAGACTAACACTAATAAATCTGATTTCTGATTGAATTTATTTACACAATGATGCGTTGTTTTCTGATCAATATGTTCAAACGTTAGTTTGATGTTATTGTGTTATTTTATGGTATGAAGTGTCACTTTTTTAATGTTTTAATGTTCCTAGTGAGCAAGTAGATACTGGTGCATAGTGTAGCTAGTTAGGTTTTTCACTTTTTATTCAGATTTATTTAGATATTTTTGCTTGTGGCCAATGACAAAATAGTAACATAAAACTCAACTATAATACACACAATATCCTTTAATGCAAAGTATCCTTCACTGTACAAAGTTGTACAGGAAAGTTACTGAGAGGAAAGGTCACAGCATTTACAATATGGTATTCGGTCCTTACCTTTAGCATTTAACCTGATTTTACTTCTCTGTAACTAACATTCTACTGGCTGCATCACTCTTCACACTTCACACAAATTATCACTTGTAGTTTTCTCTTCGTCATCATCAGTGTCAGATAGATTTTGTGTGATTGTCTATTACTTTACTTAAATGTAACTGCAAGACAGTTACAACGACAACAATATTTTGTCTTTGATAACAGGAACATTCCTGTTATCAGTGTTTTCCTCAGTAGAGAGTTAAACGGGATTTTACCACTAACCACACTGCATACGATTACAGGAAAATTACAGAGGCTAGGACGAGGACCGCTACGATTTCACCACCGCCAAGTGTCCTCATGAAGGTCTTGAGCAGCACCACTACAGTACGTGCAAGTTTCTATTGAGTTTAACTTGGAACTTTGTAGAGTTTTTACATGTTGGATTTTAAACTTCCCTATTAAGCATTCATGAGTGTAATTCTGTGGCTCTGTACTTGTGTGGTGTGTTGCAGAATAAAGCTCTAACTGGAGGAGGAATGGAGGACAGTGTCATTGACCTGCAAGTTAATGTGAGTATTGATTGTTCTACACTGTTTTAAAATATAACATTAACTAAAGCAGCCAGTTTGATTTTATATATATATATATAAAAGACTGGTGGGTGTGGTGGGAATGTACAGTAACATGACTCCAGTGTGGTTATTGGGGTGTGTATGGTGTTGGCTTGTGTACTCTATGTTGCCAAACACTCACTTCTTGCTGTTTTCCAGGCTCTCCATGACAACGGCAACGTCTCCTCCCTGCAGTGCAAGACAGAGCCGGGGATTGGTGAGTTCAAACTCAATTCAAAAAGGGCGGTTTCTGACCACAAGTGTGGTTAGGAGCCATCCAGAATGTAGCAGTGGCATTGAGTGAGGGAGAATCAGAAGGAGGAGGTAGTAGAGTTGGGAGAAAAAGAAGAAAGAAAAACTCAGAGAGAGAAAGAGAGAGCAAGAGAGACAGAGAGAGACTTTTTTTTTGTTTTACGTTACAGCTGAAGCTCTAATTCATTGCTGTGCAGTCTCAAGTACACACTGTTAGTCTCACTCTGTTTCAGTCTGCTATATTCATGCCAACTCCCCCTTTCAATCTGACTCATAATCATGTGCTGATTTATTTTTGACTTTAGCAGAACATGATGGTGGTAAGAAGGGCCTGTTCTCCAAGCTGATGAGAAGAGACACGCAGACAAGCATATCCACAAGGCCAGGACACAAGACAAGCCAGCTGTTTGGTCAGCCTCTCCCCGAAGACGCTAAAATCCCCAAACCCATTGCTGTATGTCTCTCTTCTTCTTAATTATTACATTATTAACTAACGACTTGTAGTGCTTCTTAACTGTTATAGTTACAGTTGACAAACAGCTTGTTTCATGTGCTTGTTATCATTAACCTTTAAAACAGCTTTCTATAGAAATGACATTATAAAAGTCTGCAGAGAACTACATTGTCATAAATAAGCTGATTCTCTCACACGTGTGTAAAATCTAAGAGCTAATCAATAGGAAGTGTTCAATGAGATAGAGTGCCAGTGAGGTTTTCAGCTTTAGCAAATCTCATGTTAACATCTCTATCTCAGTTTAAACAAAAAAACTCAACAACAAAAAAAAAGTACAATCTCAAGCTGTCACGAAAGGATTTTTTTTTTTTTTTTTCTCTTATGACAACTTACATTTGTGTGACATCTTCATCTCTGTCCATTCAGGAGCTTCTTGTGCTGTTGTTGAGGAAAGGTCCAGATACAGAGGGAGTTTTCCGGAAAGCTTGTAACAGCAAAAACCTGAATGCTGTCCGTGATCAACTCAACTCTGGGGTTACGGTGGACTTGGAGGCATTGCCTGTGACTCTGCTGGTTGGACTGTTAAAGGTAAACATGCTGTTCTTATTGCAGCATACCATTTACATTTACATTGTCATGATCATCCCCTGAATATCTCAGTTTTTACTCAGGCAAAGTATCAGGATCCTTCAGTAATGTAGATGTGTAAAATGATTAACTGTATTTAATGTGTTGCTCTGTGATCCAGGAAGCTTGGTATTTTATGATGTGGCAGGATAGACTCACTTCCAACACAATTAGCAAAATATCAGTCATATAAGTCAGAAAAAATTAATAATACTGATGTCACTCTATTGGCAGATGTTCCTGAGGGAGCTTCCAGGAAGTCTGCTGGTGATTGAACGCTATGCAGAGTGGATAAAAGCACTGGAAAAAGAAAAGGAAGAGGAGAGATGTGATGAATTGATAAGGTGAGCAGAGAGTAAAAAGAAAGAGAAAGAAAGAAAGCAAGCTCTGGGGACAGCTAGGTGCTTTTTTATTTCAAGAAAGCACCTAACTTCACTGGCTCAAAACTAAAAGAGGAATAGAAAGCATGGTTTTCAGTGGACTTTTCTTTTTGAAAAAGGGAACAACTGAATGTCAAAATGTCAGCTTGTTAATTTGGCGGGATACTACTTCTGCTTTTGGAGTAGAATGAGACAGAGCTTGGTAAAATAAATAAATAAATAAAACAGCACCAACTGATTTATTTTTCTTCCTCTTTTTTTGCCTGCTCTGTGTTTAGGATTGTTTCCAAACTCCCTGAAGCCAACAGGGTCCTGCTGCAGAACCTGCTCTGTTTGCTGTACCACATAATCCAGCAAACAGAGAAGAACAAAATGGATTCCAGAAACTTGGCTATCTGTATTGGACCAACTCTGCTACAGCCCAGCAGCCAGCCTCTGGATGTCACCACAGTCGAGAAGGTTAGACACCTATCATCTAACTCTTACTCATAAAGATCAAAGTGTGGTTTGTCGATGCATGATAAACCACAGCATTCTAGTTTTTACCAGGCAAATATTTTTGTTTTTCCTTATGTATGATTGCGAGTATGAGCTAAAACAGTTTTAAAAAACAAACACCGAGGAAAAAATCTGAAGAAGAAAACAGATGCACAGAATTTTCACATTGACATATCTGTATCAGACATGCATTAGATCTATATCAGAACTGCCCAAAAATTACCCATGAACTAACAGAGTGGGACAATTTTTGCAGCACTGCATTGAGACTGTTTAGAAGGAACAAGACAATCACATTTCTAGTCAACTATGTCTAAACACCTTACATACCCTTATAGGGCTCTAAAATAGGTGGATAAACCAGCTAGACACTCAGAGTATCAGTTGTAGTTAAAAGGATTACATTACAGAGGAAGTATAAGCTTTAATCAAAACTGACAAAACTGTTAATGCAAGGATTTTTACTAGGCACTTTATTATTCACAAATTTGTTATAGGTTAGCATCTGTGTCTTTCAAATGGTGGACAAAATAGGGTAAAAAAAAAAAACTCTTCATGGTTAAATGATGTTTACCTCAGAGCTGTAGGGAAACTCCCCAAAACACTGCTGTAAAACTAGGTTACACTGATAGGTCATGCTGTATTTATATCCTTAACATCATAAATGTCATTTTGCATTTCAGATTACAAACTTAACGCAGTTCCTGATTGAAAATTGTTGTAAAATCTTTGGGAAAAATATCCTGACTTTGCTTGGAGATCCAGAAGTAGAGCTGGGACAGACCTCAGGTACAGAAAAACAAGCTGATAAATCATAGTTCACGTAGGGCCAGATTCTGAGAGTTTCCTTTTTTTTTTTTAAATTCTTAATCTCCTATTATTTTTTGCATTTAAACAACACTTTATGATTTTACTACAGAAATAAGAGACACCAAAATACATGAGGGTCTTAGTAACAAAATTAAACTCCATGTGTCATTTGTAACATATATATATGTGTCAGTTTCAATCATGAAATGACGTACTCTTATTCAACTTGAGATTTATTCAAGAACACATAAAGCATCCTCTAAGTTATAATGCAACTTTCTTTTTTTACAGATACGAAGTCTTCACACCAGCGTGATTCAGCATATGACAGCACCGATGGAGACAGTGGAGAGGCGACAGGACACACACAACAAGCATGTCCTCACATCCAAATCCAGTGTTCAGTCAATCATTCGCACTCCTCAGATGACATTTTTGAGACTTTCACCAAGCCTTTTGACCGGCGCAGCTCAGAGCCTGCCATCTTTTCCTCAGCTGTTGTGAAGGACCTCCGATTTCTGGCACGGAGTCACGATGACTGTTCTTCTGCTAAAGAGTATGAAGAACAGACGCTAAAGAAGCAAAATTCTGATGACTCATTTTTACAAGCACAGAGGACAAAATTGCAACCTTTGCTGAGAAAAGCGACCGGCAGTCTAAACCTTGAAGTACCAGCTATCACCAAAACCTCCTCCTTCTCCTCATGCTCTCTGGAAAGCACTAACTCAAACACATCAGAAACTTCAGTTTTTGTGAACTCTCCCATGCCATCACCATCCAGCCCTCGGAAAATACAACCTGAGAGACACACGTCTCTTAACATAAAATCCAAAACGGACACAAATTCAAGGCGTTCATTTACATTTAAGCGAGCCAAAAGCCTGGGAAGTTTCTCCATTAACAGGGGAAGTGGCAAGAAAACGGAGGCACAACAAGAGGGCACTTTTCCATGTGGAACATTGCAGGAGGACTCTCAGAATGAGGCAGAGCTTCCCGATGAGCCAGTGAGGCGCCAAAGGCCACTCTCTGCCATAGAGGTCTTTGATCATGTGGACAGACGAGACCCTGGCAGTCCACCATCCTACCAACAGGCTCTCATTTCCGGAGTCCTTCCTGCACCTCCGAAATACCGTTCCATGACTGTCCATGATGCCAGAGAGCTGGGGCAAAGATCTCGGCCCATCTCTATGAACGATTACATCCTGGACGCTTCTCCTGTTAGCCAAGCTTTGGACAATTTTAACTTCCCAAACGATAGTTTAGTCACACCTCAGCAAAGCTCATTCAGGCAGCGGGCCATGTCTGAGTCGGTAGGCTGCACCAGGATTGAAAAGCACAGTCGTCGGTGCAGTCAGCCTGTGTTCGAGGAGCTCTCATTTGCAAAGGAGTCATATGTGTAAATTAGTACTTGGCTTTTTGTTGTTTTCACAATGCACTTGTTAGACTGAGACATTCTCTGTAAGGCAGTGTCATTTTTCTGTTTCTAAAAGCTATTTAATATGCTAATGTAAAAATAATAATCACCAGTGTGAAGCTATGTTTATGTAAATATATACCAATATGTAAATAGAATAGCCTATTAAAGGGAATGGTTTGGCAAAATCAATTATTTACTTTTGCACTGGAGCTAAAAGGCTAATAATGCTAACAAGTAAGAGACATCTGTTTCACCAAAAATAAACAGCTGCCTCAAATCACATCAATAACGTCAGCAGAACTTTGTATAGCTGAACACTGTAATGTTATGGTGGCAGCCATCTTGAAAGGCAAATCTCTTTAGTTTAACAAAACCATAGCACATTTGAGCATGTGTTTGTAGAAAAGAAACCAGGTCAGCTGTGCTGTTAGATTTGTGGCTCAGGTTCAAAACTAAAGAACCAAATGTCAACACCAATCATGTCTTGGCTGATTGACTACATTTGCACAAATGTGTGTATATTTTGTTTTAACCTTACTATTCCAGAATGTTTGACTAAAGAGTTTATTCTTAGTTTTCAGCCTCTGGCACGTTCATAATGACACTTGTAAATTAGATATATACTTGTTTGTGTGTATGTGTATTATATATGTTATTATCTCACTTTTCTTCACTACAATAAACTTCATGTTCTAATGAATTTTATCTTCTGAACATCTCATCTTTTGGTATTATATAACACCTTTGTGCAAACTTTATTGTGTACTGTATAATGTTCAAACTTTTAATCAAAAGCCTGAAGCTCATATATGCACTGTTCCATTTCTATAAGGGAATTGCGTAACGGAGATAAAGCCTCAGCGAGAACGCTGTGTTCTGCTTAACAGCTCTTCACAAAGGAAGTCAGCAGCGATCACGTGGGTTGATTTGGTTTTTCTCTGAATTCAGTCCGCTTTTTGAATATGTGCCACCATTTCCTCCTTCTCTGCTAAAAGCGCTGCTATCAGCAGACAGCTGTAGTATTTGTATAGTAAATGTAGTTGTCTACTTCTGACATCCTTCTGAAAATAGCTTAACTGATTGATGTTCATAATTTCGACATGTTGTGACTTCAGTGAGAGTGTGAATTTCAATGAGAACAGTCATGTTCCTGTGAAAAGTGTCACCTGTAAGTATAGACACATGCAAACACACACAAGGATATGAACTATACAAGAGCATGGTTTATTAATATCCCTCGTCTCAACCCATTTAGAAAACGCTATATATCCCGGCCTCTGCAGTGAATAAGCACATGGACTGACATGTCCATCTTGCATAATACAATGGCACATTTTCCACCTGTAAGCTGTTGATTATATAGTAATGCTTCAGTGCATGCTTTGCCTTCAGACTGCCATTAATAATCTTTGATTGGTCACAGAGTAACAAAATGCTTCAGTGTAAGAAATTATAGGAACAAATGTCCTGTTTTTGGATGTGAATGCCTGTCAAGCCTAAATAAAGTACAATAAAGAGTTTTAGAAAGTGCTCAATGGCCCGTGTGCTCTATTCCACGTGTAGCAATGTTGCATAACTGTTGTGTAAGAGTTGAGCATTTTTACCGAACTGACACTGTATAATCCACAGATCCAGCCAAAAGAAGTGACCGAAACCTGCAGATGAAACTGCATACACAATAATGTCTAACTCTAATCTTATTATTATTCTTTAATCTTAACTCTTATCTCTATACATTTTCTTTTTTCCTTTCATTGTTATTGTATTTTCTTTATATTTATCCTAATATAATCTACCCTACTAACTCTAATCTACCTGCCATTTTATGAACACAAATCATGGCACACAGAGACACTGCAGCTTAGTGCTTAAAGTTCTGCACTATTGAATAGGAAGTCATGCCAGGATTTTGCCAAAAAGTTATTGAGGAAGGCTTTAACTCTCAAATGCTCAGTTTGGATTGGATTGTGTCTCACTTTGTATAAAAGCATCTGCAAAATGAATACATGTACAAGCAAAGTACCCCAAAGGAGCAATTCACACATCATTTTAATTTTTAGAGTGTGACTTCACAGAAACATGGAATTGTATCCAAGCCAAATTGTCTTAGGCTTGGACGTTTGTGCCAATGCAATCCTGCAGTAAACAGGAGCATTACAAACTTCTATGTTTCACCTTTTCACCAAAAGTCGCCTCCACAGTGTTTCCTGTGTTATCGCTTTTCCTCTCTCTCACTCTTTGACTTTCTCAGGTATCAAAGCAAAACTTTTGTGGCTTTTGTAACATTTACATGCAAACTCTGCACTGAATTATCCTTGCATTTCACAATAGAGGTAATTGAAACCCTCTGATATACCCAAAGTAGCCCATGATGTGAAACATCACACAATGACACAAAACATGTAGGCACTTCACATGTCACGCAACACTAGATTTGTCACCTTAACAACAGAATAAAAAAATCAGGTACAGGGTAGTGAATAGTGAGATTCACATGTTTAACGTGAGGGAACTGAATGTTCTCTGTCTCACTTTGGTATAGATGTTTTTATTTTTTACAGATTGTGAACCCCAAACCACTTCCTGATAGCAGTGTCAAGTGCTTGTATTGATATTAAAACACTGAATACATTGAGATAAACCTACCTATTGCATCTTTATTGCATTAAGAGTAGCGTTCTGCCCATTTTTTAAATCCTTTTTTAATTTTCTTTTCATTGCAGATTGTCATCTACTATCTCTCCCCTATCACAGACAGCAACCAAATGGTGAAGGTGAGAGTTATATGCTTCCTGCAAGACATTTGCAGCTCTAGCATAGTGTCTTTTTTGAGCTGTTGCTCATGCAACACACTCAGGGGAAGCTCTAACTGCGGCCTCCCATATATAGACAACCACGTATGGCTAGAGTCATTCCAATTAATAGGAGAGAGAAAGTCACATCTTTCCCACCCAGACAGTATTGTGCTGTCTTGAACTCTGCACCCTTGATGGCACTAATTAGTTGATTAGTTGATCAGGGAAAATCTACATGTCAGAGACATTGATTGGTTTGAATTCTCAGTCACAAAAATTGGTTCTAAACTAGCTGGTAGAGCCGCCTTTTGCTGAAACAACATCTTTAAGTTTCTAACAGCTATTTACACTGTTTTGGAGTAATTCTGCCCCTTCTTTCTGACAGAATTGCTCTAGTTGTTTGAGGTTTGTTGAATGATGTTTGGGATTCAGTTCAGGACTTTGACTTTGTGGAAGCAGGTTCTCTTGTAATACTTCCCTGTATATACACACTCCATTACACTTTGACAAGAATCATGGGATTGATGATGAAAAGCATCCCCAGAACTTGATGGTGCCACACTATATTTCACTGTATGGTTGGTTGTTAACCGAGGTATGGCCATACGGTGCTTTGAAACAAACACTGTATCTTGATCTTGGTCTCATCACAACAACAACAACAACAAAAACACATCTACACTGGGCCATTCTCATGCTTTCATATAGCTGAGCAATGATTTCTATCTAGCCATCCTCCTATACAGTCTTCATTTATGCTGAGCTCTTGAAATGGTTGTCTGGTGCGCCACTGTACTACATGTGTAAATAACATTTTCTGAAGTACAGAAGAAAATCTGTTCAGATACTCTAGCCAAAAAGCAGATGACTACAACACATGAAGTGATATATATTATATTAATATATAGTATATATTAATTATTAAAACTAAAATCAATGAGAGAACAATTTCAGTTTCACCTCACAAACCACCTCTAGTGATTTAGGACAAATTTTCCATAACGATGGCACAAATCTGTTACCCAGGACAGTTTTTTTTTTTAATTACATTTATACTTTAGTACATAAGTGACTGTTGTGTGAAGGCTTTGGTTGTGTTTTAGCTGTGAATGTTTTTCCTCTATTTCTCCATGAGAAATGCATTATGATCATCATTACAATCATGATAACTGGACTGGACCTCTATGACATATAAACATCCTACCTTGCTTTGAATGAATGTAATCTGTAAGAATCAACCCTAATTCTCACCTTACAACCAAACTGTGTATAGACATAATTCTCATTTCAAAACCACCAATGCTTATTTGCTAGCTTAGCACTTAACACCATTATTCATCCGTATACTCGTTAAGAGAATGTGTGGTAGCTTAGTGGTTAATGTGCTGACCTGCTGACGGGAAGGTTTGAATCACAGGTCCACCAATCTGCCACTGATGGACTCCTAAGTAAGGCCCTTAACCCTAAATTGCTCAGTTGTATAAAAAAAATTAGATAAAAATGTGTCACTCTGGATAAGGGTGTCTTGCCAAAAGTCGTAAACATAATGTATAAGGAATCCATCCCAGGAACCATAGGTGGTTTATCACATATTCACAGCACATCTTCAAACATTGGGGGCAAAATCCAAATACTGGATTTTAGAGGAAACCAGGGGTAAGGTGTTGGTGTCAACAGGAGAACTGGCTACAGAAAAGAAGGTTGGAACAATTGTGATAGACAGGCATCCTGTTGGATGCTTATCCGATATATTCTCAGGTCACGGGGAGCCTGTGCCTATCTCAGGCGTCATTGGGAATCAAGGCAGGATACACCCTGGACGGAGTGCCAACCCAGGGCACACACACACTCTCTCATTCACTCACACAATCACACACTATGGACAATTTAGAGATGCCAATCAACCTACAATGCATGTCTTTGGACTGGGGGAGGAAACCGGAGTACCCGGAGGAAACCCCGAGGCACGGGGAGAACATGCAATGTTCTCATGGCGGAGGTGGGAATCAAACCCCCAACCCTGGAGGTGTGAGGCAAACGTGCAAGCCACCATGCCCCCTTTATACTAGAACAATGCATGCTAAACACAACAATTCTAAGCACTCTTTATTACAAAAATGTAGACAACTATATAATCAAGATTTTGGCACAAAATGAACTTGCATACAAAGTAGCAGAGGCGGTTTTGACATATACTACATTGCCAAAAGTTTTGGGACATCCCTCCAAATCATTGAATTCAGGTGTTGTTTCAGGGGTTGGGCTTGGCCCCTTAGTTCCAGTGAAAGGAACTCTTAATGCTTCAGCATACCAAGACATTTTGGACAATTTCATGCTCCAAAATCTGTGGGAACAGTTTGGGGATGACCCCTTCCTGTTCCAACATGACTGCACACCAGTGCACAAAGCAAGGTCCATAAAGACATGGATGAGCGAGTTTGGTGTGGAGGAACTTGACTGGCCTGCACAGAGTCCTGACCTCAACCCGATAGAACACCTTGGGGATGAATTAGAGCCAAAACTAGGACATCTGCCTTTACATGCACATGAATTTAAAATGGAGTTGGCCCATTCTTTGCAGCTATAACAGCTTCAGCTCTTCTTTCCACAAGGTTTAGGAGTGTGTTTATGAGAATTTTTGACCATTCCTCAAGAAGCACATTTGTGAGGTCAGGCACTGATGTTGGACGAGAAGGCCTGGCTCACATTCTCCGCTCTAATTCATCTTAAAGGTGTTCTATAAGTTCCTCCACACCAAACTCACTCATCCATGGACCTTGCTTTGTGCACTGGTGTGCAGTCATGTTGGAACATGAAGGAGCCATCTCCAAAGAGGTCCACAGTGTTGGCAGCATGAAATTGTCCATAATGTCTTGGTATTGATTTGGAGGGGTGTCCCAAAACTTTTGGCAATATAGTGTAGTTTTAACCTGGTCTCACTATAGGTCTCTGCTGCTCTCTGCTGGACTGTTCATTAATCTGCTGTTATAAACGTGTTAAATTATTTAGTCGTGTCTGCCTTCACACTTCTTGTTGTTTTCTTGCCATTTAATTCCGCTAGAGCGGCGCCAGAGTTTAATCTGTAACTGGGACCGGACAATAAAATGTCAACAATTCCTTGAAAAAAAAAATGGCCATTTAATTATACTTTTATGGCGTGATAATGATGGAGGATGTTGCAGAGGATGTATCTTCCTTATCGCCTGAGGATGGAGAAGAAAACTCCTCGCAAAATGGTAAAATATGGTGTTTGAAACGAGTTGGGAAAGACAGCGGCTGGCTACGACTCTTCGAAAATACTGAGGTAACTAGCATGCTAACCGGTGTACAAGTTAGCTGTGTAGCTACCAGTTTAATAATATGTTTACTAGCTGAACGGACTTCACTTATAAAAACCTATAAGTGACTATAGACCAGTAGACCAGTTATGGTTAACTATTGAAAAAGGAGTCTAGGTAAGAGCTAGCTGAAGTTGATACATAGCTTGACGTTAGCTCATTATTAGCGAGTTGCATGGGACATAATTAGCAGTTAGCATGGCGTAAGGGCATATTAAGTTTTAGCTGATGTGATTTATTCCTGTTTATAATTATTTCTGCTTTGTGTAAGGTTACCATTGGACGTGGCCTGAATGTCACTCATCAGATTCTGTCAGTGAGTTGTCCACTGATGATCTCCAGAAACCACTGCATGTTTAAGCAGAGAGAACATGGCCAGTGGACAGTGACTGACAATGAGGTACAGAGCTCAGTTTGTAAGAGTTTCTAAACAAGTCTCTACTGTGTAGGTATCCTTTAAAAAGGAGGCATTGTTATAACTCTAACTATAATGTCAGAAAACTACAAGTTGTGCACTAATAACCTTTGCTGCCTTTACAGGTTAGGAATAAAACATTTCTGGAACATTCTGTTAATGGAAAATAATCAGTGACCGGCTGCTGTGATTCAGGCCCAGTGTTGATTATTTTCCAAGCTCAAGTTTTATTCCTCATTAATTTGCCAGTTATTGCAGATGTATTTATTAAAGAACAACAAATCATATATTTTATCCAATTACAGTCACATTTAATTCTGTGGAACAGCTGCAAGATAAGTTCATGTTACACTTATCATTTGCATTGAAGAAGCTATCAATAGTCAGGGTTATTTGTTCAAATAATTGGGGTTAATCAGAATAAATACATTGATGACTGCTGTATGATAATTAGTTTTGAGCATGAACATAAAATGGAACGTGATTGGTTTATTCTGAACACATTCTTAATGATAAAACAGTGTGCACAAATACTTATTTGTGCATTATTTCCCTAAAATGTTTCTGATTAAGTTTTATGTATGTGTGTATATGTACACCAACCATGGCATAACATTATGATCACCTGCCTAATATTGTGCTGGTCCCCCTTTCGTTGCCAAAACAGCCCTATCTCATCATACACTGTGAATTCTGACACCTTTCTATCAGAACCTGCATTAACTTCTTCAGCAATTTGAGCAACAGTAGTTCATCTGTTGGATCGGATCACACGGGCCAGCCTTCACTCCCCACGTGCATTAACAAGCCTTGGCCGCCCATGACCCTGTCTCCGGTTCACCACTGTTCCTTCCTTGGGCCACTTTTGATAGATACTGACCACTGCAGACAGGGAACACCCCACAAGAGCTGCAGTTTTGGAGATGCTCTGATCCAGTCGTCTAGCCATCACAATTTGGACCTTGTCAAACTCGCTCAAATCCTTATGCTTGCCCGTTTTTCCTGTTTCTAACACATCAACTTTGAGGACAGAATGTTCACTTACTGCCTAATATATCCCACCCACTAACAGGTGCCATGATGAGGAGATAATCAGTGTTATTCACATCACCTCTCACTGCTCATAATGTTATGCCTGATCGGTGTACATATCCATCTGCAAATCAAGTATTTTTAGGTTGTTAAAAAATGTTAACGAATAAACAAACTATACTTGTTAATCAGATTAGACTACAATTAAATTTTAATGATGTACAGGCTATTGTGGAGGGTTTTTTTAAAAAATTGTTTTCCTAGACTGCAATTGCTTTTAATAATTTGCTCTTTTCATTCCTTCACTGCCTCAGAGCCTAAATGGAGTGTGGGTGAATGGTACTCGCATATCCCCTGGGAAACCTCACGTTCTGCAGCAGGGTGATGTTGTGCGATTTGGCGTCCCATTGGATGGTAACCCAGTTGAGTTTGAGTATGTTCTTCTCCACACCAGCCTTGACAAAATCAAAGATTTCTTGACAAAAACAACTGCTGCAGAAATCAAAGCTTTGACATCTAGACCAAAAAAGTTTAAGCGAAAATTTGGCACAGATGAGACAGAGTCGATTAACCCACCAGACTCAAAACCAAAGCTCTATCGCACGACCAGCACAGATAAATCTCATGGCCATCCCTGTCCCACAGCAACAGTCCCTAATCAGGCTGGACCTAGTCAACCATCTGGGAGCTTCACTCAGTGTAGTGACAGTAGCCAGCATCTGACTACCTTAAAACGCTACAGTGACAACCTGAAAGCTTTAAAGGAGCGTATGGGGGCCACACAGAAGCGAGCAGCTGAGTTGGAGGGGCAGGAAGGCTCAAGTCTAGAGCAGCAGAAGGAAATGGAGGTTCTGCAGGAGCAGATGAAGCTGCTACGAGCCGAGTTAAAATCGCAGCAGGAACTGGCACAGCAACGCATGGAGATCCTGGAGAGGTCTGTGTGTGAGGAGGAGAGACGACTGGCGGTGGGTTCATATAGAAACTTTTAATCCTTATACTGTCTATATATGTGTAAAGCGTAGCCATGTGCTGGGACTCTGCTATAGGATATATAATTAATCAGCGTAAAAATTGTTTCATACCTACCTAGATGAGTAGGCATTGTTTGTGCTATTGAGACATTGCATGTTCTGTATATAAAGAGGGTACTTGTTTTAGAAAAAATTGTAAGCCTCAGCATGTTTTTAATTTTTATTAATATTAATTTGGTGAGATACACAAGAGTCAATAAATTCTGGTCTTGATTTAGCATTAATTCACTTTGTGATGTCTCTCTTAAAAGACGGAAAGAAGCCAGCAGAAAGAAGATGGCCTGAAAAAACAACTAGAGGATGCTTTAAAAGAGGTAAGTGATTGCTATGTTCTGTGTGCTTGAATGTTTTGAAACATTTACATTTATTTATTTATTTATTTTGCGTAAATCTGATCTAAAACATCATCAGATTTTCACCCAAATCTCAAAAGAATACAAAACTGAACTGAATTAAACAAGCGAGACAAATATTATACCTGATCATTTATTGAGGAAAATGATCTAAAATTCTATATTTGTGAGTGGTAAAAGTATGTGAAGCATTGCTTTCAATATCTGGTCTGACCCCCTTGTGCAGCAATAACTGCAACTAAATATTTCCTGTAACTCATCAGTCTTGCACATCTGCTTTTCTAGGAATTTTCCTCAGTACAGAACAGCTTCAACTCTGTCCACAACAATTCTGTTGTATCCAGGTCAGGATTTTGTTTTGCCCAATCCAAAACATTAACTTTATTCTTCTTTAACCATTCTTTAGTAGAACAACTTGTGCACTTAGGGTTGTTGTCTTGCTGCATGACCCACTTTCTCTTGAGGTTCTGCTCATGGAAAATTTCTAACATTTCGCTGTAGAATTTGCTGTTATAATTCAGAATTAATTCTTCCATCAACTATGTCGAGCTTTCCAGTCCAGATGTACCAAAACTGGCCCAAACCATGATCTTTCCACTACCATGTTTCACAGATGGGGATAAGGTTCTTTTGCTGGAATGCAGTGTTTTTCTTTCTCCAAACATAATGCTTCTCATCTAAAAAATAAAAAGTTCTGTTTGGGTCTCCTTGTTTCCAATAGATTTCTGGTTTGTCCACATGATCTTTAGCAAACTGTAGACGAGCAGCAATGTTCTTTTTGGAGAGCAATGGCTTTCTTCTAGCGACCATGTGATGCACACCATTGTTGTTCAGTGTCCTCCTGATGGTCTAGTCCACAGAAATCTCCTTTGCTTGTGCCGTGATATACTTTCACAAACATATGCTGTTTAGATCAGATTTTGATTGAGCCCTGTTAAATAAAATTGGGTGCTCACCCATGTTCACATACTTTTGCCACTCATAGATATGTAATATTTGATTGTTTTATTCAATAAATAAATGACTAAGTATAGGATTTTTGTCCCATTTGTGTAATTTGGTTCTCTTGTTAACTTTTAGTAGATGTGTGATAATTGGATGATTTTTAGGGCATATTTATGCAGATATATAGGAAATGTGAAGGAGTTTCAAGCACCACTGTATATGGGTGAAATTGATTTCCATAAAAAATAATTGTCCGGGTTCCTTTTGTGTCTGTTGTTGCTTGTTTTGTTCTGTTTAATGTTGGGATTATAACACAGACCTGAAAGATAGCATTATGTCACATTAGGTGTTCTCATTCACATTTTCTCTTTTAACATGTCTTCTGTCTTTATTCTGCTGCTTCAGCAACGTCGAGTAATAGAAGACCTCAAACACGAAAGAGAAGGATTTCAAGAAGTTCTTCAGGCTAAAGACAAAGAGCTAGAAGTCACCAAGGTACAGTGGAAGCTGATGGTTATCACTTTTTTCTCACGTTTCACTATTGCACTGTAACTGTGCTAGCGGCACCTTCCCAAACACAAAAATATTTACACTGTTATTTGTTGTCTAGTTGAGTTTGGCGTGTGTGATAAATGGTAAATGATTGTTGGGTTTGCTGCAGGAGGAGAAAGAGCGGGCAAGGGCGCAGAAGGAAGAGGTAGTCACACAGATGACAGAAGTGCTGGAGAATGAACTGCAGTGCATCATTTGCGCTGAGCTCTTCATCGAGGTACGGCCATCATGAACTTTGAAATTAGTGTTGTATCAAATCATGTATAGTATGTTTGTGAATGCATTTAGACATCTTGAACATTTTCAAAGATTTTTTTCACAATTCTCAGGCTGTGACCCTGAGCTGTGCTCACAGTTTCTGTCAGCACTGTATCGCAGACTGGCGGAGACGCAAAGACGAGTGTCCCATCTGCAGGCAGCCCATTGTGTCACAGGCTCGCTCTCTGGTGCTGGACAACTGCATTGACCGCATGGTGGAAAACCTGAGCACTGAAATGAGGGAGAGGAGGACAATACTCATCAGTCAGAGGAAAGGTGAGAGGTGCGTCCTTCCTGCTCAATATACTGCAAACACTTCAGCAACGTTATGCAGTGTGGTTATCTGTGATTTTCAACTTTACTGATTCCAACTTTACTGCCCATAGAAGAAGAATAGTACAATAATAATACTTTAATTGCTTTTATGTATATTATTTTTATACACACACACACAGACACACACACACACAGGCATAACATTATGAGTAGGGACAGGTGATGTGAATAATACTGATGATCTCCTCATCATGGCACCTGTTAGTGGGTGGGATATATTAGGCAGCAAATGAACATTTTGTCCTCAAAGTTGGTGTTAGAAGCAGGAAAAATGGGCAAGCGTTAGGATTTGAGCGAGTTTAACAAGGTCCAAATTGAGATGGCTAGACAACTGGATCAGAGCATCTCCAAAACTTCAGCTCTTGTGGGGTGTTCCTGGTCTGCAGTGGTCAGTATCTACCAAAATTGCTGAAGAAGTTAATGCTGTTTCTGATAGAAAGGTGTCAGAGTACACAATGCATGACAGGTCAGGGCTGTTTTGGCAGCAAAAGGGGGACCAACACAATATTAGGCAGGTGATCATAATGTTATGCCTAGCCGGTATGTGTGTATATATATATATATATATATATATATATATATATAACCTAACAACTTCTGTTCACTTGGCTCTATGGTATAATTCAGATCTAGTATAATAATAAATATAAATAATAGTAAAAAAGATTTTGTCTGTGATTTCACAGGTCAGCATAAATCACCTTCTGATGGACTGGTAGTGATCCAGGATGATAGTGACCGAGATCCATCAATTCAACCATTCAACACAGCAAAGGCAACCTGGTGAAGCCCTGTGTAAATAATATCAATGTGTATGATCAATAGTATGAATGTGAAATGTACAGCTATGAACTTGTTGCTGTTTGTAGATAATTCTCATTTGTTAGTTTTTCTTTTTGTCTTACCAATAAAGCAGATTAGATTATCATTAAGATAAAGACATTTTGATCATTAAGATAACAACAGTTTTTCTGATGTGTAATAATAATCTAAAGGTTGAATCTCAGGTTTGTTTGGTCAGTTAGTTCTACATTGATCTTCAGTAAAACAGTTGTTAGGCCATCACTCTCCCTATAGTCCATTCATGGTAAGGATGTGTAAGCATTTGGGTGTTTGTCTTCTGAGGCTTCTTATTTTGGATTTGAAGGTCACCATCACAGTTCTTTAGAGACAGCAGCCCAATAGTTATATCTATAGTTTAAAGTTTCTATGAACAACATGACCAGCAAAGCCGTTTCTGTCACTGTTAAATAATTGTTGGTGTCTTTACCACTAGGGGGCAGCAGATTATTTTCTTTCATGTAGCCATCCCCCATGTGAATTGCCTGACCAAAGGCACAAAAACAATCCCAGTATTTGGAAGAAGATTGAGTGAAGGAAGGGAAACTTGAACTTGGAGTGGTTGTTTACAGCCACTAGCAGTTTTAAACTAACATTTAATTAACAGAAGTTATATTAAACACAGTATGTAACTTCCTTCGAGAATGTCAGTTGGCTAAAGTAGTTATAATGCAACTACATTCTGCTGTGATCTTAAGTACTACTGAGAGCATTCAAAACTTCTTTTTATTTTGTAGTAGCACTTTTAATGAAATACCTTTACAGAAATGTTTTTAAAAATAGTGCAGAATCATATGGTACAGAACAAAAATATCATCTTTAAGAAACTAAGAGTGTATAAATGGCCAAATTAGCTTTTATGAGTTTTGCCACATATTCAGCTAAAAGATGCCAAATCGTTTTTTTCTCTTTAATTACTATATTGACACAAAAAATAAATCTTATTTATTAAGACAAATCTTGGGATATGTCATGAAAATAATGCATTTAATCCATGAAGCTAATTAATCCATGAAGTGTGGTTTATCTGAGGCACCAGGATGATGGGCTACCAGCTGGAAAAGACCAGCACTGAATCAGGGCTAAATCTCCAACTGGTTGCATCCCAACAGTCTGTAGTTGGTAATGATCTAACATGCTAGACTTTTAAACACATTGGAAAGGGGTTGCAAATATGTATTAAAGTTTAATGGGCCTGGGATAGGGGACACAATGCTCATCATCCACCTTTTTGTCGATCCATCCTTTTGTGTCACCGAACCACCAGCTGGAAGAGGGCTAGAGGAAACTGGAGAACCTGGAGAAAACTTGACACTGGGGGTCAGACCACACACACACACACACACACACATACACAGTTCAGGAATAACATTATGAGCAGTGAGAGGTGAAGTGAATAACATTGATGATCTCCTCATCATGGCACCTGTTAGTGGGTGGGATATATTAGGCAGCAAGTGAACATTTTGTCCTCAAAGCTGATGTGTTAGAAGCAGGAAAATGGGCAAGCGTAAGGATTTGAGTGAGTTTGGCAAGAGGCAAATTGAGATGGCTACACGACTGGATCAGAGCATCTCCAAAACTGCAGCTCTTGTGTGGTGTTCCCGGTCTGCAGTGGTCAGTATCTATCAAAAGTGGAAGGAACAGTGGTGAACTGCTGACAGGGTCATGGGCAGCCAAGGCTTATTGATACATGTGGGGAGTGAAGGCTGACCCATGTGATCTGATCCAACAGACAAGCTACTGTTTCTCAAATTGCTGAAGAAGTTCATGCTGGTTCTGATAGAAAGGTGTCAGAATACACAGTGCATGACGGGGTCAGGGCTGTTTTGGCAGTGAAAGGGGACCAACACAACATTAGGCCATAATGTTATGCCTGGTCGGTGTATGTATACTGTATATACACAGCATACTGGGTATTAGCAATTGTAACAATAGCAGATAAACACTGCTAAAGTCCAGAATGTGAAACAGCAGTTAGTTCTTGATATCTGAGAAATAGCAGGATGGAAAATCTCTCAAAAGGCTCCACAGATTTTTTTTTTTCACACTACTGAAAAAAAAAAAACCAACTATAAAGGTGTGGAAATGTCTGTCACATAAAAACCCACAAGTGAAGCACAAAACCTGGAAGAGCTCTCGTGTGAAAGTTCTGTGTGAAAATCACCTGACACGGCATAAAACCGCAGCTCACACTTTGATCCTGTGAGGTTATTTTTAACCCAGCAGATATTCTCAGCTACTTGCATGCAGTTTAGAGGGTGTATATGAGCGTTCAGTCCATTTCCTCTCTTGTCTTTTTCTAGAAGTTTTTTTTTTTTTACATGTTTCATGTAAAACAGTGTTTTATATAAAATAGTGCAACACATTTTAAGCATATGAAAGTGACTTTATACTTTATATTATAAAGTATGGCTGTAGATACAATGCTCTCATGCTTCATGATATAGTATTGTTTGTTCTATAAATGTCATTAAAGGGGCATTAAAATTTGCCCACTGGAGGGACAAATGATCTTGATCAAAAACATATTTAATCTTGCCACACTTCTGAATAAATTGAACAGTCCTGGTGTAAATTATTATTATTATAATAAATATAATATTCAGAGTATATTAAACCTTAAAAAAGAGAAATTATAAAGCATTGTTCAAACACCAGTGTGATCCAAGAACTGTCCATATGAGACCCTTTTTAGGACTGTTCTTAGGTATTTGTTCTGATCTTGTCCATTAAGCTCCTTTAGTTACACAGCTTGACCAGCTGGCAAAGTTGCTCTTCCAGCTTGACCAGGCCTTTGTTTTGGCACCTGGTAACTGTTCCAAGCTGTTCTAAGCTGCATTTCAGCAGGGGACTGATCTAGCTTTTTTTTTTTTAACAAAAAGGTGAGGTAAATATGAAGTTATATGAGGTTACGTTGATTTAATCTTTTTAGGTGGGTGTAGTTACTGGGTACATAACCAAAGCCATGTACTTGGCCAGAGTGTGCACTGTATAAAGACTTGTTTTATTATTTAATATGTTATTAATATATTATAATTTTCTAGGTTTTACCTTGACCACCTGCCTAATATTGTGTTGGTCCCCCTTTTGCTGCCAAAACAGCACTGACCCATCATGCACTGTGTATTCTGACACCTTTCTATCAGAACCAGCATTAATTTCTTCAGCAATTTGAGCAACAGTAGCTCGTCTGCTGGATCGGATCACACGGGCCAGCCTTCGCTCCCCACGTGCGTCAATGAGCCTCGGGCAACCCTGTCGCCAGTTCACCACTGTTCCTTCCTTGGACCACTTTTGATAGATACTGACCACTGCAGACCAGGAACACCCCACAAAAGCTGCAGTTTTGGTGATGCTCTGATCCAGTGGTCTAGCCATCACAATTTGGCCCTCGTCAAACTCACTCTGCTTCTAACACATCAACTTTGAGGACAAAATGTACAGTCTAATATATCCCACCCACTAACAGGTGCCATGATGAGGAGATAATCAGTGTTATTCACTTCACCACTCACTGCTCATAATGTTATTGCTGATCAGTGTAAATAATCTTTACAGGTCTCAGGTCGAGCAGTCACAGCTGGGACTGGTGAGGTAACACTGACTCTAGGTAAATATATAATAGGTTGTTAATTATAGCAACTTTCTACACTGCATTTATTTTAAAAATAGAATATGAATACTCTCTGTGCCTTTATCATGTCTGCAATAAAACTGTAGTTTTTGTGGGGGGTTTTTTCCATTTTAAACTGGCTCTAATTAATCAACTGATCAATCAACAATCTGATTTCCAATAATATTTATTTATTTATTTGCATTTTACTAAAATAACTGGAATTTATCTATAGCATTTTAACATTGACATTTTAAAATATATCTACAAATAGGCACAATGGTCTTAGATTTGATTAAAAGCTAATCTAATCTAATAAATAAATATTAGTAGCATTTTCTAATATTCAAGATATCTTGCAGAAACGTCATTTTACACACCGCTCTGAAGCGCACTAGCTTGCGTGTCGTCATCGGGACTCTTCCGGGAGGCGTTATTTTTACGTGCCTGCTTGTTACCTTGGCAACCGACGCTTAAACACACACACACACACACACACACACACACATTGAAGGTTAACGAGTAGATCACTCAAATATAACTCCTGGTGTATTATCGTTTAATCAAAGGTAACGATTCATCTAAAGTCGATTTCCGTGCCTTTGTTTAGAATGTTTAAAAGCTGGTTAACTTTCTTCTACCTCATATAATTTGGATAAGTATAGTGTAAAGTATTTTTATTCATATATTAAAAGCCTGCAAGTCTATAGCTACTGCGTAATATTATATCACAAGTGATTCTGTCTGTCTGTCTGTCTGTCTGTCTGTCTGTCTGTCTGTCTCTCACAGGCATACACAAAAACCGTGATGAATCTAAGTGAGTCTAAGTTAACAAACCAGACGTTAAAAGAGATTAACACCGAGGCAGATCATGGAAAACTGCGCAGGATCAGAGCTGAAGATCTGGAGTGGTCTTTAGCTGTGGTGCCTTCACTGACAAAGCTGTGTCTTGAACACATCGTGCAAAATTTTGAAGGTAATATTATTAGTGGTGCTTGGATGACGTCACGTGACCCCAAAACCCGGGAATTATGGGAAATCGCAAAATTATGGCTACATTCACATGTGACCTATCAAAACGCTCAGTACAATGAGGCGAAGTGAGTGACGTGTGTCCGAGTGATGTCACGTGACCCCCCCTGGGAATTATGGGTTTCCAGAGTTGGGGGTTTGATTCCCGCCTCTGCCATTTGCGTGTTTAGTTTGCATGTTCTCCCCATGACTCGGAGGTTTCCTCCGGGTACTATGGTTTCCTCCCCCGGTCCAAAGACATGCATTGTAGGTTGATTGGCATCTCTTAGTGTGTGTGTGTGTGCCCTGTGATGGGTTGGCACTCCGTCCAGGGTGTATCCTGCCTTGATGCCCAATGACGTCTGAGATAGGCACAGGCTCCACATGACCCGAGAATAGATCAGATAAGCGGTAGACAATGAATGAATGAATGTTATTACCTGGCCAAAGTATGTTGACATCTGACTGTCACACCTATACACTATATTGCCAAAAGTTTTGGGACACCCCTCCAAGTTATTGAATTCAGGGGTTGGGCTTGACCTCTTAGTTCCAGTGAAAGGAATTCTTAATGTTTCAGCATACCAAGACATTTTGGACAATTTCATGCTTTGTGGGAACTGTTCCAACATGACTGTGCACCAGTGCACAAATCAAAGTCCATAAAGACATGGATGAGTGAGTTTGGTGTAGAGGGACTTGACTGGCCTGCACAGAGTCCTGACTTCAACCCGATAGAGCACCTTTGAGATGAATTAGAGTGGAGACTGTGAGCCAGGCCAAAACGTCTGCTTTTACATGCACATGAATTTAATATTGAGTTGGCCCACCTTTTGTAGCTATAACAGCTTCAACTCTTCTGGGAAGGCTTTCCACAAGGTTTAGGAATGTGTTTATGGGAATTTTTGACCATTCCTCTATTGACTCTAGAAGTGCATTTGTGAGGTCAGGCACTGATGTTTGATGAGAAGGCCTGGCTCGCAGTCTCCACTCTAATTCATCCCAAAGGTGATGAGGTCAGGACTCTGTGCAGGCCAGTCAAGTTCCTCCACACCAAACTCACTCATCCATATCTTTATGGACCTTGCTTTGTGCATCCCCAAGCTGTTCCCACAAAGTTGGGAGCATGAAATTGTCCAAAATGTCTTGGTATTCTCAAGCATTAAGAGTTCTAAGGAGAACTAAGGGTCTAAGCGCAACACCTGAATTCAATGATTTGGAGGGGTGTCCCAAAACTTTTGGCAATATAGTGTATGTGGCTGTTCCCCAAACTGCTGCCATAAAGTTTTACTCACAATTGTATAGACTGCCCTTGAATTCTGTAGCATTAAGATTTTCCTTCACATACACTAAGGGATCCAAACATGTTTCTACATAACAGTACTCCTGCACACAAAGAAAGATCCATAAAGACAAGCTTTGCAAAGGTAGGAGTTTAAGAACTCAAGTGACCTGCCCAGAGTTCTGACCTCAACCCCACTAAATATCTTTGAGATTAATTCAAGCCCCAACTTCATGTCAGGCCTTCTTACCAGACATCTTACTCAACTTCTTGTGATCTTATGTTCTTTTGCCATGCTCCAAAATCTATAGGGGAGATTTTATAAAGAAGATATATGATAAAATACATTATCGCCACCCATTGTTATGGAAACAGATGTTCAATACACAAGTATCCACATATTTTTTGCCATAAAGTTTAATGCTGAAACCTTTAATGAGACCGGTTAATAGTTTTGGTGATAAAACAAATCTAGCATTTATTTGTTCTTATGCTCCAATTTCTTACAGAAAATCGTATTATTGAGGAACTCCTGCCCAAACATAAGGCATCTGTCCTGGAGAAGCTGCCTCCAACTCTCCCTCTGACTATAACAGCAAACCTGATCAGTGATGAAGGCTACTGGAAGCGTTGCTGTCAGAGCCGTTGGAAGGTGTGTGATGCCTCCGAATATGGCAACAGTTGGAAGCGCATGTTCTTTGAACGCCATCTAAAGAACATCATCGAACATTTCGTCCCAGACGTGACCGACAACAAAACGGTGCTGGAGATTGTGCCACTGTGCAGAGATTACGTAAAGCGGCTGAGGATCTCTCAACTCCTGCCACCAGTTAAGGAGCCGGCGATGTTTGAAGAGGGCGATAGCGCAGATTCAGTCAGCGATTTTTGTACTGATGGGCCTTCAATGGATCACTTTGACTTCCGAATTCTACTGGACAAACTGAACAACCTGGAAGAACTGCAGTTGGTTTATGGTGTAAAAAACTGTGGAATGAACTTTGAGTGGCATCTGTTTCAGTTTACCCTCTGTGACTGTCAATCATTGGCTGAGGCTGTGAAATCCTGCAAATCCTTGAAGGTTTAAATGGATTATTCTATTTCAGCTTCCATCCATTTTCTTTGACTGCTATTTCATCACTGCTTCAATGTAGGCCTAATTTACATCTCAAATTTATGTGCATTTTCAGCAGGGTTTAGAACCATAAGAAAGCTGTAAACATTACAGGTCTGTATTAGAGACACAGGCAGTTGGTTATATCATTATAGACATAGCGGCATGAGGCCAATTACACTATTCTAGTGTTTTCTTCCTCCTCCACAATTTTTTGCATAAAGCCATAAGACTGATCAAAATGAATGCAAGCATATATGGGATGCTTACTTTTGGGTAGTATGAGTCTCTGGAGAGGTGGCTTCTGTGATGCACACTCTGTTGCCTTTCCAGTTCCCTAATATGTCTATCCCTGGAGCAAAATTGCACAGGACACATTGTAATTGGAATGAGATCGAATTATCCAGAGCTCTTTTGATTTAATAATATCTCAAAAGGCATAGATTCACTCTGTACACTGCATATCTCAGCATGTGTGGAAGGTCAGAGCACAGGGTCAGTCTTGATACAGCGCTCCTGGAGCAGGGAGGGTTAAGGGCCTATCAGTGGCGGTTTGCCACCCTTTGGGATTGAATCCCTGACCTGAGTATGCCAAAGGCTTCAACTACTGTGCCACCACTCAGCCATGCAAGATGTTTTTGGCAACTCGGTGCTATTTTGTGGTCAGAATTGAATGTTCCTCCACTGATGCTGCCTTGCGCTCTAGCTTGCATGTCACCAGGGAAAATATCCAGGCGGTGCTAATTTCACGTGGGTGAGATTTTCGAACACCGCCAAATGATAAAGCTGTAGTGTTTATTCTGTCTGTTTGTCTTGCTGTACAGGTTCTCCGGATCCATCAAAGCAGCATGGAAGATGAGAAGTGTCGCATGCTGGTAAAACACCTGCTGGATCATCCATCCCTGCTGGAGCTCGACTTCTCACACAATCTTATAGGGGATCGAGGGGCGAGAGCCATCGGCAAACTCCTCAACCGCAGCTGTCTGGTGACACTGAACATTTACGACAACCGGATCAGTGGGAAAGGGGCCCAAGCCTTAGCCCATGCCCTCTCCAAAAACACCTCCTTAGTGTCACTCAACTTGAGACTGAACCAGCTAGGGGATGAAGGTGGCCAAGCTATAGCTCAGGCCTTGCTTAAAAATCAGACTTTGCTAAACCTTCAGTTAGGGGCCAACGAGATGACAGAGCCCACAGCCACAGCATTCTCACAGGTCTTAGTACAGAACACAACACTGAGGAACCTCAACTTGTCCTGCAACAAACTGGGAACGGTGAGTTCTCCTATGTTACTCTTAAAAAGCACACTATTTACATGTTTTGCATTGCTTTTTGTTGTTACTACTGTATGTGTTTCATAAATACTATAATGGAGGATATGATGTGTTTTCTACCGTATATAGTATAGTAGACAATGGAACATACAGTGGAGTCCGAAAGTCTGAGACCACACTGAAAATCTTGAAATCTTTGAATTTTGTAATATTTTAAAAAACAAAGACATTGTTGGAGTGACAGATGAATGGATTTGAGCTAAAATGGATCATAAGGTTTTGTGGAGTCCATGCCAGTTAAAGTGCACGCTGTCATTAAAGGGGACAAACCAAATACCAAAAACTGTTAAATTCATGTACATTTTCAAAAAGTCTACTTTTCACTCAAGTTGTCAATAATCTAATTTGGAATGAAAATGAAATCAGAAAATTAAAAAATGCAAAATAGAAGTATTTTTACTAGTGCTTTACAGACCTTTAAATGCTATGTAAGTTATATTAGTATGCATCCCACTTTTATAGTAACTTTGGCATTTAGACTAGCAGGCAAATGAACGTCTCATGTCCTCTTGGTATGTAGGATGGAGGGAAGGTCCTAGAAGAAGGGATGTCGCACAACAACAGCCTGCTGGAGTGTGATATTCGCCTCACTGAAATGAGCCTGGAGAGCGAGCACTGCATCCGTGAGGTACTGTGCACCAATCAGGAAAAAGCCCGGCTCAAACACACACAGGACACAGTAAACACCATGTAAACCACTGTTTAAGATGCAGCTCATTTGTTAAATATCACACTGAGAAAAGGACCTTTTACTAGAAGCACTATGTACGTGCACTGAATATATAATGTACAATTCAGTTTGAATTGAAGTTTGACGTGAATAGTAACACATGCCTGTAATAAATTCTACCAAGCAGGTGCTAGTAATGAACTCATGTACTTTAGCTCCCTGTGAAAAGATTGCAGTCAAAAACTGTGGTGTAGGAGTAAGGGGCTGAAACACAGACTGGAGACAGATGCTGTTAATATCAGCCTTTAATCTGCATGCCCACATGAGCCCAGCCAATCTGTTAGCTTTTTTTGGAAACCATCTGCTTGCATTTATTTATTTTAGACACCGTTATCACCTACTACCTATATATAAAAACCTACAGTGACTCCTCCCTGGATTCCTCCCTTACAGCGATTCCTACCTGGATTCCTCCCTTACAGCAATTCCTCCCTCCCTTTTGCTAGATCATTCCCTCAGGTGACAAGTTACCTGGATAATATTTTGCCCTGCTGTCCTAAGGACTTTAGGACTATGTAAACACCATTTTAGTAGTAAATGATTTTGATTCTTACAATGCACTGTTATAGGGGCCTTTTAATAACTAACATCTTGCATTGTGATAGTCTGGATCATCATATATCAATACAAATATAACGGGAAAGGAACAGAGTGTGCCCTTTTGCCTGATTTAATCCATTACAAAATATATCCATTCATACATAAAACCAATGGCAGAAGTTTTAGAAAAATAGGACATTCTCAAATAAAGATGACTTTTTGTTGACTTTTTTTTAAATCAGCTTTGTTTACATTAATTGCTGCTTTATTGGTTTTTATTAGATATTTAACACATGTTTGTCATTCTGTAAAGGCAGTATCAGATTTATATCATGGTCATAGCTATACTTTTCAAAATACAAATTGATAAAGTTACCAAAATTCAACATTTTTACAAATCCTCCACTAACTACGGTCTAACCAAGTAAAAACATTTTGCATTCTATGTCCTGCTACTTGAACCTTTGACCAGCTATTTTGTATTTTTCACAGTTTAAAAAAAAAAAAAAAAAGTAATGAAACAAAGATTTCAAGAAAAAAAAAGCATTGAGTTAAACAAAACACAGTGTTTTATAACAAATTAAATTAATGTGTATTCTTTAGCATGTAAATTTGCAATATAATCTCTGGTAAAATTCTCAGCATTTAATTATTCGATGAGTTTGTCATTGGCAGGGTCACGCTGCTGTCCAAGTTGCTGTAGCTGACAAAAGCGGATGAGTTCTTGGCTCTGGAGGAAGAGAATTATAAACACATTTGAGAAATATTTTCTCTCATGATTTTTATGTTACTTAAAATCCAGGCAGCAGATAGACGCTGCATATAATGTGTCTTAAAGACTGAATGTGATCCTTATATGTTATGTGTAGCAGGGGCTATAGTCCAGCCCATCTCTGTCACATCAAGTCCAGGCAAGTCCAGAATTAGGACAAGACTGAGCTATAATGGAGTCAAGGCCAAGTCAAAACAAAGTCCAAACAAAAATGTGAATGAGCCATGATACCAAAAAGTACCAAAATACCAAAAGTCATCAAACCCTTTTCAAGATCCAACCTTTACTTCAATTAGTTGACTTCATTCATGCATGTTTAGGCTGTTTTCTAGAACACGGAAAAACATCTTCTCAAGCTTTGTGCATGTGAAACGGAAAGACAGCAGAAACATTATTATTTACAAATTCTCAGATGAGACCAAGACTTTATCTGTTGCACCCCAATGCTTAAGAAGGAGAAAATTTCAATCAAAGACTCTTTGATCTTGAATAGGATTTGGGGGCAGTGGTAGATCTAGTGGTTAAGGCTCTTGGTTGTTGACCAGAAGATTGGGGTTTCAGCCCCAGCACTGCCAAGCTGCCACTGCTGGGCCCTTGAGCAAGGCCTTTAATCCACCGTGCTCCAGAGGGGTTTTGCATCAATTATTTTTGACCCTGTGCTCTGACTCCAACCTCCAAGGATGGAATATGCAGAGAAAGAATTTCACTGTGCAGTGATGTGTGTGTGACAAATAAAGACAACTTAAATTTAAAATGCCAGCAAGTTTGCGATAAGTCCAGGTCAACACAGAAAACGACTTGAGACTTGTCTTGAGTCCTACAGCACTATATGTAGCACACACAAACTACAGATTTTGTTACAGATTCATAAAGCTGACCAATAAATCTTTTTGAGTAATAAAATTTCACTTTTGGCACTGCATTCATAAACGGGGGTATGTTAAACAACACTGAACAAGGAATCAACAAAATGCTTCACTGCTACACTGCTATATTAATATGTCAATATGAATATACTCACCCATGAGAAGGTACTTACATTTCTAGTGTTGATCTCAATCTTCTTTTATGTTTAGCTAAAGAGAGAAAATTAATTTTGATTGAATTCTCAGACTGAAGATGAGAGAAATGAGGACGCAGTGAAACAGTTAAATGTTCATTGGTAGATTTCATGTACTCACATATTAGATAAAAAGCAGTGATTCCCAAAACCAGCAAAATCAGTATAACTGGCACCAAGATTGCAGGAAGGACTTCTTTCACCTTAATTAAACTCAGAATTAACAACTGCAAACCGAAACCGTTCAAAATAGAGTATCTGTTAATGTCATGCATACTTACAGACTTATTGTTTTTTCTAGAAAATTGATCAGGATAATTTTCTGAGGTCACAGCTGTTGTAAGCAAAGTTGAATAAGATGTTAGGAGCTATTCAATACTATGTTTATCTGTTCTATATCTTCTGGGTTAATCTCCAGTAAAAAGACATCTGTTAGTAGAATGAAAGTCAAAATGATATTTCTGATATTATAAAAGATTCTAAGACTTTTTTATTTTGAAGAATAATCTATACATATACTTTTGTAAGGTTTCAACTAAGTACATTCCTGCAACTTTCAAATGTGAGCTTGTGTACTACTCTATCATTATTAGGGATGTACAAATTCAGTACTGTAGTAGTAGCAGCTTTCGGCTGCTCCCTGTCCGGGGTCGCCACAGCAGACCAGTTGGTAAATGTTTTACGCCGGATGCCCTTCCTGACACAACCCTCCCATTTTTCCGGGCTTGGGACCAGCACTGCATCCAGTGGCTGGGGTTTGGGCATTGGCTGGGAATCGAACCCGGGCCTTCCGCATGATAGGCGAGAAACCTACCACTGAGCCGCCAATGCCCCTGACTTATACTGAAGTAATCAGACCTATTTTCTAAGCTGATCATATTCATATATGCCTTATATACACCGATCAGGCATAAAATTATGACCACCTGCTTAATATTGTGTTAGTCCCCCTTTTGCTGCCAAAACAGCCCTGACCCGTCGAGGCATGGACTCCACTAGATCCCTGAATGTGTGCTGTGGTATCTGGCACCAAGATGTTAGCAGCAGATCCTTTAAGTCCTGTAAGCTGTGAGGTGGAGCCTGCATGGGCGCCACCTCGCAACTTACAAGACTTAAAGGATACTTTTGATAGATACTGACCACTGCAGACCGGGAACACCGCACAAGAGCTGCAGTTTTGGAGATGCTCTGATCCAGTCGTCTAGGCATCACAATCGCTCAAATCCTTACGCTTGCCCATTTTTCCTGCTTCTAACACACCAACTTTGAGGACAAACTGTTCACTTGCTGCCTAATATATCCCACCCACTAACAGTGCCATGATGAGGAGATAATCAGTGTTATTCACTTCACCTCTCACTGCTCATAATGTTATGACTGATCGGTGTATTCTCCATAACAATGTGTAATGTTAGCCGTCGTACATAGAAGTAATTCAGTGTTGTAATGAGCAAATTATGATCTTAAGCTAATTAACACAAATTGAATAAATGATTATTAAAAGCCAATGTGAAAAAGCAGACGTTCTCATACATGAACATGGCATAGCATGATAAGAAGCATAACATTTGATTTTATTTGAATTATTCAGCATTACAGATACATCCACAGTTTTTCCTACCTGTAGGCTTAGTGGTCACATTCTCAGGGCTACTGGTTGTCTCATGTTGCTTTGTTGAAACAGGTCCTAAAGATATAAGAAAGAATATCTGTGCTTTATTTACCTGATTTATATGCTGATACTCAGCTCTGTTCACAGTTTGGATTCTGCTTTTTTTTTTTTTTTAAATAAAAGCATTTGCGTAAATAAATGCAAATAAAACTCTACTTCTGTTGTTTTTTATTGGTAAATACTTATGAGCGATGGTGACATTGGTTGCTCTAAAGCAGTACCATGTAGGTTGTTGGGCTTTTTTGTTTAAAAAGAATGCACTGCATGTTTAATATAACACACATTTTGCTTTACCATGTGAATGAATGTGTGTCGTAGTAGTTACGTGTCCCAGAGTGCATGAGGTTGGTTGTGTTTCTGAAACAAAAATGTTACAGTGAATTGTGCGGCTATGAAGGAATACTGAATGCTATATTTTCTTGGTTGTGTAGTGAATATTTATATGCTGCTTTTTAATAAAAGTATCTACTAAAAATAAATTCACTTCATGCTTTTCCCTACCTGTTTGCTTAGTGGTCACATGCTCAGTGGTGGTGGTTATACCATTCTGGGTTGTTAAAACAGTTCCTAAAATAATAACATATTTTAGAATATTTGTGTATTTTAAATAAATGTTCAGAATTATATATAAGTATAATTATATATAAGTGGGATGGTGTGATGACCACAAACTTTTGGCCATATAATGTAGTTTGTTGTTTATTTTCCAGAATTCTGCACTGCAGGTTTTAATCTAATATAAAATGTTTTCTGCCTTACCCTGTGTAGGAACGAGTGGTGTAGTAGTTACATATCCCAGTGTGGTACTGTTGGTCTGTAGTGTTTCTGGAGGAAACAAATGTAACAGAACAGTGAAGGAAATGCGTATGCTGATATGAAGGAATGCTGACTGCTGTAAGGTCATGACCGTAGAGTAAATATTAAGTAGAGATTGACATTTTTCAGTAACGAATTAAGTAGAAAATTAAGACATTTCAGTAACGAATCTTCAAATACATGTAGTATAGCTTCTGATTTTATTTGAATTATTCTGCCATTACAAATTCAGGAAAAAAAATCCAGTTTAGACCGCCCTCTTTCCTACCTGTAGGCTTAGTGGTCACATGCTCAGGGAGGGGGGTTGTCACATGTTGCGTTGTTAAAACAGGTACTAACAAAATAACATTAAGAATACTGTATTTTAAATGTTCAGAATTATATATAACTATAATTATATACGCTATATTGCCAAAAGTTTTGGGACGTCTGCCTTTACATGCACATGAATGTAATATGGAGTTGTCCCACCCTTTGCAGCTATAACAGCTTTAACTCTTCTGGGAAGGCTTTCCAGAAGGTTTAGGAGTGTGTTTATGGGAATTTTTTACCATTCCACTAGAAATGCATTTGTGAGGTCAGGTACTGATGTTGGATGAGAAGGTCTGGCTCACAGTCTCTGCTGTAATTCATCCCAAAGGTGTCCGATGGGGTTGAGGTCAGGACTCTGTGCAGGCCAATCAAGTTCCTGCACACCAAACTCACTCATCCATGTCTTTATGGACCTTGCTTTGTGCACTGGTGTGCAGTCATGTTGGAACAGGAAGGGGTCATCCCCAAACTGTTCCCACAAAGTTGGGAGCATGAAATTGTCCAAAATGTCTTGTAATGCTGAAGCATTAAGAGTTCCTTTCACTAGAACTAAGGGGCCGAGCCCAACCCCTGAAACACAACACCTGAATTCAATGATTTGGAGAGGTGTCCCAAAACTTTTGGCCATATAATGTATTTTATTTTTCAGAATTCTAAACTGCAGGATTTAATCTAATATAAAATATATTCTGCCTTACCCTGCTTTACCATTCTTTTTCCTACCTGTAGGCTTAGTGGTCACATGCTCAGGGAGGGGGGTTGTCACATGTTGCGTTGTTAAAACAGGTACTAACAAAATAACAGGAAGCATTTTGTCAGTGGTAGTTCAGGAAGATTCTATCCAACTGTTTATATTGACCCCAGAACTGCTAAAGAGCCTCTGCTGAATCCTTGCTTAAGACCAGTGGCTAACAAATGTCCAGCTCTGTGCACAGCATGCATTCTGCCTCACTTGTATTTCACTTTGGATTAAATCAGACCTCTCAAATTGTTCATGTAAACAAAACTGCATTTCTGATGATTGCAATTATTTTACTATAAATGGTCTATGATAAATTTAGTTGTTGTAAAGCAATGCTAGGTAGTTCTTGTTGTTTTCTTTTTTGTTGTGCATTGCATGTCTGTATTTTAATATAAAATGTATTTTGCCTTACCCTGTGTAGGAATGTGTGTCGTAGTTGTTACATATCTCCGAGTGGAGGTTTGTTGTTTTGCTAAAAGAAAAAGGTTACAGTGAAATAAAGCAAAATACAAAGTAGCTGACATTCAATTCAGTTCAATTCAATTTTATTTGTATAGCGCTTTTAACAAAGAGCATTGTCTCAAAGCAGCTTTACAGAACATAAGAAACAACAAACATACAAAAAAAACAGTCCTAGATGTTAGACAAAATTTTCCGTAGTGAGCAAGCCTGAGGTGTCTCAGGCGACTGTGGCAAGGAAAAACTCCCTTAGATGGTATTAGGAAGAAACCTTGAGAGGAACCAGACTCAAAAGGGAACCCATCCTCATCTGGGTGACACCGGAGTGTGTGATATGAACAATGTCCTTTCTGCATTAGTTGTGTGATGCAGATACAGCATGTGTAGAATGTTATGTGTAAAATAACATTAAGTTAACATTAAGACATGAAGGAAAGCTGTATTTTTTGTGGTTGCGCAGTGAGT
The DNA here is from genome assembly GCA_033459395.1 of Hemibagrus guttatus. Taxonomy (NCBI): domain Eukaryota; kingdom Metazoa; phylum Chordata; class Actinopteri; order Siluriformes; family Bagridae; genus Hemibagrus; species Hemibagrus guttatus. Next base: position 11,608,215 of record JAUCMX010000019.1, read on the forward strand.
GTTTACCTTCCATAATGGCTAAGTTGACCTCAAATTTTTCATCGTTGAACCACCCGGGCACATGCACTCGGCAGCCATATTTTCCTGAGTCACTTTTTCTCACGTTGCGGATAGTCAGCGAGGCATCTCCTCGATACAGATTTCTAATTAGTTGATATCTCGCATTGGTTCGACTCAAAACTCCTTTTTCAGTAGCGTAAATAATTTGATCACCACACCCATTTCTTGGGATGCTTCCTTTCATCCAGCATATATCACATACGCCATGATAACCCGAGTCATACTTGCACGGGAGAGTGACATCCTGACCCTCAAAGCCGTATATAGTCGTGGCGGTACATCTATAAACTAAAGGAGGGAGAAGTGGAGAGGTTTTATAACACTTACAGCACAAATAGGTCAACTTGTTGAACTGATAATTAAGTTTAAACAATAAATCATCAGGCTAATCTAACGGAAGTCTGCCTCATCCCAAATCTTCTATTCGTCTTTCAGTGGTCACTCACTGTGACTTGCCGTGGTGTAGGACACGGTGTGATTTACTGTAATCTATAAACATAAACAAAACCTCACCATGCACCTGAATGCTCTAATATTATGGATGCAGCTATCTTGGACTACCATAATCATTTTTGCTGATTCACATTGTTGTCATCAGGTTATCATTCACCCTTTGAGGTTAAGATTTACAAAATTGTTTATTTAAGGATTAACAAAGAATATATTTTGGGTGAGATTGCTTAGATTTCCGTATAGTTTCCGTGCAAAACTAAAGAAATAAAATGAAACCTTTGTATTATGAGTTGATTCGAGATATGGTGCATTACAATTCTAAACAGGAAATCTCACAGATAATGTAATTTATATTTACATCTCAACAAGGACTTATGTGTTCAGGTTTGTGAAAGAGGAGTTGGAAGATTTTACTAGAACTGCTATCAAAATTCTATTCAATCAGTCAATAGGGACCTATTTGGCTGTTTCTTATGATCATGATTAATTCTTTTTCAACCAAACTGCCAGAGGTCATCAAGGGCAAAAGTTTGCAAATGGGGAATTACCGTATATTATATAATTTATGCAGAAAACAGTCCTGATTTATAAATTTAGTTCCTTTACTGGGTTCCCATTTTAGGGTTCTTTACAATGTTTCAGAAATTGTCTGTTAACGATTACAAATTACTGTTGTTCAGAGTGTATATTTCTATATTTGGTGATATGTAGCCAATATAATATACAGACCATGAACTTTTCAGTTATTACTAAAAGTTTTTTTTGTTGTAATTTTTATCTTTTCATTAATTTAGTGCAGTTATTAGCATGAATTGTGTTCATTTACAGATTTATTCCCTGTAGTGAAATATTTGTTACTTTGGGGTCTTTAAGGGTCCAGATATAACACTCAGTGACACACTCTAGCAGTTAATTCAATACATTTTCAATGCTACATAAAATGTAATGTATGATCAACTTTACAGTACTGATAATTAAAAATATTGATATTAACAAATATTCTTATTAAAAAACTGCATGCACAAAATTAAATGATGTTTATTTTACAACAAGAAAACATTCGAGACTGAACCACTGAGAGTGGTTGCTTGCTGTTTTTCAGCCAATAAATACATTTTACTATACTGATGTGTTTCTCTAAATGCTAGCTCAATACATGGCAGCTAACGGTATACTGATTCTATTGCAGGCCCCTGCCTCATGTAAAAAAAATCACCAGATTATGAACAGCCTATATCTGTCCATGTAAAATAGAATTTGATATTATTTAATACTTGAAGCCTTTAATATTTGTGAAATGTGGAAGATAATTTAACCTTGAAATTAAAAAAATATGTCCTTTTTTAAATAAAATAAAAACAGAGGCATGCTGCTGTATGTTACAATCATAATCATAATTTTTTTTAGTATATATTAGTTAACTTTATGCAAGACTTACCTGTGAGGCTCAGAAGGAGCACAAGTGAGGAGATGCAAGAGTGAAGCTGCTTCATGGTGAAATGTGGCATTTTGCTGATAAGTGCTACTCTTTAACAAGTTTTTTTAACAGCCTGTGCACATGACTTCCTCCCTGATATTGCACAAGATCTTGTATCTTGTCTTATGGTCAAATGCCCAGCTGTTATTAATTTCATTACTAAATAAATAAATATATATTGGTGTTTTTTTTTACCTTTTCACTTGAGTATGCTGTACAGAACATGTATATCTTTAGAACTAAATATATAATTATTGTTGAGGTTACATTTATTGTTAGAACTAATCTCTCTACCACTTCGGTAGTGTCTGTATTCAGTGTTGAGTTAAGTGTGCTTAAGGAGGACTTAATACAAAAATCAGAATCAGTCACATCAGAGACATGCAAGCTTATATAATAGGAACAAAATAAAACACCACCAGACTATTATAGTAAATGCCTGTTGTAATAACCTGTAGTTATATTTAATGCTGTTCCTAAGATCAATTACATTATTACTTGTTATAACATTTAACAGTTTCACTTGTCTGGTTTTGTAATATCTTAAAGTACTGTAAGCTAGTTATAATGGCTCAGTAGTAAATGTGTTGTGTGTTCAAATCCCAGCACCATCAAAGTGCCTTGATTGGGTCCTTGAGCAAGTTGTATCCTGCCTCAACTAAATTGCTAATTACTGAAAGACCTATAGCATATGTGCACCATAGCAATAATTCCACTTATGTGGCACATCCTCCAAGCATTATCCTACACCATCATCTGCCATCAAAACCTAGCCTACAGTTAGGGATTAAGGGCCTTGCTCGAGAGCCCAGAAGTGGCAGCTTGCCTGGGATTTGAACACATGTGTTGTATCATAAAGTGCTGCTAGAACTTAACAGTAAATCTTGCCCTGTCCATTTTTCCTAACCAAACTACATCAATGTTTTGAAAACCCAAAAATGCATGTTTTTTTTATATAAGGATCTGAAAAAAGCACATCATTAAAAACGCTGGTATCCGTTACTCTGTGATTTCCCAATCATCCAGCTCCAACACAACAAAAACAGAGAAGTTCATTCATTTGTTTTTGATGCTATTTAAGTCACAATTGAGCATGTGCATTATATACAAAAGCATTCCTGCATTATGTATTAACTACTGCTAGGACAGATTTCTGAGTGCTACATAATGTAAATGAAGAGGTCATTTTTATGTATGCAAGTCATTTTAATGTGTTCATCCCAAAGGTGTTCAGTGGGTTTGAGGTCAGGGCTCTGTGCAGGACACGTGAGTTCTTCCACTCCACTTTGACCAAACCATGTCTTCATAGAGCTCATGGTGTGCACACTGCCATGCTAGAACACCGGTTGGACCCTTTAGATCCTGTTCCAGCGTACAAAGACCTTCTATGCGATTGTGTACATCCTATTTTGTGGCAACAGTTTGGGGAAGATCCGCATATGGGTTTGATGGTTTGCTATCCACAAACATATCGCCACATAGTGTAGTAGCAGCTACTAGAACATTCCATTAACTTGCATTATAAGATACAAGGCTCTTGGCCCTCTGAGTCACAATAGTACTCACACTTGAGACCTTGGCACTGTTTGATAAGGAAGGACATTTTGTTATAATCACTAACACTCAATGAACGTACTCAAAGTATTTACTGTGCATAATGTATGTGATACTAATAAAAGGATTAAATGTACATTTAGACATTAAAGTGCACTTTGTTCTCCACTATTAGGCTTTCAATTTTATGCTTTCATTTTTGTACTATCACAGGGAATGAAACAGGAACTAGGGGGAATGTGAAAGGTTAAAGGAAAGGCCCCCCAAGCTTCAAGAGTGCAAATATGTATTACATACTGACTATAGAAAAAAAGAGGAACAGGGCCCCAAAACTTACAGGAAGTGAAAATAGCTGCAAACCCTGCATTGAAGAAAGGGGCTGAATTTGTTTCAAAACAGTTAGCTTTTTGCTTAGTCACATAACACATTAACTCTACATACATTATATTTTCTATTAATTATCTTAGATTTTCAGGATTCTGTGTGCAATTATCTACAAAGCTATAGTATATAACAGTGTAAAGAGGTACAGATCTATCAGTCTTTCAGAAGGTATATGAAACATTTAACTTCATCAGTAATAAAATGAAAACCCCTGAACTTGATAACATGAGCTCAATACTCCCTCTTCAGTGATTTATTTTATATGATTTTATAGCATCATATATATTTATAGCTTCATATTTGTTTCATATTTGCATATAAAGTTTCAGTATGTATACCACAGTTTGTAGTCTTACTCAACCACCTCAAGAATTAAACCGATAGTCAGATATGTTCAGCTGTACTAATAATATATACTAATAATTAAAAGATATAACCACACGTTATCTTGCCACAACACCTGTGTGCTTAACAAGCTAGCCTAGCAAACAATATAAAAAAGTTATTGTTGATATGGTATTTTTTGAGTATGTTTTGTTCATTTTATTAAAATCTTTGAAAATATATATAAAATCTTATTCTTAAACATATTTAAATGTATTTTTAGGTAATTGATTGTTCAGATGTTTTCTGGTATACACTCCCATGCCAGATGTATGACAAATATGTCAAACCTAAAGCATCAAGTTAAACGTTTATTCCAAAAATCTGCACATTTTTGTATCCATATGGGTCCTAGTAGCTCGCTACTTAGTAGTAGTCTTCTCATTGGACACTTTATTAATCTTACTTTAAACATTATTACTTTTACTGTTACTTAAGTAACAGTAGTTTACACTGATCAGCCATAACATTATGACCACTGAGAGGTGAAGTGTTTAACACTGATTATCTCCTCATCATGGCACCTGTTAGTGGGTGGGATATATTAGGCAGCAAGTGAACATTTTGTTCTCAAAGTTGATGTGTTAGAAGCAGGAAAAATGGGCAAGCGTAAGGATTTGAGTTTGACGAAGGGCCAAATTGTGATGGCTAGACGACTGGATCAGAGCATCTCCAAAACTGCAGCTCTTGTGGGGTGTTCCCAGTCTGCAGTGGTCAGTATCTATCAAAAGTGGTCCAAGGAAGGAACAGTGGTGATCCTGTGACAGGCTCATTGGCAGCCAAGGCTCACTAATGCACGTGGGGAGCGAAGGCTGGCCCGTGTGATCCGATCCAGCAGACGAGCTACTGTTGCTCAAATTGCTGAAGAAGTTAATGCTGGTTCTGATAGAAAGGTGTCAGAATACACAGTGCATCACAGTTTGTTGTGTTTTGGCAGCAAAAGGGGGACCAATACAATTTTAGGCGGGTGGTCATGTTATGCTTGGTTGGTGTAAGTAGTTTTACTTGTATTTGAGTTGGGTACTCTATCCACCTCTGGGCAAACATTATATTATTTTATATTATTGCTCATCATATGCTACAGGTACTGACAACTGACAGCTCTCTGCTGGCAGGTCTACCTCTGAGTGCAAGCCGACCTCTGTCCAAACCGCAGCTGCGTGACTTGTTTTCAACTTTCCTAAGTTCTCCCACACCACCCCATTGCTGCGCTTCCTCTACTGGCTTCCGGGAGCTGCACATATCAGATTCAAAGCACTGATGCTTGCCTACAAAGACAAAAATGGAACTTTGCTCTCTTACTTCAAAATTATAACTTCTTGCACTGCAGCCTGCTCCCTCAGATCCACTAGCAAGTCAAGTCAAGAAGCTTTATTGTCATTTCAACCACATACTACAAAACAGAAACAACAGGACAGAGCTAGGGACAGAAGTTTGTCCTAGCTACATAAAGTGCAACCAGAAGACAAGACAGTGCAGAAACAGAAAGTACAAAAAACTACACAAGACAGGACACATAGCGCTGAAAAACATGTGCAACAAAACAAAATGGAATGTGCAAACTAGGGAAACTGTAAAACCAGGTATCTAATAACATATATGTTTGTAAACATATATATAGCAGCATGAAAGTTTGAAGTGTACTGCTCGACCGGTCCCACCATCTCTCAGGTTACAAAGAAGGTCTGCATTTAGATTCTTCTCTGTTCTGGGATCTAGGTGGTGGAATAAACTTCCGAAAAGCTGAGTCACTGACTCTCTCTTCCTGAAATGCTTCAACTAGCACTTTATTTCCTGTTTGTTTTCTTTTTCCCAAAATTTGCTTGTGTGCAAATATTTCCTCCCAGATTTCTGGTATCTTTAGTCTATGACCTATTTTACCAGTATGGCTCTATTTATTGATAGATACTACAAAATTCTTTTTTTTATATCGCTCTGAATAAGGGCATGTGCCAAATGCTGTGGATTTAAATGGAAATGTAGTCCTAATGAATGTTTGGAAAAAAGATTGAATGTGTGACTCGGAAAAAAGGGAAATACATTTAGCAGTCATATGTTCTTAATATTATTACCTGTTTTTATTCCAGCAGGAACTTTTTATGTCCCCTTCAGGAAATGTCATGTTCATTGTACCACCCTAAGCTGAAATGAGATTTTTGTCCTTGAGCAATCTGTGTGTGTTTGAAGATGGATAAGCCACTGTAGAGGTGCAGTGCAGTGTGGATGTTGATGAAGTGCACCCTGGGTATTTCCATTCTCCATTCTCTGTACCGCTTATCCAATCTATCATCGGGTCACGGGGAGCCTGTGCCTATCTTAGGCGTCATCGGGCATCAAGCCAACTGATCGCAGGGCACACACACACACTCAATCACACACTACAGGCAATTTAGAGACTCCAATCAGCCTAGAAGCATGTCTTTGGACTGTGGGAGGAAACCGGAGCACCTGGAGGAAACCCACCAAGCATGGGGAGAACATGCAAACTCCACACACACAGTGAGCAGAAGTGAGACTCGAACCCAGGACGCTGGAGGTGTGAGGCGGACATGCTAACCACTAGGCCTCAGTAAAATGTTTCTGTATTCTAGAGTAAAAACTACTTGTAAATTTTTTTATAAAATAGCGCCTTCTTTACCCCCAATGCTGCGCTAAGTTCTAATTTTCTCATGTTAAATGACTATATTTAACTAAGTTAACCTGTTTTCTTTGCTAATGCCAGGTTAGACTACTATTTGTTCCAGGCAGGCAGCAAGTCACATCGTACCTAAGGTACCTATAGTCAATTTTGATGGATTAATTTCTACAGTAAGATATATTATTTCTGATTTATTCATTAGCAAACTATGCATTATTAGTCATTCCTATGATGAGCCACTTTATCTTTAATTGAATTATGTTTTCAGGCAAAATGGTGTGCTGATTCATAAAATAATAAAGGTTACATGAAAGCATTTTTGTTTTGCTTTGCAGTTCATCAGTTTCATTTGTAATCATTAAAATTTGGTTTGTTTTCAATTTCACATATTTTTGAAACATTATCTATGTGTAATTTCTTCATAACCTTTCTTCTTCAGGAAACCAATAAAAAATCCCCCATGTCAATCTCTATTTTTGGTGATTGTTCAGCGCTCGAATACCTATGGTTTTCTTTAATTATCTGACTATACTTCAGACATCAGTGAAATCTTGAACATTTAATAATAATAAAATGCATAAGAACATATAATATCATTTTGTAGTGCATAACACAATAGCTGGCTTTCAGATTTACTTTAATGAAACATTAAACACAGGCCAGGGAACAATTACAAAAAATAACAACAACAATAACAAAAAAAACAGAAATAATACATATAAATTAAATATAAATGTTATTTAAAACAAAAAACAATAATGTGTTTCTCTACTAAATACATGTAAACTTTTTGATCGGACCTTGTAGATATCAGGCCGTCAAAAGAAGTCCCCTTAATTTTCACTTCCACTCTTCCCAGGAGAAAGTGTTGCAAAATTAAAATTCCAGTTCATGTACTACTTTTAATAGAAGGCCACTCATTTTTAAAGAAAACCAGTTAAAACTGATAAATTCATTCACGCTTAATGTCCAAGTTCCTATTCCAAGTTCCTAAGTACCTACTTCACATTTCTTGATCTTGTCTTGTTTCTTCCTGTTTTTGCTGATCACCTGACAAATTAGTCAGCCTCAGGTTTTGTATTGCCTAGCCTAGCTTTTTGAACTTCTTAACCTTAGCAGCACATATGTAGAGACGCTTATGCATTGAATAGGTTGCATTAGTGTGCTTTCTTTTCTAGTCTGTACTTTGTGAGGCAGTAATTGGGCATACCACCATAAACCAAAGGCTTTTCATGGCTTTTTATACAGGCTTGATGTATGTTAGACTGAATTCAGGTAGGAACACTTTATTTCAAATAGTTTACACCAATCAGGCATAACATTATGGCACCTGTTAGTGGGTGAGGCAGCAGGTGAACATTTTGTCCTCAAAGTTGATGTGTTAGAAACAGGAAAAATGGGCAAGTGTAAGGATTTGAGCGAGTTTGACAAGGGCCAAATTGTGATGGCTAGACGACTGGATCAGAGCATCTCCAAAACTGCAGCTCTTGTGGGGTGTTCCCGGTCTGCAGTGGTCAGTATCTATCAAAAGTGGTCCAAGAAAGAACAGTGGTGATCCCGCGACAGGCTCATTGGCGGCCAAGGCTCACTAATGCACGTGGGGAGTGAAGGCTGGCCCGTGTGATCCGATCCAACAGACGAGCTACTGTTGCTCATATTGCTGAAGAAGTTAATGCTGGTTCTGATAGAAAGGTGTCAGGATACACAGTTCATGATGGGCTGTTTTGGCAGCAAAAAGAGGACCAACACATTATTAGGCAGGTGGCCATAATGTAATGCCTGATCGGTGTAAATAAAATGGCTGGAGATAATACATAAAGGCTTTGTCTTCTACATGTACAATTTTATAAGTATGAATGTAAGTGAAAAAGTCTCTGGTTCAAACTAATAAAGCTCTTCTTGTCAATTGTATTTTACATCTGAGCTATACTAAGGTAGCTTTTTATTCTACAAGCCTTTACAACCAGTCAAGAGGCAAAATCTACAATACTGCATTTACACACCATATGTAATTTGTGATCAAATTACATTTACTATGATTTCATGATATTATCAGAATCCTGATGTAGTGCAGTGTCACAGCGTGGATCATTGAGCTCAGGTTACTGTGTGAGTTGTACATCCCCCTTGTCTATGTGCTTTGCATCCAGTGTTCCTGGGGTTGACTCCAGATGCATCACTGTATTCATATTTTACTATGTGTTTTATGCTACAGTGGGGCAAAAAAGTATTTAGTCAGCCACCAATTGTGCAAGTTCTCCCACTTAAAAAGATGAGAGAGGCCTGTAATTTTCATCATAGGTACACTTCAACTATGAGAGACAGAATGAGAAAAAAAAATCCAGAAAATCACATTGTCTGATTTTTAAAGAATTTATTTGCAAGTTATGGTGGAAAATAAGTATTTGGTCACCTACAAAAAAGCAAGATTTCTGGCTCTCACAGACCTGTAACTTCTTCTTTAAGAGGCTCCTCTGTCCTCCACTCGTTACCTGTATTAATGGCACCTGTTTGAACTCGTTATCAGTATAAAAGACACCTGTCCACAACCTCAAACAGTCAGACTCCAAACTCCACTATGGCCAAGACCAAAGAGCTGTCAAAGGACACCAGAAACAAAATTGTAGACCTGCACCAGGCTGGGAAGACTGAATCTGCAATAGGTAAGCAGCTTGGTGTGAAGAAATCAACTGTGGGAGCAATTATTAGAAAATGGAAGACATACAAGACCACTGATAATCTCCCTCGATCTGGGGCTCCACGCAAGATCTCACCCCGTGGGGTCAAAATGATCACAAGAACGGTGAGCAAAAATCCCAGAACCACACGGGGGGACCTAGTGAATGACCTGCAGAGAGCTGGGACCAAAGTAACAAAGGCTACCATCAGTAACACACTACGCCGCCAGGGACTCAAATCCTGCAGTGCCAGACGTGTCCCCCTGCTTAAGCCAGTACATGTCCGGGCCCGTCTGAAGTTTGCTAGAGAGCATTTGGATGATCCAGAAGAGGATTGGGAGAATGTCATATGGTCAGATGAAACCAAAATAGAACTTTTTGGTAAAAACTCAACTTGTTGTGTTTGGAGGAGAAAGAATGCCGAGTTGCATCCAAAGAACACCATACCTACTGTGAAGCATGGGGGTGGAAACATCATGCTTTGGGGCTGTTTTTCTGCAAAGGGACCAGGACGACTGATCCGTGTAAAGGAAAGAATGAATGGGGCCATGTATCGTGAGATTTTGAGTAAAATCCTCCTTCCATCAGCAAGGGCATTGAAGATGAAACGTGGTTGGGTCTTTCAGCATGACAATGATCCCAAACACACCGCCCGGGCAACGAAGGAGTGGCTTCGTAAGAAGCATTTCAAGGTCCTGGAGTGGCCTAGCCAGTCTCCAGATCTCAACCCCATAGAAAATCTTTGGAGAGAGTTGAAAATCCGTGTTGCCCAGCGACAGCCCCAAAACATCACTGCTCTAGAGGAGATCTGCATGGAGGAATGGGCCAAACTACCAGCAACAGTGTGTAAAAACCTTGTGGCGACTTACAGAAAACGTTTGACCTCTGTCATTGCCAACAAAGGGTATATAACAAAGTATTGAGATGAACTTTTGTTATTGACCAAATACTTATTTTCCACCATAACTTGCAAATAAATTCTTTAAAAATCAGACAATGTGATTTTCTGGATTTTTTTTCTCATTCTGTCTCTCATAGTTGAAGTGTACCTATGATGAAAATTACAGGCCTCTCTCATCTTTTTAAGTGGGAGAACTTGCACAATTGGTGGTTGACTAAATACTTGCCCCACTGTAAGTCTTAAATTAGCTGTCATTCAGGGCTCCCAGCTGGTGTAACAAATAAGCATTAGCCCTATCATCTGTAGATCATGAATTTGAATCCCGATGATGCCACAACCATCTGTGGCTGGGAGTCCAAGCAAATAAGTCATGGTGGCATTCTGTCTCTTCCCTGTCAATCACAGCAACACTAGTCAAACATGAGCTTTTGTGCACTTACAAATGTGGAACAGGTTCATTTTTCAGAGTGTTCAGAGTTACTCCACCCTGATGTTAAAAGATGTGACTGACTAGCTTTATGTGACTTGGAGAAAGCACCCTCGCTGGTTGATACCTATTGGAGACCTAAGCAGTGGGTGAGAATTGGCTAAGATTAAATTTGGGAGTAAATCAGAAACAAATTTGTAACAGAAAAAGTTTGTGCTTGTCTGATAATTGTTCTAGAAATAGGACTGTGTAAGTGACTGATGGATCTTCTCTCAGGTTCTCACTGTTTCTCATCTCAAAAATAGTTACAGACTGTATAGTCTACATATCAGCTTTTAGACTTGCCAAACTGGGCTGTAATTATAATAGATGATGACTGTTTTTACCTGATTGTGTAATTACAGAAATGGATTAGCAGTGTTCATTATAACTTTACTGATTCAGCTCTCACAGATTTTCTTTAACCATTTAAAGAAATTACGATTTGATGACTTCATCCATGAACAGCGTACAGTTTTGGGTCATCCACCCTACAGAAACACACATTTATCAGTTTCACATTTCATTTATTATCACACTCTTCATATTTTTACCAGCATTACTTTATATTGCATTGCAGAAATGACACAATTCAAAAGCTATCCAATGAAAGTAGCTTATTATGTTTTCATAAGGTTATTCAGACTTGACACTGTCCCATTTCTCATAACTCCGTCTGCCCTCCATCCACACACTCATAGCACCCAAAGCCCTGCAGTGTAGATCACTACAGAGAGATAGCCTTTGTTAAGAAATTGCTTTTATGACATATAAACACCAATCAGGCATAACATTAAGAGCACTGACAGGCTACTCATCATGGCACCTGTTAGTGGGTGGGATATATTAGGCAGCAAGTGAACATTTTGTCCTCAAAGTTGATGTGTTAGAAGCAGGAAAAATGGGCAAGCGTAAGGATTTGAGCGAGTTTGACAAGGGCCAAATTGTGATGGCTAGATGGCTGGATCAGAGCATCTCCAAAACTGCAGCTCCTGTGGGGTGTTCCTGGTCTGCAGTGGTCAGTATCTATCAAAAGTGGTTCAAGCAAGGAACAGTGTTGTACCGGTGACAGGTTCAAGGGCAGCCAAGGCTCATTGATGCACGTGGGGAGTGAAGGCTGACCCGTGTGATCCAACACAAGCTACTGTTGCTCAAATTGCTGAAGAAGTTAATGCTGGTTCTGACAGAAAGGTGTGAGAATACACAGTGCATGACGGGTCAGGGCTGTTTTGACAACAAAAGGGGGACCAACACAATATTAGGCATAATATTGTGGCCATCAGTGGTCATAATGTTATGCCTGGTCTGTGTAATTTCTTATTGTTTACTCATTTACTCCAGCACCACTCTGGGCTCCTCCATCGTGGGGGCCCTGGGAAGCCTGTTAATTAATATAGTATTGAACACATTCACAATTTTACACAGTTACAAACCAGGTGACTGACATACAGTGTATAGCACAAAGTCTGGCAAATTTTTTCATACCACAGAAAACTAAGCCAGAGAATCACAAGTATAAAATCACAAGAGCAATTTGGACTGCACCGATTACACAAGTCAAGACAACACAGCACAGAATAAAATAGCGAGCACATAAGCAACTCAAAATATAGTGCTAGTGCTAGTTTCTTCTAAAAAATTAAAGATTAAAAAATGGAAGCATTTCTCACAGGGAAACAAAATCCCAGGTAAATGATTTTGTTACAAAAAAATATCAAAAAATGAAGTCATTTAAAAGATACACTATGCAGGATACAAAAAGATGTATCAAATGTAATAAATAAATTATTTCGATCCTTAAAATCATGTCCATACATTTGCTTGTTTTGAATTATCTACAATGAAGCTTAAATCACTATAAATAAGTTTGGAAGAAAAATGATTGATGTAGTCCAGTTCCCAAGATGGTCAAAGTCTTCTGTTAGTCATAACTGCTGCTGATTGGAAATGAATCCTTTGAAAGGAAGAAATTAGCCAGATCCATTGCTTCAGTAAATACTAGAGTTCAATTCATTCATTGTCTGTACCGCTTATCCGATCTATTCTCAGGTCACGGGGAGCCTGTGCCTATCTCAGGCATCATCGGGCATCGAGGCAGGATACACCCTGGACGGAATGCCAACCCATCACAGGGCACACACACACACACACACTATGAACAATTTAGAGATGCCAATCAACCTACACTGAGGGAGGAAACCCTCAAGGCACAGGGAGACCATGCAAACTCCACACACACACGGCAGAGGTGTGAATCAAACCACCAACCCTGGAGGTGTGAGGCAAACGTGCTAGCCACCAAGCCACCATGCCCCCCAATGTGTTATCAACGTTAAATAAATATTTGCTTGGAAATATAAACTGGGTCATATAAGATATACTGTCAATATGTAATATTGTTCAAATGAATTTATTGACATAAATTTGGTGACCTTAATGTAATAAAAAAAAAATCTGTGGGTGTTAGCTAACTAATTTTAGCTTAATTACACAATATTAATTAACATATATAAAATACTGAATACTGAAGATGAAAATTGCATTCTTACTTATATTCTTCACCTTTTCAGCCTCATCTCTACATCAGCTTGAAACTGTAATTTGCTTTTATGCTGCACAGATGTTACCATTTCAAGTGATTTAATCATTTCTAAATATATTTTATTAGCAAATTTGCTATCATGACTAATTACTATCACTGATTCAGATTCAAGATGATAGTATTTCTTTCCTATATTAAATAGGGCTTGAACTAACATGGCAAAAAAGATAAGCTGGCCTGCAGGAAGCTAGCTGTTACATTTTCCATCTCTTATTTCATTTTGATGACTCCATCCATGAACAGAGCAAAGTTATTTTTTATCATTGAAATAAACTCCTATCATGACTAATTACCATCACTGATTCAGATTCAAGATGATAGTATTTATTTCCTATATTAAACCAGGCTTGAACTATCATGGCAAAAAAGATAAGCTGGCCTGCAGGAAGCTATCTGTGTGATTTTCCATCAGCTTGCTGTAATGCATTGCTCACACAGACAGAAACTCAGTACTCATCAAACTTGGCCAAACTAAGTTTTTCTATCATAATAAAACTAGACTGACACAAACAGTTCCATTCACTCTTTGAATTTAAAGGTCTTTCAGTACTTCCTGTATCTGTCATAAGGAAGTCTCCACACAGGAGCCGTTGTGATGCAGTAAGCGATGCTCATGGCTGAGGCAGCCATCACTGCGGTGCACAATCAGCACAGGGAAGCGCAATGCATCCTGATAGGTTGGAGGAGATGGCTGGTGGTGCTCTGGGGCAGAGCTTTCGTTCAGGCTGCCATATGCATGACCTAGTGAAAAAAGGCTGAGGGCACTGCGAGAAAAAATGGACGAGCCACTCAAGGCCCTACGGCAGCGCTCACAGTTCTGGGGAGAGAAGGAGTCTCGGCCAGACGCGTTCGCATCCATCAGCACAGCCTCAGAGTAACTGGGCACCAGCTGCTGGTTGGAGCGGATGTGCCATTCTAGTTCGGTGCTATCGATTGTGTTCACCCTGGAGATTTGGTGGCAGTAGTGTAAATAATTAAAGCCGAACAGCTTCTCCACGTGGTAGTGAAGATAAGCTGTGCGATACTCGGTGAGAATACGCAAGGGCCAAGAGAACGTCATCACCGCTGCCATCCAAAACACATAGCGCCTCAAAAACCATGGCAGGTGGCCTGAGATTACCATTACATGCTCCCTGAAGTCCACATTTTTTAGGTGCATGCCCTCACGAGCCTCCATGTAGTCATCCAGCCCCTCGTTTTCTGCGAAGAACCGTGCTCTCTGTGTCAGATAGGAGTTCTCTGACTCTGCGTTGGCAAAGCTGAAGCACTTGGTGAAGCGCAGCTTTGTGATAGGGAAGTCTTCCATGCCTGCAAGCTGCTTGGAGACGTCCTTCACACCGCAGTTTCCATAATCGAACTCAGCCTCAGCTGCGTGTGTGTTGACCCGTTCATGATACACCTGTGTGGCACTGTAGGCGTCACTATTGCGGTAGCGGGTCACATGATGTGTGCGCCGCACATAGTGGTAACTGATGGCCCTCCACCAGATGCACGGTGTGGCCTGCTGCATATGCTGCACCCGCTCTACTATACTCTCCAAATCCACTTTATACTGCAGGTTGAAGCGCATGGAACAGTGCCAACACTCCACCAAGTACAGCATGTAAAGCATGAACAGAAATGCCACAGGGATGTAGACGTAACCATCAGAGCAGGCACTGTCATGATACACCATCGACCTGCTCTTGAGGTTACTTTCAATGCTGAGTCGCGTCACCTTGGCCAGGCAGCACCATGTCATAGCGAGCATGCAGCCATACATGAGCAGTGTGAGGAGAAGGCATTTCCAGTGTGACTCCCGCCACAGTGCCTCAACCAGTGACTGCTGCTGGGGCCTCTGCTGCATATGGTTTAAAAAAAAGAGAGGGAAGAAGAGAATGGTTAGTTATTTAGTTAAATCTTTTAGAGTCATGTAAGAGGCAGCAAAACATAACTGACCTATTTGTACTAGCATGAGGATATGTTTTACTGTACACACAACGCACTCCTGTAAGTCATAAGTGTGATTCACTTCCTTTATCCCGTCATCAGACGGTGCACTTTTATTCTGCACTATCATTGTGTAGAAAGCACAGTTTGTGTAGAACACCACATCAAGTCTGAGTGTCTTCGTAACAACAAAAATATGATGTGTCAATGTGTGGGCTTGTCAAAAGGTTGAACAGATCTTGAAAATAAGGACTCTTTATTTTCGATGGAAGAGGTTTTGTATTTGAAAGAAACCACAAAAAATGCCGTCTCCAATCACACCAGTACACATACTAAGCTGACACAGGAAGGAAGATGTCAGAGATGTCAAATATCCATGCTTATTACACAGCAATTTATTAATGAACCCCCTGAATATATGACTTCATGACCATTTTGGAAAATGAATATATGTCAAGAGTAATAATGATTGTGTAACTATACTGAAATTGATTGTCTGTGGAGGTTTTCAGTCATCCGGGTCATTTTGAAGGTCTAGTTGTAATAAGTCTAGGTGACTCATCCAGGGGGCTTCGTCACCTCTTCTGAATGATGGGAAATTTATTAAGAACCAATGTGTTTAAATGTCACGGAATTTCCCACAAGGAACCCCCATGATTGAGAGGCAAAGTGATTAAAGAATGATTAAAATCCACTTGACTAGACTTACCACCCAGTAAGATGTGCTGCTTCAGATATTCAAGCATCCTGATATAACCAAAGTGTTGGGTTCATGTGAATGCTTCAAGCCAGGGCTGTTTGGGGTTCTTCAAACAGCAGCAAGCTTTAAATAATTGATGCTGCTATTCCACAACTCTCCTCTCTACCTCGTCACATGAGCTTATAACACCCCCACCCCCAGCACCCCCCCACCTCTATTCCCAGCCCAATGCCCACCCAGCAGGAAAGGAGAGAATCCATGACAAATGGCTCCTGTTCTTCCCTCGTTCACAATTATGCAGTGTGCAAACGTCGCTTAGCAAAGTGAGATTATCCTTCACTTTCATCTCAACTTACAGGCTTGTGATCGCAGCTTTTGATGAGAGGAGCAGACTGTGCTATAAAGTGAGATGTGTGTGAAATGGGGGAGCAGGTTATATAAAGCTCGACTGAAATTTACCATGGCTGATTCTTTCATTATCAGAACTCTGATTCTTTGCTTCAGTCTCCTCCAGTCCTTACTGACCCTAATAATAATGGGGGTTTTTTCAAGTGAAATATGTATATTTCCCACTTAGAACACACACTGAGTTTCATTAACCTGCTAAACCACAGGCATTATGACGTCAAGATGTTTTGTTCCTAAACGATTACGAACATTAAGAACTACTTCATAAATTCATTCATACACCAGATTGAAAAACTCTACTTATTATAAAAATCAATGAAAACAATCCAACTTGCCCCAAAATGACCACATGTCCAACGTTTATTCAACTGCCTCCCTAATTAAATACAGAATTGATTTTGATTGAGCTCCCAAATAATGTTAGCTAGTGGTCTTTCATTATTTCCCATAATTACAATCAGATTAAGCAAAAGTGTATTTAGTCATCAACACCACCTTTAAAAGTCTTTCCTTTTTACTCAGGCCTTTAACTAGCTTTCTTGCATTTGTTCACACTTTCATGTTCACTGTATAGGATTATAGACTGTCATCTTCGAGAAGGAAAAAAGAACAGCTGTCCTTCGTCTACCTTCTGAGTGTTATAGACTTTGTATTGGGAGAACAAACACTACCAAGTGTTTGCCTATCTAGGCAGCCTCTTCCCAAATCCACTGCAGAATGAGAAAATATTTGACATTGCCCATGATATGAACAATGAAGCGAAGTGTGGTTACTGTTACCGCCCTAAAACAGTGTTCAACTTATACCACAGCAAGTTGCAAGAATTACAATTTTATTTCATTTATTAAAGAGTGACTGTGTCATTTTTATTTTTATTCACAGTTACATTTAATGTTGTGGGACTGAAAATGAGTTATAGCTATCACTTAAAGAACATTAAACAGTTCTTCCTTCACCAGTGTCTCCTTTTCTCTTTCTTTTAATACCACAAAAAAAATCATGCTGTCATGCAACTGAGGAACCAAAGGGTAAAAGAAGTAATTCATCCTGAAGGACGTGGTGATGGAAAACTAAAAGGAACAGCTTTACCTCTGCGTGCTAACACTGGAGATTTCTACCACAATGCTAAATAAAGATCTTCTTAGAGAAAGCTTCCCAATATAAATAATTATGTACTTAGCTCTGTTAAACAACACTTTCTTATTTATTTAGTCATTCATTTAGAGTTCATTATGAGAAGCAACTGCCATACAATGAATTAGCTGTTTCTATAGAAACAATAATGTATTAGAAGGAAAGCATGTATATAAACCTGTGATGTGGCATGCAGATGACTCTATTGTCAGAAATAGTGTTAAAGAAAATAAAATAAAGAATCTTCTCAGGATCAAACAGTACTGTAGTCTAAATCACTTTGCCTATAATTGCCATAAGTCACATAAGTGAGACATTAAAGTCTTTCAAGAAAGGCATACGCTTTCTTCAGCAGAGAGGTATAAGTATGGAATATGAGCCAACAAGAGCAAATTTCCAGTGTCATGAAGTACCTATTAAATAGAAAGAGAAATAATACCATCCCTAAAAGAATAGATTTCTTTCCTGCTCAGAACCGGTGAAATTGTCTGGATTAATTTCCCACTGAAATCAGCAATAACTGCGCCGGCTCTCTCAGTTTCTAACAAATCCGGATTGCATTCTAAAGCTGCTAATCTGTCCAACAAAGCGTCTGTGATATTGGCAGTTTGTGCTCGGATTTTGCGGTGAAGTTCCTCTCTGTTTCTGCAAGCTGTTGTTACTTCTGTTAAGTGTGCTGAGGAGTGAGCTGAGTGAGACGGCCCACTTTCCAGCAGATTATTTTAGGGCGATATCTGGAGCCTCATTTTATTCAAGCTGAGGGTGAACACACCAACATTTTGGGGGCTGTGTTAGAAATGATTGCAGTGTATTTTTTAATTATTGGATTGCAATATCATATAAAAAATAATAAGTTGTAATTTTCTCAGTAATACTGAGAAAAATGTACCTGTTTAAATCAGAGAACTGATCCAGGAATAGACTAAGAGTGACGCCAGGAACAATACGTGGGAAATTATCAGGAATAGGCAAGCTTTGCCATGACAAAAGGATGACGTCCTGATGAGTATTTGTCCTGTGACACGTTTAAAGGCAGTTAAATTAAAGCATTCTAGAAAGTGCCTAAAGTCAACAAGGAAGCACAGCAGGAATATCTGTAAATAAAAAGACCTGGCCATTTGTGCTGAGGACTCTTGACTCATGTGTTTTCTTTTCTTGCTGTCCTAATCTTCACCTAACTGGTTTTTATCTTGAGTTTGTATTTTCAGTCCTTATCCTGGTGAACTTTCATGAGTATTTGTTTTGATAGAGTCTAGAAAGCACTGTATGTCACTCTGTATGCAGAAAACTGCAAAATGGTGCAAAATGTTTGTTTCTGGCCACATGATCAACACTGCAAAGCCTGTAGTGTTTACACAAAAGAGCCCCATATGGCACTTAGTGATGGAGAAATTGTATCATGAAGAAAGTGTGTCCTTACTTGATTTGATCAATAAACAATTGAGAGAGAGAGACAACACACACAAGCAGAGAACAAACAGAGAAAGGGATTTCTCAGCTGATTTCCGTATGCACACACATGCACACACACACACACACACACACACACACACACAAAACAGCAGTCTGATGACATGATGACATTCAGTTCCAAGTTGCATTTATTTTTTTAGGGGCTTCTGTATATGAAGATGATATACATGTAGATGTAACTATAATGAAGAATTAATTAAGAAGCAAAATGTTTTCTGCGCTCCGTTAAAGAAAAAAAAAAAAAAAAAAAAAAGACAACATGAAGGAACATAAATATTTTAACTGATAAACTAAGACTCACCTCTTCTCCCCTTCTCTCTGTTTGGTCATGGGGAACTGAATTAGTGTTGTTTGCCCCGGACGATGCTGGAGACATGGGGACGATATCTCTGATGATGAGACTGGTACTGATGTCGGTATTGAGAAGGAGATTGAAGCTTGGGTGCGAGCGGGGAGATCCACATCACATCACATCACACCTTCACAACAAACAGAAGAAAAAACAGTACTTCAACAAAAGCAAAAAGAAACGGTTACTATTATTATTATTATACTAATGGCATGCTATTAAAGAGAAAACAGAAAATACTGTATTAACATTACCTGGTTTTGGTTAACCCGTGTATAGAGGTGAAAAAGCAGCATTGTATATTCTGTTACAGTTCTCAGGATTTGTAAAGAATAATCCAAATAAAGCTGAAAATGATAACGTTGTGATGCAAGGCTGGATGGAAGTGATGAGCTGGTCTCGAGCAGGTGACAACAGGACAGGAGAGAGAGAGAGAGAGAGAGAGAGAGAGAGAGAGAGAGAGAGAGAGAGAGATTAGCATTAGCATGACAGCTAGCGGAGCTTGCTAGCATCTCACCCATCGTTTACTGAGCGGTGGTAACCATGGTAACGCTTTGATGCTGCCTAGTAAAATCCTTAGAGATAACTTAAGAATACTTATTGCATCTGACTTTAAGTATGCACTAATTCAGGGAGGAAAAAAACATGTTAATAAACGAAACCTTAAAAAGCTAACCAGAACCAGAATCAGGTTTAATGGCCAAGAATGCACACGAGGAATTTGGTAATGGCTGTTGCTGACCCTCTAAAGTACAGATATAAAATAACTACACTATACATTTAATTTACAAACAATGTAAAACAGAAAATAATATACAAGTCAACAATATACAGATTACGAGGCAGGTTATAAATGTATATAAAGTGCATAGTAGTGCAGCAATAGTGTGTGTATCATAAGGAGATGAAGTGGTGACTATTCTTACAGTAGAGTATGTAGATGTAAAGTGAAGTGTAATAAGTTTGTAAAGAGCATATTGGTCAGCTTGCCTATGCTGGGCAATTTTGGTGTATTTTGGTGCCTAGACAGATAGGAGTAGTTGAAAAAGGTTGTGTCCAGTGTGTGAGGGGTCTGTAGTGAACACACACCCACCCACCACATTTCCTAGTTCTTGTGAAGTACTGTCATGGAAAGTAGCAGAAGAACACCAATGATTTTACCTACTGTCTTTGCTGTTTGCTGGAGCCTGTACCTGTCCAGTTTCTGTGGCTGCACCAAACCAAACGGTGATGTATGTGCACAGGACAGAATTTAATGACTGCAGTGTACCAACAGCTCCTGTGGCAGACCATACTTCCTAAACTGGCACAGAAAATACATCCTGTGCCGGGCCTTTTTGAGAATGGAGTTAATGTTGGACTCCACTCGGGATATTGTAGTTCCCGGAAACTTACATATGTAGGTCTCTACATATGACACTGGGCTGTTGGATATTAGATAGATAGATAGATAGATAGATAGATAGATAGATAGATAGATAGATAGATAGATAGATAGATAGATAGATAGATAGATAGATAGATAGATAGATCGCACCATTTAATTCACAGTTCATCAGTCCTTTCTAAACGTTATGAAAAGCAAATACTTGACCAAAATATAGTTAACCTAAGCTGCTTTTACCCCATGTCTTCATCATTCAATACATATCAAAGCTACTTAACTTTTGACTTTATCAAACAAAGATGAGTGAGGTATGAGTGTAGTAACCCACGGTGACACACATCTGAACTGATGCTACAGCGCCTCCTACTGGCCAGAGCGGAGAATTCGTTCAGCCGGCAAAACCATTAAAATGTCCACAATAAAGAACCACAAAGATTGTTTACGTTTTGTAAGAACAGAAATCACTGAAACGTACGGGTCTACTCCAATTTATACTGGAATGACATTCAGGAAATGCCCCATGTTTATTTTTGGGTGGGAAATTGCTGCCAGTTGTGACATAATGGTTATTTATTATGCCTAGGTGTAGACGATTAGAATTTTGTTGCTTGCACTTTAATTAGGCTCCTTGGGTAAATGGACATAATAATAGTAATAATAATAATAATAATAATAATAATAATAATAATAATAATAATAATAATAATAATAATAATAATAATGTAAGAAGAAGAAACTGTGTCTACCATATTACTTTAAAATGTTTGGTTGAAAATTTTTTAAAACCTTGAATAAATAAACAAAAAGAAAAAAAGGAAAAGAGTGCTAAATGTCAGTTCACAGAGAACTCCAAGGGTTTATTTTGGTTGCCATGGTTACCCTGACGACGAGAAAAGCCCATTAATGGACTATAGTACGCATATTGCCCCTCCCAACTGGGAAATCCCAACAGAAACAGCGTGGCATTCAAAGACCCCGATTATTTAGTAATAATCCGACAAATATAGCTCTTCGGAAGAAAATACCTTTACATAAACTCTTAAATCTGAGGTCCTTTTTGTCGCTGTATAGTTGAGAGTTAATATAATATAATATAATATAATATAATATAATATAATATAATATAATATAATATAGAGTAGTTCAGATAAAATTATAGAATAGTTTTAGATCAATGCAAAAATGTAGAATTGTCAAAGCCTTGGATTTATGCCGACTACTTAATTGCAGACTTAAATCCTAATCCTAAATTTCCCGATAACAAAAATCTTTCAGCAAAGTCGCCAATTTTATATGAAAGACAATTAAAGTACTGACACCTTTATAATATTGTTACTACTGTTGTAGTAGTAGTTTGTCTTTATTTATCAATAGTGTGTGTGTGTGTGTGTGTGCGTGTGTGTGTGTGTCTGCAAGAAATAGGAGGCCTGGTAGGTCACGTGTCCTACAAGACTTTCGTGTTGCTATAAGCCCCGCCCCTTTTACTGCTTCCGCGTTACCAGTAACATTCAAAACTCGTGAATTCAGTCATTTCTCTGAGTATGTCACTAGCTGCTTGTTTTTCTTTTCTCGCCCTAGATCGGTTATGAACGGGTTCTGTGGCTCTTTATGTATTTGTACATTCGATTTCAGAGAAAACAAAAACTGGATTTGGAATGAGAAACAACAACAGCGACGACGACAAATTAGTAAACCGAACTGGTCTCTTTTCGCCGCGGCGCGTTGACGGGATTTCGCTTTGCCTCTCCACACACGGTGTGACGCCTGTGTATTAATTAATCAGTGTTGTGATTAAAAAAAAGCATCTCTAAAAGTATCATGGAGAGAATCGGAGGCGACGGGGAAGAGAAAGGCAAGTTCGATTTGCTGGAGGACAACAGAACCGACTCCGGTATCGAATCCTTCAGGTCTTTAACCAGAGACGATCGATGCAGCACCACGAGTTCGGTACCGGATCATCACAGCGGGAGAGAAGAGCAGGACAAACTGATCACAGATGAGCGGTTGGACTCGTCTTATGGCTCTTCATCACTGACCTCAGAAAGTCTGAGCGATCTTATGGGTAAATGCAGCGTTTCGGGGACTCGACCCGAGCAGGGCCAGCACACAGTGGATTACACCGAGGAGGAGGGAAACCTGCTAGCTACCGTCACTGAAGATGGAGACACGTAAGTGTTCAAGAACATTTACCATTGATTTTTAATAGCGCTCTAGACTAGGGCTAGATTACTAAAAATACGTTTTATGTCGTCTTTTGACTATATTAAGCATCATTTCTGGGGAGAGGGGTGAAATGTACACTCAAATTTCTTTAGTTTTCCTGAGCAGTGTAGCTAGCATAAGTAATGTTAGCGGAAACTTCTGAGCACCACCACCACTACACAACCAGACAACAAGCACAATGTGGGTCAGGAGTCTTGCATATCTTTCTACACAACTTCGCAATATATAGTTAATTATTATATACACACACACACATACACCTGCTGTTGTATTGCAGGAGTATGATGCAGAAATACAGACTATGTAGCTCCTGGTGGTCATTTCATCCATGCAGAAGTCCATAATATGATTTGACCCATTCAGTCACTTAGTCTTGCTTGGTTTAATTTAATTGAGGGGAAAATATATTGGAGCCACACTGAAATTTTCCTCTAAAAACCTGTACAGTTTGGTTCCTGGCTCCTTTAACCCTTTAACACAGTTGCAGGTTTTAATTCCAAAACAAACTGCTAATTATTAATGCTTTAACACAAGAAACCATGCATGAAAGTAGCTCTCTGAGACAGGTATTGACATACCCTAGTTGAAATTATTTGAAGCTTAAGTAAAATGCATGGACAGAATGGGAACCTGCGGTCACACCTGGGCTTTGTGAAGATTTAAAAAAAATAAATAAATAAATAAATAAACAACCATGGGATGACTTGTACAGATATTTGGGAATTATCTTAACAGATAATAGTCCAAGGTCACAGTTGTCTTTAATTAATGTAATTTGTTCACGGAAAGAGACAGATAGGTTTGTCTGGGATTTTTTTTAAAGTCCAAAAGTGGTGAATGGGCGTTTACATTTTGAGTTTTTAAGTGCTGTTTCAGCTGTCATGATCTCATGTAGGCTAATCATGGCTTGGCATGGCACAACTGACAGCAGGGTGTGAGAAGTGGCTTATTTGGGGGATTTTTTTTGTGCTGTTTGTTGCTAAAAATTACCTATTGCAACTTCTCTATGGTAGGTAGCACTTGCAATACTGAGATAATAACATCCATCTTTCTTACAACAGGCAAATCATAAAAAAAGCCAATTACAAATCAATTTGTTGTCTGAACAGAATTGATGTACCACAGAAACATACAATATTGTGATCATACACGCAAATAAATGATGTATGCCTATTCTGTATTTCTCTAAGGATAAAGGTTAAAATGATATAGATATACTCTATTATACTTCCACTATTGTCCATTTGTAGAGTTTCATGGTCTAGTGAAAATGGCTGTAGTGATTCACAATCATGTGTTGATTACGTTGAAGTTTGCTGAATCTAACAGTGCAAGCAGTCTCTCTATATCTCACCCTCCCTTTCTCTCTCTCTGTCTGTCTCTCACACACACACACACACACACACATACACGTCTAGAAACTCTGTCTCGCTTATCTGTGGCGCATCTGCGCAAGAAAGCAGAAGTGCACATTGGCAGCGGAATTTCCCCCAGCACTGTGCTGGAAACACATTCAGATACCTCACTGCTGCAAAAAGAGCTTTTGTTTTAAGGGCTTGGACGACTGGTGCATCAACACATGCACACTTGACAACTAAAATTTGTAAATATAACATTTTCTGGAAACATTTGTAAGTGCAACATTAAAATAATTATATAAAAAATTTCAAAAATACGTTGCTAAATTATAGGAAGTTTTTCAGTGTGAATATTAATCAGCCTGATTTGGAGCAGCTCCTGTCTGGCATTTATCCACTAGAGTGACTGAAATTAGTACATAATTATACACAGCCACTGAAGTAATAGATCGGGTGTAATATAATGCACCTGGCTTCTCTATGTCTAAATACTGCCACTGCTCTGTGCTCTTATAAGCACAGCATTGCTACAGTCAAGGTGAGGAATGAACATGCGAGTCAACATTCTTAGGATCATGCAGCAACAATGTACAGCAAAAAAAAAAGGCAACCCTGCTGCACTTGTCTGAGTTCCTTGAAATTTTGTTTCTTGGAAACTTGTGATTTTAGTCTATCAGGTGTTAAGAAGAGGAAGAGTTAGTGAGGGTCCATGTACAACAACGTCTACCTGCAATCAGAACAACCTCATTTTATTTCTTTGTTACTCTGCCAAGAGGAAATATTCAGCTTCGTTCCCCTTGCCATTATTGATGCTGTGAGAGTTCATGAAATCCCCAAACGCTCTATCCAGGAGGAGCGATTTCTCACTTCTGGGAAGGACTTCAGAACTGCTGGCAAAATACCTCTGAAAAATTCCTGTGGTTCTTCCCTGTATTTATTATCTTGGTGAAAGTGAAATCATTTTTCATTGATACATGATTCATTTGGCCGGTGCTCTACTATATGAATTATGTTTGGGGGTTTTTTTTAAAGCAAGACTTCCTGTTTGGTACTGGAGCTGTGGTGTAAAAAAAACAAACAGATATAAGCAAAAAAAGTCATTGTGTTATGAACTGCTTGATATTTGTGTGGTGATGGCAGCATTATCACTATCATGCATCACTATCAGAAATAAGAGTCACATGGGGTTAAAAAATGTTGACATTATATTATATTACATTTTCATATTTAGATTTAGTAACAGTACTTGCCTAATACTGACATACTTTTATCATAAATCATAATTATTTTACTGTTACAGTATATGTATAAAGTATGATCGCTCTTAGGCATGTCCTGTTTTCCAGAAATATTGACACCCCTAGTAAACGATGTTATATACAAGGTT
This sequence comes from Hemibagrus guttatus, assembly GCA_033459395.1. Lineage (NCBI taxonomy): Eukaryota > Metazoa > Chordata > Actinopteri > Siluriformes > Bagridae > Hemibagrus > Hemibagrus guttatus. The sequence continues at coordinate 11,634,160 of JAUCMX010000019.1, forward strand.
CGAAGGCTGTGGTTCTGTAGTGTAATCTAAAGTTTGGGAATAAAAGAGAAACCTAACCTTTAATTGAAGTAAATTAATAGTAAGGAAAAACGTAAAAAAAAAAAAAAAAAAAAAGTTTTTGCAGCCGCCTACAGAAATTTGACTTCTACTGCATTGCTTCATGTCACCTCATAGGTTTTCATTAGGGTTTAGATGAGGGGACTGGAATGGTCATGTGGGAAAAGCTTTATAAACATATCCACTCCAGTTCTTTATATTTGTAGATAGACTAAAGAAAAGGCTTTCTTCTGGCACTGAAAAATAGTTTACTGACTTGGAAGTGGGATCTCTAATAGTAAATTTAGAAAATCTCCAACCATGATTATTAGCCTAAAATTAGATATGGGCATTTTCATTGAATCAGTCATTGTCTGATTCATAAGGTCAGCAGACATTTATCTCCTTTCGTTTGTGTATTCTTGATGAATGGCTAAGGGATTTTTTGGCATGTGTGTCACTTCACATTTATACCTGAGTGAAACAGGAAGCCTGCTTAAGGATTGAGCTTTTAAACAATACATTGAAAAGTAAAAGGGAATTTGAAAAATGTTTCAAGGTTCCCTCCCACATCCCAAAAATAAGCCAGTAGGTGGATTGACTATGATAAAGTGGTGTGTGTGTGTGTGTGTGTGTGTGTGTGTGTGTGTGTGTGTGTGATGCACATGGTGCATGGCGGTGCCCTGTGATGGAGTGACATCCCATCAAGGGTGTATTCTCGCTTTGTTGAGTGATCCCTGGATGAGCTCCAAATCTACTGTGACCATTATAGTGTGTACAGAGAGACAGAGAGAGACCGAGAGGGGGGCAGAGAGAAAGGGAGGGAGAAAGAGAGAACTGTTTCTTGTGCTCTTTAACCTCCTTATCATCGTGTTGGCTTCCGACTTTGCATTCTGAATGAGGAGAGTTACGTTTTACCCGATATCGTGGCACTAATTCAGTTACTTTGTTAAAAACCTCTTCTAATTTTGAAGTCTGGTTTTCCAAGAACCGGATATAACCCACACTGAGCCGAGTGCCCTGATCTGACTTTGGTGTGTAGAAAACTTCCAGTGTTGCGCAACTGAACCACTCGCATGGGTGTGAAGAATTTCTTAGTATTATTTATTTACTCCGTCTTGTTCTGCGTCACCGATTGTGAAACATTTTCCAATGTTGGTGTTTGGTCTTCTTATTCAGATGGGGAAATGGGGAAGAGTCAATGGACTGCTTTATTTCTATACATCATTTAACCCGGTGCTATTTTGTTCTTTTTATCGTTCCTCTCCAGGTATCTCCATTTGGCTATAATCCATGAGTTGGAACCATTCACCTACCAGCTCATAAATCTGTTCCCTAAAGATATCCTGGACATCCAGAATAATCTCTATCAGGTAACACTTCCTGCATCCACCTGCACTGTCATGGGATTTGACATTTCGGTCTCCTGCATTAGCCTTCAGTAACACAGCTAGCCAGTGTGAAACGTTAGGTCCATGCTTTTCAGGATTTTTAGTGGTTATGGCATTTTTGTTGTAAGGGAAACTCCACCCTAAGCTAGAAACATGTCATCAATCTCAGGGGTTTCACACATTTCCATAATTTATTCAAAAACGCTACTTCTATCATATTTTCCATTCCAGAGATTTTTTAGAGTTTAATTTCCCTCTGCAGTGAAGTTTTCCCCAAGTTGAGTAAAATTCATGAAAGAGGATACAAGATGTGTGTTATGAGTTGCAGTGATTAATATGTCATTTCTCTAACACACACACTAACCGCTCATCTTTTTCAACATATTAACACAGTTAAATTTATCACAATATTGTTGCAAGATTATATCCTAGTTTCTGAAGTCATAACATGAGGAGTTCATTACTATCATCTGAGTTGTTTGTGTGTACAGTGATATGTGAGGGTGGAGTAGCTATTAAGGGTGCATCTGTGTGTTTGTGTGTGGTTGGGTGGGTGTATAGTGTGATATATATATATATATATATATATATATATATATATATATATATATATATATATATATATATATATATATATATATATATATATATATATATATATATATATATCTCTGTTTTATTTATTTATTTTAAGGAAGCGCGAGATAACCTTGCTCTATTTTAGAGAAGAGATTTTTTTCTCTCACATTGTTGTCAAGAGATTGTGACAGTGAAGAAAGCTAGTGAAATATTAAATAACAATAATATATTTTTTTTTAAATTCTAGCATGGTTGTGTACATTAGTCCAAAATTAGATTCTATGTTCTTCTGTACATTTGATGGCTGTTGTTTTTACATGTATACAGTTATGTACATGCTAGCACTCGCAGTAGAGGTAGCAATGTAAGATGTTTGCACCAGCAGAGGTTTACTCAGAAGTAGAGAAAGTGCAGAAGGTTGCTGTAATAAGATTTAAGGTGAGTTCCAGTGAAGGAGGTTGTGAAATTTTTTTTTCGTTGTAGTCTGACTCAGAACAAATGACAACCTCTGGAGAAAGGAAATTGAATTGAAAAGTAAAAATAAAAATGAATGGGTGATGTAAAGTTCACTTATGTAGGTTAAAGGCTTTTAGGTAGATGTTTTAATTGTTTGAGTATTTGTGTATATTTTTTTGTATAATATTTTTTTGTTCCATTTTATTCCATCACATTTATTAGAATTTTATACATTTCACCTTCTCCAGACTTATTCTGATATTTCTTGAAAATATATTACAATGCCACTCGATGTCTTTTGGAGCTTAAACATTTAGTCATGCAGTTTTTAGCCACATTAGTGCTTGTAGCTTCAGTGCATCAGACATCATATGTCTAGACTGCTCGATCATATTTTGTGTAAGAAGAACATCGGGTGTGTATAATATATCGACAGACGTTTGTTAGTATGCTATATCTGAAAATGTTCAAGAACCATGGATGGTCATTGCAGTGTCTCAAAAAAGAAGAGAATTAAGTGATAGTCAAATGTGTTGAAGTCAGCACTTAATCATGTGACTAATGGAAATGTAGCATTACACTTACAAAGCTTACCGAAATCCACGTAATCAACTCGGGGCTTTAGTCGGATTAGTCAGTAACACCTCAGCATAAGTGCGCACTCTTAAACTGAGTAAGACGTGTAGTGCTCTTTCTTCTTTGGTCTGTTCAGTTTAGTTCACTCTGTGCTGCTGCCTTCAAGACACTGGATGAGTTATCATAGTACACTAGTGGTTTGCAAGCGGTTAACAGATTCACTCCTACAAGATCCCCTTTAATTAGGTCACTCGTCACATAGTGCGAAAATATGTGTATAAGAATATTCATGCTGTTGTGTTAAGTTTTACAAGGCCTAGTTTTATTTTTTATACCATATTCATTTATATAAACAATTTAGAAAACATCAACAAAAACCCTGTAACACTACATTTTGATTCAGATCAATTCAGCTTGTTACTGTGAGTAGTAGGTCTGCGAACCGTGATGCTCTCAGAAAAGTGTATTAGTTGACTTGACTTGACATGATTTAGTAACATAATTTCTTTAAATGTCTGTAATAATGTTCTTGTAAAAAGATTGGTCAAAAATATCGCATTGACCACAGATTTAGTACTTCACTACACACTGTTTTGTAAAGCGGTGTTGTTGAACTGATTTTTCTACCTGGTCTTCTCACTCAGACCCCGCTGCACCTGGCTGTCTACCTGAACCAGGTGCCCGTGGTGAAGGCCCTGGTGGTGAACGGTGCATGTCTAGAGCTCCAGGATCAGGATGGAAACACGCCGCTCCATGTGGCCTGCGAGCACGGGAGGTTCGAGTGTGCTAATGAGATGATTGGTCAGGCTTCGTCCTCCATGCTCGCCCCAGTGTTCGAGATACAGAACTGGAGAGGTAACGCTGCAGTGAATTACCTTTAATAAATATTTCTGAAATGCTTTAGAAGTCAGCAGCTATCTGCCTAGTTTACTGCCTAGAGCATCCCTAGCTAACTTGTGCAACAGCTTTTCTGTGCAATATACAGTGTCCCAACAGAGGCAAGACTAACCTTAAGGATCCTGTGGCAAGGAAGTTAACCGCAATCATTCTCACGAATAGAGAAGTATGTTTATTGTGAGTGGTGACACTTCTGGTCTGATTAATGGGTGGTTGTTGTTGGGAAGAAGGCGCAGCATCACTGCTCTTATTGTGCACTTACTGAACAATGCACCCAGGACTATAAGGAGGAACAAGCTTTGTTGCTTGACAACAGAGGTTACTGTTAACAAACTATATTTTATGCCCAAACAATTGCTGAATGTTTCTCCTAATACATCGAATGCCGGATTTTATCATATCAAATTTGTCACACTTTTTGTCACAGTGGTTTTATCGCTTTTAGATATGAGACAGAGCGGAATGCCTGAAACCCCCAAACCCATGATACAATCAGTCACTCTCACCCTCACTAAGTTTATAGTTTGAGTCTATACCTTTACTGATTTGCCTGGTTATTAGCTACACCCTGCCATGTGTCTGTATTCGTTGGCCAATTAGTGAGGCCCAGCTAACATACAGGCCACTTTAGTGACTGTTTCTCAGCAAATGTTTCTCTCAAGTTTGTTCAGTCCACTTCCACTTAAAGACCCATCTTTCTCCCACATACAGTGCGTTAAACGTCCTCTGCCTTTCAGTTTCAATTTAATTGTGTTCAGTTGTCACAAAGCAGCTTTATAAATTTCAGAATGTGCTTTATTGCCAAGTATACTCACACATACCAGGAATTTATTTTGGTGCTGGAGAATACACAGACATAAATGATAATATAGAAAAATACAGAAATATCAGATATAAGCATGGTGGAAAATAAATAGGGTGCTCATGTACAGGAGGCATATACATGTGCAAAATGTGCAGCTCAGGAGCAATTTAGGTTATAGATCAGTTTGTCCGTAATCAGTTTCAGTTTCTTGTTCCTGTTAGCTGATTCCCCCCCACAAAACCCTAACCCTGGCATTGAGAGAGTGAATGCTTTTTTTTCCGTTTGCCTTTAGAAACATTTGATAACAGCAATAATGGAACAGGGAAGTCTATGTAAAGGTTTTGGAATGAGCATCTGCATTGACGTTGAAGTTTTAACGGTGTTGATCTTTTGTTTTTAAGTTAAAGTTTAGTGATTTATACCAGTCATAAATTTTGTATTTGAGGTTGTTGATTTTAATTTACTACTACAACAGCTCTGACTGAAGATCTGACTTGTTTTTATAGTCACAGTCTGAAATAATAAATAGGTTTTCTGAAAATGTTTTATGTAATGAAGGCATTGATTACAGTGAAGGACAGGTTTATGTAACGATTATGGAAGGAGTGTCAGTGTTTTGTAACGGTTAGTAAGTTTCTGCCACAGGGAAGTTTTCAGGACAAAGGAGTTTCTGCTTTCCAGTTTCTGTAACACGACAAGCTGTTCGTGTTACAAACCTTAAGACAGGGGGGAAAAAAGACAACCTGGTGAGGGAACAACAGGGTTTTTAGCTGTTATAATGTCCCTGACAACACAGACTAACTTGTCTTGTGGACATTCCATACCAATTACACATAACACTAAGCAGCTAATAGTAGTTTATTGTTCTCTGATTAATGAAATGAATGTGATAATTGACAAATTACTATGGTATAAGAGGAGATAAACTCTTCAGGACATGCTGTGGGGTAGGTAGTAATGGTCTGGTATGTTCAAACCACCCTGTAATGTACGATATAAAATGATAGTGAGGTTTTAATCTGAGATTAGATTGCTAGTCCCATATACTTTTGGATAATTTTTTTTAATGAAACATTACAGCATTACACCTGATTGTGTTACAGATCAGTAGTGCCTAAAGCCTTGTGATGATGATGTAGTATAAAGTTTAGGACACTAGATCCATTGTTCTATCATTGTTGTTGTTTTTGTAAATAAATGCACCATTAAGGATATTTTATTTTTTTTAACCAGGTCTGACTTGCCTCCATGTTGCCACACTGCACAAACATCACCGAATCATGAAACTGCTGATGAGGAGAGGTGTGGACCTGAACCTCCAGGTGAGGAGTGAGAAGAGCTTTTATGCTGTTCTAAAAATACCCTTTTATCCCCTGGAATGTTAGTAAAAACGAGCTGCAATACCTGTTTGTGTCTCATTTCTCAGACAGCAAGGTATTGCATACCAGTGCAGTTCATAGGAAGCATGAGGATAGAGAAATTGATTTTCTTTATATTGTAATCCGCCCATGTTAGCATACTGTTTTTTATTTTCTTTAGATCTAACAAATACTAATCTCTTGGCAATAATTCTTATATAAACACATCTCAAGCTGTAACCCTGCTTTCTTATGCTGACCCTGTCACATGTCTTCCCTCAGGAGGGAACGAGTGGGAAAACAGCACTGCACATGGCTGTGGAGCTGCATGATGTGGATGCAGTGACTCTGCTGATAACCAAAGGTGCCAATGTAGATGCTGCTATGTTAAACGGTTGTACAGCACTCCACCTAGCAGTCGGGCGTCAAGATGCCGCCATCACCAGCCACTTGTGCCAGGCGGGAGCTGACAAAATGATCCGTAACATTGAGGACGAGACTGCGTTGGACCTCGCCGACGGCAACGACGATGTAAGGGTTTATTGATTTAGACACTGAGACAGCAAACTGCCCTAAATTCACAATTTCTGCCTTTCTAGGCACAGATCAGGCACTCTCTCCTTAATGTGAATGGTATACTTGCTTTAAATAATCCAAAAGTGAAGTCTAAGCATTGAAAGGAGCAGTGGTTACTAGCATGATGAGACACCACTGTATCAATATCTTTGTTTTTTGTTTTTTAAACCGAGAATGATTTTCACTTCCTCGTACCAGAACCGCTAAGCCACATGACCTGTAACTGTTACTGCTTTGTACTTTTTCAGTCTAACGTAATGCAAATCAAAATCATTACTAGTTTAGATTTTTGTGTTGAAATCTTCCTCAGAATTCTGAGTTCACTTTTTCGGAACAGCTCAGTGGCACTACATGAACAACCTTAATTCCTTGAAATGCTGTAGTTTTATAAGAATTAGTCATTTGAATATAATATCTGCTCATTTCTCGCCTTCCACTTGAAATCCCTAGTTAACCTAAATCTCTACTTGCTTTCAGATTAGAATAATGTTGAATAATATTTGCCGTATGAAGCAAACAGGTCTGTATGAATTTTGGGTTCAGAGCTCTGAAATGAAAAAAACTCGACCTAACGATGGGGAAAATGAACCAGTGATTCATGAACAGTGTCTGTGTTTGTAGATTTGTATCAGATTTGTTCATGTGCCATTTGCTTGAATGTGGGTCACTGTGAGTGTGTCAGTACTATGTATGAACATTTTTTTTTTTCTTCTTGTTTTTCCCTTTCAGATACTTGCACTACTGCCATTTGATGACATCCAGATCATGGGCAGAACTGTCGGCTTGAATTTCTGAGTGTGTTCAGCGTTCCTGCTGTCCGTGAACTCTGAGGACTTAACATTTTGAATAGCTTTACTTTCTACAACTTTGTCTATTCTGAATGTTGATGCACGTTGGAGTTGTTAATTTATACACAGCTTTGGAGTGAAGTGTTTATTTTTCAAACTTGCTCTAAATGAATCCTCATGGTAATCAAATATTTTTTATATGGTTCTTTATATGATTTTTGAGCATTTTGTTTCCTGGTGGTTGCTTTTTAACCGTTCAATATCGCACATGATGATGTTTATAAACTCATAGCTGGAACATTAAAATACCTCAATATAAAGGAAGCAGACATTATAAATGTTAGGTTATGAAAGCAAATTTAGCACTTGGTAGGAAAATGAGGAAGAGGCTCAGATAAGAAATCAATAACACAATAAGGGTTTAAAGCTTTTCTAGGTAGGTGAAATGCCTGATTGTGTTTGAAACTGACTTCATGCAACAAGTTTTTCGAATACTTTTTCCATTTTCTTCTAACCTTTTTAAACGCTATCTTCTCTTATGTACAGAACTCTGTTATTGACTTAGCAGGTGCGAACTAATGTTAAGGTTATATGTTACTTAGAACTTGTTGTAAATGACAGTATTTTTACTCAAGTAGAATTTCACTGGCTGCACATCATGCTCATGGTGGATTTACTGATTTATTAAAAGGCTACTTCTGCTGAATATTAGAGCTATTAGAGCTCCCCCACTAGCCATCAGCCAAGATAACAAGCTTCATGAGGCAAACAAATAATGCTTTCACAGTTTATCATTTAAATTAACAATTTGTAAAATAACAGGAATAATTGTATATTTGCTGTTTTTACATAAATACATTTACTTTTGCTTTTTGCTTTTTTTGCTTCAGCGATATTGGACACCTAGTGCAAAAACAGTCAGTGTTTTTGTTGTGGGTATGATGTGTAAACTTCATTTCTCACTGAATCCAACATTTCCTGCAAAATCAGGGAATCAGTTTTGCAGTACATGGCATCAGAGTTGAAATAATGCAAATGAATGCCAGATGTATATTAAAACGTACTCCTGACAAAGTCTGATCTCTCAGTTTATCAGCCAACTGGCATTCCTGGTTTTTGTTTCCTAGTAGAAACTTCTACGTTTTCCAGACTTGCAAATAGTTTTCGCTGTAAAGTGTGCATTGTACTTTTAGACTGATTTTAGTGTAGATCAGCTGCCAGCGATGGAAATCGAGCTGTTTTTAAAATTGTTGCCAAACAATAAGAATGCATGTAGAAAGGCTGTTCAGTGATGAATGTTAATCCCAAATACAAGATCCAACAAAACAATCACTCTTTGCAAATATATAATACTTAGTAGTTATCATTATGTAAATATAAACTGTAACATTTTTATTCAAGTTTGAATTAATATGCAGAAGATCTAAACCAATAGGAAGGTTGAGCAACTGTTTGTGTTATGCAGGTTTTACTTTTTCTCTTTGTGCTCCTGTTATTACAGTGTATTGTTACCTTTTGATTCGTTTTGGAAAACCGGTATTTCTGGGCAATTCACAATAATTAACCAGGAAACAGTTCATGTACTTTTTTTTTTTTTAATAGTTTAAACAAGGATTTCAAAAGAAATTAAATCCACAGTTGCAAGATGTACATATCACTTTGTTGTATGTTTGTTGAATCTAAGTGATTTTTATTTTCTGCAAAAGCTAAAAAAATCTCCTTTTGAAAGGTTTTGATAAAAGATAATATTTGCCACAGCATGGCATCAGGTGTGCTGTATGCTATGGAACTAACCTACAACTTTTTAATATTTATATTTTTTTACATTTTATTTTTACATCACTTCATTACTATTCTACTCTGTTAGACATGACCTTGAGGTTTATTAACCTCTGTGTTTATTATGTTGTTGTTATTCACAAGGATCTAGTTTTAGTCCTTAACCTTTCAGCCTTTGTAGGCTTCAACAACATGGTAAAATTAGCAAACGTTATTTAAATGAAAGCAAGAAACTGTATTTCTTACTTATCAGGGAAAGGGGATCAGCACTCCTAACTTCACTGACTTCAAAAAAAATATATATTAAAATGCACTTAACTGTCATTTTACTTTACTATGGTTTTTCTCTTATTCAAGTGTCTTTATTTTTGCCTTTTTAATATCTGCTATTGATATCTCTGCTATTTGCTTTGTCAGAAAAAATGGTCAGCTTTATATTTTTAAAAAGTTCCATAGAAATAAAAAAATATCCTTCTTCATGACAGTGAAAGGTAGTCTGTGTTTATTGTCCTAGTTACTTGCTGGGTGGCAACAGCTAGATGAAAGGGAAGAAGGTCACGTCAGAAAACTTTGACAAGAAAATTTCCTGTTTGTATAGCAAGATAAAATATCAGGTGTCATGAATGAAATGCACAGACAAGTTAATGATTAGGCTTGGAGGGAATTCCCACTACTTGTTTTCTGCATTTTGTGATTGACATCAGTTAGTTTTAAATGGATGATACTCTAACTTTCTGTGCTGATTTCTTATTTCTAAAGAAGTATATTTGGATTTAATTGTGCAAGTTTATGTTTAGGGGTATTCATTCATAGCTTTCAGAAGGCTGATAATAATTAATTTGCAAAGTTAATAGAATTAATCAGGACATACAGAGGCCTATGGCTAATAATCAGTTTGAACATTAAACACACTTTTAATGTTTTTAGTGGAACGTTGAGGCATAAATGTTCCTATGGCTACAATAAAATGGCAAAATATTATTGTACACCTAATTTTTGAGTAGTTGATTCTGTTCATAAAATAAATAGTGGGTCGATTTTGTGTCTGATTGTCACTACTCAATCCGTACCAAAAACACGATTTGTACTGCGCATATGCGGAAACTCAGGTTTCGTTCTGCGCATGCGCGAAAAACAGATCATACCATACCATTGGTGGCATAACAACAGTATTATATAAAGAAACTGCCGTAAATTGTTTCGTCATACTTCAGACAAAAAGTTCCGCACATGCGCAGTACAAATCGTGTTGCCGGTACGGATCGGGTAGCGACAGTTACAATTAAACAATTAAAACGGTTCCTGCAATTATCATGTCGCGAGTCACTTCCACTTATTTTAATGCTTTTGTCATTTCCGGTTTTGCATTGCATAATATGCATCGAGTTTCCCACCATGAAAAAAAGTATTTGCCATGAAAATATGGGACTGTAAACAGTTTTTTCAAAGCCTTTGTCAGTCATGGTCTAGGTAAATTAATGCTTTAAAAATGCTTTATAAATATTCTTCAACACCGGAAACGACTGTTACCTAGGAAACGTGCTAACGTAAGCTAGCGATATCGTTTCCCCAAATAATTTAAACGTACTATTTATTGCATTTTATTAGATGTTTTCTGCTGTCTGTGTACTTTAGAAATAATACTATCTCTCTAATCACATTTAACATACAGTTATTTCTGTATTTCCATTATCTTTTTAAAAAGGCAATAATAGCAACTACCGAATAGTTCCTGACCTCCATTGCGCATGCGCACGCAGACGTAGTAGTAGTGACGCCAGTAGCTCACTGTGTCGGCACTGTGCAGAAAGAGCAGTGTCAGTGGTGTGAACCGACAAGTTCATTAAGAGCAAACTTTCTCTTCGGGGGGGGAAGAAGAGGCATTCTGAAATATTTGTATTTTATTTTCATCCATTTTATTTGTGCGACAGCTCTAAGTATGTTTTAACTCTTCATGTTATGCACAAGTAAAGGTTGTGTGAGAGTTTCTCTTGGGGGGGGTGTAACGCTAGCCATCCAGCTAGCTAGCTAGCTAGCTTAGCTAAACTTTTTTGGTGAAAAATGCCGACTTTACCATGCAGGTAAGAGCTCAGTGTTGTTTGTCTTTCTATATTGTAGCGCTTAAAATATGATACTGTATAATAACAAGAACGCAGTTCACAAGAGACTGTTAATTGTCATGCTTGCTTTGCTTCGTAGCCTTGTTAGCTGACTGTGTGGGCTGACTTCCAAATGTCTCCGATAATTTAAAGTAGTGCTGTACTCACCAAGTGCCCTAGATTACTAGTGAAACTAATTGGGCTGCTGACATTACAATAAAATAAATGCCAGGACACAGACCACATTGATTTGCTTTGTACATGAGTGGATACTTTATATACATCTAATATTAATGTGAGAAGCAAAGAAGAATCTTGCACAGATAAAGATAGTTATTAATTGTTAATAATGTTAATTAGTTTATTGTTAATTAGTTAATAACGACCATTACACAATATGGCACCAAAGGTCATGTTTCACTAAGGCAATGTTAACATTTGTCAGTCCCATGTGTGTATAAAAATGTTTGACTTTATTCCAAATGACTAGAAATTGAATTGAAATAACAGCTTTGTATGTGAGGGTGTGTTTGTTTTTCATGTTTGTTTGGTTTTTTTTTTTGTTCTAAAGATAGATCACTTTATTAATCCCAGAGAGGAATTCACACGATTTTACAGGCAAGGCATCAAGAACAATAACGCACTTGTTCTGCCAAACTAACCAGCTGTTAATGTACATGTGTGAGAAAGATTTGGACTTCATTATAACCCCTTGTCCATTTCTTCACGTATAGATTTAATTAATTAGTTCATATTTGATTTGTCTTAAGAAGTTAATGAGACAGGAGATTCAACCTGTGTCTCTGTTTAGTCAGAAATTCCCGACAAAGTTTGGTTCATGCTGATAATAATAATCAGAATCAGAATCAGAATCAGAAAAGTTTTTATTGCCAGGTACAGCAAAGGGTTCGCGAAGAGCACTTTACAGTACTAGGAATTTGTCTTGGTGTCAGGTGCAAAACATATAAACAGATAAAATTTTAAATAATAAAATAAACTATAATAAATTAAATAAAGTTGCGATTTACAATGTAAGTGTAAGTGAAATTGAAGGAGACTGTCCAAACATATATACAGATAACATATGTACACAAATGAGAATGATAATAAATATGTACACAGAAGTTTGAAGTTGAGTGAGAGTGACTGACCAAATAAGTATATCCTGTATGTACAATCGATAATGAAATAAATATTGTGTACAGAAGATGAGTTGCAAAAGATGTAGTGCAATTTAGAATGTGAAAGTGTCATGGTTGTCTGTAAGTTCTGGGGGGGGTCATCTGGGGGTAAGTGGGGCACTGTTCAGCAGGCTGACTGCAGTGGGGAAGAAACTGTTTTTGTGGCGTGAGGTCCTGGTCTTGATGGACCGAAGCCTCTTTCCAGAGGGGAGGGACCGAAAGAGTTCATTACCGGGATGAGAGGGGTCAGCTGCGATCTTGGCTGCACGTCTCCGGGACCTGGAGACGTACAGCTCTTATAAGAAGATAAACAAATGACATTTTTTAAAATAAGTTATGTCTTTAACCAGTGTTGATTTTGCTGTAAATATATGAAAATTGCTAAGTATCTTATATAACATGAAAGATGCAAGAACTCTGCCTAGGCCTGGCTTAACAAGTGGATTTAATAGTACCAACAAAGATAAAACATTAGAGATATGACGAAAACCTTCTCCACCCCCTGACCTATTGATAATAAATAGTTAAAATATTTATATTTGAAATATGTTGTGGAACAGGTTATGTCATATCTACGCACGTAATGTCTGGTTTTGTAAAAGTAATTCTGCCATTAAGGTATGTTACATTATTATTTTATTTTCCTTTGTAAGTGCTGTTCACACAACACACCCATTATAAAACCTGAACCTTTTATTAGCTGAAGCTATTGTGTTGGAATGGAGAAAAGAGATAGCAGTGACCTCTCATGATGTCATCATACATATGCTGGAAAATGTCTGTTAAAAATCTGTCTGTTACACCACGCTGTGATGCTTAGATTGAGGAATGTTTAAACAGTGTTTGCTTAAGGTGGTATGAAATATAATAACCGTACATCCTGGAAAGTGTCCTACTTTGATGAGCCTCAATAAAGGATGCATACAGGAGATATAGTTTCTGTGCTGTAAAGTTTCGTATACAGGAGAGAAACTATATACTGTACTGTATAGGAGATATAGTTTCGATCTTTGAAGGGCTTGACTGGCCTGCACAGAGTCCTGACCTCAACCCAATAGAACACCTTTGGGATGAATTAGAGCGGAGACTGTGAGCCATTCCAAAACTGGGACATCTGTGTTTACATGCACATGAATGTAATATGGAGTTGGCCCGCCCTTTGCAGTTACAACAGTTTCAACTCTTCTGGGAAGGCTTTCCACAAAGTTCAGGAGTGTGTTTATGGAATTTTTAACCATTCCTGTAGAAGTGCATTTGTGAGGTCAGGCACTGATGTTGGACAAGAAGGTCTGGCTCGCAGTCTCCGCTCTAATTCATCCCAAAGGTGTTCTATTGGGTTGAGGTCAGGACTCTGTGAAGTTCCTCCACACCAAACTCTCTCATCCTTGTCTTTATGGACCTTGCTGTCCATAAATTCCTATTATCATGTTGGAATAGGAAGGGGTCATCCCCAAACTGTTTCCACAAAGTTGGGAGCATGAAATTGTCCAAAATGTCTTGGTATGCTGAAGCATTAAGAGTTCCTTTCACTGGAACTAAGGGTTCCAAAAACAACACCTGAATTCAATGATTTGCACGGTGTCCCAAACCTTTTGGCAATGAAGTGTATTTGTATAATAATTGTATATCAGATAAATGTGGTACAGCTTTAGAAACTCACTGTGATGAAAATCCTGCTTGCTGAGATCAGTTTGATTAGTTAGATAGACTAATGATCACAGTGCCAAATCTCAAACTTGATATTCTGAAATGTTAAATCACACATTTGTACAGAGAATACGTAGCGAATCATTGGTAAAATGTTTGTTCACTTTAATTTGAAAATACATGTCAAACCACATCCTAGATTTGCTCATAACTGTGACATATTTTAAATTGTTATTGCCATTATTTGCATTAAGACGTGATTCAGACTGAACCTGGGCTATATATTTTTCTGGCTAATAGCTGAATATTTCTCAGAAAGCTTCTTCAAATATGTCCTAAACATTTGTCCACAGTTGTATATTTCAGTAAGTTATCTTTATGATACAGCCATCTAAATGAACTCTAAAAATGTTGCAGGAATATAAAATTGCTGTGATCTCCTCAGGTTCTGGATTTGAACCCTATTGAAAATATAACGTGTGAATTTAATCGAGCAGTCTATATTTCAAACCCTGAGATTATAAAGACGTTTGAGATAGTCTGTATGGAGGTGAGTCCAAGTTAATTAGAAGAGTGATTGAGTAATTAAGTGATTAAAAAACATCTTTGTTTATTTGCTTTCATTGTGATTCAAATGGAAATATTTCATTTATTTCAAATTGTTCTCAACGTAGAAGTTTTAATGAATACAGTTACTTCTCAGTGAGATTTGAAAGTTTTGCTTCATGCACTTTGATCATTTAATGCATTTCTGTGTGTAATCAGTAACATGACATGACATGCATTCGTCACGTCTAGTGCTTTTCATTCTGAACTAAAAATGGTAGGCTAGGTTAGAGTCGTGTCCTTGCTGAGCTCGTAAGGTGCTGAGTTTCCTCTCTTACTGTCGTGGCCTTAAGGAGTTTCGCCTCGTTCACAAAGACACTCTGTTTGGCTTTTAAAGGAGGCCCACACCAAGAATGTGAGATTTGCGCTCTCGCTCTCTCTCTCTCTCTCTCACCCTCACTCACTCACTCACTTTTATTTTACAACTTTTCGTCCACAGTAGTCAAAGCCACTATTAAAATTTCATACTACCAGACCCCTTACAATCCTTCATCTTTTATTATTGTGATATTCATGTTTTTAAAACACAATTTGCCTTCTTTGAGAAGGACACCTAATATTCCCTAGAGCTCTCAGAATACAGTTGTACTTATGCTACCTTCTTACTGGGATCAGAAGATCAATCTCCAGTCTCAAATACATAGGTGGGGTGGCTATAATTAGTAGTGCATCCGGGGCAGTTATTCCAGCAGTTTTTGAAGGCAAATATTCACCACATGGGCAAATGATATAACAATAATGCTTTAGTTATACAGATGTTTTATGTAGGGCTGAAATGATTCCTCGAGTAACTCGAGTAGTTCGAATACATAAAATCATCGAGGCTACACACAGAGCACTGCGTTTCCCCACGGACCATTATTATTGACACACAACTCGCTAAACTTGTGGAGAAAACGGCTGGGCTGGGGTGGGGGTGGGTTGGGGGGGCAAATGGCAGAAAGTTTTCAAAGTTTGGGATCATTTCAAACTAAAACAGAAAGAAAACTCTGTACAGTGTGATTACTGTAAGATTGAACTGGTTTACCACAACAGTACAAGTTCGATACTTCAATCTCTCATTTGAAAACACACACAGTCCCCACTTTAAGTCCACGGAGTTGACACAAGCTAACATTAGCGTTCGCACTTATCTTAAATCAATATAAACGTTCGCACTTAGCTTCAATATGATTGCTAGTTGAAATGAAGGCCTGTAAAAATGTATGTGGATTGTGGCTACATGTAGTGACTATTTAAGAGCGTAAATCAACATGGTGGCTAGTTATGATGTCCCTAATTTAGCGAAGTTTTGTGAAAGCCTAAGCGTCATTCATGTTGATAGCCTCACTCTCTCTGTCACTCTCACTCACACACAGCAGTATGTTCAGAGAGATTTAAGAGGGTTTATTCTCTAAATAACTCTAATTTCATGTTACAGATAAATGTGTTTTTCTTTATTTAATGTGTATGGTCTCTTGTTCTTGTTCCAAGTTACCTTCCTGCCCACTAATGTTTGCCTCTTAGAAAAGCCACAAAGTCTTTCAGGAAGACAGTAAAGAAACTTGAAAGTTAAGTTGCACAACATAAATGCAATGTTTAGGTATTATTATTAAAATTATTATTACTGTTATTTTGTTTTAGGTTGTGCTATGTTTACCTTTTTTTGAAGTAATTAAGTTTTTTTATTTATGTATTTGTATTTGCATTTTGAATGTTAATGTCAATTAAATGCACTAAATGGGTTTAGATTTTATTTTCATTTTTCTAAATAAGAAACAACTTAGATGTTCATTTTAAGAGACCTCTCATTTTCTTTTGCATATTTAGTATTCTTCTTTAATAAAGAAAAAGTATGTCTTATCCGATTAATCGATGGAATAATCGGTAGAATACTCGATTACTAAAATAATCGACAGCTGCAGCCCCAGTTTTATGGTGTGTGGTTTTTGTGTGTGTGGTGTTTTTATTTTTGTTGTTTTTTTTAATAAAATATACAGTGGGGCAAAAAAGTATTTAGTCAGCCACCAATTGTGCAAGTTCTCCCAGTTAAAAAGATGAGAGAGGCCTGTAATTTTCATCATAGGTACACTTCAACTATGAGAGACAGAATGAGAAAAAAAATCCAGAAAATTACATTGTCTGGTTTTTAAAGAATTTATTTGCAAGTTATGGTGGAAAATAAGTATTTGGTCACCTACAAAAAAGCAAGATTTCTGGCTCTCACAGACCTGTAACTTCTTCTTTAAGATGCTCCTCTGTCCTCCACTCGTTACCTGTATTAATGGCACCTGTTTGAACTCGTTATCAGTATAAAAGACACCTGTCCACAACCTCAAACAGTCAGACTCCAAACTCCACTATGGCCAAGACCAAAGAGCTGTCAAAGGACACCAGAAACAAAATTGTAGACCTGCACCAGGCTGGGAAGACTGAATCTGCAATAGGTAAGCAGCTTGGTGTGAAGAAATCAACTGTGGGAGCAATTATTAGAAAATGGAAGACATACAAGACCACTCATAATCTCCCTCGATCTGGGGCTCCAGGCAAGATCTCACCCCATGGGGTCAAAATGATCACAAGAACGGTGAGCAAAAATCCCAGAACCACACGGGGGGACCTAGTGAATGACCTGCAGAGAGCTGGGACCAAAGTAACAAAGGCTACCATCAGTAACACACTACGCCGCCAGGGACTCAAATCCTGCAGTGCCAGACGTGTCCCCCTGCTTAAGCCAGTACATGTCCGGGCCCGTCTGAAGTCTGCTAGAGAGCATTTGGATGATCCAGAAGAGGATTGGGAGAATGTCATATGGTCAGATGAAACCAAAATAGAACTTTTTGGTAAAAACTCAACTTGTCGTGTTTGGAGGAGAAAGAATGCTGAGTTGCATCCAAAGAACACCATACCTACTGTGAAGCATGGGGGTGGAAACATCATGCTTTGGGGCTGTTTTTCTGCAAAGGGACCAGGACGACTGATCCGTGTAAAGGAAAGAATGAATGGGGCCATGTATCGTGAGATTTTGAGTAAAAACCTCCTTCCATCAGAAAGGGCATTGAAGATGAAACGTGGCTGGGTCTTTCAGCATGACAATGATCCCAAACACACCGCCCGGGCAACGAAGGAGTGGCTTCGTAAGAAGCATTTCAAGGTCCTGGAGTGGCCTAGCCAGTCTCCAGATCTCAACCCCATAGAAAATCTTTGGAGGGAGTTGAAAATCCGTGTTGCCCAGCGACAGCCCCAAAACATCACTGCTCTAGAGGAGATCTGCATGGAGGAATGGGCCAAACTACCAGCAACAGTGTGTAAAAATCTTGTGGCGACTTACAGAAAATGTTTGACCTCTGTCATTGCCAACAAAGGGTATATAACAAAGTATTGAGATGAACTTTTGTTATTGACCAAATACTTATTTTCCACCATAACTTGCAAATAAATTCTTTAAAAATCAGACAATGTGATTTTCTGGATTTTTTTTTTTCTCATTCTGTCTCTCATAGTTGAAGTGTACCTATGATGAAAATTACAGGCCGCTCTCATCTTTTTAAGTGGGAGAACTTGCACAATTGGTGGCTGACTAAATACTTTTTTGCCCCACTGTACCTCATCATATATTGACAAATAGCTAATTTTGGTCAAGCAGGATATATCTCTGTTTATTAAGCAGTGTACATAAGCAGTGTTTGCTCATTTTGTGTACATACAAAGACAAAAGCCTTATGGACTCCTATAAAACAAAATAAATATTACCTTTGGTAGGTAGATTATGTCAACATTACAACCATGCTGTTTATGAGCAGACTTGCACATCTGTATACTTGCTTCATGTGGTAATTCAGGCAGCCAATCACGCGGCACTGATGATGGGATCAGGTTTTGGAATAAGATGGAAAGTTTGCTGAAAGAGGCAGTTGTGTAGTTGAATGTTGCCTTTATAGACCTGGAGTGTGAAGTGTCAACCAGTAGCTAAGAAAGTAAACATGTGTCTGAACCAATGTGCGTGTGCATCTGTTTGCAGTGTGTGTCCTGTCCTGCTGCTGTGCCTCTGTACGCCTGTGGCAGCTGGCATTGGGGAAACTCTGCTCCTGGAAGGCTGGCAGGATGTGTGGGTTTTACGTTTTTTCCTCAACATCCTGGGCTATGGCACCATCATCATCCCAGGATATCTCCTGATTCGCTACTTCAAGAGGGTTAATTACCTTGAAACAGGTGTACTGAGAAATGGACCTTTTTCATTTTAATAATAAAAAGAAATTTTCTTAATTGTGGCTTGCCTGTAATTGATGATGATCATGTACTTCAATTTTGTCTCTTATCTTGGTCATCTTGGTCCCTAAAGGCTTCTCGTTTCTTGCTGTCTTGCAGGCCGAGGGATTTGTTATCCCATTATAAAAGCATGTGTGTTTGGCAGTGACTCTAAACCGACTCTGTTGGACGACGTGTCTGAGACACCCAGAACCGAGTCCACTTCATCTACACGGCAAGCCATCAAACTTATTTTCTGTGCAGCAGGACTCCAGGTAAGCATAAGCTAGTAACTGGTAGCTTCTAGTGGGACATTTAAATGTAATCTGTATATGAGCATGCTGTACTTGTGTTCTATATGCATGTATATTATGTCTTTTTTCTACAATCTGCCTGCAATTCAAATAATCCTAAGATGTTTGGGTTGATGATGAAGGGTTATGTAAAACTGAAAAATGTCATTAAATGGCTAGAGATGTTTACAAGGTGCACATGCAAAGTCTAGACTTAAATTACAGTTTAATTAGGACTTGAAAGGTACACCCTATACAACTTATCAGATCTTAAAATGCTGTACAGCGTGTTTGCACTTTATCAGCTGACAAATAGAGGATTAAATTAAAGTTAATTATGAGAATACTTTAGTTTATTTAGTCCATAGTATATAATATATTTTATTGGTATCGCAGGGCTCGTATTTGACGTGGGGCGTGCTGCAAGAGCGAGTGATGACACGTTCCTATGGAGCCGATGAAGATGGGGAAAACGGCGAGCGATTCACAGACTCTCAGTTCTTGGTGTTTATGAACCGCATCCTGGCCCTTACCGTGGCTGGCCTCTGCTGCTTACTCTTTAAACAGCCCAGGCACATGGCACCCATGTACAAGTACTCGTTTGCCTCCATTTCCAACATACTGAGCAGCTGGTGTCAGTATGAAGCCCTTAAATACATCAGCTTCCCTACACAGGTGATGCTCAGTAACTGTACCTGACCTCTGCCTAGTGACAGTTAACCAAGTTACCATAGTAACATCCCCCAGCGCCAATTATTTATTGATAAATTTGTTGCAAATTAATTAGACAATTTTTTAAATATTGTGATTAGATATCCTGTCTTTATTGTAGTTTGTAGGTGGCAAGAAACTGCATTCAGTGAGCAACTGAGACCAAAATTTACGCTTTGTGCTAGTGCAGTACATTAGATGTAATAATGCCACACTGAAGCTACATGCCACACATTTAGCTATGAAGCTATTTGCTTTTGTTTGCTAAAGTAGTTTTAATAGATTCAGTTAATTAATTAGTTAAATAACTAATTTAACTAAAAACTCCTCAGATTGCACAGCATTCTTGATTTTAAATTTAAAAGATTGTAAATCTTGATTGAGATTTTTCTTATGCCTTAGGCAGTTGGTGGGGTTAGAATTTTCTTCCTCCTGCATGTTAATGCACTATGACATGAAGCATAAGTCATCATAAACTGGTTCCACAAACAAGACACAGAGTATATTTCAGTGACCTCCCTAGTCACTTTGGGATGTGGTAGAACCGGGGATTTGCTGCATGAATGCAGCATTGTCAGATCTGAAAGTTATATAATGCAACATAATTCAGAAGAACATTTCCAGCAGCTTGTTGAAACCATGCCAGCACCCTGTGGAATACACAAAGTTATATGCAAATTACTTCTATTGTTATTAAGTAAATCTTCCCAAATCTTTCAAATCTAACCTGACAAGACAAACTAACTAAACTAAATTGGTCTATCAGACACATTTTTATATGCAACCTGATCATTCAGATCTACAGTTTTTTTTTTACAATTAAATTATAGTAAATGACAAACTGAAGTTTCACTCTAATTATAATATAAAATTTTAAATGTTCTTTAAATTGTTAAGCTATTTAAGAAAGAAATGCTGGAATATTTTGCAGTCAGTGATAAACTGTGCTAAGCAAAATAATTTGAAATCAGTCATTTAAGCCTCAAAAGTATTTTTATGATTGCTAGCTAAGGGTTAATGTTTATTTCCTGTCTCATATCAAGCTCAAGCATCTTAAGCTTTGTGCAAATATATGGTGCAAAAGGATTTCCTTCTTTCTTTTTAAAGAGTGAACTCTTAAGACATGCCCAGATTCATGTCCACAGAAATTAGGACCCTTTATCTTCACCTACATGGACACACCACCTATGGTTAACAGATATATTATTAATCCTAAGTTATCTAATTTTCTCTGCAAATATTATATGTACTTTAGCTTACTAGCTTGGACAATTGTTCATGGCTACAAAAAATTAGACTTTTTATATGAGGTCTGTTAAGCAAGTGAGGTGACTGTAAAAAAAAAAAAAAAAATAGTTATATATATATGCTATTATATTTTTATTTTATTTTGTATGTATGTATGTATGTATGTATGTATGTATATATATATATATATATATATATATATATATATATATATATATATATATATATATATATATATATATTTTATGTATTTTATGTATGTATGTATGTATATTTTTATGTATATATATATATATATATATATATATATATATATATATATATATATATATATGTATATGTATGTATGCATTTTATGTATGTGTATATATATATATATATATATATATATATATATATATATATATATATATATATATATATATATATATATATATATAAAACACACATACAGTATGTCACAAGTGAGTACACCCCTCACATTTCAGCAACCACTTCGTTATATGTTTGCAAGGAATAATGCTATAGAAATGACAATTGGATATACTTTAGAGTAGTCAATGTGCAGCTTGTATAGTAGTACAGATTTACTGTCCTCTAACAATAACTCAGCATGCAGATTTTATTGTCTAAATAACTGGCAATGAAAATGAGTACACCCTAAGTAAAGCATGTCAAAACTGTGTCCAAAGTGTCAATATTTTTTGTGGGCACCATTGTTATCTAGCACGGCCTTAATCCTCCTGTGCATGGAATTCACCAGAGCTGCACATGTTGTTGCTGGGATCCTCTTCCACACCTCCATAATGAGATCACTGAGCTTCTGGATGTTAGACACATGGTGCTTTGTCACCTTCCGCTTGAGGATGCCCCACAGGTGCTCAGTAGGGTTCAGGTCTGGAGACATACTTGGCCACTTCATCACCTTCAGCTTCCTCAGCATGGCAGTTGTTATCTTGGCGGTGTGTTTGGGGTCGGTATCATGTTGGGAAACTGCCGTTTAAAGGGAGGGCAGTTTAAAGGGAGGGCATCATGTTCTGCTTCAGAATGTCACAGCACATGCTGTAATGCATGTATCCCTCAATGAACCGCAGCCCCCCAGTACCAGCAGCACTCATGCAGCCACAGACCATGATGCTATCACCACCCTGCTTAACTGTAGGCAAGAGAGTTTTCTTGGTACTCCTCAGCAGGGTGTCGCCACACATGCTGGGCACCATCTGACCCAAACAAGTTTGTCTCATCAGACCACAGGACATGGTTCCAGTAATTCATGCTTTTAGACAGGTTGTCTTCAGCAAACTGTTTGCGGGCTTGCTTGTGAGCCAGCTTCAGAAGAGGCTTCCTTCTGGTATGACAGCCATGCAAACCAACTTGTTGCAGTGTGTAACATATGGTCTGAGCACTGACAAGCTGACCTCCCGCTTCTGCAACCTCTAAAGCAACACTGGCAGCACTCGTGCGTCTGTTTTTTAAAGCCAGCTTCTGCACCTGACGCACAGCACGAGGACTTCTTTGGTTGACCCTTGCGAGGCCTTGGAGGTCTTGGAAAGCCTCTGTATGACCCTGGCCACTGTACTGTAACTCAGTTTCAGGGTGTTACCGATCTTCTTGTAGCCTAACCCATCTTTGTGGAGAGTAACAATTGTAATTCTCAGTTCCTCTTGAGTTCTTTAGCATGAGGTGTCATGTTGATCATCCAGTGGTCAGTGTGAGTGAATTGTACTCAAAGCACCAAATTTTAAATGCTCTAATATAAGATACACAAATTTGTATGGTCCTATCAAGCTGACAAACATGAACATTATGAATAGAACATGTGAGTGCATGGTTAAACGATGTACAGTTGTTTTCACTTAGGGTGTGCTCACTTTTGTTGCCAACTATTTTGACAATAATGGCTGTATGTTGAGTTATTTTCAGAGGACAGTAAATCTACACTGTTATACAAGCTGCACGTTGACTACTCTAAAATATAACCAAGTTTTATTTCTATAGTATTGTCCTTTGAGAAGATGTACTAAAAAGATTGCTGAAATTAGAGGGGTGTACTCACTTTTGTGAGATACTGTACAAAGTAAGACTTTTTTGTAAACCTATTGAGGCACATTTGATGCTATATTTTAATTCAGCCATGTATCCTCAAGAAAAGGCCCTTTAAAAGTGGTGAAAGTCAGTGCGAGTCTGTGGAAGACAGTTGCAGGGTGTATGTGCCACTGGGTCAGGGGTCTGGCAGGCTTCTGCTAAAGCCCTAATATGTATCTATACAGTTAAAAAAAAAAAAAGCAGTGTTTTAATGTATATTAACATTCTGTACTTAAAATGAGCTCTCTTTCTGATGTTTTCAGGTGCTGGCCAAAGCCTCTAAAGTAATCCCTGTGATGCTGATGGGCAAGCTGGTATCACAAAAGAGTTATGAATACTGGGAATATTTTACAGCTGTGCTAATTTCAGTGGGTGTGAGTATGTTCCTTTTGTCAAGCTCTAGCAGTACCAAACACGCGACCATCACAACTTTCTCTGGCATCATCATTCTGGCTGGCTACATCCTGTTCGACAGCTTCACCTCCAACTGGCAGGATGAGCTTTTCCGCCACAAGATGTCCTCGGTGCAGATGATGTTCGGCGTGAACCTGTTCTCCTGCCTCCTGACGATGGGCTCGCTTTTGGAGACAGGTGCTCTGTTTGACTCACTGGCATTTATGAGCCGCCATGGCGAGTTTGCAGCTCACGCCGCTCTGCTCTCGCTCTGCTCCGCTTGTGGCCAACTCTTTATTTTCTATACTATCGCACAGTTTGGTGCTGCCATCTTCACCATCATTATGACGCTGCGCCAGGCCATCGCTATCCTGCTCTCCTGCCTCCTCTATGGCCATGCTGTCTCAGCGACAGGAAGCTTTGGGGTGGCCGTGGTCTTCTTTGCACTCTTTCTCCGCGTCTATGCACGCAGTAGAGTGAAAAAGAGCAGCAAGAGAGCAGCACAGGCACCATTACAGAAGGTCTAGATGAAGGGCAGTGATAACACAACCACGTTATTTGTGGTTTTGCTTCCTCTATTTCCTTGTGTGCGCGCGTGTGTGTTTCACAAAGCTTTGTTTCTCCTCTGTATATAAAAAAGGTAACGAAAGAGGAGGCAGCCTTTTTTTTTATTTATTTTTTTTATTTTATTTTATTTTTTTTAAGGGATTTCGACATTACTGTCTAAAATATGGAGGGATAGTTACATACTCTGTCATGTGTTGGATTTGTTTCTTGTGGGTTCTGTTTTCTCTGAGCCAATATTCTGGTCTTTATTACTGAAGACTGTCTGTCTGTATACTGAATAACTGTGTATTTTTGATTTTACCGTTCTTATTTATAGCTTGGATTTTAATTATGATATTATAGGCCACCAAACTGCCCTAGTCAAGAATCATTTTTAACCTCCTAATATTTACGTTTCTTAAAACACATGTTTTTTAGTATTGTTTAAAAAGTTTATTTATTGTGTGTGATTATACACCATTCCATTTCTCTTAGATAGTGATGAGTTTGTGATCATCCTCATTGAGCTTTGCTTTAAAAGCTATTTTTAATAGAAAAACCCACCTGAATATGTGACAATTACATCCAGCATTTTGATGGACTTTCTCTTCATTTGTGTGCTTAAATTAGAAAATCCCTCAATCATCTGATAGCCATTACAGTGGATGGATGGAGGTAAGGGATTTAATTAAACCTTGCCACCGCCTCCTGCTTTCAAATCTTGTCTAAATATATTTAAATCCACCTGTGCTTTTTCTGAGGGTCTGTTTTGTAGTCTTTTCTAACCTTAAATAAGATCGGAGTACGTGCTGAGACTTCTTCAGCAGCAGACCATGAGTGCCTACTGAATTATAAACAAGATTTGTTTTTGTGTAATTAAAACTTTTGCAGATAGTAACAGGAGATCTGTATCCACCTTCTTTAACTTGACCAAAACTTGAAATGATCTTTGGACATGTGCTGATCATTAATTATGCTGTGTTCTACAGCACACACACACAGCTATTGATATTCCAAATATCATCATCCCAGTGTCCCAGTATAACAACCACTGTCCAAGGAAACTTGAATTGGCCAAATCTGTGGAGTTGCAATCTTCTTAGCTAGAATAAGATGCTGCTGAGGTTCCTTTAACATTTAAACACTCTGCTCAGTCAGAACAGGTACAGATAAATTATTTATTGATAAATACAAACATGAACAGCATGTCTGATTTATTTTATATTGATACACTGCTGATAATTGTCTCATAGATGAAAAGGTCCTACTGGATGAGGAGAGGATATTTCTGATAAGGCCTCAGATACAGGTTTGTTCAGAACAAAAATAGTATACACATTCAACACATGGAGCATGGCTGAATAACAATGCCAAAATGGAGCAGACAGAAATCTATGACCAAATCTCAGACTATTGTGATGTTATGTACTGTTGATTGTTATTAAGCATTTGATAAAGGCTAGCCTGTGGTTGTTGAGATATAAAACCTAAATGTCAGCACATGGCTAATATCTCTTGTTAGAAACACTATGGTTACTCAAGTGGTGTTTTCGATCACATCGGTTCAATGAACAGTCAGATTATTCATTAATACAGCCAGTCATTCTACATGGCATGGCTGTGTGTATGTTTGCACATTATTTGATTAAATGATCCTATTGTAAAAATGTTTTCTCAGATCAAGTTCTGCTGTCCTGTTTGTGCAGATTGTGCACCATATACTTGGATTTAATGATGCTGGTATACTTACAAATGGGTGTTCCAGCTAACCACATTACCAGTTGAATTTAAGAGGATCAAAGCAGCTAGTTGTTTGTAGGCGTTGTAGTGTACAAGTTCACAGTAGTGCAAACCTTTTGTTTCAACTATACCCACGCAGCTCTTTGGACCTGTCCCTTCAAAATGTTAGAGACCATTGACTGTAACAGTATACTTAAACACCCCCCCCCACACACACACACACACACTCATACACTCATTACGAAGCTTATGACAAAAATACTTAAAGTAAACATGTCTGCCATTTCAAGTATTTTTTTTTTTTTACCTCTTTAGTGTGGTTAGAAATAGCTAATCTATGTGGGGAAACCAAACAGTCTTCCACTGCAGGTTACACTAATGATGCGTATCTGTGTAGAGAAAACCCTGTTGACCACAGAATCGTAGATGGAGGTTGCAAGTGTGTAAAAATGTGATGCGTGCAAATACATCAGTTCAGAATTTGTAACTAAAATGACTACAATCCCAGCTCACAAAATTAAGCTGTCATCGGTGTATTTTACATACGGACAAAAAAAACGTCTTGTTATATTAGTACTTCAAGTGAAGTGCAAATTTGCGCAAAAAGAGAAAAGTATTTTTCACATTTTTACTAATGATGTCAGTGATGTACAATATGATATGTACATGTATTTTCTCAGATTTTGGGCAGTAAACAATCCCTATAATATATCAGATCCAATAATGTGTGTTTTATTCATGATTTTGTTTTGTTTTTTAAAAATCCTGAGTGTAGAACCGGATTATTCAATCCTTAAGTAACACTAATTAATATAATGAAATAATAATGAAGGTGTGATGTTTAAGATGTGCGCAAACGCTTTCTTTGGGTTGTTGTTCTGTATGCAGCCACATGAATATAGACGATTAAAAGCTTTCAGCATATATGATGAAGCACCAGCTAGCCAATGCTGTGGCACTGTTTTTCCACCTTATTTTGAAATGAGAGAATACCATTTGATTTATCATCTTCCTTAGCTTGTGATAATAATCACAGCAGTAAATAAGGTGTGTTGCTACAGAATTAGCAGCAAGCCACATAGCCAGCTAAATACTTGGGTATCTGCAGATGTAGCTATAGTTTGATTGAAGGTTTTTGAAATCAAGGCTGGTTTATCTAAAACTTACATGAAGTTGTAATGTATGGTTTTGTGGATATTTCAACTACACAAAGCAGTGTTTGATTTGAATATTAATATCCTGATTGATACCATGATGTACTTTATTTGAATATATAAAAACCTATGTCAATTTATAAGTCATCAGACTAGAATGTTCATGTTTTCTTCCTTTGCCTGTGATCAAACAGTTCTATTGTGCTTTTTACTAATATACCATTTACTCACATGATCAGAATTCCTTTGATAGCTTCATAGGCTGCTATGCAAAGTAGAAGGAAAATGGGATTCGAACATATTTTTACAGAAAAATAACCAAACACTACCATCAAAAAATGGTGTTTTGTCAGTTTTGTGTGTACGTCACGTTCCTCACCAGGAAAGACTGTATTTATGTGTTTACTGATGAGGTACACCCCCCCCCCCCCTCCATTTTTTTTCTTTTTTCTTTTTTTTTTTAAATCATTCATGTAGAAGTCATGTGAAATAAGAAAGGAATGCAATCTAACTGATGTATTCTTTTTTTGTACTTTTTTAAGGATGTATTAATTATATGTTAGGCAGATTAAATTAAATTGAATACTTGGGGGAAAAAACTCTTTTCTTCTTTTTTTTTCTATTGTGTTAGTAAAAGCAAACTCATATATACATGATGGCTGCTAATATGTCTTCATTTATGTTCTACATAAGCAGATAGTTTTATTTAAAGTAGTTTACAATTGAGGCTAAATTCAGTCCAGGTACAGGGATGTCGAAAGTGACCATATTTATTAAACAGTCAGTTATACACTATATTGCCAAAAGTTTTGGTACACCCCTCCAAATCCTTGAATTCAGGGGTTTGGCTTGGACCTTTACTTCCAGTGAAAGGAACTCTTAATGCTTCAGCATACCAAGATATTTTGGACAATTTCAAACTTCCAGCTTTGTGGGAACAGTTTGGGGATGACCCTTCCTGTTCCAACATGACTGCACACCAGTGCACAAAGCAAGGTCCATAAAGACATGGATGAGTGAGTTTGGTGTGCAGGAACTTCACAGGCCTGCACAGAGTCCTGAACTCAACCCCATTGAACACCTTTAGGATGAATTATAGCAGAGATTGGGAGCCAGACCTTCTCATCCAACATCAGTGCCTGACCTCACAAATGCACTTCTAAAGAAATGGTCAAAAATTCCCATAAACACAGTCCTACACCTTGTGGCAAGTCTTCCCAGAAGAGTTGAAGGTGTTATAGCTGCAACGGGTGGGCCAACTCCATATTACATTCATGTGCATGTAAAGGCAGACGTCCCAAAACGTTTGGCAACATAGTGTATAACAGCTCTTGGTATGAGTCCATTAGTACATGTCTTTATATCTAGTAAGATACAATATTAACAGTACCAGCAGTGTGAATAACGGTGAGAAACACTGATTTTTGTTGATCATCATATGCTAGACGGGGGGCACGGTGGCTTAGTGGTTAGCACGTTTGCCTCACACCTCCAGGGTTGGGGGTTCGATTCCCTCCTCCGCCGTGTGTGTGGAGTTTGCATGTTCTCCCCGTGCCTCGGGGGTTTCCTCCGGGTGCTCCGGTTTCCTCCCTCAGTCCAAAGACACGCATGGTAGGTTGATTGGCATCTCTAAATTGTCCGTAGTGTGTGATTGCGTGAATGAATGAATATGCTAGACATGCTATCATAGTACCCGAAGTGATCAAAAGTCATAATGATCAAGAATTGTAGGGTTTCCCACAAATATAGTGTGTAGTATCAGAAATAAAGCCTTCTGTGGTTCAATCAAAGGTTTCCTAAGAATAATGAAGAACAAAGTTGCGCTAAAAAGGGCTTTTTTTCTTGCCTGAATTCCCATAAATCATCACACTGTAGGTGTGTAACATTTCTTCATGACACAGGAGAGTCATTTGCAACCGTCCCTAACAGTAACCTGTGGAAACCTCACCGTCACCTCGGGACATAGAAAATTAGTCTTCTACCAGTGACTAAGGATTACAGCCTCAACACTACACCGCGTTTCTACACCCATGCCGCCCACATGTTCCCACTCCTTTTACCAGCTAAACACACATACTTCAGTCTTTTCAGTAATGCAAATGAGGTACTTTTTCCTTCTGTCACCAAGAAACTAGCAGCTGAAGCAACCTGGTCCACAGAGTTTTACAGTAAAACACAATGCAGTTACTGATCAGCATCTACAATCTAAATAGGCTTCATATAGAACTTATGTGATGGAAAATTACTATTATTATTATTATTATTATTATTATTATTATAACTATTTTATTAAAGGTTTAACATAGGATTTTTTTTTTCTCTGTGGACTGAAACACAGGTTCCAGGTCCTGGGCTTTTCCTGTCCTGCACAGTTTAGTCTTTTATTCCTGGTCTAAAACACCCACTTCATCTGGCTCAGGTATGGTTTAAATAGTTGATTTGTTGAATCAGGCTGGTTAGAGCTGAGAAAGAAAAAATTAAATGTACAGGATGTGGTGTACTCCACGGCTGGAAAACTGGTGATGAAATGATTATGCATCATGGCATAATCAGTTTTATGGTGTGAAACAGTCACAAGGTCAGCTTTTAGATTCTGTTGGATAAATAACCAATTTCACGGAAATCATATATATCATATCATATATAATATGGAATAGTGTGTGTCTCCTATGCATAATAGATGTTTGTGTTCACTGAGTTTTCCAGTTTCTTTTACATGTTGTAAAATCTTTTCACTAGGAAGAAAAAAACCTACTAAAACTACATTTTCCTTTCTTCTAGCAGCATTATTTGTCCAGTTCCAGTACTACTGAGTGATGTGCTCACACTAAAACACCTAATAAACCTCTACATTAATTGTTGAGCTAAATCAGGCGCCCTTGAGGTTCACCCCTGGGGCAGGAAACTAAAAACTACAGAGAATTCTGTTTTGGCAAATTGTAAAAAAAAATAATAATAATAAAATAAAAATTTAAGATACCCAAGGAAACTTTTACACTAAGCTGTAGCATATGATTTCTGTGTAACTGTTTATGTTATACAGTCAAGTCATCAACTGCAGCACTTTTAGGTCTAATATGGAAAACAGTTTGTGTCATAAAGCATTTTTTATAGCCATTAATCTTGATAAGCCTTTAAACCATGCTTTGGTGTAATTACTATATGAACTGTATAAACTAACTGTAAATTGATTGACACAGATTACAAAGGCCTTCGCCTCAAAGGGGATCATTTTGACACACTGAATATCAGCGATGCAGTGAATCATGTTTTCAGTGACACCTCGGGGTTTACATTAAAATCCCATCAGCTTGGACAGAAACAGAGAGACACCCACACAAAAGTACAGTTTCAACCACTAACGTGGGCAAAAATTGAGAAAGGGTCAAAATGAAGGTGTGTTAGATGGGGAAGAGTGGAATGTACAGAGTTAATCTGTAATCACTTTTATCTTCTTTTACCATTTTCCTTCCTCTAGCAGAATTATTTGTTAGTTTTGATGTCCAGTTCCAGTACTACTGGGTGATGTGCTCACCCTAAAACATCTAATAAACCTCTACAATAATTGCTGAGCTCAATCAGGTACTCTTGGGGTTTACCCCTGGGGCAGGAAACTTGTTTCATGTGGACATTGTTAAAATGATCATTCTCAGGCTTCAGTATTATAACAACAATGTAGAAATCCTTCATTTTTTCCATTTTCACCTGTTTATCAAGTAGGCTGATTATATAATATGTCCCATTGAGTGCAAACGTGTGTGTCTCCCATGCACAAAACAAACAGCAAAAAAAAAAAAGTAATTCTAAGAAAACGTAGGTGTATCCTGTATCAAGATAAAGAATTCTGAGAAAATTTAAAAAGAAGCAGAAGAAAGAAATCACTGTTAACAATATCATTACAAAAAGGACAAAGTTAGAGCTGAGATATTTTTTGGAATAAGCGATAGGTTAATATTACAGCTGAAAGGAGTTAAAAGCTATTCAGGGTGTATGAAAGAGGCTGGAAGCTGTAAAAGTATGTAAATAAGGAACACCGTACATTTTAAACTGGCGATATCACCTTTGAACTAATATTATATACATCGTTATATAATATTAATAACAATACCCTAAAGTACACATTTGACACATTTTTGTTATTTAAAAAGGAACACATGTGAACACACAATTCGATTTTAGTCAAACTTTTGCACCCACATGTGGTGGAATATGGGAGGAAAATTATTTGAGTAATTGTACTCCCTTACAATACCCCAATCCTGGAAGTATTGCAATACCAGGCTGATGTGTGGCGCGGACGGAGCAAGCCCCTTCTCCGGCTCCCAGCTCTAAAAATCTATTTAAAATAGAGTCCTCATATAGAGAACATATCAGATATTAAACTGATAAGAACAGATAGTACACTTGATCATAGCCAAAAGGCCGAGAAGCGATAGATTATTCATCTATGGGGACTTTCTTAGGTTACACAATGTGGTTAGCACTATCTGTGTGAATCTGTACATGAAAATGCTGAAGTGAGCAAAGACTCATTTAAAATAAAGAATATCTTCTCTGCCTGATGAAAAACATTGCACTAATAAACTAAAACTAATTGACTATTTTGAAATAAATTGTTTTCTTCGCTATTCCCATGTTAAAATAGAACAGCATCCATTCCCGTAGCTAACCTAATTAACTAGGCAACAAATCCAATTCTTGCTAATGTTAAATATTGCAAACAAACAGAGAATTACAACAATGTTTTGTGACACATCATATTCTAACAGTTTTAGATAGGTCTTGTGAAAGTTGTACATTTTACTTTGGCTTGAGAACATTTTGGGCTAGATACTTCCACTTTTAATTGTAGTAAAAAGTAGCAGTGTAGCTCAGTGGTTAAGACCGACTGTGGACCGATTGAAAGGTCGTGAGCTTAACTCCCAGGGCCACTGCTGGGCTCTTGAGCATGGCTCTAATGCTCAGTTGTATAAATGAGATAAAGTCTGCTGTAAATGTCATCCTGTGCCTTTATAATATACTGACTTTCAGAAATGTGTCTGCGGATTTGTTGAACTTGTGTTGTTTTATAAAATCATGGTCAGGTATTCTGCAAATGAATCTGGTGCTTAAAGGCTTGTTTCAGTGTATAAGAGAACAAAATCAATTTTGTCCTGCTTTCTAAATTACAAATGGTCTCAAATCAGCTTTAAAGCAATCCAATTAGACAGAACTTAAGAAAACTAAAACTTCACATGGAACGTCTGTTCTCTTCTGGCTTACAGTGTGAATAATGAAATCAAAGGATAAGGTTTTGTGTGTGTGTGTGTGTGTGTGTGTGTGTGTGTGTGTGTGTGTGTGTGTGAGCAAAGTATAATGCAACAGGTTGTTGGATTGACTAAGACACTTGCACAGTTTGAAGGTTCACAAGCTTCACACGATTAGAGAACTAAGTATTAGTTCTAAGTATTTCTAAGTATTTACTTACAAGTTGTTTGTCTCATTAAAATGTTAGGAAAGGTCATTTTCAAACATTAGATGACGCAAATGCGATCCCCCATACCCTCAAGTATCAAACCAAATTGGAATGAGTCAGTGTTTCACCGAGTGTGCACACTTGTTTTATGTTGTTTTGATATGAAGATACATGGTCATAGTGCGTCCCACTGAGAGCTTTTCTGGGCCGTGGGTGCAAAGGGATTCCCAGATTTAGAAAACACCCTCACTTCCTGCTTTGTTGTAATTGTGTAGGTGTTTGGAAATGGCAGACCTAGAAATTGTAGACTACAGTTTCCTTTTTATTAAACAAAAGACCTAAGTTTCCACAGGAAGTTGCAAATCCTATGGTGGGCTTTTGTGTTATTTTATAGACATTTATAGGAATGCTTTTATCTTTGTTATGTCACATAATGAAACTTTTATGCCTTGATTAATAATTGTTCCCTTTAACAAACACGTTGATTTTGGATTTTTGATTTTGTAAAGGTAGTAATGGTAATAATAGGTTCCCTTTTAGAATTTTTTCCCCTCTTAAGGTTTCTTCCAAATGTTGTCAGAGAATTTTTTCTTTTCACTGTGGCCTATGGCTTGCTCATTCGAAAGAAAATTTACATCCGAATTTCTGTACAACTGCTCTGTGTCTGTCTCTTGTTAAAAACTCAGAAGTAACCCCCAGCTAATCAGTGCGGCTACTGGCTAATAGTGTCTCTATTCTGCGTCGCTGTTGTCAGTGCATAGCAAAATGCTTTCAGCAACCAGACAAATGACAAAAGCAGCACCTGTTATTGAACAGTTATTTTTAAATCATCTGCAGACTAGTCCCTGGAGTGTGATCAGCCAAACCACACAGTTAATGTGATTCACAGCAAAAGATATGATAGGATCTGAAATTCTCTTTTGTGGCTTTGAGCAACTCATTCCTGCACCTGAGGATGTGACAAGAGCATATCAGCGGAGGCCTCCTCCTCCTCCACCCCCTCAGCAGGGCCTCTTTTTTCTCTAAAACATGTGACTTAGAAGAAACCTAAATATCATGATGCAACATTTCTGAATGCAAGATTTTAAACACAAAAGGTTCAATTAATGAATTCAGCAGTTTACACACTGGCAGGATAATAAATCATGTAACTGATAACTTGAAGCAGACATTTTGGGGGGTTTTTTTTCCAGATGTGATTTAAGGTCATTTACTTAAACTATATAGAGTTTATATATCATTTATCTGAAACATGAGTGTAGCCAGCTTACCTTTCTGTGACTGGTAAAACAAACAAACAAACAAATATACAGTTCTCACAATGTATTAATATAAATTATTAGTATTATTATGGTTTCTTTTTTTGTTTGCATAGAGTACCATGCAATGCAAAAGTTATATTTTTAAATACACATTGATTGACCCGATTGAGAAGCGCCACCCAGTGGAAGCATCATGAAAGTGTTCTTTTTAATGGAGTTGCCTGGATGACCTGCTCACTTTGTGTTCTGACACAACCGGGCGATCCAGTGAGTGTACACTGATCAGGTATAACATTATGAGCAGTGAGGGGTGAAGTGAATAACACTGAGTATCTCCTCATCATGGCACCTGTTAGTGGGTGGGATATATTAGGCAGCAAGTGAACATTCTGCCCTCAAAGTTGATGTGTTAGAAGCAGGAAAAATGGGCAAGCGTAAGGATTTGAGCGAGTTTGACAAAGGCCAAATTCTTTTTCCAAATTTCCAAAAATCTGGACGGCTGAATCAGAGCATCTCCAAAACTGCAGCTCTTGTGGGGTGTTCCCGATCTGCAGTGGTCAGGATATATCAAAAGTGTCCTTTAAGTGGGTTCCCTTAGGCCTCCCTGGGCCTCACCTCACAACTTACAGGACTTAAAGGAGCTGCCGCTAACATCTTGGTGTCAGACAACACAGCACACCTTCAGGGATCTGGTGTCCATGCCTCGATGGCTCAGGGCTTTTTTTCAGCAAATGGGGAACCAGCATAATATTAGGCAGGTAGTCATAATGTTATGCCTGTTCAGTGTATGCTTGCATGGACGTTGCAACAGGGAGTCAATAGTGAAGCCAAACATTCTATGAGGTCTAGTGACTGGCTGCGTGAAAAGTTTTAACCACCACCATTCCCGTGTTAGGACCAACATTTTCTATCTATTTTAGGTTAAGCTGACCTTGATATCTCCCCTGAAGTTTTCTATATGCACCTTATAGGAGGTATTTAATTGACAGTTTGTGTGACATTTTTGCAGACTCATGAACATACATATGCACCTTCCAAAACACACCTGAAGCTCTGAATGGTTCTGTAGTATTATGTCATATTCTGTTGTAAAACTTTCTAACAGACCCTCAGTGGTTGTTTTAGTTAGCTAATTGTACAGACATTATACACCAATCAGGCATAACATTATGACCACCTGCCTAATATTGTGTTGGTCGCCCTTTTGCTGTCAAAACAACCCTGACCTGTCGAAGCATGAACTCCACTAGATCCCTGAAGGTGTGCTGTGTAATCTGGCACCAATATGTTAGCAGCAGATCCTTTAGGTCCTGTAAGTTGCGAGGTGGGGCCTCCATGGGATACTTACAGGACTTAAAAGATACTTTTGATAGATACTGACCACTGCAGCCCGGGAACACTGAGATAGGCACAGGCTCCCCGTGACCCGAGTGTAGATCGGATAAGCGGTAGACAATGAATGAATGAATGATGAGGAGATAATCAGTATTATTCACTTCACCTGTCAGTGCTCACAATGTTATGCCTGATCGGTGTAACTAGCAAGCTAACATTCATTCATTGTCTACCGCTTATCCGATCTATTCTCGGGTCACGGGGAGCCTGTGCCTATCTCAGGTGTCATTGGGCATCAAGGCAGGATACACCCTGGACGGAGTGCCAACCCATCGCAGGGCACACACACACACACACTCTCATTCACTCACACAATACGGACAATTTAGAGATGCCAATAAACCTACAATGCATGTCTTTGGACCGGGGGAGGAAACCGGAGCACCCGGTGGAAACCCTTGAGGCACGGGGAGAACATGCAAACTCCACACACACATGGCGAAGGCAGGAATCAAACCCCCAACCCTGGAGGTGTGAGGCAAACGTGCTAACCACTAAGCCACCGTGCCCCCCTGCAAGCTAATATGAATGAACAAATTATGATGGCATAAATCAAGGCAGCTAACACTTGCTACTTTTAATAACATTTTATTTTTTACTGTATGATATTAGCCAACACTCAAAGTAACTTGGTATCCAGGTTACCAACAGAAGATGTTGGATTTTTCCTTTATAAATAAGCTGTGCTGAGTGTAAATGTTGACTGCTTTTGACCAGCATATTTTCAGGAGGGGACTTTCAACTGGTAGCTCAGATAATCATGATCCAAAGCTCAAATCCTTTCCTGACAAACTCAGTATATCTATGGAAAATATATGACTACAGTTTAGCTAACACTATGTGACACTTTGCTGATGATTTTAAGTTTCTCTTCACATAAAAGCTCGCAGCACGCACACTCCCAAAACGAGCAAGTACTGTGTCTATCACCATTATGGGTGGACAAAAAGTGTCTAAAAATGGATTACCATGGATCTTTGGAACCAAGCAGTCCAATCATTTTTATACACTGAAAAGAAATAATAATAATAATAATAATAATAATAATAATAATAATAATAATAATAATAAAATAATAATAATAATAATAATAAAATAATAATAATAATAATAATAATAATAATAATAATTGCTGCTTGTACTGATTTCCTCTAGCCCAGACTATATATTTATTCATCCTATCAATGACAGCCATGACATTGATGATTGCATGATCGCACAGAGCACAAAAAAGCCCCATCACCACTTGAGCTAAAGTTGAAACTCACACCTTATAATATGGGCTTGTGCTATATTGAAATATAAAATGCTACATCCTTTTTGGAGTCAAAATGATGTTACATTTTAAACGAAAAGAGAACAACCTTTTGGTAACATGAATGCACATTACTATACACCGATCAATTCAATTCAATTTTATTTGTATAGCGCTTTTAACAAAGAGCATTGTCTCAAAGCAGCTTTACAGAACATAAGAAACAACAAACAGACAACAGTTCTAGATGTTAGACAAAACTCTCCGTAGTGAGCAAGCCTGAGGCGACTGTGGCAAGTAAAAACTTCCTTAGATTGTATTAGGAAGAAACCTTGAGAGGAACCAGACTCAAAGGCAAACCCATCCTCATCTGGGTGACACCGGAGAGTGTGATATGAACATTCTGCATTAGTTGTGTGATGCAGATACAGCATGTGTAGAATGTTATGTGTAAATTAATTAGGAGGTTGTTGTCGTCCACATAGGGTTGGCAGTGCTGCTTTGAATACTCCAGTCCTCATGAAGCAGAACCCAGCTGGAGCTGGTCCATCTCTGGATGCCACTGGAGCTGGTACAATCTCTATATGCCTCAGGATGGGTAGAAGAAGGGAAACAAATGGAAAGTAATTAGCGTAGCTGCTGTTCATAATATTAGCAGGCACTAGATGATAATGTGCATTTAATCAGATGTATTGGAGCACAAAGTTATGGGATGTATTAAATGTATGCCTAAAGAGATATGTCTTTAGTCTACGTAGGCATAAGATCAGGCATAACATTATGAGCAGTGAGAGCAGGATAACGGGTTCCTGGCTGCTTCACGTTTGATTCTTCTTAAATCTTTAACAGTTAATTTGCATCTTTTTTTCTCAACACGTTTTTTTGTGACCTTTAGAGACAGTGTCACTGAGGAAGAGACAGGAGTCAGAGCTAGAGGTAGCAGAGCTGAAGATGTTGAGGTTCTCTTTGGGAGTGACAAGATTGGACAGGATTAGGAACGAGTACATCAGAGGGACAGCTCATGTTGGACGTTTGGGGGACAAAGTTAGGGAGACCAGATTAAGATGGTTTGGACATGTTCAGAGGAGGGAGAGTGAGTATATTG
This sequence comes from Hemibagrus guttatus, assembly GCA_033459395.1. Lineage (NCBI taxonomy): Eukaryota > Metazoa > Chordata > Actinopteri > Siluriformes > Bagridae > Hemibagrus > Hemibagrus guttatus. The sequence continues at coordinate 11,671,803 of JAUCMX010000019.1, forward strand.
GTAGGAGAATGTTGGACATGGAGCTGCCAGGCAGGAGGCAAAGAGGAAGGCCAAAGAGGAGGTATATGGATGGAATTAATGAGGATATGAAGCTAGTGGGTGCAAGTGTTGAGGATGCAGAAGATAGGGATAGGTGGAGAGAGATGATTCGCTGTAGCGAGCCCTGAAGGGAAAAGCTGAAAGAAGAAGACGTTTTTTTTGTGACCCTGTTGACTATTTGCAACAAGACGTTTGATGGTTCTGTGATCACGCCCCAATATTTTAGCAAGTTCAAGAGTGCTGCATCGCTCTGAAACACATTTTACAATTTTTGACTTTTCATACTCCGTTAAATCTCTTTTTTGCCCCATTTTGCCTGAGGAAACTGAGCTGCCTAATAATTATGTACACCTTGATATAGGGTGTTGCTCTCCTTGGGCCACAAGCATCTCATTACACAAACACACATCACCTGATATATTTAAACCCAAAAGCATTCAAGTTTGTACAGCTTGGAAAATATGCATAAAAAGATGATTGTGTCATAATACTCTTTTGCCTAATAATTGTGCACACAGAGTATTAGGCAGCAAGTGAACATTTTGTCCTCAAAGTTGATGTGTTAGAAGCAGGAAAAATGTGCAAGCGTAAGGATTTGAGTGAGTTTAACAAGGGTTTTGATGTATTGTAAAATGTGTGATAGAGCTAAAGAAAACCTCCTTGTGCTATTAAGTTAACAGCACAAGATATCTACAATAACCTGGACACTAAACTTTATCGAGCTTTTTCTTACCCAGGTCAGGGTTTTGGTGAATCCACAGCCTATACACCCAGGGTTGGACAAGAACAATTCATTCATTCATTGTCTAGCACTTATCTGATCTACTCTCAAGTCACGGGGAGCCTGTGCCTATCTTAGGCTTCATCAGGCATCAAGGCAGGATACACCCTGGATGGAGTGCCAACCCATCGCAGGGTGCACACATACACTCACACACGACAAGTTAGAGATGCCAATCAACCTACAGTGCAGGTCTTTGGACTGGGGAGGAAACCCCTGAGGCATGCACACACGGCAGAGGTGGGAATCGAACCCCCAATCCTGGAGGTGTGAGGCAAACATGCTAACCACCAAGGCCCCCCAGACAAGTCACACAAACTGTAATACTCATGTTTTAGGAGATAACCCCACACAGACATTAACCCAAGCACAGGACCCTAACCTATTAAGTGGCCATGCTACCCAACTTCAAAACTTAAGTATTCTCTAGCAAGGAAATACCCAGTATTAACATGCAGTCATATTTGGTCACAAATTTTACATGAAGTGTCCATTTTACTGTCTATTTTGGAAGGTTACCTTTTTAGTAAGAAAGGTTCTATAATGCCATATACTTCACCTTTCTGTAGAGATATACTTTGCTGCAGTACTTCAGTGCCAGTTTAGGACTGAAAAGAAGTCACCTGATCTCATCTTTGAGTTTAAAAAAAAAAAAAAAAAAAAAAAAAAAAAAATTTCAAACTGAGGTCCCATTAAAAGCAATGTCTGGTTGTAAAATTTTAATTTAGTGCTAGCTACATTGAAGTCAATACTTTAATACAAGACTGCTACAATCTTCAGTGCATCCATGACCAACTACAAGTTCATCATTAGAATCATCTTTGTGCATTTTTTTTAAACCAAAGGAAAGAAACGAGAGTCTAAAAATCATTGTATTACATCATTTAATTTCTGCAAAAAAACAAAAACAAAAAACCAAAACAAAAAAACACTGAACAGACACCAGCCTGGACTCAGGCACAACACATTTTGCAGTCCACCCCTTAACATGTAGAGCAGCAGCACCAACCCTCTTACCCCTCCCGCTATACTGGAATCTTGATGGAATGTTATTACCCAGAATTCCCCATGGCCCCTCACTTCAGGAAGCTCAGTGCAGCGAGGTACTCCAATTATAGCTGGACGAATCATCCAATTACAATTTGTACAACAAAAAAAAAGGTTTAACCAAATTGCACCAATACAGGGCAAAACGAATGGCATTGGGGAGAAAAAAAAAAGTAAAGCTGAATGGATGTTAAGCATTTAATCAACTTCCTCCATTCGAGAGGCATCATCATCTCCTTCCAGTGGTGGGATTTCCTCTGGCGCAGGAGCAGAGCTTGGTTCGTCTGACGGTACATCATCGTCATCAATACCTACAATGAGAAGTTGAACAATTGTTAACAATGATGGTGACAATCTGATCAGTAATGAAAGACATGGCAAGAACCACATCATTTAATGTATGAAATCTTACCAAGCCCCAATTTGATCATCCTGTAGATACGGTTGGAATGTGTCTGAGGATCATCCAGAGAAAAGCCTGAGGAGAGCAGCGCTGTCTCAAACAGCAAGATTACCAGATCCTTCACAGCCTTGTCATTCTTATCAGCCTCTGCCTTTTGCCTCAGCATCTCCATGATGGGATGGTCAGGATTGATCTCTAGGTGCTTCTTTGCCATCATGTAACCCATGGTGGAGTTGTCTCTAAGTGCTTGGGCCTTCATGATGCGCTCCATGTTGGCAGTCCAGCCATACGTGCTTGTCACAATGCAGCAAGGTGAAGAAACCAGTCTGTTGGACACTGTAACCTGTAGAAATAGAGATTAGCACACAAATCTGTAGCATAGAAAACATTTAAACAGCCACAAAAAGGTCCCATTTAACAGTTTTCTACATGCTAGTCGTTTTCTGTTACCTTGTATGAAAGCCATTTATTTATAGCAAAGCAATCACCTACAAAAAGGTAAATAATGGCTGTGTGATTCTTCTATGCAGATTTCATTATTTCATGTTATTACACCTCACTCAATTTTCAAAAGCATTTGCTGCTGGTTTTAGTCATTCAGTGATAGTATCCATTCACAATTATGGTCACAGATGCTAAATCTCAAATGTATGAATATTAAGGATTATTGTTGGAGGTCTTGGTGGCTTGCCAAGCAACTTGATTCTTGTTAAATCCAATACGGAGAATTCTCTTTGGGTGTGGTCTAGACAAACATACCTGTGACAAATCATACAATTTTACTTGAACTCAATTTGATGCTTGAGAGTTTACCTTTTCAACCTTTTTATCCAGAATCTCTTTCATCAGCTTACAAAGGCTCTCAAACTTGGCCTTGTCCTCTTCCATTTTTTTCTTCTCCTCCTCATCCTCAGGCAGCTCCAGCCCCTCCTTGGTGACAGAGACCAGGGTCTTACCCTCAAATTCCTTCAGTTGCTGCACGCAGTACTCATCAATGGGCTCCACCATGTAGAGAACCTCAAAGCCACGTTTACGAACGCGCTCAACAAAGGCGGAGTTAGCAACCTGGTCCTTGCTCTCACCTGGGGCAGAAAAAAAAAAAAGTTTGAGCCCTTCACATATAAAGTGAACTAATTATTTCAAATAAGGTTGGGGGGGGGAAGCAAGCACAAAACTCACCAGTGATGTAGTAAATGGCTTTCTGGTTATCCTTCATGCGGCTGAGGTACTCGGAGAGTGAGGTCATTTCATCTCCTGACTGAGAGCTATGATAGCGCAGCAACTCTGAGAGCTTCTTGCGGTTCTGAGAGTCCTCATGGATGCCCAACTACAAAACACCATATTCTTTTTGTATCCAGCAATTTTTCCCTTATGGGATATTTGCTGTTAGAAATAAGTGTTTTGCTACAATAAAACCTATATACCCAATACAGCAATAAAAGTATTTCAAGGCATTACAGCTGAAAGTGACAATACTGGGACAACTACTAGATAAAATGTACTAGGTTACAGCAGCCACATAAAGGAGGCAAACCTTAATCCATGGTAAACAACTATGAGGGCAAAAAAGGTCAGAAAAAGCAGTCACTGTATAGGCAACAGCCCAAAGTACACAGTGGTAAACTTCAATAATTGCACATTTACAGGGCCCAATCTTACCTTGATGTTTTTGGAAAAGGCTTCATAGAACTTCTTATAGTTGTCCTTGTCTTCAGAAAGCTCAGCAAACAGTTCCAGACATTTCTTTACAATATTCTTACGGATCACCTTCAGAATTTTGCTCTGCTGCAGCATCTCTCTGGAGATGTTCAGGGGAAGGTCCTCAGAGTCGACCACACCACGGATGAAGTCTGAGGTAAATAAATAAAAACATCCAATACAACTGTATTAAGCCACTGCACTGCAAGTCATGTTTATTTAAAATAAAATGTCAAGGCTTGAGGGTTAATCTTACTCAGGTACTCTGGGATGAGCTCCTCACAGCTGTCCATGATGAACACCCTCCTCACATACAGCTTAATGTTATTCTTCTTTTTCTTGTTTTCAAAGAGGTCAAAGGGTGCACGACGGGGGATGAAAAGCAGGGCTCTGAACTCCAGCTGTCCCTCAACAGAGAAGTGCTGTGGAGTAGACAAAGGAAATGTGAGTGCTGGACAAGTTACTACAAACAACTGGTATTTGAAGGCAATTATGTTTACTACATACAAATGATGCCACAAAACCCATGATTCAAGAATATTTATAAAATAGAATTTAACAAATTACACAACCCAATGCTTCCTGAAACTAATTCCACTTCTTGCTGCCCAGAGACTCATTCTTCATCATCATGATTACGACATAGCCTAGGGTTAGCCTAACCTTAATAGCAAGGTGGTCCTCCCAGTCATTGGTCAGGCTCTTGTAGAACTCTCCATACTCCTCATTGGTGATGTCATCAGGGTTCCTGGTCCAGATGGGCTTGGTCTTGTTCAGCTCCTCCTGGTCAATGTACTTTTCCTTGATTGTCTTTTTCTTCTTGTCCTTATCCTTGGAGGAGTCCTCTTCATCATCAGAACCTACATCCTCAATTTTGGGCTTGTCCTCTCCCTCCTCTTTCTCTTCTTTCTCATCCTTCTCTTCCTTCTCTTCTTCTGCCTCATCATCACTGATCTCCTTATCACGCTCCTTCTCCACCTACACAGACATTTCATAATGTTCGACTTTTGTATTGCTGTATGCAAAGCCATGGACAATATTTTTGCTTCTGGAGTAAATTCCAGCATCACTGATCAATGCAGCAAAATGAGGTTGACCCAACTACAATGACCAATGGTTTACACAAACACTAAAAACACTTACAAAGAGTGTGATGGGGTATCCAATGAACTGAGAATGCTTCTTGACCACCTCCTTCACCCGTTTTTCCTCAATGTACTCCGTCTGATCCTCCTTCAAATGAAGGATGACTTTAGTTCCTCGCCCAATAAACTCACCTGTAAACAGACCCCTAATGTCCATAACTTGTGCATTTTGTAATGTTCACCTTGTTCATAAAAGTATGGTGAATTGTTTAACATTTGTACAAGACATCTGACTTAAATGTGCACTAGAATCAACCTACCATGGTCAACCTTGACTGTGAAGGATCCACCAGCTGAGGACTCCCAGGCATACTGCTCATCATCATTGTTTTTAGTGATGACCACCACTTTCTCAGCCACCAGGTAGGCAGAGTAGAAGCCCACACCAAACTGCCCAATCATGGAGATATCTGCACCAGCCTGAGGGGGGTAAAGTGGGGTGGATAAAGACAATCAGATAAACTAATTACTGTGCAAGTATTGTTTATTTAGAAATTATATGTATTCAGTACCACCTTGATCAGATTTAGCAATAGATAGGTACATGCACTTTAATGTTCCAAGTGGAAGCCAAGTCCTTTTAGTGATAGAATTTGAGTAAGTCCATGTACCAGATCAAATCAGAACCCTGTTCACCAAGGGCAGAATCAGCCCATCTGCCAATGTGGTACTAAATGACCATATAATTTTCTTCCCTCTTGTTCTCATAGTGCATTAGTCATTAATACAATGAGAAATGTGGCTTGTGTTTCTTGTGACACTACCTGAAGAGCCTCCATGAAGGCCTTGGTTCCTGACTTTGCAATAGTTCCCAGGTTATTGATGAGGTCAGCCTTGGTCATGCCGATTCCAGTGTCCACAATAGTCAGTGTGCGTTCATGCTTGTTGGGAATGATGTCAATCTTTAGGTCCTTCCCACTGTCCAGTTTAGTTGGATCAGTCAGACTTTCATATCTGATTTTGTCAAGGGCCTACAATATAAACATACATGACTAATTTTCATATTTCGTTAACATACAGGTATAGAATTTGAGATAGGTAAAATATACTTGAAGACAGATACATGGCTTGGTGTGCTATATAATACATTTAATGTGTGATAAAAATGACAAATGATACTCTTTACAAAAACTAGTCAAAATTAGTATGAAAAAACTGCAGTTGATCAACACCATCAATAATATGCTAGTCATTTCTGCATGCATGCTGCTACTCCAGATATTTGAGACTTAAACCCCCCCCCCCAGATAAAGTTAAAATCTTGACAACCCACTTCCTCCTTTTACTGAAATATGGCTTACATCAGAGGCATTGGAAATGAGCTCCCTGAGGAAAATCTCCTTGTTGGAATAAAAAGTGTTAATGATGAGGGACATCAGCTGAGCAATCTCTGCCTGGAAGGCAAAGGTCTCAGCCTCCTCCTCTTGGCGCATTTCTTCAGGCATCTGAGGAAGACAAATGGATGAAAATTAGTTCATGCTTATATTCTTTTATCCCCTCAAAACAAGATGCATAGAAGCTTTACTTGCGTTTTACCGGCAAGCTTAAAGCGCAAAGATCTAATATAAGCCAAGAAAGCAAGCAATGAAATAATAAAACGATTAATGTATACAAAATCATATTTATTGTATGAATATGGCCGGTTAAATCTGTGTGTGTGTTGGGGGGGGGGGGGGGGGGGGGGGGGGGGTTTGGGGACTCAAAATCACGTTCCATGCAGTTCCTACATCCGTGTCCCGCGGTACAGTTCAACATGGCCGAACTTCCGGCTGCACAAAGGAAGAGCCACGTGCTTCATGGAACCTCACGTTCGAGCGACGCAAAATAAAGAGTTTAATAAAATTGTATTACTGATTAATACTTAAACTAAAAATCATGTAGCTAATGGTTATTTAAAAAAAAAAAAGTCCAAATATAAAATGTGAAGGCGTAAATGTAAAACTAACCCGCCTAATAAAGCTTATAAGCGATTAAAGAAAACTTCTGTACAAGATTTATTAATATAAATTTACCGCCAGTTGTATGTAACATTCACGATTATCGATTAATTCACCAAAAGGCTTTAGGTGAACTAAGAGTAAGGCGGTCATACTTGAATCCTAAATGCCTCGCTATTAGACGCATAGTGCACTGCGGAGTGCAGAAACGCCATTCTCTCGTTCCCTCAGTATGGCACCTACATAGGGCGCAGCGCACCATGTGGGACGGAGCCGGTTCATAAAGCGTGAGCTAGAAGCGAAACGTGCTAACGAGACCCATTGTTTCTATCGACGTTAGACTTGACTCACGATGTCGTATCATTTCTATTCTATTACACGATGAATAAATAAAAATAAAAAAAAGTTCATATTTAAAACCAAAATTGTACACTTTATATAAGAATTTACCCTTGCACCTGCTTAATATCATCCTTTCTGGGCAAACCACGGATGATGAGAACTAGCTATCTAAAATAAACGACTTATCGCGAATATAAGATCAAGGTTTTTAATCGAGTGAAGCGAAAAGGCAATGTTAGCAGATTTAGCCACCCACATTACCACCATCTTTGTTGCCGGCTGAATTATAACCTTGATACGTTATCATAATAAAATCTAACTAAAATAATCAAATCACAAAGGCTTCCACCAATTTTGATTACTTATAAATATTAACCGAAAACTTCGTACCTTGACTTTCGTTTCGTTGACTTCTCTTGAACAAAATGCAACCAAACACTTTCCAATTTCCTCCACAGACTGACGCAGTGGAGTAAAAGAACGACTGGGACGATTTTTCTAGAGCGTATAGTTTATATATGCAGAGAGTGCTGTATCACTCCGCGGGACAGCTGCAATAGAGCAACATAGGTTCCTAGCCAAATAGCTTATGAATCCTATGTCAGGGTAGTACACTACCTACAGTACAGTGACATATAGCGTGTTGACGTATGAGCTAGGGTGCTAGTACGTGATTTGGGACTTAACCGAGCGCAACGTTCAGTTGTCATAGTAAACGGAAAGCACTTCACTGTAACGGTTAAATAATTGCTTGGTAGAGTTAGCCAGCCATATAACAAAAACAAAAAGCAAAAATAATAAATATAAGCAATATATACTAATTTCAATTACATTTTGAAGTGATGCATCATTCGTCATGATCACTTACATAATGTTTAGATCATATCATGTGTAGAATGTTTGTAAATTAAAAGATTTACAACAATATAACTCATACCATTGTTATTTTTTATACTGTTGGTGTACGAACCCCTCATATTTATATTCTGAATTTGGGATAATTATTGAAATGTGCTGCTCACTAATGTACCAAGAATGAATGACGAATTTGAAAGATTCAATATTTTTAGATTTTTCTTTCAGTAGTATTATTATCATCATCTCAATAACGCATTTATATAAATATGATTAGATTGTAGCGTACATTATTTCGGAAGACAAACAAAAGAAATCACAAGCTGCAGTACTGTATTTTGGATCGGAAGGATATCACAGATCAGAAGTGGCTGTGATTTGTCTGTTTCTAGCACTTTCCCTGGAAAACCCGCCCTGTAGTGACGTCACATGTCTGTCAAACGCAGAGCACAAGCACTTCCGGAATAACAGCCGTTAACGACATTCCCGCCGGCTATAAATGAAGCGGCTTGTAATTCAGTGAGGGATATAATATAATATAATATAATATAATATAATATAATATAATATATGATATGATATGATATGATATGATATGATATGATATGATATGATATGATATGATATGATATGATATGATAATACAATACAATACAATACAATACTATACTATATTATATTATATTATATTTGTATAATCTCTGTTTTGAGATGAGTTTCTTCACAAATATTTTACTAAGAGCTATCGCCTGTATTCCAGCAGCATTAGGTTTCCCCATACAGAAAATATTTCACATGAGGGTAATCACAATCACAATTTTTCCACATGAATTTCTTAATTGTTTTTGGGAAGTGAGAGGAAACTGCAGAACGGTTTGAAGGGATGGAGAACATGAAAAACTCGATACAGACTGTAACTGGAGCTCAGCATCAACTGGGATCCCTGGAGACATCCTGACTGCTCAATACATCAGGGCCCCGGCTTCTTTTCACATGTAACATGGTGCTTTTTAAAAAAAAAATTTGATCCGTTTATTACTCACCAGCCACTGTTTATCTGAGAGCTTGAAGTGGAGAAGGTGAGCAGCTTTGAATACCAGGGGGTCCACATCAGCGAGGGCCTCACCTGGACACTCAACACAACGGAGGCCAAAGAATGTTGGCATGTCACTTAAGATCCTCAACAACTTCTACAGCTGTGTTATTGAGAGTGTCTTGACCAACTGCATCACTGTGTGATATGGCTGCACTTCTGAGAGGGACCGCAAACATTTGAGGAGAGTGGTAAAGACTGCTGAGAAGATCATCAGGACTCCACTGCCCTCTCTGCAGAACATTTACCACCACAGAGTTCACAGGAGAGCTGCCTCCATCCTTAAGGACCCCACCCATCCCCAACATTTCACTGTTCACACTTCTACCCTCAGGACAGAGGTACTGGAGTGTGAAATGCAGGACTTCCAGATTAAGGGACTCCTTCTTTCCCTCAGCCATTAGACTTTTAAACAGGTAGCCAGAGAACATAGACTAGTCTCATAGATTAGTTGGACTAAATTGTTCCTAGTGAATGAGAGTGTGTGTGTGCCCTGCGATGGGTTGGCACTCCGTACAGGGTGTATCCTGCCTTGATGCCCAATGACGCCTGAGATAGGCACAGGCTCCCCGTGACCCGAGAATAGTTCGGATAAGCGGTAGACAATGAATGAATGAATGAATAAATTGCTCCTTCTCATATTGCACATTTGTTAATGTTACTGCTGCTATTATTATCAAGTAGCTGCATCTCAATTGTACAGATATACATTTTATCATGTTTGTGTATGTGTATATATATATTTGTGCGTGTTTTTATTTTTTACATAGTTTTTGCACTTGTCTTGGCATTTATTGTGGACAGCAAAGAAAGAATTTTGTACATTGTACAGGGAAATTTGTTTTCCTCACTGTGTACATGACAATAAATACTTTGAATTGAATTGAATTTATTTTCACATGCTATTTTTTCACATTCAACCTTTATTCATATATTATTTACATGATGTGTGTATTTCTTTGAATTCTTAAGTGCAGTTCCATGGGATGGGATGACACAGTGGAATTTTGGGAAGTGTTTCCCCCTCACAGTTCCAAGGGATGCTTGTTCGACCTTGAGTTCGGGTGAGATTTCACATGTTCTCTCTGTGGTTTTGTGTAGGTTTCCTCTGGGTTCACGAACTTCCTCCCCCTTTTCAAAAATATGCCAGGATGCTAAAGTGCTCCTAGATGTGAATGTGTACATGCATGGTGTCCTGTAATAGATAGGTAGATTCTCCCACCTTGTGCTCTGTGTGAGCAGGATAGGCTCAAATAAACTTTTACAGTTTGATTACGTTACATTTTCATGTAAAATTAATTTAGGTTGATGAGTTAATGCATTAGATGTGATAACGGGCGAACACATGCATCAGAGGAATGAAGGTCCTGCAAGATAATTTGTGTGACTTAAATGTAGAATAAACACAAAATCAAAACTTTTTCATTAAATTTACTCAGAAAGATTTTGGTATCATAATAACATTGATATTTTTAGAACTTTTGTAAATAAGCTCTATTATTATTTGTCAGTATTATTTTAAAGAAGCAATTCTACTTTTCCATTTTATTATTGAACAGATTTTTTTTATTTTACTGTCAATATGTATTGTTAAAATACAGTACATAAATATATTCACATTCGATCTTTGAAGGATTTTGCTGATATTTTTTGCTAGATACCTACCACTGCATACTGGGAGAATCCCACAAGACCTGTTGTTTTTGGAGATGGCCTGATCCAGTCGTCTAGCCAAAAGATTTTGACCTTTGTCAGAGTCACTCAGATCCTTCTGTTTGTCCATTCACTTGCTGCCTAATACACCAATCAGGCATAACATTATGACCAGTGAGAGGTGAAGTGAATAACACTGATTATCTCCTCATCATGGCACCTGTTAGTGGGTGGGATATATTAGGCAGCAAGTGAACATTTCATACTCAAAGTTGATGTGTTAGAAGCAGGAAAAATGGGCAAGCGTAAGGATTTGAATGAGTTTGACAAGGACCAAATTGAGATAGCTAGATGACTGGATCAGAGCATCTCCAAAACTGCAGCTCTTGTGGGGTGTTCCCGGTATGCAGTGGTCAGTATCTATCAAAAGTGGTCCAAGGAAGGAACAGTGGTGAATCGGCGACAGGGTCATGGGAGGCCAAGGCTCATGGGGGAGCGAAGGCTGGCCTGTGTGATCCGATCCAACAGACCGAGCTACTGTTGCTCAAATTGCTGAAGTTAATGCTGGTTCTGATAGGTGTCAGAATACACAGTGCATGACGGGTCAGGGCTGTTTTGGCAGCAAAAAGCACCGTATTAGGCAGGCGGTCATAATGTTATGCCTGGTCAGTATATATCCCACTCCTTGCCAGATGCCATTGTAAGATGTATATCTCAGTTACTCTTTATTGTTTCCTGTATTTGTAATTTTTGTCTTTATTCATTCTCCTTTTGTATCTTCTATATATATACACAAAGGTAAAAAAAAAAAAAGAATTTTAACCAAATTGCAGACATACTGACAAATTTAATTTGCAAAGAATTATTAGGAAAGAATGAGAAGTATGGCTACACAGAAGCTTCCTTTTCAAAGTAATTTGAAGGGGTAGTTAATAATTTATGATTCATGAGAGCACATCATTTATTATTACTACATACTGTATATTCCAGCGTAAAAATGAACCTACACTTATCAGGCATAACATTATGACCACCTGCCTAATATTGTGTTGGTCCCGTTTTGCTGCCAAAACAGCCCTGACCCGTCGAGCCAAGGACTCCACTAGATCCCTGAAGGTGTGCTGTGGTATCTGGCACCAAGATGTTAGCAGCAGATCCTTTAAGTCCTATAAGTTGTGAGGTGAAGCCCATGGAGGCCCCACCTCACAACTTACAGGACTTAAAGGACACTTTTGATAGATACTGACCACTGCAGACCGGAACACCCCACAAGAGCTGCAGTTTTGGAGATGCTCTGATCCAGTCATCTAGCCATCACAATTTGGCCTTTGTCAAACTCGCTCAAATCCTTACACTTGTCCATTTTTCCTACTTCTAACACATCAACTTTGAGGACAATGTTCACTTGCTGCCTAATATATCCCACCCACTAACAGGTGCCATAATGAGGAGATATTCGGTTTTATTCACTTCACCTCTCACTGGTCATAATGCTGATCGGTTTATATTTAAAGCCAAACATTAAATTTCATTTTCCACCCTGTTCCCATGATTTAGCATAAAAACGAAAGCAATGTTCAGACACCAAACATGTCCTGTTTGATCAAGGGAAATTTAGGAAATTGAATTGTTTAGAATTAAATAAGCTACGAACACGGCTGACCAACAACATGTGATGAAGTATGGAGTTGAGTGAGGCATGGCGATTTATCCTCTGAGTCATGTTTCCATTAGGACTTTTAATTTGTAGACAAATTTCCAACAATGCAGTTCTCCCGGAAGTGTGGCTGTTAGGTTGGATCGTTGATTCCGCCGATTTGGGTCCGGGTTATCTTAAATTTAATTTTCCGTTATAAAAAAGGTGACTTATAATCGAGCTGGGTAAGCACACTCCATCATTTAGTCATTTTCTTCTCTGTGTGAAACGCGTGCTTGGGTTCATTGTACAAATATTAAATGGGTAATTAATTTAAGTCTTCGGGGAGCACGAGTTGGCGCTTTCATTTTCCGTAGTCCCGATGTAGCCTAGCTTAGCTTATCTTGCTAACAATGCTAGCGAGCAGTGATTAGCGAGGTAGCTCGTCTTGCTCAGGCAGATGGGTCAGAAGGAAAAGAGCAGAAAAGCTCGTTGTGTTCAAAAGTCTGATTTGGAAACGTGTTGAGGCATTAGAAACAGAGCAAAATTTAGCACGATATTTTAATGTTTCCAGCGAAGAGCTAAATCAGCACCTGCTTGTTATCACTAGCCCACTGTGTTAGCACAGTCTCATCATCGATATTGTAAGAGCTGACATTTTGTTAGCGTTGAAATGATAAAGCCTGCTAGCTGCAAACTGTTGATTCTGTAGTCTTGGTGTATTATCTTGACTAGTTTCCACTTCTGATGTGACAAAGTCTTTATTATTACTACTACTTATTATCGTTATTAATAATAAGAAAGGCCCGAATTATTCTGAATAGGAAGCCGGGAATCAGCCGAGAGGTAGCGATACTGTAACCAGCTCTGATGGGATTCCTTTAGTGTGGGGAAGATTAACATGGCTGCCATATAAAGAAGTCATTGTCTTGTTTAATGGTTGCTCAGATGCTGTAGCTGTTTCATTTTACGCATTTCAGTATTTTTTTTTATTTTTTATAATATCTTACCTCTGTGCTCTAGGTGGGTGATCTGCCCAAGATGTCCTTCCCTCCACATCTCAACCGACCACAGATGGGCATCCCTACCATGCCCCCTGGGATCCCTCCACCACAGTTTCCTGGCTTTCCTCCTTCAATGCCACCAGGTAGAGTGTGATGAGAGACACTATATTGGCAAATGTTTTGGGACACCCCTCCAAATCATTGAATTCAGGGGTTGGGCTCGGCCCCTTAGTTCCAGTGAAAGGAATTCTTAATGCTTCAGCATTACAAGACATTTTGGACAATTTCATGCTCCCAACTTTGTGGGAACAGGTTTGGGGATGACCCCTTCCTATTCCAACATGACTGCACACCAGTGCACAAAGCAAGGTCCATAAAGACATGGATGAGGTTGGTGTGGAGTCCTGACCTCAACCTGATAGAACACCTTATAGAAGCCCAATCCCTGAAAAACAACACCTGAATTCAATGATTTGGAGGGGTGTCCCAAAACTTTTGGTAATATAGTGTATAAATGTCAAGATATAAAAGCTTGAGACTTCAGGCTGATTTCTACACCTGCAAAATGCAGGTATCTGTATTGATGTCGACCCATAAATAAGGACTTCATAGTACAATTTTTAAAGAAAAAAAAGTATTAAAATTGCATTTTTCGTTGTCATTGTGATGTGGATCTTGCATATGGTAATATAAATGTGATTTTAAGATATTTAATTGTACCCCAAGGACTGCCCTGCTAATAACACTTTGCACTACACACACCTTTTATCAAGTAAAATATACAGCAGATGTATCTTTGAGGGTATCACCTCAGTGACATGGAAAGATGCAGTTAAGCAAGTTAGTACTATTATTATATTTTCTTTCTTGGAGAGTGTTGAGAGAGAGTTGTCTGATAAAGCAGAGATTCTGCATGTGAAGAGAAAATTCTACAGTTGCTACCTACACAGGGCTGTGTTGGTTGATTGCTTGTTCAGGGAAATGTACCCGGTAGCACCAGCATTGGGAGGAAACCCAAATCAAACGAGCGCCAAAGAAAAACGGAGCAGTTTAACGATCAGTTGGTGAAAGAGGTCTGACAAGAATTGTCTTGAAAACATGATCAAAGTCCAGAGAGAGGCGAGAGAGAGATTGGGACAACAGTGGGTGAAGATTCAAATGTATGCATGGAAAGACACATTTTAGGCTTATATTTGTTAAAAATGCATCTCAAAAGTTGTCACAAACAACTTTACAATACTTTGTGGCACACTGAAACTTGCTCTGTTTATTGTTCGGTACATTTTGGTTCTTGTTCTGTGCAAATACACACACACACACACACACACACACACACACCACACACACAAGTAGAAGTATTAATCAAGATTGAATATTTCAATGAAACAACACTAACTTGCCTTACATTGTCTTTCATTTGAAAAAAATGTGCAAGTTACTACAGATATTTACTAGTCTTATGTTAAATATGATAGGTCAAAGTTGGTGGTGTTCACCATTGCAGTTTAATGTATAGTGGATATAGTTAAAGCTTAAGTGTATTACATAACTTAAGTTACTAAATAGCCATGATGTTTCAGACAAATGTCTTTCATCAGCTGTACAAAGTGCTTCTGAGGTTGATGAACCATATGTGTGTTTACTCATGTACTCCAATCAGGCATAACATTATAAGCAGTGAGAGGTGAAGTGAATAACACTTCAGTGGGTGGGATATATTAGGCAGCAAGTGAACATTTTCTCATCAAAGTTGATGTTAGAAGCAGGAAAAATGGGCAAGTGTAAGGATTTGAGAGTTTGACAAGGACCAAATTGTGATGGCTAGATGGCTGGAACAGAGCATCTCCAAAACTGCAACTCTTGTGGTTGGGTGTTCCCGGTCTGCAGTGGTCAGTATCTATCAAAAGTGGTCCAAGGAAGGAACGGTGGTGAACCGGCGATAGGGTCATGGGTGGCCAAGGCTCATTGATGCACGTGGGGAGCGAAGGCTGGCCCGTGTGATCCGATCCAACAGACGAGCTACTGTTGCTCAAATTGCTGAAGAAGTTAATGCTGGTTATGATAGAAAGGTGTCAGAATACACAGTGCATGATGGGTCAGGTCTGTTTTCACAGCGAAAGGTGGACCAACACAATATTAAGCAGGGGGTCATAATGTTATGCCTGGTCGGTATATACGAATCTCTGATAATGGGATAAGAGATTCACTGATGTTGTTTTTCTTTTCCAGGCGCCCCAATGATTCCAGTTCACATGGGCATCATGACCCCAACTCCGGCGGTAAACTTCCTTACCTACTAAAATTACCATTTTATTTTAAATTATATGATTGTTAATAATATTAAATGTACTGATTACATTAAGCATGTTAATTGTATTAGTAGTCCAAAATATTGTTTAATGTAGTGTTTCATTTAGAACATATATTTTTCATCAAAATAATCACTACACACTTGTACGATTGTCCAGGTTCTTGTGCCCACCTCGATGGCAGTGGTCAGTAAAGTTGCTGCTCCAAGGAAAGAAGCTCCATCTGCAGGCTCAAAGGAAGCTGACGATAATAGCGGTCCTACAACCACAGTATTTGTAGGGAACATCTCAGAGAAAGCATCAGACATGTTGATCAGACAGCTGCTCTCAGTAAGTAGTGGAGTATTATGATGTGAAAATAACTGTGTGATCACGCAGAGTAAGTAGGATCTGTAGCACTACACTGACTTATGTTTAGAAATACAGGATACAAGTGTTGATCTTTACTTTAAAAAAATCTCAGCTTCCTTTCCGATGTTGGTGCTTAAATGTCAAGCCCTTTTATGCCGTTTTCTGTTTACAGACATCGAAGAAGGCTAGTTTTTCAGCAGAACAAGACCTAATGCTGTAGTAAACATCACTCCATGATGATCTATTTTTCTCATCATTTTAAAAGTCTGTTTCTAGCCAAAGTGTAGTACCTTGTTTTACATAGAATGCAGTTTAACAAGTGGAGAATTAGAAATCATCAAAAACATTAAGAGCAACACTTCATTTTCAGTGTTGATTTTACCTCTCACTGAACAGTTGGTCACTTCTGTTAACTGCTATAACAATACAGCTGTGGGAACCAAGAAATGAATGCTCCTAAGAATATCATGCTTTCTCATTCTAGACTTAACTCTTTAGTTCCTAGTTTGATTTACATGTCACTGAGGCTTGTACAGGGATGAGACTTTTTGGTTTCAGCAAAGTAAAACAAAGCAAAATCCTTGTATGGTTAGTGTGTCAAAATATCCACTCGTGTAAAGGGCACCGAAATAAAGACCATTGCACAGGGTGGTTAGGTTATATGGAAGTATTATAAAATCATGTTATGTATTAGTTTAGTATAAGAAGTTTTTTATGCAGATCAGCTTCATGGAGGAAAATCATTTCATGGGTGATTAAGGTTCTTTCACTCAAAGTCAAAAGAGGATCTTGGGGATTGTCTATAGAGTCATGCACATGTTTATGTTAAAAGTTGCCTGCTATTAATGGCTATGTTTTTCTTCCAGAAATGTGGTTTGGTCCTGAGTTGGAAACGAGTACAGGGAGCTTCAGGAAAACTGCAAGGTAGGAATTGATGCAGTTTTGCATAAATAATTCATGTAGCTGATATTCTGCATGGTATTTATTTGTTATACTTGTACACTGACATGTTGGGGTGTGTTTTTATTTATTTATTTTTGCCTTTGCTTGTCCTGTATCTGCATGTGCATTGCTGTTTCCTCAGCATTTGGTTTCTGTGAGTATAAGGAGCCAGAGTCGACTCTGCGTGCTCTGAGGCTGCTGCATGAGCTGCAGGTTGGAGAGAAGAAGCTGCTAGTGAAGGTGGATGCCAAAACTAAAGCACAACTGGATGAGTGGAAGGCCAGAAAGAGGAGCTCCAATGGGGTAAGTTTCTCATTTCTCACACACAGTTTTAATTTTTTCATTCAGATTACTCAGTTGTTCTAAAACATGGCTTGATGTTAAATAGATTTACTTTTTTTTACCTTAAAATATTATTTAGTGACAACGCTTCCCAATTCTTTTCTTTATGCCACAGCAATTTGCCAACAATAAAAAATATATTTATTAAAGAACTCCAGTTAACAATCAACACTCAACTTGCATTAGAGCAGCTATAAATAGGAAAACTTGCATCTATATCCAGTGGTTGGATGTTATCAGATGTTAACAATGTGAACTACCAGATTACATATTTGTTTCTACTTTATTGTATGTTTATGTTGGCCTTTTTATACACACTTTCAATGTGTTGTCCTTTTCTTTTGGAAGAATGACAAAGCTGAGGAGGGAGGAGAGGAAGAAGAGGAGGTTTTGGATGATGAAACACAGAAACGGGACCAGATAGTGAAGGGAGCAATTGATGGCCTGATCCGGGAATATTCCAGCGAGCTCAACGCTCCCTCTCAGGATGATGAGTCCAGCCGCCGGAAGAAGAAGAAGGAGAAAAAAGAAGAGGTGTGCTAGTGTGCACTTCACCTGCACTCAGCCTTTTATGGTTGTCTTACATGTAGGGATGTGCAAAACTATTTAAAAATAAAACCTTGATTAATCGTTTGAGGTTGGCTATTGGCTGTGCCACCATGTCACTCTTGATCTAGTTACACAGACAGCTGGAAATTGCTTCAGATGCAAGGGGTGGAAGAAAGTCTGGAGACAGGATCTTGACAGAAGAATTTTATTTAACCAGATGGGTAGATATACACTGATCAGGCATAACATTATGACCACCTGCCTAATATTGTGTTGGTCCCCCTTTCGTTGCCAAAACAGCCCTGACCCATCATGCACTGTGTATGCTGACACCTTTCTATCAGAACCAGCATTAACTTCTTGAGGAATTTGAGCAACAGTAGCTTGTCTGTTGGATCAGATCACACGGTCCAGCCTTCGCTCCCCACGTGCATCAATGAGCCATGGCCATCCATGACCCTGTCGCCGGTTCACCACTGTTCCTTCCTTGGACCACCTTTGATAGATACTGACCACTGCAGACCGGGAACACCCTGCAAGAGCTGCAGCTTTAGAGATGCTCTGATCTAGTCGTCTAGCCATCATAATTTGGCCCTTGTTAAATTCACACAAATCCTTACACTTGCCCATTTTTCCTGCTTCTAACACATCAACTTTGATGAGAAAATGTTCACTTGCTGCCTAATATATCCCACTCACTAACAGGTGCCATGATGAGGAGGTCATCAGTGTTATTCACTTCAACGGTCACTGCTAATAATGTTATGCCTGATCAGTGTAGGAATGTATTCATAATTCTGTTTTGGCCTTGTCATACAGCTTATCCCCCTCAACTGTGCGAAAGCTTACCCAATATATAACAAGATTTTAAGTCGTTTATGTGATAACATCCAGAGAGACATAAATTATGCATAAGAAAAGGTGTTCAAAAGACAGCATGTACCACTAATGTCTCCTGTCTCCATTCTATCCACTCACCCTTAACACCCTCGTACAGACTACACTTAAATTATAAGAATCAACGTAGAGAATGACTTAAGGAAGTATAGGAAAAACAATTCCACAAATTTGGATTTCATTATTTTTAAAACCTCAGGTCATGCTCATGTGATTTCATGAAAACGTGGTGGTCATGTGGTCTGTGTATTCTTGTTTAGGAGGACATCAACGCCATAGAAATGGAAGAGGACAAAAGAGATTTGATCTCCAGGGAGATCAACAAATTCCGTGACACCCACAAGGTAACATTCACAACCTTCTTTCACTTCCCAGCTAGTGCAGCAAAAATCTGTACACCTGTAATGCAGATAGCTCAACCAGAAGAACATGACTAGAATAGAGTATTCTGAGCCTTCTGGAGCCTTAAGGTTAAATTGGCATTACTGAGCAGGCCACAGATTGCTTTCTTAGAGTGCCTGAACTTCATCAACACAGGGGAGTTCAGTTCAATGACCATGAAATCAAGTTTCATAGACTCATATACCTAGCAAAGCACTGAAACCCTAACATTTATTCACTAAGAACTGTTTTAGTCCAAGACTCCATTTAATTTTGGTCTTGGAGACCATCCCGTTCTTTCCTGGGTTATTGTCTTGCATTTAAATTGCCAGAAGAGAGACAAGGTCGCCATCTTAAGGGCCTGAAATTTAGAATCTCCTCAAATTTTTAGTGAGACATAAAAATGCATGCACATAATGTAACTTCCCTCCAAGCTAATCTGTTCATTAAACCCCACCATTATGATAGAGATCATATGGTGACTAAAGCAAGATGAATCTCACAGCTTTGGAAAAAGTTGCAAGGATAGGATGTAAGTATGATCTTTCCATTTTTTCCTACATATTCTGGGCGCCCCCTTCTGGAGGGCTCGCACAGGAGCAACTGTGCTGTGACTGGGGAAATTCAGTGACCAATTTCATATAGTGTATCGTAGGTAAACATTTCAGTAGTTTGCAAACAATTCAAGATAGTTCACTTTTCCTTGCAGTCTTCTATATTTTCCTGAATATCACCACTATCCCCAAGAGGCCTGTGAACCTGTGTGGGTCCTCCCATTTAAGATGATATTCATGCTATAAATGATTACAGCTGACTGAATAACCACTGAATTGTGGCACAGTTGTGTCACACAATATGTGACAGTAGGGGGCGCCCTTCCACAGCACGAGGATACTCTGAAGACTTTGCAGGTATGAGTTAGCCCTGTGTGTGAGCACTTCGTTCTTTCCTTCTTGCTTTTGTGTGCCTTTTTTAACTTTGTTTGTCTTCTTGCTTTTTCGTTTCATTATCTGTTGTACTTTTTTTTTAAATTCTTGTCGTAAGTTTCTTCCGTTATCACGTAAAATACTAGCTTCCATTTACTATACATATTTAAGTTCACTGCATTTTCACTAACATGGATCCAGATAGAATTTTAATAATTCTAAATCAATACTTGTTTTTATGGGTGCAGTGTTTGACAAAAATCATGTTTCCACAGAAGATAGATTTATAGGGAAAACTTGTAGTTGTTTAAAGTATAAAATAAAAAGAGATGTACAGAAATGGAGAACAAGGTGTAACCATAGCATACATTTGTATATTGGTAGCCTATTAATTGGGTGATATCAGTCAGCTCTAAGTATAATGTATGCAAATGCATGGTAAGTAGTAGTTGTAACATGGATGTATTTGCCCCCACCATAACCAAGTTAAAGCAGTTACAGAAGATGAACAAATGAACATATTGGTCATTGACTCTTACTTGATATAGTTTGCTATTCAACAGCATAGCATATGAATGAATTTTCTGTCACTATAGCTGAATTCTAAAAAAAAAAGCCAAAAAAAAATCTATTGATGTATTTTGAAAATAGAAATGTATTTCAACAAAATTTCTGCCTACACAGATCATTTTTTGTTAAAGAACCAGCTGTAAATCCAATCAGTCTATCTAATATCTAGATATCTGAAACCTTCTGAGCAAGTGTGCTTTTCAAACAGTTCGATAATGTTGTTAGAGCAGTGTTACATGGCATAAACAAACCTACATAAACCAAATCAGATCTGCTTGGAATTAGTGTGCCGGGTGAAAATGGTGCGTACTGATCGAAAACAGAATAGTGCTTACGCAGGAGGCATTTTTATATACGTGTTATTTTGTGGATGATTATCAAAATGATAACTTATCGTAAACTTTTAAAAAAAAATTGACATTCATCCATAAATAGGTTAGGTTATAAATGTGAAGGTAAGCAGCTTGTCTTTCAGTGATGTCAAAGAAATCTTTAGATGCAATTTTCTCTCAATTTGTATTACAGATTTTTGAATGCTAGAAGTTGTGCCTGAGTTGCATACAAAAGAGACACAGATTTTTAGTTGAGGATAACCTGAACTAAAATGAACTGTATAAAAAGTGTAGTTGACCACATGAAATGTTTTCTCCATACATACGTCTTCACTTGTTTATAGAAAATGTTAAATTAGATTTTTTACATTTAGCTTTATATTTGGCAGAACTTTTCATCCAAGGGAGTTAAAAAGCATTTTTTGTAATGTGTGTGTGTATATGTATGTGTGTGTGTGTGTATGTGTGTATATATATATATATATATATATATATATATATATATATATATATATATATATATATATATATATATATATATATATATATATATATACGCTAAATACACCATAAATGGGTTGGAGAGAGTAAGTATTCTACATTGATGTACACCTTGGTTACAGAGCAGTACTTTATAAACTTGTAAGAAAATATTAGTGAACAATTAGTAAAACCCTAATAACAGCAATAGAGAAGGTGGAGTAGCTGCAAGAAATATAAGCCTTCACCTCAACTTTATAGACAAAACACAAAGGAATAGAGAGAGCTGAGGGTATCTCTACAACACTCTTCAGGTACATTTAAAGTGCTGAGTCTTTAGAAGGTTGTGAAGGGCATTTCATTCCACCATTTAACCCAGCTCAGATGACCAGTTTCACTTGTCTTTTTCACCACTAATTTTAGCATTGCTCACCATTTCTCTTGCTCTTTCTCTACTTGTGTTATTTCCCTTCGCTCTTGGCATCATGCATCACACTCACGGTTTTCAGGATTTATTCCTATTTAAATCTGAAGTTGGAACAAAGCATCTTGACAATTTAGCTATACTTTGCCCAAAACGTGTCCTGGTTACTCATAATGAGTCATGGCATTTACATAGATGGCATGTGAATACAGATATAAAACCGTGGGTGTTCTGCTGACTAAAGGCTTTTCATACTCACTGAGTTCAGCCCTTGGAGAACCCAGGCAACCGGCAGATGGGGTAAGCCAGCTCTACAAATTCATTTGTTGCCCTTTCTGTCCAATCACAGAGATCAACAGAGTACCGTTTATACAATGCTGCTGTCACCGCGTTTTCACAAAATGTTTTGGAAGTTGTTTGTCATGTGTCGACATGTAACAAGAAACAGAAACGTTTTCTGAATTGATTTTCTCCTGCAAATCCTTTGACCTGCTTTTCCTCCCAGGCCTAACATAAAGGCTTGTAGGGGCAGCGAAGCTCTGAATCCATAGCTCAACACCTGTAAGTCCAAAACAACTAGTTTCACAAGGATTGAAGTCTTTCTCTTGCTGATATTATGAGGTGGAAACCTTTTACAGCGTCCTATTACCTGCTTGTGCTCCTTGTTGTTTGAAATGTGTGAAGCAGGGCTGAAAGTAAAGTGGTTTCCAGGGTTCTAATGTAGATCTTGAGATGTAAATGGGGAAGAAGTTATTCTCAACAGTGAGAAACATTTAAGAGCAGTTTCTCACCACAGCCTCTAATATAATTCACTTGCTGACAGTGTGGTGGGTGGACAGTGTGGTGGGAGTTTTTGTAATCCTTATAGAGGACAAGAACTGTAAACCACTTAATCTCTGCAGTCTAGACTAGAATTATACTGTGCTGTCCATCTGCTAACTGTATGAATGCTCAGGTCTTTCTCTGTCCCTCTCTGCAGAAACTCGAGGAGGAGAAAGGAAAGCGGGAGAAGGAGAGGCAGGAACTGGAACGCGAGCGCAGAGAGAGGGACAAGGAGAGAGAGAGGGAGCGTGAAAGGAGGGAGCGTGAAAGGGAGAAGGACCGAGAGCGGGAAAGGGAGAGAGAGCGGGAGAGAGAACGTGAGAGGGACAGGGAGCGTGAGCGTGAAAGAGAAAGAGAGAGGGAGAGAGAGAGGGAATGGGACAGAAGCAGAGACCACAGTGAAGCTCGCAGCAGGTCCAGGTGAGTACAACACCCCTCCTTTCTGTGATGCAGCTAGTCAGTTCAAATTATGTTGTTACTTGCCGAGATGACACTGTTGCTGTTTTCAATCGATTGTTGTGATGTTCCAGAGAACAAAGCCGTGACCGAGATAGAGAAAAGGATAAAAAACGGGATCGTGAAGAAGATGAGGAGGAAGCTTATGAGCGACGCAAACTGGAGAGGAAGCTTCGGGAGAAGGAGGCTGCTTATCAGGAGGTTGGCAGAGCTTGGGCTTTGTTTTTGTACTATAATGTGTTCTGTATCCAGGTTCCAGTCCACAATTAATTTGTGCATCATGCATTATGTGCTCTACAGAGGCTAAAAAACTGGGAACTGAGAGAGCGGAAGAAGGCCAGAGACTACGCCAAGGAATCAGAGAGAGAAGATGAACGCAGACGGGAGACAGTAAGGGAGATCTCTTCTTGCATCTGTCTAGTCAAACAGAAAACTTTAAACATGGTTATAACATTCCTCTGAAACCGGTCTGTAATTTGCCCTTGATATGTTGACTGTGGAGAGTTACAAACAATTTTCTTTGCATTTCTCTCAATTAGGCGAAAGAAGGAAAACGACTAAAGGAGTTCTTGGAGGATTATGACGATGACCGTGATGACCCTAAATACTACAAGTAATTTACAGTTTTTTCACTATATATGTAAATGGAAATCTAAGAGGCATTGGTGGCTCAGTGGTAGGTTTCTTGCCTATCATGCGGAAGGCCCGGGTTCGATTCCAGCCAATGCCTCAACCCCAGCCACTGGATGCAGTGCCGGTTCCAAGCCCGGAAAAAATGGGAGGGTTGCGGCAGGAAGGGCATCCGGCGTAAAACCTGTGCCAAGTTGTTGTGCGGACCAGTTGGTCCACTGTGGCGACCCCGAACAGGGAGCAGCCGAAAGCAACTTCTTCTATGTAAATGGAAATCTAGAGGTGTAGGTCAGGACCAGGATGCCACAGGACCTAAGAGTGGGCGGAGTCTGATCTAAACCCAAAGTATTCAGAGTGGGCGGTCTGATCTAAACCCAAAGAAATTAACATAGAATTATTAACATAGAAGATGACCCTAGGGTGGTAGATGTAGTGATTATTGTTTTAACAACTTTTGAACATATCTGGGTCTCAAATGAGCCTGTCAGAATCCATCATTTTTGTGTCTGTTTTAAAGTGGCAAACAAATTAATTTATTACCATTTCTTAGTGGGGGAGTTTCTTTTAAAGCAGTTGAATGTTTATATAATATACTGTGTCAAAACATTGGTTGCTGTGTTTGTTAGCCTCCAACCATGTACATCAGTTGGTATATACAGTTACTGATATCCAAGTCAGTATCAGCCCATTAGTTTCAGCTACACATACAGGTTTTTAAATACTTCTTTGACACTGCTGTATTGATTACTGTCTGAAAATTATTCTGAAAATATTATGACAGAATGAATAGTACACCACTCAGATACTTAGTGCTTAGTGTGGTTCCTTTCCATTGATCATTGAGGTTACAGATGAGCCACAGTGAGTAAATGTACACATGCAAGGTTTGAACACCTGATGAACTACCACCTCTGTATCATCCATAGAGTTTTATTTATTTATTAAAACCTATGTGCTGTTCGTCCTGTAGGGGTAGTGCACTGCAGAAACGCTTGCGTGATCGAGAGAAGGAGATGGAGCTAGACGAAAGAGACAGGAAACGAGAGAAGGAGGAGCTGGAGGAGATCAGGCAGAGACTGTTGGCTGAGGGACATCCTGATCCAGACGCAGAGCTACGCAGGGTATGTCTATCATCTTAGACATGTGTTTACAGTGAAATCAGTGTGACACAATGTGCAGACTCGAATGTTTTTCTTTGTATGGCTCTGTTAATTTTTTTTGGCAGTGGTTATCTTACATTTGGGGCATTTTGTCTGTCAGTACTGCACATTGGTTTTAGACATAGTGCTTTTAAAATTTAAGGAACACAATGTTCTTGTATGGTGCTAAACTGGAGGCTATTAGCATTCATTACTTGTTTTTCTTTCTTATACTTTGCTCTAGATTTACTCTATTGCAAAACTAAAGAAATTTTTTCAAACCATTTTATAATAACCCATACTTCACAAATATTTCAATAAGTGAAACTGTTTTTGATAAGGATCTATCTTGGAAAAACATTGATTTCAGTCTCTTTGTTCAAAGTATTGAATTCCGTTTGAAATTGCCTGTAAATAACTGCAGTTTAAAATCATTTTGCAAAAGTCAGTAACACCTTAATTACATTGACACAATTTCTCTATACATAAATGTTTTCTTTTTTTTAAAATAAATCCCAGATGGAGGAGGAGGCAGAGCGTTTGCGGCAACCTCCAGTGAAGCCAGAGCCTGAGGAAGAACGAGAGAGCAAGCCTTCTCGTGAGGAGCGTGAGAGAGAGAGGGGAAGAGAGCGTGAGAGGGAACGAGAGAGACGCCGGCCGAATGCACAGATGCAGTCAGATGAGGATGTAGAGGACGGAGAGGAAGTGGAGGACGAGGAAGACTCTAAGCCATGTCTCAAGCCCACAATGAGGCCCATCATGGCTGCCCCGTCCGTGTCCTCGGCCAGCGGTAACGCCTCACCCGACACACCCAGGGAAGAGTCGCCTTGTGGCATAATCATTCCTCATGAAAACTCACCACCCGAAACCCAGCCACAGGAGGAGCATCGGCCCAAAATAGGACTCAGCCTCAAACTCGGTAAGTCATAATTTTAATTTTTCACATGGTCAGTTTTCACTAATACCAATATAGAAAATCTGTATTTAAAAAAAAAAAAAAAATGTTATAGGTGAGTCAATACTATGCTGTCTTTCTCTTAGATTAATCCCACCGTTATGGGACTGTTTCACCTTAGTGTGTATATGCACTGAATACCTTATATCCCCGTTCTTCCTCTGCTAGGTGCCACAGGCAGCCCTAGCCAACCAAGTGTGGGCAAACGCAAGAAGCTGCCTGTGGAGAGCGTCTTCAACCGCTTTGATGACGATGAAGTGGATGAGGCACCTCGGAAGAGGAAGCTAGTGCCTTTAGATTACGAGGATGAAGACAAGGGCAGTGTTGGTGTTGAGGGCGCTGGAGCAGCAGGGGGTAAAGGGGCCAATACAGAGGAGAAACGAAAACACATTAAGAGTCTAATCGAGAAAATCCCTACTGCTAAACCTGAGCTTTTCAACTATCCACTTGACTGGTCTGTCGTGGACTCGGTAAGCATCAGCTCCTGTGTTTGTGATGCAGTTTTTGTCTCAACAGATGTTGGGATTTAGTTTTATGGGAATTTGTCTGTGAATTGCTATGACGGATGTATACAGTAAATAAAGGCAATGCTCAACCATGACAACACATGTATGAATAAACTCAATTTTTTTAAACTCATTTCTGCACTAGGTCATAAAGATGATTACTAATTGATATCTAATTATGATGCAAATTGCCAGTGATGTGTTGTGCCTTTTAATGACTCTCCATTTTGGTATAAACTCAGCTGACCATTATGCATCTTCTCTTAGACTCTAATGGAAAAGCGCATTCGGCCGTGGATCAATAAGAAGATTGTGGAGTACATTGGAGAGGAAGAAGCCACTCTAGTTGACTTTGTTTGCTCAAAGGTAAAGGTTAACATCTGTCATGACTAGGAGCATATGGCAGTAGGTTCTTTCAGCCTGTCCGAGCATGTATACTGCTTTGTTGGTTAAGCTACCTTTTATATAGCTTTTGTTTCAGATTGGTGCTGATTAATTTCTAGTGTTCTAGCTTCAAGCTTGTAATTGTGCACACTCTCATAGCCTACATGAAAAACTACAAATGTACATAATGGTTAAGTTTGGAGTTGGGCAATGTGGAAAAATATTGTGATTTTTGAACACTTTCTTGGTACTGTATAGCATAAGTATTTTGTGTCGCTCAGTTGTAACACAGCTATGTTCCTGTAGATAATGTGTATCTACAGTTTAATGGTGGCCAATATTTTTGTCTAATCAGTTACTTAAATTACAAGATGGCTATCAATATCGGTGCAAAATTCCTATTTCTTTTGTAAATAAAATACTTAGTTTATACCACCAATATAGTGATGAATTTCATGCTTCTTCCAACAGGTGATGGCTCACAGTACGCCGCAAGGCATCTTAGATGATGTTGCTATGGTGAGTAATTCTGCACCTCATATTACTCCCTTTTTCTTTTTTCACTTGCGTGTTAAGCATTTGTGATTCTTCCCTCTCCAGGTGTTGGATGAAGAAGCAGAGGTGTTCATTGTGAAAATGTGGAGGTTATTGATTTATGAAACAGAGGCCAAGAAGATTGGACTCGGTAAATGAACGAGCACTGAATGAGGATCAAAGCTGCGCCAGACTTTCCTGTTTGATCAGCCCGGCATGTGAAGAGACAAACATTCGAGGCAACTCAGCAAAACGTTTGACCCAGCAAACTGATTAGTACCATATATAAATACATTGTTTTTTTCCCCCCTTCCACTTCATCCACCTGTGACTGTGTTGATTTGTGAGCACTGGATCTGAAACCACATCCCATCTACTCTCATTCACTGCTAGAGATTTGGGTGAGGTGAATATTTCCTCAGGGCTTGTCTGATGGGTTTCAGCATATCTTTATCATGCCTGCTTGAAGTATAATTGATGTCTTTGAAAGCAGTATCTTATTGTAAGCTGCCACCTCTAGGTTACAGTTTAATTTTGTTCACTTTTTCTGGTAATAGAGTTGGGTTGTACCAAAGAGTTTCTCTCCACAAATGTCTCAGTGATTTGTCGTTCCACCACGGCAAGGGAAAAAGAAAAAAAAACAGGAATTGGACCCCACATTCTTGGAAGTGTTTGGCTTAAATTGATCTGAAGACTTGCAATGATGGAAACAGTGGTCTCTGTTTTTGTATGTAGTAATGGATGTTTTCAATAAAAGTAATCTTTTTTTTTTAAAATAAAAACTAATTTAGGATTTTGTGAAGTCATTTGTAACTTAAATGGGGAACAACTGACACCTTTATGGAAGTTGAGGTTTTGGAAAAGTGAATACTGCACTTCTAACAGCATGCCTTAATAAAAAAAATAATTGGGTCAAACATGAAAAAGCTTATAGGGCTACTACAGTTACAAAAATCAGTGCTTTCTGCATAGGTGCCCCGACTCAACATTTAGTTTGTGTATAAATTTTAATTTTACATTTTTTTTTTCTTTTACATCTTGTTTCAGCACTCCACTTGCTAGGATACAAAAACAGTTCATACTTTGAATATCTCTGTATCCTCTCCATGAGGGTCTGCCTGCTGCTGGTTAAACTTCACCTCCTCAAATCCGTTTACACACCAAGGACTTGTTCTTCAGCTTTAGCCTCTATTTCCTCAGCATCATCATCTCCGTCTACTTCAGCATTTTCTCTCTCCAAACGTTCCAGCTGTCGCTGTAGCTCTGTCTCATCCGTATCGGTCACCACTTTAGGCTGAAATCATACATACGCGGTGACATAACATGCAGCACTAATTCCTGCCAATACAATTGCATAAATCCTGCAAAAACTTTAAGATTATAATCCGTTATATGGAAGAGGCAGACCTCCATCTGGATGTTGAAGACGCCTCGCTTCTCCTCAATCTTCTCCTTAATGACAGCCATGGCCTGGTTGAGCATGGAGAGCCCCTCGGTCCGTTCCAAAGTGGTGGTGGTCATCACATACCGTGGGGGAGCGATTAGGTTTATCTAAACCCAAAATAATCACTTTATTTTTTTGAACACAATACATGATAATTTACCTCATATTGCTGTTGTGTCCAAACCTTTTTCAAACAGGACCAGGTTAGACCTTATCCATGGAACAAAACTAACTGGACAAACAAATTATTTCTTAATATTTGATTTCTGTGAATTTAAAACAATTCACAGACACTTTCCCATGCTTAGTAGTTTCCAGCTCTCTTCCAGCTGACCTGTTCGTGCTATTAACTTTGCACCTTTTTTTTTTTTTTTTTGCCTGAATCTATTTTAATATCATTCAATACGTTAATTTGCAGGTTTTGGAGGGAGATGACAATTGCAACATTTGCCCATGGGGCCCAGACTTTAGACACCCCTGTCATAGTACAAAATTCTATAGGAAGGTTAAGGAAATGATCCAGAAGTTTCAAACGTCAGCACTCTTTCGTTAAACATGGCACCAAGTAGAAGCAAAGAGAAAAGGTCTCTGAATGTAAACCACTACACCTCTTCACATACAGATCACAAATTTACATCCACTCCTTCATTTAAGTCTTGTTACCTTGATGGGCATGGAGTCTGTGGAGCAGTTCAATCCAGCCCTCAGCGCATCTTTAACAGCATCAATGCCCTCGTACCCATAACACGCCACCTCGATGTCTGATCGGGTCAGAACGTGAAAACAGGCTTTCATTCAGAATGGTCACACTCAACAACAGTTCAGCAGAAAATAAATAGTAATGAAATTTCAAGAAAAAAAGTAATATTGTGTGGGGGTGCAGGGGGGCTTGGTGGTTAGCACATTTGCCTCACACCTCCAGGGTTGGGGGTTCGATTCCCACCTCCACCATGTGTGTGGAGTTTGTATGTTGTCCCCCGGTCCAAAGACATGCATTGTAGGTTGATTGGCATCTCTAAAATTGTCCATTGTGTGTGTGTGTGCGCCCTGTGATGGGTTGGCACTCCATCCAGGGTGTATCCTGCCTTGATGCCCAATGACGCCGACCCGAGAATAGATCGGATAAGCGGTAGACAATGAATGATGAATAATATTGTTGCTGTTGTAACATCTGCTTGACACAGCTGTGTGCAAGTATATAGTGTTTTCAGTACCTGCTCTGATTTTGACAGCCTGTGGTGTGAGCCTCCTGTTGATGTTATCGATGAGTACGTTCCTCTCCTCTTCTGTCAGGTCCAACCCATCCAGGATGGAGGGATCACTGAAAAGAAGGAGCAGCAATGTGAGTGCTATACATTGAAAATGTGTATAATTCATACTTTGGCTGTAGACTGTGTCCAAAATGATGAAAACTCTCAACATTGTGCACCATTTTCAAAATTTGCCATTTTGTAAAACATAGCCATTGGTACTGTAATGCTGAAAACAATCCTAACTTCCTGTGAATTATTTTAATCCCATAAAGCACCACAATAAGTAAAGAACATCACATCAGTAATTTTCCATATCAGTGTTTGCTCTGTAAAAGTACATTGTGCTGCTTTGAAGGTCTGTAGCACAGCGGTTACAGAACACTGCCCGAGCCGGTAGAATTTTAGCAGGCATTTAGACTCTAGGTGTCATGGTGAACCTGGTGAGCAGAAACACCAGGCTGAGTCTTTTTGTATGTCTTGTTTTTGCTTTGTTACTCCTTATGAATTTTAAGAACTGCGTAAATAACAATAGATGCTCAAGCTGTTTGCATCATCATGAAATAACACAATCAGTAACAACTTGTTCTGGGTTTTAGACCATAATGCTGTTCGAACTGAGCTGATTTCAGTCATGAGGCAGCAGTTTGAACAACTCTCACTATCTGAAACTATCCAATAACTCAAAACTAAAACCTTGCCTAACATGCGTTGTAGTAAAACTCCAGTACTTACGACACGGCTTGTTTAAACACATCATAAGCGCCATATCCTGGCTTCTTGTATTTCTCATCGAAGACCCAGGCAGTGCGCTGGTAGAGACTCTCCAGTTGCTCATCCTTGGTGTACTCCAACACCTCTGCCACATGCCTCAGAATACTGTACACCTAAAGTGGAGTTCAAAAGCTCATTTTAGGAAAACATGTTTTGACATGTTCCTTTCACAAATCAGTCTTTCAAAAGCAGAAATATATATATATATATATATATAGTACAACTCCACTAGGGGAGGGGGATGTCAGTGCTGACATTACTCTGTCCTGATGGTACTCTCTGACCATGCACCGTACACTCCAGTTTGAAAAGGACTCAATACACTCAGATTCGCACACGACTCGTTAAATAACACTCAGCTTTTGGACATACACGGATTTTGCACATTACCTTATTATCTCTTGTACCTTTAAATTTCTAGTATTTCTTGTTATTTTTTTGTATTTATTACAGTATTACCTATGTTTGTAGATACTGCTGGAAGTTGTAAATTTCCCATCGGGATGAATAAAGTTTTTCTATCTATCTATCTATCTATCTATATAATAACATTGATAACACCACTGTCTAATTCACAGTACCTACTAGAAGGCAAAGACATCATCTTACTGGCTGGATCAATTTTTTTTTTACTACTTTTATATTATTTACTAGAACGCTAGGTTCAGTTTGTGGCTTTTACTCAGGTAACCACCTTGTCCAATCTGCTCTAACTGAACCATGGTTTAATACAGAAGCTGGCTTAAAGAACCGCAATAAAAATTGGCACCATGTTGCTGAGTGGCAGGTGGGAAGTTGCCTTCTGTCACTTACAGTCTTGGATTTGGTAAACTTGTCCTCACACTTAATGGCCTCCTCTGGAGAGACTCTTCTCTTTGACAAGTCGATATATCCTGTAGAGAGAAGCAAAACAGTTTAAAACAAAGTGGCAATAAATATGGCACTAACTCAGCTCAATATACTGTTTTTCTGCTTTAATGTAGAGGAAATTAAATCTGACAGTTTGGATACAAACAAATTTATTCGTAAATCGCTTTCCTGCATTTAGACAGGAAATATGGTACTCATGAATATCCATTTTGTAGAAAACCAATTGTATCGCAAGAGTATCACAATACTTGCATATACAGAGACTGATTCATGTGAAACTTGATTAATAGCCATTATTAAAATTTTATATACACTATATTGCCAAAGGTTTTGGGATGTCTGCCTTTACATGCACATGTACTTTAATGACATCCCATTTTTAATCCGTAGTGTTTAATATGGAGTTGGCCCGCCCTTTGCAGCTATAACAGCTTCAACTCTTCTGGGAAGGCTTTCCACAGGGTTTAGGAGTGTGTTTATGGGACTTTTTGACCATTCCTCTATAAGTGCATTTGTGAAGTCAGACACTAATGTTGGACGAGAAAGCCTGGCTCGCAGTCTCCACTCTAATTCGGACGAGTTTCTGTCTGGTTGAGGTCAGGACTGTGCAGGCCAGTCAAGTTCCTCCACACCAAACTCGCTCATCCATGTCTTTATGGACCTTGCTTTGTGCAATGGTGAAGCTCTCTACACATTGATCTTGATGCCACACACAGTTTGGAGGTCTGTAGCTACTGACTCTGCAGAAAGTTGGCGAATTCTGCGCACTGTGCACCTCAGCATGCGCTGACCCCGATCTGTGATTTTACGTGGCCTACCACTTTGTGGCTGAGTTGCTGTTGTTTCCAATTGCTTCCACTTTGTTATAATACCACTAACAGCTGGCCGTGGAATATTTAGTAGTGGGGAAATTTCACGAATGGACTTATTGCACAGGTGGAAACCTATCACGGTACCACACTTGGATTCACTGAGCTCCTGAGAGCGACGCATTCTTTCACAAATGTTTGTAGAAACAGTCTGCATGCCTAGTGCTTGATTTTATACACCTTTGGCCATGGAAGTGACTGGAACACCTAAATTCAATGATTTGGAGGGGTGTCCCAAAACTTTTGGCAATATAGTGTACATCTTTAAATAACAATTATTTTAATTACACAAACAAATTTCATAAAAAATATTGTCATTTAATTTGAATGACAATATCCAAAAGAAAGACTAAGACAAAAATAATGGAACCCTATAAAATGAATTGAACCCTTTAAAATAAAAAGGAATTGTGAATGTCTTTAATGTGAAGGCTGAACTCCATTACTAGAAGTTTTAGCACACATGATGCATATAGAGTACTCTATCAGTGTTTAGTTGTCAATTTCAGCTCAGAGTTTTGCCTTTTATGGATTTTTGTGGCTGTTACTAAATGTATGTCTGCTGTGCCAGGACAGCACGTTACATGTGAGCATGTAGAAAATGAAGAAAATCAGTGTTATCCAAACTTCTGTAAATCTGGAGGAAACTGACCTTTTTGCCTACAAACACATCCATCACTGACAAAATGATTGATAAATGAGTCTCTGTCTCTTTTGAGGTAATGACTTAAACAAAAACAGAAATGCTAATGGAACTAAATATCCCTGTCATAGATAAGCAGATTTGCTGGTGAACTCCCATAGCTCTTCATGCAGAATTGCACTGATGGGTGATGGTGCAGGAAAGTGTTTTTCTCATGCTCAGTTATAAGGTTAAACAACCCACCTTTCTCTTTGTCCACTCGGATAACCACGACACACTCGTTGCGTCCGATGCGGATGAGTTTGTTGATGGAGCGGATGCGACGACGTGAGAGCTCGCTCAGCAGGATCATTCCCTCGATGTTGTTGTACTCCAGCAGGCTCACGTAAGCGCCCATCTCAGCGATGGAGCGCACGTTCACCATCACCACATCCTCCACCTCCGGGAAACGGTGCTGGTAAAACCTACAGCTGAGTCCCGGCATCACTGCAACAACACATCCTTCAATTTAGCTTCAAAGAAATAATTATATTTACTCAATATGGATATGCAACATCTGCACTGCTATGAAGGTGCTGTACTAAAGAGCATGCTAGAGCATAGGTAAGAATTTAATATCGTAATGGTGGCACTTATTTCCAAAGTCACAGATTCAGACACATCATACTTATATTGTGCTTCTAACAAATGTTTGTCTTTAATATAAGCACCTTGAAAACAAAGCTTATCAAAAAATTTGTCAATATGATTCACAGTAAACTCTGTTGTGTGTGAAAATCTCAGATTGTCAGTTTATGACATACTCAAACCCTCTGGTAAGAGCATCCATACCACGATGACAATCACAGATCACCACACCTCTTGATGCAAACATTAACTGAGGTTGTTGACCTGTATCTGTATGATTTTATGCATTGTGCTACAGCCACGTGACTGGCTGATCAGAAAACTGCATGAATGTGTAGGTGTACGGGTGTTCCTAATAATCTCAGAGGTGTGTCTCTCTCTCACTTTAAAGGTGCACTGGGTAAGATTAGGTCTAACAGTTGAGTAAGTGGATTCAGCACATCCACTTGAGTAAGTGGACAGGAGGCACATCCAAAAATCATTCCAGACTGAATTCAGTTTTCCAGATGGGGTTTCTCAACAGCTCATTAACACATCCTTCTAGTGACAGGAATTGTGGCTCTTTTCAGTGAGTCAAGTCAATCAGTTCAGCTTTGCAAAATGAGTCGACTCTTTTGGCTCCCAAAAGGCTTCACGTCATTACAATGTCGCATAAATAGTTCCATGTCTGATTAAATGTGTCTGGTTAACAATATCATAATATACTGAGAGTAGTCGTTGTTTGAAAAAAAAAAAAAGAAAAGAAATAAAAAGTAAATAAAAATCTCGCTATTCTAAATTATTTTAGTCCAAACAATTCAGATACAGTTAGAATTTACTGAATGCATTTGTCAGTGTATTAGATGATTGTTACTAAAAAATAGGAGTGTCGTATATTTAGCAAAAAACATATATTTTTATACGTTTTTTGTATGCGAGTCGACTCCCAACGTCAACTAAAAGAACCGGATCAAAGAGTCGACTCGAGCGAGAACGATACCTTGACCGTGAAGGAAGTTAAAATAGGTGTTAAGAGTGGCGTTAGCTCGGTGTTTCACAGCCCTGCTTCTTTAGCGTGTCTGTACTTAACATTTTTATCGTTTCCTTACTGTACCACACCCTAAAACGCTCTCAAATCATTTAAGCCTCATGTAAGGCGTATTAATACGCTAATAAATTGGAACAGGAAACACATTAACCCGTGCAGTAGAGTGAATTGATCAGGAGAATCACTGATCTGTACAAGAATCTACATTAACACGCTCTAACACACACACAGACATCGCCTGCTGCACACTAACATACTTCAACACACCCATGTGATCCACATGAAAGATGTGTTAATAAACTGATGAGCTGAATCAGGTCTGTTAAACTAGGAAACACTTTACAGTCGGTCGATAATAAGAGCTCTGAACCGTTGCTTCACTGAGCTCCACGCCACCACATGCAAAAAGAAAGCAGCTAGAGTTAGCCGGCTAACGCCGAACAACCCGCTCCATTTAACAAGGCAAATAAAACGCACATGTAACAGAACAGCAACAAAATGCAGCAGTACCTGAACGGCGATGTTATTAACAAATTACTATTTAAATAAGGAATCACTCTGTAATATCTCCCTTATGAGAAGGAGCAGCTCCGTAGTCATGAGTTAGCAAGGAATCCAGGAAAGCAGAAACAAGGAAAAGTCCAAGATGGCCGATAAGCGCAGCGGCACTTCACAAGAAAAGTCTTTTTTTGTTAACGCACTGGTTAAACTTTTTGTTTTACGCTTTATTAGATTTACAAGCGAGTAACAACAACGCAACTATACCTAATGCAATCAAAGACGTATGGGAATTATTAGTACCACGAGTACTAATGTACTCATGTATACACATGAATATTCTGTGTGTACTAACTGATGGTCGTAAGAAGTAAATAAGCAAAATTAGGGTACAATAAGCGCAATTAATAAAGTTTGTTTTATAGAATAATACAAATAAAAATGAAACCCCATTAGTTAAAAATTTAATACACGAATCTCACAAGCCACTATCTTTACAATATTAAAAATAAACGTGGTTTAATTTAATGCCTTTATTTTGTAGAGTAATTTTAAGCGCATATATTCTCCTATGCACTAGAGGGCGCCTTTTCCACTCGTGTTACGGAATCACATGACTACTCGGTCAGCTGCCTGTGCAACGCGCTTTTTTAACGGAATGAAGCCCAAATAGCTACTAACTCCCTACATATGTGCACTACCTAGGGTGTAAAACATGGCGATGTACATCATTCGTAGCACACTGTATATCTACACGAAGCGTAATTAGAACAGGGCCGCTGTCTGCGACGGTCACAGAGAATCAGTGAAAACTGTCAGTGTTGGTTCAGCAATTTCTATGCCAATAACAGTATAAATAGGACTGTGCAAAGATTTGTATTTGAGGAATTTTGCTTCAAGGAATATATATAAAATCCTCAACAAAAGGCAAAGATGTCAGGCAAAGACCGGATCGACATATTTCCTTCGAGAATGTGAGTAGCTAAGCTAGGTGACAGCGTACCTGGAGGTTAGCTCGCACGAAAAGAAATGAAATGTCAGTCTAATGTAACGATCATTTTTACGACAGTTTGGAAACATTTCTGACTATTTTAACTGCATTCACTTTAAAAATACGAACCATTTCCCAGCCAGAAACCTGGATTTAATCAGTTATTTAATGCTGTAGTTATTTTAATAGCTTGTTTATTTTAGAGTTAAAACACAGCTTTGTAAGATTAAGTAGATAATATTAGTAGAATGATGAGTTGAATGTCTGGTTTATATTCATCAACATCCTGCGGTAGATTCACAGAGCCACAGGACAGCCTTGTTGTGGGTCAGGAATGGAGCTTTTTCAGTTTAAAATAAATATTACATTTAAACTTAATCCCCAGTATTGTGCATTCGAGCATATTATCTATAGTAAAGAGATTAGTTATGGATATATAGGGATATATATATATGAAAATCTTGCTCTTTCAAGATATTCTACTTAAAAGCAGAAGTCTGCTTCAGTCTTGTGACCTGAGCTTCCTGCAGCAGCCTGTGAGGAAAAAGTGAAACAGCTGCTTGTAGGTTGTAATAGCCTTGCAAATCCAACACAAAATGGAAAATGTCTATTTATTCTGATAAAATTTAGCCAGACCTATGCAACACAGAGTCACAAATGGATGCTCTACATAAACTTAAGCTTGTAATAAAGCCATGATGTTATTTAATAGACTTTAAATGTTGATAAGGGGAAGTGTTTGTAAGGAAGTATCTCCAGTGTCCAAAACTTTTTCAGTTTCTCAGTAGCATGACAAGTGATGCTTTTTATTTTGTCTTATCAGCTTAAAGTGAGAGGGGAAACGATAAAAAGACTGGTGATCATTGCATTCAGGTGTTGTTTTTCAGGGGTTGGGCTCAGTTCCTTAGTTCCAGTGAAAGGAATTCTTAATGCTTCAGCATACCAAGACATTTTGGACAATTTCATGCTCCCAACTTTGTGGGAACAGTTTGGGGATGACCCCTTCCTGTTCCAACAGGACTGCACACCAGTGCACAAAGCAAGGTCCATAAAGGCATGGATGAGTGAGTTTGGTGTGGAGGAACTTGACTGGTCTGCACAGTCCTGACCCCAACCTGACAGAACACCTTTGGGATGAATTAGAGTGGAGACTGTGAGCCAGACCTTCTCATCCAACATCAGTACCTGACCTCACAAATGCACTTCTAGAGGAATGGTCAAAAATTCCCATAAACACACTCCTAAAACTTGTGGAAAGCTTTCCCAGAAGAGTTAAAGCTGTTATAGCTGCAAAGGGTGGGCCAACTCCATATTACATTCATGTGCATGTAAAGGCAGACATTTTGGCCTGGCTTGCAGTCTCTGCTCTAATTCATCCCAAAGGTGTTCTATTGGGTTGAGGCAGGCCACAACCTCCACACCAAACTCATTCATCCCTGTCTTTAAGGACTTTGCTTTGTTCACTGGTACGCAGTCATGCTGGCACAGGAAGGGACCATCTCCAAGTTGGGAGCATGAAATTGTCCAAAATGTCTTGGTATGCTGAAGCATTAAGAGTTCCTTTCACTGGAACTAAGGGGCCAAGCCCAACCCCTGAAAAACAACACCTGAATTCAATGATTTGGAGGGGTGTCCCAAAACTTTTGGCAATATAGTGCATATAAGTGGCATAACTGTTAACAGGAACTGAGGTTTGAACAGGAGTTTTTTCTTTCAGGGCTCAAACTATCATGAAGGCACGTCTGAAAGGAGCTCAGACAGGACGCAACCTGCTGAAGAAGAAAGCAGACGCTCTGTCCATGCGTTTCCGGCAGATTTTGAGGAAAATCATTGAGGTTGGATGACGAGCAGCTTTGTAAAAGCTGGCTACTATATATATATATATATTTTACTAGGTTTTACAAAACTAAACAATTGTCAAAACAACATTAATAAAACAAAATAATAAGAGTTATAGATATATTTAATATAAGATAAAAAGGAAAAAAAGAAAGGAAGATGAAATAAATGGAAAAAATAATACAATTAATAAATAAAATAAAAAAAAAATAAACAAAAAGAAAGTAAATAAAAAATACAAAGAAATCAATGTCAACTCACATTCAAGTGTATCTGTAATAGATAAATAAACAACCAGATCATCACCCCCACTACACCAAACATGATATTAGCACTCAGCCAATCCAAGAGAGTCATGTTAGTCTAAGGAGGCTGACTGGCTACTATTCTTATTGAATGTTTATCCTTATTTCTACTGAACTACATAATGGATCCTTGCATATTTGTTTGTGTTACATATTTGTGCAGTGATCGTGTAAAGCTTTAGCTTATTTATTTGCAGTATATTTCACCAGTTAACCAGTCTTTCATGTTAATTCCCAGACTAAGACGCTGATGGGAGAGGTGATGAGGGAAGCAGCTTTCTCCTTAGCCGAAGCCAAATTTGCTGCTGGAGACTTTAGGTATGAGCAGAGAATGTGATCATGAACAGTAATGCTTTGTGTGTATGTTAGTTACTGTGTCTCTCCATCTCACTCTGTGTGTTGTTTCTTTAGCACTACAGTCATCCAGAATGTGAACAAGGCCCAGGTGAAAGTCAGAGCAAAGAAGGACAATGTTGCAGGTCTGCTTTACATAGTGTAAAAATTGACTAGGAAAAACACAATTTTCTATTTTTTTGTGAGGACCTTGTATTGATATAATGATTAATATAGCTGATTAATACCACAGTATATCTTTACACCTAAATCTAATCCAAAACATTAACCTCTGTAACCAAAAGGAACATTTTAGTGCCAAAAGTTAATGTGTATACACACATACACAGAGTTAAACGAGTCTAATGACTAAAAACTTGCAACTGAGTTTTGGACAGATTTTATATTTGCTTGTAGTGACAAGTGATTTGTAGCATGTTAGATTGGAGACTCTATCATATACACCGATCAGGCATAACATTATGAGCAGTGAGAGGTGACGTGAATAACACTGATTATCTCCTCATCATGGCACCTGTTAGTGGGTGGGATATATTGGGCAGCAAGTGAACATTTTGTCCTCAAAGTTGATGTATTTGAAGCAGGAAAAATGGGCAAGCATAAGGATTTGAGTGAGTTTGACAAGGGCCAAATTGTGATGGCTAGACCACTGGATCAGAGCATCTCCAAAACTGCAGCTCTTGTGGGGTGTTCCCGGTCTGCAGTGGTCAGGATCTATCAAAAGTGGCCCAAAGGAACAGTGGTGAACCGGCGACAGGGTCATGGGTGGCCAATGCTCATTGATGCATGTGGGGAGTGAAGGCTGAACCGTGTGATCCGATCCAACAGACGAGCTACTGTTGCTCAAATTGCTGAAGAAGTTAATGCAGGTTCTGATAGAAATAGAATACACAGTGCATGATGGGTCAGGGCTGTTTTGGCAATGAAAGGGGGACCAGCACAAAAATAGGCAGGTGGTCATAATGTTGTGCCCGGTCGGTGTACATACAAAGGCCCTACTCTCATGTTAAAACGTCACATTACACAAAACACTGCCCTCCTGTGTTTAATCACAATAACGCATCCACACTATAAATGACGCAGCAGTGACTTCAGGAGCAGATTTGTTAATGATGATACATCAAATTTGATTGTTTTCATTAACATTCACTATTTGACTCCAGGTGTGACTCTTCCTGTATTCGAGCACTACCAGGAAGGAGGAGACAGTAAGTAATGTTTTAGGGAAAAATACAAAACAAGATATAAAATACTTTGTTTGGAACTTGTAGAAGTAACTGTAGAGAAAATTGCTAGTAGAACTCAGTGCTTTATAGACAGCAGAAACTAACAGAATGATTGTGTGTAGGCTATGAGCTGACTGGTTTAGCGAGGGGTGGAGAGCAGTTGTCCAGGCTGAAGAGGAACTACGCTAAAGCTGTGGAGCTGTTGGTGGAGCTAGCCTCCCTGCAGGTAGGGGGGCATGCACACATGCACTATATGTAACACTTATGTCTGTGAAATGGGCAGCACAACACGGTGCAAACCATGCTGGTACATGGATTTGAAATGATAGGTGTGTAGGAGTGTGAGAATGTGTGTGTGTGTATATGATGTATTCCTGCCTTGTGCTCAATCCCAGGATAGACTCTGGATCCACTGGCAAATCTTGAGCAAAATAAAGTAATTATTAAAAGATGAATGAAAGTGTATTGAAACTCTTATAAAGAAGTGCTTGATCATGCAGAAGTTTCCAAAGTATTCAGTACTAGACACTCTCCTCTTAAGAAGTATGATGAGTAAATCCTTGTAATGTAGTGTAAATATAGTTTTCTCCCACCCTACCTCTTTCTTGTTCTGTTCTGTAATAGTTCTGGGTAGTACTCCTGACTTTAGATGATAGAGAATATTGAGAAGAGAACCATTTTAGATACAGAGGCAGATTTGATACAGAGTGAAGTAGTGATCAAGAACGATACAGAAATTCCAGCCAGTTTGATGGAACATAAGGTTGCGATTTAACATTCGAATGTCTAATGATGGCCAAAATAATAAAAGAAATTTACTATAATCCAAAAATCCCTTTCTGATGATTTCACCTTTTGTTTTTGGATCCCTCAATCTACAGACCTCCTTTGTCACCTTGGATGAAGCTATCAAGATCACTAACCGTCGTGTGAACGCCATCGAGCACGGTGAGTCAGAGACCAGTCTGTACTGCTCTCAGGATGTGTTCTGATGATAGCACCGATATTACAACATAAAACATTACTAAATACTAAACACTACAGGAGTTTAAAGCATTACTTGTTGAACTCTTCTTCTTTTCCCTTAGTGATTATCCCAAGGATTGAGCGAACTCTCACGTACATCATCACTGAACTGGATGAGAGAGAAAGAGAAGAGTTCTACAGGTCAGTCTCGCTACATTAGTTAGCATAAAAGAGACTACTAATTTTGTAGAGTTTTTTTTTTTATTTGATTCCTATTGTGCATCACTGTAAGAGCACACAAAGGGGAGGTACCTAATAATTTAATAGGATAAAGTGTCATTTTCAGAATATTTGATTTGCTGCTTTATAACAGCTTACAAAACTGTTTATAGTTATTGTATAATTCTGAATACCTCACAACAGTTTTTGTTAAAAATAAGCTTGAGTTAGATAAGTCTGCCTAGTGAGACATTTTACATGGACAACCATAATTGGACTGGGGAAAAAAAGATTCAGCCTCTAAATAATATTATATTGGCAAAAATATTGACAGTATGAATCAGTCAGTATTTAGATTTTTATATAAATGACGTTGCACTTTGTGTTTGTGATTGAAAAAAAGATTCTAACCTCCTATTTTGTCATACTTTTCCAGCCAAAATGTGTTTCTGGATTTCTTATGCTTATTAAATTGCACCCAGTGTGAATAATCTGGATGCAGTTAGGATCGGATCATTCACGTGCCCGCAAAACATGCATCTTATCGTGCGAGTTACTATCCAGACAGTGTCATTTCAGTAACTCCACTAAGTCTGCTTCACTATGATAGCCACACAAGTGATCCGAACGTCCCTCTGTCTCCCTTCGACTTTACCAGGTTGAAGAAGATTCAGGAGAAGA
Organism: Hemibagrus guttatus; assembly: GCA_033459395.1. NCBI lineage: Eukaryota > Metazoa > Chordata > Actinopteri > Siluriformes > Bagridae > Hemibagrus > Hemibagrus guttatus. Next base: position 11,713,948 of record JAUCMX010000019.1, read on the forward strand.
AGAAGCAGCTGAGGGAGAAGACGGAACGGGAGATCGCGCTGCGCCTGGCTGAGCTCGGTCCCATCTCCGAACCAGCCAACATGTTTGATATGGAGAAAGACGAGGACCTGCTGTTTGAATGAGTCTTCTTCAAGCCTCAGCACACACTCTATTTATTCTTCGTGCCTACCAGGCCAAGCACGATATATTTTGTGAAATCATCTTTGTTTTGTGTATATGTTGGTGCTTATTTTGTCTTACCTTTTTTGGGAAAAAAAGCATGTTCACATTATAATAGCTATAAATTACATATAAATTATAAATATCTGTACATTGTTGGTTTACGCTGCTAGCATTGACTGTGTTCTCTGTATGGTTTACTGTCTGTGTGTGTGTGATTTATCATTGATGACTGTATGGGATTATCTAAAATAACATTCCAGTTCCCTCAGAAGGATATAAATTCATCATGTTAGGCTGTTTTATATGTAGTACATATACTCTAGTGCAACTTAGAAACCTGATGTGGTTGGAACTATAATGTGTGATACTCACTGGAAACTTCAGACCATTGATAATGACAGAAATCTTTATGATCCCTGTGTGTAGATCTTCATACAGTTCATTGCATCACAGTGTCATCTCCCTATTAATCCACTGTTTGACATTTCAGAGTGATCCTTGCTGTGCTGAAATAGTTGTATCGTCCCAAATCTGTGAAAGTCATTCGGAATAAAAATGGTTGACTTTCATCCTCCGCTTGAACTTTTTGTGGTCAGTCGCCAAGCCTCACTCCATCTCTTAATCAGCTACATCTATTTATACCGTGCTCGGCGTAAGTATTCCCCTCCAACACCTCTAACCGAACCTTTCCACATTTTGTAGACTTCTAGCAAAATTGAATTAATCAATTCCACAGAGACTTTACAGCTCTTACCTTATCTGACCAGCATGTTAATGCTGTATGTTAATGGAATAGTCAGAAAATATGTTGTACAATGTCTGTTTACTGCAACTGTAGCTTTTATGTTCTTACCGTGAACAATTGTTTTGATACATGACATACTGAGAAATGACGAAAAAGAACAAAAACTACACACACAAAACCCCCTTATTATATATGTTTGAGGTCAGTTGCAGAATTGCATCAACAAATGTGCAACAAACGTGGAAGTTAAATTTAATTTTAAAAATAAATATCTTAATGTGTAGAATTGGACCTTTTAGAGATGGTACTATTTGTTGTTTGTTTGTTTTTTCAGAAAAAAAAGTTCTTTCATAAAAATCTCTCATTATTATCTCACTCTTTATTTATTAGAGCATAACACATATTGTTTTTCATTGTATAATTGCATTGTATACGCAATTGTTAAGCCTATACTGAAGGAACACTTCCTGAAGGTGTCTGTTGTATTCCTGGAATACTTTGCTTTTTGTGTAACTTGCTAACACAAGCCACACTACTTAGTGGCCTTAAATATATTTTAGCCAAAAAATAGATTTCTTTTCTTTATTACTGTTTTTAAAAATGAAATGGATCTAAGAACTGTTTTTCTCCCTCACCTCTTATGACCAGTGACATTTGCTTGACTTGTCCAGGTGTGCTTACAAAGAATATACAATCACCACAAACAAATGATATTACAGACTACAACCTGTTTAAATCACCTGCTAGAGTATTACATAACGTGTGGCACATGACAACAAGACACTGTTCATGGGAAACGTTATAATGCCAAGTTTCATGAAGAAGAAAAGGTTTGTAGAAAAAACCTCTGTACAAATCATTTTTTATATAATGATCAAGGATTTTATTATCATAGTCTCTCTCATCAGTTTCATATCATTACAGAAAATGTTATTGTACAGAGTTTGTTCAGCAATGTCTCCTCTTTGCTCGGTAAGTTTTCTCCGCAGTGCTGGTCACGTAGATCTGTACAACACGGTTTGTGTTTTTTACTGTACAGGTTTGTGTAGTAGGTTAAAAAGGCTCTCAGCACTTAAATAAGCTGTTTTAATATATATATATATATATATATATATATATATATATATATATATATATTCAAATAAAAGATTATCCAGTGACTCCACCCCCTGGGGGTTAGGGGAGGAGCTTCACCAGGTCAGGTGACTAATAAGGAAGCTTCAGGGATCGGGCAGGTGGTCTCGTGTTCCCCCACACAAAACCCCCACTGCGTACATAAACAAGACTCACAAGAGAAACAACAAGCAAAGCTCTCGGTGAAGCCGTAATGGTGCGTACGGATGAGGAAAAAAACAGAGTGTCGCAGGAAGTGCCACTCTCCATTCACCTCACATGATGCTCAGTTTGAGCTATCAGATCCGTTTGTTGTTTAGCCAAAAATGCAATTTACACAAGGCCTCACTTACCCCAATTCAGTTTGCTAACCTGGGGGCTGTAAGTCTCCGTTTACGTGTTAGCTACATTACCCCTGTAGCTCCAGTAAATAAATAAAGAAGCAAAATTCAGACACCAAACATATCTTGGCTGATCAATTACAATTTAGGGGTAAGGAGGAAGTTGTGTAAAAATGAATTTTTAGCCAAACTATCGCTTTAAGATGAGGGAATGATGTATATATATATTTTTTCCTGGCAGGCACCTACTGCTTTCTATTAAAATGCTACAGCTATATCGATAAGGTCTAGCATCGAACACACAAAGCAATCGCAATGAAAAGAACAGAGCTGTCTTAATATAATAATCATGAGAAGAATAATGATCATAATAATAATAAGAGTAATAATTTTAATAATATATTACAGAATAAATCTCTTTTTTTACTTAAAAGTTTTTTTTAAGGTTTTAAATACTAGGATCTTTTTTAAATCTTTTTTTTTTTTTTTTTTTTTTTAAATATGTATCTAGTAGTTTTTCGTGATCAAGATGTCGACTATACTTCAACGTTATCCAAATCAATAAAAACTAGCTGTGCCATTGCATATTACAGAGATAGTCGATGATATGTGGGCATGCACCGTGAACCACCGCTCGCTCGCAGCTCTATGCTCCCTCTATCCCTCTGTCCCTCGCTGATGACATCATAGCCGCCCTATGACCATGACGTCCACCACCTCGCCTTTGTGCAGCTCCACGTATTGCTCTGTTTTGGGAGGTAGCATGAGGAGGCCATTGGCGCTGCGCATGCTCATGAGCCGGCTGTTCACCTGGTTCCCTGTGTAGGAAACAAAATGAGGATAACACAGTTAAATCACGACCCTTAAAGAGAGGACAGGATGAATAAACCATTTTTAACAAATCACAATAAAGGAATAAGCAAGGGTGGCTGGTATCATTCATTTATTCATTGTCTACCGCTTATCCGATCTACTCTCGGGTCACGGGGAGCCTGTGCCTATCTCAGGCGTCATCGGGCATCAAGGCAGGATACACCCTGGACGGAGTGCCAACCCATCACAGGGCACACACACACTCTCATTCACTCACACAATCACACACTATGGACAATTTAGAGATACCAATCAACCTACAATGCATGTCTTTGGACCGGGGGAGGAAACCGGAATACCCTGAGGAAACCCCCGAGGCACGGGGAGAACATGCAAACTCCACACACACATGATGGAGGCGGGAATCAAACCCCCGACCCTGGAGGTGTGAGGCAAACGTGCTAACAACCAAGCCACCAAGCCACCGTGCCCCCCTGGCTGGTATCAAAGTCTTAAAAAAACAAGTTTTATTTTGGCTTTTTGTGGAAACAAGTTTAAAAGCACCACCAGTGGTCATAAGAAAAATACACAAAATTGTATGCAAAAGTTAGTATTCCTTCTAGGTGAGACTCAGACTGTAAATTCAGGCAGCCCATCACTCATGTCAGGTGATAACACCCCCTAGTCAAACTTTTGAAAGATATTAGCTTCCATACAATAAGACCAGTCATCACTGAGGTTAAGATAAATAAAATGGGGTTATTGTCACAACAATGAGTTAAATCAGTGTTCTTTAGCTCACAGAAAAGGCAGGACAGATAAAGCATGTTTGTTTAAGCTCATTGGCAGGACAAGAGGAATACAGATGTATGCAAAGGTCTGGGTAACTGACATATTTGCACAATTACTCCCCATTTTTAAACTGTGATTTATATGCTTTATTTATGTTTCTTATATATCTGTAGTTTTGTTCTTAGCATTGCACTAGTAACTTCTGGTCAGTTATCACATTACCCTGTGTATACTGACTATATGTAAGATATACATACAGTGTGCAATCTACAACCTGTCTTTGTGTTACTGTCTGTACTGCTGCTGGATATCTGGAATTTCCCTCGGGATCAATAAAGTATCTATCTATCTATCTATCTATCTATCTATCTATCTATCTATCTATCTATCTATCTATCTATCTATCTATCTATCTGTCTGTCTGTCTGTCTATCTATCTATCTATCTGTCTGTCTGTCTATCTGTCTATCTATCTATCTGTCTGTCTGTCTGTCTATCTGTCTATCTATCTATCTGTCTGTCTATCTATGACATTTAGTTGATAACTGAAACGGAAAATGAATACACCCTCTGCAGAAAAAAAATGCAATTATTAATGCAGCTACTTTGTATTGTATATGATAACTTCAAATACAGAAAATGTGGTATGTGCAAAGATTTGAACACTTTATTTAGTCATTATTTAATAGCAATTCTTTATCATTCTGATGACTCTTTCATGCAGATCAACTCAATATTGTGCAAGCAGCTCAGTACAACAGAATAATGCACCACCGCTCGTTCATCAGCTAAACCTTCTTGTGGGTCCATGCTGTCATGTGGAGGTCAGAGAATTTATTAAATTCCCAAATTGTTATTCCTAATTCTTTACCTGCCTAACGAGTTAAATTAAGTCTTTAATAAATGGAAGGGTGTCCAAATATGTGCACATGCCACATTTCATTTATGTTAATCAAATCTAAAGTAACTGCAACATGTGCAGAAAAAGTTCAAATAGTTTACTGCATTGATTATGTTTACTTCTTTTAATTTCTCTCCCATACATACTGTGTGCCCACCTGTGCTCTGAGCCCATGGCAGCGGCTCCTGATGGTGCCATGTTAAAATACAGCGGTGATACTCAGGGCGCGGGTCTAGCTTTACATCACAGGACAACTGCAGACACACAGCAAGAGCATTTCATCCACTTGTTTGTTTAACCTGGAAATTTGTATTTAATTATACTTAAGCACTAACTCTGTTTAAACGACTACAATCAAATTCAACTGTTGAACTCTACAACAAAGTATAATTCTTATATCGTTATCAATCATTAAACTGTAATTAGTTCAGTTAAAGCTCATCAAGAACACATTATGTAAAACACAAAAAGTCACAAATCCAAATATGAAGCTGAAATTGATCTATTCTTCTGTTCAGGTATCAGTTTACTGTGATGACACACACAACATTTAACAGATTTAACAGCATTAAAACAACATATGTACGTTTATTAAATTCTTATATAGATGTTGGATTATTAAATCTATTTCTATATATTTTCTTTTTTTTTTGTCTTTTTTATTTTATTTTATTTTTTAAGGGAGTCAAAAGCTACAATACAGAATTCTGAAAGAAGAAAATGGGTTACATTCAATTTAGTTGACTTCCGGTGCATTTCAGGATACATTTTTATTAAGAGAAAATAAAAAGGAAAAAGAAAAGAGAAAACAGAACCACGAAAAAGAGAGGGAAACAAACCAGCAGGGTAAGGAACTGTGTAATGGTGACTTTAAATAGTTACATTAAATTTAATACTGGAATAAGATTATATCTATGTTTACTTAACTAATTCTCAGAGTCCAAACATTCTTTCCACTTACTCCATAAAATAGAGTTTTTAGTTTTTTAATTTTAAAGAAAAAGTAAAGGTTTCCATCTTACATATTTCAGTTACAATTGCTTTCCAGTCTTCTAGAGTTGAAGATATTTACGAGTAATTTTTGGCTGCAACCAAAATTATTCTCCATAGATATATGTATAATTTGTTTCATGCATATCCAGAATGGAACTGAAACTTCACATTAAACTGAAATGGGATATTAATCTTCGATATGGCCTCCAATGTCCTGTGTATGTCTTTCCAAAACAGTTGGATAACTGGACATGCCCAGAATATATGGTGATGATTTGCTAATTCAGAATTACAGTGTCCCCAACACCCTGATCCTATTTCACTCTGGCACTTTTTTGCAGGAGATATAAAAAACCGAATTAAACCGAATTTTTCCAGACAAATAACCTCCACTGGTGTGAGCCTGTGGTTTCCCATTGGGATTTACATGTTTTTAACCAAACTTCTTCTGTTAACATAGGAGGTAGGATCTGATCTATAATTTTGAAAACAATGACAGAGTTTGGAGATTATTATAGAATTAGCCCTATATGCCGACAGGAATATCTTCACTAAATCATTCTGTGCCCAATCCCCGCTCTTGTTTATTTTTGAATTAAAGTAGTGTCTTATTTGAAACTATTTAAACAAGTTATGATTATTCAACTTAAACTGATTCTTAAATTCTTGGAATGTTAAGAATGTATTATTGTTTGTAACAGAATAATATGATGTAATGCCTTTCTTACTCCAATTCTTAAAAGATTCATCTAGAGTATTTACTTCGGCCCAGAATTGTAGTTATCCATGGATATTCTTTACTTATATATTTCCTTAATAGACTATCATCTGCAGTTACTGCTTGAATTGGTACTTCAGAAAAAAAAAAAGAAAAATCAATCTGTTTCCATCTACAGAGGGGCAAAAAAGTATTTAGTCAGCCACCAATTGTGCAAGTTCTCCCACTTAAAAAGATGAGAGAGGCCTGTAATTTTCATCATAGGTACACTTCAACTGAGAGACAGAATGAGAAAAAAAAAATCCAGAAAATCACATTGTCTGATTTTTAAAGAATTTATTTGCAAGTTATGGTGGAAAATAAGTATTTGGTCAATAACAAAAGTTCATCTCAATACTTGTTATATACCCTTTGTTGGCAATGACAGAGGTTTTCTGTAAGTCGCCACAAGGTTTTTACACACTGTTGCTGGTAGTTTGGCCCATTCCTCCATGCAGATCTCCTCTAGAGCAGTGATGTTTTGGGGCTGTCGCTGGGCAACACGGATTTTCAACTCCCTCCAAAGATTTTCTATGGGGTTGAGATCTGGAGACTGGCTAGGCCACTCCAGGACCTTGAAATGCTTCTTACGAAGCCACTCCTTCGTTGCCTGGGCGGTGTGTTTGGGATCATTGTCATGCTGAAAGACCCAGCCACGTTTCATCTTCAATGCCCTTGCTGATGGAAGGAGGTTTTTACTCAAAATCTCACGATACATGGCCCCATTCATTCTTTCCTTTACACGGATCAGTCGTCCTGGTCCCTTTGCAGAAAAACAGCCCCAAAGCATGATGTTTCCACCCCCATGCTTCACAGTAGGTATGGTGTTCTTTGGATGCAACTCAGCATTCTTTCTCCTCCAAACACGACAAGTTGAGTTTTTACCAAAAAGTTCTATTTTGGTTTCATCTGACCATATGACATTCTCCCAATCCTCTTCTGGATCATCCAAATGCTCTCTAGCAAACTTCAGACGGGCCCAGACATGTACTGGCTTAAGCAGGGGGACACGTCTGGCACTGCAGGATTTGAGTCCCTGGCGGCGTAGTGTGTTACTGATAGTAGCCTTTGTTACTTTGGTCCCAGCTCTCTGCAGGTCATTCACTAGGTCCCCTTGTGTGGTTCTGGGATTTTTGCTCACCGTTCTTGTGATCATTTTGACCCCACGGGGTGAGATCTTGCGTGGAGCCCCAGATCGAGCGAGATTATCAGTGGTCTTGTATGTCTTCCATTTTCTAATAATTGCTCCCACAGTTGATTTCTTCACACCAAGCTGCTTACCTATTGCAGATTCAGTCTTCCCAGCCTGGTGCAGGTCTACAATTTTGTTTCTGGTGTCCTTTGACAGCTCTTTGGTCTTGTCCATAGTGGAGTTTGGAGTCTGACTGTTTGAGGTTGTGGACAGGTGTCTTTTATACTGATAACGAGTTCAAACAGGTGCCATTAATACAGGTAACGAGTGGAGGACAGAGGAGCCTCTTAAAGAAGAAGTTACAGGTCTGTGAGAGCCAGAAATCTTGCTTTTTTGTAGGTGACCAAATACTTATTTTCCACCATAATTTGCAAATAAATTCTTTAAAAATCAGACAATGTGATTTTCTGGATTTTTTTTCTCATTCTGTCTCTCATAGTTGAAGTGTACCTATGATGAAAATTACAGGCCTCTCTCATCTTTTTAAGTGGGAGAACTTGCACAATTGGTGGCTGACTAAATACTTTTTTGCCCCACTGTAGCTTTACAGTCTGGATTATACCAGCAAACTATGGGTCTTAACTGAGCAGCTATACAATAGTCTTTAAGAGATGGGAGGGCCAAACCTCCCCTTTCTTTTGGTAACTGAAGTGTTCTATATTGAATTCTGGATTTTTTTTTTTACCTTGCCAGATAAACCTTATAATCCATTTGTCCCAATCTTTAAATTGTTCTTCTGGAATCTTTAGGGGAAGTGATAAGTAAGAAAGAAATAAGTATAAAAGCCTTGGGAGCATATTTATTTTAATTTATTTTATTTATTTTAATAATATCCACTCTATCCCCTAAATTCAAGAAAGGGATAACATTTCTGCTCATAGCTTAGCATTTAGGATTCTATAATTTACATTTGACAAAGTTTTAGTATCCTTTGGCAGATATATTACTAAATATTTTATTACCTCTGTATTATAATTAATCTTGTACTTATCCCTTATTTCTTCTGGGAAGGAGGTAAAATGGTAGGAAATGACCTGTGTCTTTTGCACGTTCACTTTGTATCCTGATAAAGAACCAAATGCATCTAAAGCTGACATAAGGGTTACTAATGATATCTCAGGGTCTCTCAAATATATTAAAACATCATCTGCAAATAATGCAATTTTATGTTCCTCTTCACCCATCTTTATCCGCCTAATATCATGATTCTGGTGTATCCACTGAATAAGGGGTTCAGTGTATAGTGAAAAGAGAAGAGGAGATAGAGGGCACCCCTGTCTCGTACCTCTTTCCAGATTACAAAAATCTGACAAACTATCATTCACTTTAATTGAAGCTCGTGGTCTTGAATATAATAACTGTAAGGCTTTAAGGATGTTTTTATGAAAATCAAAATGTTCTAGTACTATGTATAGATAAGACCATCTGACCGAGTCAAAGGCTTTGTCTGCGTCAAGGCTCACTATCATCGCTTGTATGTTACTCTCTTGTATGTATTTCAATATAGTGAGTGCGTGTATTTCATGTATTTCACTACATGTACTTCGATGTAGTGAGTCTGACATTATCCTATGTTTGTTGACATACTAATGCCTTAATATCGATTTCTGATCCAAATGCATTTTCTGTATATACTTTCTCATAAATATTTTCAAAATGTTCATGGGTTTCTGCCAATCTATGCAGAGTTTTTTAGTTTTAGGATCTCTAATTTTGTAGATTGTGCTATCAGCTTGTTGTTTTCAAAGCCTAAATGTTTTAATGACCTACTCCCCGCTTCATAAGAACATTGTTTACAAATGTGAGATTCTTCTCTATTTCCACATTATGTATCTCATTGATTTCTTCTTTTATTTTTCAAATTTCTTGCATTAGGCCAGGTCTTTGGACTTTTTTATGTTTCATTTCCAACTCTTTTAACTTTATTTGTAATTTCATGAATTTCTCCTGTCTTAGTTTTTTAGCTGTTGCGGTTTCTGCAATTATTTTCCTCTCAAGACAGCTTTACAGGCATCCCATAGTACAGATGGGGACACTTCTTCATTGTCGTTCTCTTTTAAATAGTGTTTAATTTCCATTTTCATGTGTGCTATGAACTGCTCATTATTTAAAATACTAGAATTCAATCTCCATAATGTTTTAATATGAATTTAAACTCAGTAAGGCATATACAGGTGTATGGTCAGATAGGTCCATTGTTCATATGTTCGTAATTACCTTATGTCTATCTTTATTAAATATAAATAAGTAGTCTATTCTTGAGTATTTTGAATGTGGGTGGGAATAATGGGTATAATCTCGTCCTTTGCGGAAATAATCTCTCCAAAGGTCTATTAAACCTAGATTTCTTAGTAGAGCTTTAAGTTTTCTTGCTATAGGAGTTATATATCTCACTGTCACTTTAGAGGTATCTATTTTTGAATTGGGGATCGTATTAAAATCTCCCCCACAAATTAAGGTTCCTTGTATCTCAGTTGAGATGATATTAAAGATTTTTTGATAGCATTTAAATTTGCTACTTGGAGGAACGTAAACATGTATAAATGTAACTGGAGCATCTTCAGTTTGTCTTTTAATTAAAATATAGCAACCTTCTTTATCTCTAATTTCGGTCTGATGGTCATACCCAAGCTTGTTTGATATTAAAATAGCCACTTCCCTCCTCCTGTCAGAAACATGTGATGAGGAAAATACATATTTAAATCCATTGCGTGCCAATTTGGAGTGTTCAGTTTGATTCAAATGAGTCTCTTGTAGAAATGCCAATTGAACCTTATCAAAATCTAGGTTCTCTTTATGGGATTGTGGACTCCATTTATATTATATGTAACTAATTTAAAGGTATAGTCTGAGCCAACCATGTATTATGCAATGTATATCAACACTTATGTAAACCTTAACAAAACGGTTCTTACATTTCCCCTGCAGTTTAACAAAACACCAAAACATCAAACTATGTACAAAGGCATTCAACAAAAAAAGTGAATAAAAACAGTTTTTTAACACAAGGGGTGACTTCCACGAATGAGATCCACCATCTATGGATCTTTCTCGAGCCTACACAGTAATTTGGCTCTGAGGGAAAAACCTCAAACCTATAAATTGGAACGAGGGACCTTACTGATAGAACAGCTTGATAAGTAATGGTTCAAGTAAAAAAAATCTCCCAGCATTGAAAATAAAATACACGAAATCTTGAATGGGCTACTGTTTTTCCCATACAGAAAAAACTGAAAAAAAAAGAAAGAGAAAAAAAAAAACAACAACCCAGGTTTACTTGAATGACTATACTTGCAAAAAGGAAGAAAAATACAGCCAAACTCTTCATTTACGTCTAAAACTTTTCAATCGCTCTACATAATCGGTGCTGAGGTAGTTTCCCCTTGGCTGCCTCGTCCTCTTTTCCTTGTCCAAGTTCGGCGCTGAAGGCATTTGAGCAGCATCTGCTGTGGCTGGATGACATCCACCTGTAGAATTTCACAACAATGGAGTGCGGTCTTGCACTGTCCGTTGGGTTTGGCGCCAGAGCTATATGAGCCCTCTGAATATGGAGCTCTGTTGATGGATCAAAGCCCAGGCCATCCTTCAGTAATTTTTCAATGAATGTAATTGTTGAAGAACCGTTTTCGCTATCCTCTTGTACAACGTATATTCGGATGTTATGCCATCTAGACCTGCCCTCATGATCAGTCAGCTTACTCTCTAGCTGAGTCTGAAGTTCTCCCGTCTGTTGTATTTGTTCCTCTGCTTCCGCAATGCGGTCCTCAGCTTCTTCAATCCTCTTATTTGTGCTGTTTAACTCTTCCTCGATATCCACAAGTTTTTCATTGTTTTCCTTTCTGAATTCTCTCAGCTCTTCGAGTATTTTCGCCAGGCTACTTTCCGCCTCAGCGTTAGCATATCGGCTAGCGGATAGCTCCATTTCGCCCGTTTCTTCTCCAGCTTCCATGTTATCTTGACGACCTGGGATTTTCTTTTGTCTTGCCCTTGTTTCCATCCCTGACCCGACTTTCAATATTTGAATTATATGGGACTTTTAGGAGTATTTATTGGGACAACAGTTCTCTCACACAGCCATCAGTGTTCGCGTGTTCCCGGAAGTCCCTCGATACATTTTCTATTTTACAAATATCAAACTTTAAAGCTTTTTAAAAAAAAATCTATTGGCAGATAATTTTGCTTCTTTCTAGAAATAAATGCTTAAACCTATACAAAATTATCTGGCAACACAACAAGACCATTGAAACTGTCAAGGAACAGGATTAATAACCTCATAATTAAATATCCTGTAATCTTATAATAGGAAGTACTAGAACAATTTAATCTATTCAAAATCATTTAACTTAGTAAAATGTATTTTTTTGCATTGTAACAACATAGTGTACTGGAATCATATCAGTGAAAAATGAACATGAACATTACATGTCATTTGATAGAACTGGATTAGATTTTTAATAAAGAATTATTTAAGCAAAAGCAGATCTAAACAAGAATTTGGACCCTGTTAAACATAAGGATTTTACACCATAATATGACTGAGTCTTACTCTAGCTTTGATGATGGTGGGTCGTGGGTCCAGGATTCCCTGCATCTTCCTCAAGGCCGGTATGACAAAGAGATTACACGTAACCACGGCTGACACGGGGTTCCCTGTGAAAAACAAAGTATGATCTTACTCATGTGTTCAGAGCTGAGAGAGCTAATCAGGGCCATATTCATAATAAAAGTAAACCTCGCCATTAGTGAAAAATAGAGAAGACAGTGCCTTCTTAAAAACTTGTTATTAATATTAATTAATATTATATATATATTAATATTAATATTAAAACTTGTTATTAATATTTCAGACACTTGTATATGACAAATGTATATAAACATATACATTTGCATATATATATATATATATGATAAAATAAAAGAATTTAATCAGAACACAAAATAAAATATATCTCTTAAGGCTAGTAAATACATACCAACAAACTCTCTCACCATCCCTACCTGGTAGAGCAAAAATAAGCTTTCGTGTACCATCCATGTCCAAAGTGGCAAATGTTGTAGGGAGACTATATGAAAGAACAAATGCAAATAAAAAGACTGCCGCTTTTCAGAACTGCTTTTCACACATTGGCTACTCCTTCATCCATCCACTCACCCGGGTTTCATAAAAACACGCCCAAAGTGAATCTGAGCGTGGAGGTCAATATCCAACACCTGCTTCAGGTAGTCCTGTCGAAACAGGCCAATTAAAGGTCCACATTAATGATGATCGAAACACACATTCTCATAAAACCCCAGACAGTACCATATGGCAGGGGAGGAAAGTCATGCATTATTTATTACCATGTCTCACTGCTGTGGAAAGATTCACCTTCATCTAAAGTGAGCCACGAGATGTCAGCATGGAGCTATATCAAGAGTTAAAGTGTGTACTTTAGACCAGGCCTGTGTTCCAAGCCACCCTCATCAACTTCCCCTCATGACATAGAAGTACATGAAGACTACTTCTCTAAAGGAGAACTTTATTTGTATACATGCTTCATATGCAAAGGGTCAAAATCAGTGTCCTTTACTTAGACATGGACAAAAGCATAAAGGATTAAAAAAATTAAACAGATGTAAAAGGTTAAAAATAAAACAGACTACACAAAGAAAGAGCTGAGAGAATTTTCCAGAACAAAGAAGCTGCAGTGATTTTCTTAATTTATATAAACTATTTCCTTAAACCACATTCACAGATATCACTGCAAGTCATCAGTCACTGTCACCAGTAAGCGTTCCTGCTAATGGTTGCCATAGTAATAATGTAAAAATGGGTGGCACAACTAGCATAACACTAATGGTTACAATTTTCTTGCCTCTAAAATAAACATTCTGGAGGAAGGGCACATGTGTATAAAACTCAGCAGTGTATATCGGCATCATATCATAAGAGATGAGATGAGCTCTTTGTCACAGATCACATGAACTCTACTGTCTTCTTTCCCACTGGTAGTTGCTGCAGCACCAAGTTGCTTCATATTCGCGTAAAGCAAACTTTTCACAACTTTGTCATGTCACTGGACACGCCCATATCTTGTTGCCTCATATTCGCGTAAACTTTTTACAACTTTGTCATGTCGCTGGACACGCCCACATCTTGTTGCCTCATATTCGCGTAAAGTACACTTTTTTACAACTTTGTCATGTCGCTGGACGCACCCACATCTTGTTGCCTATGGTCGCTGTTGCTCATGTCACTAGAAATTGACAGCTCTCATTGAAAATGAATGGTCTCTAGTAGCTTTGTCAGTGTATGTGCAAATTTAGCATAACAAATTATAAATTGCTAGCATGCTGACTAGCTGATAGTCTAGATAGCCAAACAGCTAACTAGCTAGTTGAATAAGCAGCTGTCAAGTATGTGTGGACTAGCTGGCACTGTAAAATAAACAATAAAATATGAATATTTAATATGAAAAAGCAATATTTGATTTATCAAATATTAAGCAAGTAATGGCCCCATGTTTTTTGCTATACCATGACACCTCTGCAGGCTCATCAAATAAACTTCCTATGAGCTGATAAAGCAGTCAGATAGGGATGGAAATTTAGGCAAGGAGTACCAGTAAAGATATGGGTGAGGGCTCATTAAAAACAGAGCAGAGACTGTGCCACTCTTAGATCAGAGCCCCCTGCTAAAGTGTACACACTGCATCATTTAACAAGAAGAAACTGCAAGTTTATTAACTTTCCCTAGGGACTTATTTAGTCCCTCACCTTCTCCCCCATGGACACACCCCCTGAGGTGATGATGACATCGGCACGGCTGATGCCCTCGTTCAGGGCATTCAAGAGGTCATCTGGGCTGTGGGAGGAGACAAGAGACCACAGCAACTGTTACCATGGTGTCATTGGTAGCAGAAGCAGAAACAGAAAATAGTTAATTTCTTAAGATTTCTATGTGGTTCAAAAATAGAATTGTGACCATGTACTTTTTAGATGATGGCATGGCATGAGTAAAATTTGTACTAGTAAAGGCCAATGAGAAATAAACAGCTAATGTAGGTCATACAAAATAAAATAAATTTTACATTAAAGTGTATAATTAATATACTGTACATGGACAGGGAAATCCTAATGTCTGTTAATACACTTATAATGTTATTTATTGCAACAAAAATTGTGTTGCATTTATAGATAACTGATGTGATCATATCTGTGTATCTTATTTTGTCACTGGGACGGTACCTTGAAGAATCTTTTGCAACTTCAATATGCATCTTTCTCTTCAAAACGTGGATATTGTATATTTTTGAAAATGATATAATAAAGTACATTGCATAAGTACACTATAGCTTTTAGAGTAAACTTTCAGAGGTACACTATTTTCACCTTGTTAGGTAACAGATACACATTAGAGGTACAAAAGATCTACTCTTGAGGGTTCTGCCCCAGCAAGAGAGAAAAGAAAAAGTGTCTTAGCTATCTTAGTTCCTTTTTTCTCCCGAGAGTGCTCTCTTCGACTGAAGTGTTGCTATAAACAGACAGTGAATGGGACTTTGAGATTAGATATGTTAATATAAGTAAGATGTCCACATACTTTGAGTAATGTAGTGTTTTTGGTTTTTTTGTAACTTAAAGTAGGCAGCTTGCTGAATAATTTGGTATTAGACTATGAGTATTAATGATAATGTGTGTATACTACACTGCAACAGGCTGAGCATGTTATAAATCAGTGTTTCCCTGTATCTAATCCAGGGAAAATGATTTATAATTGCATATCTATGTATAGCATGTACACTATATGGCTAAACACATGTAGACACCTGAATATGATTTCCACGTGACCTTTACAACAAAGTTGGAGGCACATGATTGTCTAAAATGCCTTTGTATGCTGTAGCATTACGATTTCACTTCATTGGATCCAAGGCTCCCAATACTGTTTCAGCATGACAATGACCCAGTGCACAAAAAAAGGGCTATGAATATATGGTTTGCCAATGTTGGAGTGGAAGAACTCAAGTGATCTGCAGAGAGCCCTGACATCAACCCCAGCGGGATGATCTCAAACACCAACTCCACCTCACTAATGCTCTCATAGCCGAATGGGCAAATCCCCACAGCCATGCTCCAAAATCTAGTGGAAAGCCATCCCAGAAGAGCGGAGGCTATAACAACAGCAAAAAGGGGGTTGGATTCATGGTAAGTTGTCCACATGTGTTTAGTGTAAGATGGTGTCGAGATACTAACTTGTCTCCTACGATGCCCAGGTTAATGGTGGGGTAGCCGTGCTCCTGGATAGTGGCAAGCAGTGTGGAGCGGTTAGAGTCACGGATCTTCCCTGGGTGTAGATCATCCTCAGGGTTCAGCAGCTAAAAAAAAAAAAGAAATAGTTACATGGCCAAATAAACACAACCCTTATCAGTTTTAAATAAAAATTGGTCTGGTTAGCATTATTCTATTGAAATCTGACTTGACCCTAACCCTAAAGAAAGGTACCTCATACTTTTTAATTGTTTGCAAAACAAGTTATGTTCCTGTTAAGTTTTAATATCTAAAAACTATCACTCCCTCTCCAGCCTCTCTTTTTCTGTCTTATAAAACAAAAAAGAGCTTGTTATCAAGAAGCCAGAAATGTGTCGTTTTAATCTCACCCATATACGTACTGTGTGTGTGTGGGTATGTGTCTGTGTGTGTGAGAGAGATTTCCAACCTCGTTTCCTGTGGACATTACGGCCACCACAGGGAACTTGTGCACTTCCACTTCTGTGACTCCCACTGTGGCCAGCAAGCCGATCTCTGATGGGCCCATATGAGTGCCTTTGGCCAAAACACACTCTCCACGCTTTATGTCATGACCAATGGGCCTGAAACACACACAAGATGACTTTCATGAAAAGTTCAACAATTATGGTAGACCAAACTGAGGAGTTTGTATATAAATGTAAGCCACTGCTGCTGCAACTGATGCTGTTGTTGCATGTAGATATGCACTGTTTTTAATTTTTTAGTTCCAGTAACCATAGCATTAGCTATATATATGTTTTTCTTCTATTTTTATGTCAGACAGTAAATGGGATTTAATTGCATGTAGAAACCGGGGTTGTGATTGAGGAACAGTCGGACTACACAAGCTATAGAAGTTATTCGAGTCAATATAGTCAAATAGCTGTTATGGCTGAAATTGCAGCTCTGTGTCATGGACACACAAAATGATAATAATGATAATAATGATAATGCTAATATGACAGTAGAGTCGTTCAGGTAAATTGCTAGCTGCTATCTTGCTATCCATAAGATAAACTTGGTAGTTAGTTGGTCAGTTAGCTATGCTGTTCAGCTATCAGTTGTGTAGTTTTGTTCTGCTACCAAAAAAAACAAAAAAAACCCATCAGGTATGCAGATAGATTTGAATAAACCAACACAGTACACTAAAAGTTATGAAATATGATGACATGATGGACATTCTAAATGCAATTTTTAGACAGTTTTAACAGACAATTAAACAATTAAAGACAGAAACATCTTCAAAGAAGGCATGTTTTGAGGGAGCTTTAAAATGGTACATAGCATATATCATACATGCAAAATGAAATTTATTTAAATTGCTATTACAGTGCATTCAGATTGAAATGGACTCACACACACGCACACACACGCACACACACATGCACACACATACACTACCTGATGTCCTGTCCTGGACGTGCTTGCACCAGAATGCGCACTTCAAGTTCCTCTGTACCCTGATTAAATTATATGCCAAAACAAAATAGTTTATTTCAGATATCTTTTTTATTGTACAGCTGGATTCCAAACCAAAACTTTTGTTGATGGCTGACTTAGATAGGTTTTAAAATTTAAAGCTCCAGTAAATGGCACCAAATCACACACACACACACACACACACACACACACAAACACACACACACAATATTAGCTCTGTTATCCTATACACATGATGTCCATACACATTCTATTTACAGTTACTATTAAATGCCTAAATAATACCTATATCAATTGTTTTGTGAAAAATCATGTATATATTACTTATTAGAACATAATACGCATATAAAATATAAGTTGGACTGTTATTGAACTTTTGTCCAACACAATTTGCAGAAAGGAAAAAAAACTTGATATAAATCTGTAAATGAAGCGTGCCTATAATCATGTAAAAGTGCCTATAAGAGGAAAATCTGCCAAGTGATCAGCATCAAATAAAAGCTTATTACACTGTAGTAAAAGATTTACAGACGTTAATTAGTTAATAAACGTCACATTGTACATGTTCTCTCTTGAAGTGTATGTAAACTTGGCATCGTTGCTCATTGCTTAGAAAAAGCAGTTGAACAGACTGTATTTCTTGACACTAGTGCATTTCTAGTTCAGTGCAGAACAGTGTATATCTCTCAATGCAATATAACAGAGCTGTTACACAAATACATTAGCTTTTTAAAAGAATTTACTGGCCTATAGTGTTATAGCTTTATTTATACATGCGTGAAAACAACTAAAGGACAGTTGTCTGCCTTTGTAAATGTGGTGTGGAATTTTCTTTGAGTGTACCATTAGCTTGGACTTCAGGGTTGAAAATCTGGATGCTTTTTTAAGCCCTAATTTACGGCTTAAATATTAAGACAAAAAAAACAACAACAACAGTATTATGCAGTAGAGCCACATAATTTCAATAAAAGGCTGCAATATAAGGGAATTATTGCCTAAAATACCAACAATAACCTCATTGACAAGTAATCACGCACTTACTTTCCCTAGGGATTTAGTTAAAAAGCTCAAAACACAACTTTTTTTTGGAGGAGCAGAAAGGTAGATACAGCATTTGTATGCTTTTATTTGTGTTTTTAGTGTGTGACTATGCAAACTCACATCCTCGGATTCTCTCAGTAGCTCCGTGTCCTCCACCTGCACCACAGCATCAGCTCCACACGGGATAGGAGCTCCAGTCGTCACCCTCATCACCTGACCTGGCATCACTGTGTGCGTGGGCTGTGGGAGAAAATAAATACACACACAGACAGGCAGACACACAGACAGACAGCCAGACAGACACACACACACACAGACAGGCAGACACACAGAGAGACAGACAGGCACACATACACACATCATAAATAGTGCAGTATGAGGGGGCTGCAGGTTACCACTGCATTCTAAATTATAAATAAAAAAAAGAAGATTCAAATTGTCCGTGTTTAAGCATGACTTATTCTCAGGAAGAAAAAATGCTTTGTGTCAATTAAGCTAAAAAATGTAATTAGACCATATAAACCTTGGCCAAGAAGAAGAATCAGAAGAACAATGCTACAAGCTCACACAAGGCTTATATTTGTGGAAGAGTGAGGGAAGTAAGTATTCGTGTGTGTGTGCGCGTGTGTGTATGCATGTGTATTCACCTGCTCTCCTGCCTGAGACTCGCCGATGATGAAACGGTCACCAGGACCATCGGCCGCTGAAGACGTAAAGACAAGAAACAGACATCATAAAACTCACCGCACATTCGTAACGGTTTAACACCACAAACACACATTAATTCAGGAACCATTCATCAAACACTATATCACTAACTTCTTGAATGTAGGCTATAACAAACTTGTTTTTAATATATATTTTTTTAAAAAGAGAGAAAAAAAAACAGTAACGTGTTTGAAGAATGAATTTTGAGTCGCAACAGTGAACACACCACAATATATCCAAACCTCATTTGGTATTCATAAATTAACAGAAGACACAGGAATAATAGAAATACACTTGGGGAAAAACATGACCTGGCAAACAACCCTTTGTAGTACACACTTTAACCTACAACTGAAATCATGTAATGAAGGGAGTCAGTGATTAATGATTAGACACAGGGACTTCAGCCTCCCTGTCTTTCTGTCTGACATTGGCATCACCCATCATGGAGCATTACATGACATTACAGCATTAGAGCATTTAGAAAATAGATTTAAGACATGGCTAAAAAGATAAAGAGGTTTAGGAGCGGTCTGTCTGGCCCCCTGAGAAAGAAACGCAGTGCTTCTGTGGGAATTCTATAATACAAGGGTGAGCCGTTTGACATTCATCCCTTCGAGAGGCTTTTCCTGAGTGCACTCTGCAGGAGAGATGACTGATATGTGGAATACGGAGGTGTAGCACAGGGAGTGAAGCGTCAATTAACATGGAGTGTCATAATACGAGGCAAACACACACTCGTGATGAGTTGAGTGTGACAGAGAGAGAGATAGACAGAGAGGCAGAGGGAGAGTGATAGAGGGGGTGTTGATGAATCACTGTAATATCCATATGAAGGTAGCAAGTATTATCTGTTATTATGTAAGGACTAGACTGTGATGGGGGTGTGCTGTTATAGGAAATAAAAGGAAAGTAATAAATGACAGGGAGGTGTGATGTGATGTGGGGGATTACCACCACAAGGTTGATCATCTTTCAATAACTGCACATCTCAAAGTGTTTTATTCCTCTTAGAATACAGTGATTTGTCAGTGCTAACAATTTTGTCATTTAATCAAGAGTGACACGACATACGTCATGTGTTATCTGTCATCTATTTAGAGTTAATGTTTAATGTTGAGGAATGTCTTGTATGTACACACAGTGTATTATTCAAAGAATATATTAATCATATACCTCGCACAGCATAGCCATCCTTCACAGAGGCGGGAAAAGGAGGCAGGTTGTCTTTGGCATAAACATCCTGGGCCAGAACTCGGCCCATTCCATCTAATGGAAAAACACACACACACACACACACACACACACACACACACACACACACACACAAAAGTTTTAGTTCTTCTGAAACATCAATAATCAAATTTTACTCATCAGTGTCAACAGCGTCGTACTTGATCAAATACAATATTTCTATACACATACACAATATAATCATTTTCCCTTAGGGTCTCTGCTTACAGATCTTCCCAGAGAATGATTAAATATATACTTTGCATCATTGTACATGAATGCAGGCATTTATTGACATGTGGAGGAACTTGACTGGCCTGCACAGAGTTCTGACCTCAACCCAATAAAACACCTTAGGGATGAATTAGAGCAGAGACTGCGAGCCAGGCCTTCTTGTACAGCATCAATGCCTGACCTCACAAATGCGCTTCTAGTGGAATGGTCAACAATTCCCATAAACACACTCCTAAACCTTGTGGAAAGCCTTCCCAGATGTCCCAGTTTGGCTCTGAGTCTCCGCTCTAATTCATCCCAAAGGTGTTCTATCAGGTTGAGGTCAGAAGCTTGCTCATCCATGTCTTTATGGACATTACTTTGTGCACTGGTGTGCAGTCATGTTGGAACAGGAAGGGGTCATCCCCAAACTGTTCCCACAAAGTTGGGAGCATGAAATTGTCCAAAATGTCTTGGTATGCTGAAGCATTAAGAGTTCCTTTCAATTTAACTAAGGGGCTAAGCCTAACCCCTGAAAAATACCTGCATTCAGTGATTTAGAGGCGTGTCCCAAAACTAATGGCAATATAGTGTAGTTCATTTTGGACCATGATATATGTTCCTGATGTGAGACAAACAAAAAAACAAAAACCAAAACAGCACAACAGTAAAGGAATGTGAGAATCTCAAACAATTATTGATCAGATTACTCAAATAATAATGAAGATGAAAAATAATGTACCAGCTGGTAAAATGGTCTACTGTCTTGACTAGCTCAGCCTGTGTTTTGGCAGCCGGTAGCTGTTAGACTACGCTGAATTTTTCAGCAGGATAGCATTGCTGTTACTATGGTTACCACATGCAAGCGATTTTTCACCTGCTGTATGAAAAGCTATGCTAATTGGGAAAATGATGACATATGATAGGGGAAGCAGAAAGGCAGATGGAGAGATTTGTCCCCTGCAGGGTAAAAGAAAAATCCTTGAAACTGGCAACTCTTTGTAGCTACATTATGTTTTTAAACTGAATTTGGAACATTTCTTCACCAAACCACATCACAATATTAGCACAAGGAAGTTGCTATAATCAAGCAAGATGCTGTTCTGATCACTGGAATAAGAAAAATGCATTTTCTAATCAGGAAAATATACAGATCACAGCAGAGAAAAGTGGGATGGGGCAAGAGAGATAAAGAG
This sequence comes from Hemibagrus guttatus, assembly GCA_033459395.1. Taxonomy (NCBI): domain Eukaryota; kingdom Metazoa; phylum Chordata; class Actinopteri; order Siluriformes; family Bagridae; genus Hemibagrus; species Hemibagrus guttatus. The sequence goes on from JAUCMX010000019.1 coordinate 11,735,856, forward strand.
AGATGGAGGAAACGAAAATGTACATAATATAGATGAAGGAGGAAGAAAATAATAAGAGAATAGAGAGAATAAGAAATTAATATTGATATTTAGAAGGAGTAACAAGTTGTGTGTGTGTGTGTGTGTGTGTGTGTGTGTGTGTGTGTGAGAGAAGAGAGAGAGAGAAAGAGAGAGAGAGAGAGAGAGAGAGAGAGAGAGAGAGAGAGAAACTGAGAGGCTAAATACAGCTGAGGTTGTGTCTCTTTTCTCTGCTGGTGTGTGTAGGTGTTCAAAGAATACGCCCAGCATGCAAGACAATGATCCAGCAGCTCTCTCAAAACATACTTTAAAATGTTTTACATGAATGATTTCTATTAATCTATTTTTCTGATAAAATAAATTATGCTGTTAATAAACATGGAACGAGTGCTGGAGAGTCTGTCAGATTCACTGCAACCTTGAACAGGATAAAACATTTACTGAAGGTTAAAATAAGAATATTTAAAAATGAACTGGGAACCTTCATCAACAAATTTCTCTTTTTTCACTGGAGGTGAACATACTTTAGAAATTGTATCACTTGTGATATGCAATATCCAGTTTAGTTGAGGAAATCCTGCAGTTTTCAGAAATCTATATTGCAACAAATGTCAGAATCTCAGTCTCAGAGCCAGCACACAAACACATACTTCAGGGTAAAGAAATGACATGTTATGATTTTCTATTAGTTTAATTACAACATATTACTGCCACCTACACATGAAGGATCCATAATAAGTTTATAGCTGAAAAGTTGTGGGTTAAAAGTGTTTCTCTAAAAGCATAACTCTGACTAATAGGATTGGAACTCACAACATTGTGGTCACTAGTGAAGAACTGCGTTACCAGTGTCCACATGTGTGTGTCAGTAATGTGGGTATGTGTGTATGCTGACCTCTGTAGTTGATAATCTCAGTGCCCAAAACTGGTGTCATTTCCAGCACAGTGATGAAGGCTTTATCCATGGAGGTGAGGGGGAATGGGGACATACGGTGCCTCCGTGCCACCTTGGTGATGTCCACTGCACTGTGACCTGCACACAAATATGATAATACAATACATGCCTGTACACACACATGTAAACACACACAAGCACAGGTAATCGATTTAATCAGCTAGCACAGATATTTTAAAGTGTGACCAAGGAAACAAGACTGAGGAAACAGCTGAGAACCTTCATTTTTACCTCAGACATGTTGAAAAATGGCTAGCAAAAGATTCATTCTGACTAAAATTGCACCATAAATACTACTAGTTTTTAGTCCAGTTTCTGTAACATTATAAGACCATTGTGACAGATCATTATTATGAGCTGAACAAAATGAACAATGATTAGATCTGCTGTCTTAAGTCATTTTTCATACATCGTTTCTCATCTTTAATCGTGTAGAAATAATTCATGTAGATGTTCTTAATATTAATATTTTCTTAATATGTCAAATTCAGAGCCTAACCAAATATGACCTTGCTCTGGACATCAGGGTTTTCCGAGCTGAAGCACTGGAACGTGTTTAGTTAAAAAAACCATCGAAGGTCATATACGTCATAGAAAGCTGGACGGTGGTCAGAATTAATTGATTATTTTTGCTATGTGCACACTATAGCACGTTCATTCAGAAACATTGTGTATGAATGGATTTTGAACAGATCAAAAGAGTTAAGATTGGATCATAGGCATGTCACAACACAAGGCAATCAGATAAGGTAATTATTTAAGACCAGCCCTTGAATCAAGACATCTCTGATGGACAGAAATGGTGAATTAACCCCGACTTAGTAGTGTGAATCTGGCGTAAGTCACACACTCAATCGGTTATGCACTGACTGATACACAAACGCACACACACACTCGATTGACTTACTCGCCCGTAAGATATTTTCTTTGCTGCTGCATCGTGACTGCACCTGGAGAAAGACAGAGAGAAAAAAGAAAGCAGGAGGTAGATGCTGTTAGCTTGAAAACAGCATGTCTTAGATGACAATACTCAGTGAGATGTTGGCTACACTGTGAAGAAAAATGGAAATGTCATAATGTCATGTCACACCATGGAGCCAAATCGATGTCATCCAGGTTTGTGGCTTGGAAAACGAAGATGGAGCCAAAATTTACTGCACAATGAAGCAATGAGCAAAAGGAAACATTTAAATCAGACCGACAAGCAGCTCAGACACTATCTCACCACTGACATACTACACTAACACGCATCATTCACAAACAAAGCTGCCTTCTTCCTTCGACATCAGCATTGGCATGCTCTTCCTGGAACCTGCTTCCTGTGAACCTGATTAGAAACGCAACGAAGCTCAACGACACATTATTGAGAACATTCTGACTCTATAGCATATTTTCATTTTGGATCTATTTTTCTTTCTAATTTGGTTATAGTCTTTATATGCTGTATATAGAGTGAGCTAGCAGAGCTCCCAGGGAGAGAAAAAAAGCTGTCCCTAACTGCCTTTGGTTTATTAAGTTGATAGAGCAAAACATTGCACTTGGAAGGCACTTGTAATTTAATCACTGGCCCCTTACTCATCAAGCTTTCCTTAAAACTTGCTCAAACTATTTCAGCCTAGTGAGAACAAGAGCCAGAAAATTTACATTTTGAATAAACTGCATATGTAGGAGTTCTACTTCAAACCTTTAATTATAACTTTGTTGTATTCCGCAATGTACTTTCTGCTACAATTCTCCTTATTTTTCTTTATCTGATGCATGTTCTGCTCAGTTGATTCACTATTTATATATAATTATTTACTTCATTAGTTTTGGTATTAAATAATGGTTCTGTCTTTTATAGATACAACCATGTCACATTCCAGTCAACAGCGACTGAGATGATTTTCAGAGAACTCAGATGACTTGCTGGCTTCAATCTTTTTTTTTTATCCTAGCTTTTGTCCTGCACAATGGCAGGGCCCGCTGTTTTTTTTAACATTTTTTTTATTTGGTACAGGTTTTATGCCGGATGCCCTTCCTGTCGCAACCCTCCCATTTTTATCCAGGCTTTGGACTGGCACTGAGAGTTAACTCTTCAGTGGCTGGGTTGGCGCTCTGCCCGAGAATCGAACCCAGATCATGGCAATGAGAGCACGGGATCCTGCCACTGGACCACCAGCAGGCCTGCTGGCTTCAATCTAAAAGGTAATTTTCCCTCCAGACTGTCAACAACAACAAACATGGACATGAGAAAATATTAATTTGAGAAAACATTTTGGTTTTTATGATATTGTTAACCATTAACATTATCCATGTCACCTAGCTAGAAAGCAGGGAATGCTATGTATAATGTTAATATTCTTTCAGAAATCAGAGTTTTGCTATCTATATAATGAATACATCTTAATACATGAATTTTAATCATTTTTATTTTCAGTTATCAATATGTATTAGTTCTAATCTGAACTTAAATATTTATTAATCTGATACTTCCTTACTAGCTATTACTTGCTAGTACTTTAACCTGAATATGATTTTCAGCTACTTTACCCACTTCTGGTAACTAACTTATCTCCTTATTCATCTTATATGCACAGGACACTAATTAATCATTATCTCCCACTTTTATAAAAGATGCCCTAATACACAGTGATTTGTAAATCTACCATTCTTTAAATGGTAAAAACATTATATTTAGTGTTCTGAACGAATCATATGCAACCTTGCTGAATAGAAGCCAGGGTCTTTCCTCCTCCTTGCCTGCCTTACCCTCTATCTGACTCTAACAGTAGTATCAAAAGCACTAAATCGTAGACCACCATTTCGATCCCAGAGCAGTGCAGCTACCCTGTCACAGCTGGCTTGTGTTAGATAAGAGGAAGAGTGCATGCAGTTTGACCTGTCACTGTGATCTAAACCCTTTCTGGAGATTAATATGGGGCACCGATTCTGCCAGACAGCCCGAAAACGAAGATGTGGAAAGATGGAGAGAGAAAGAGAGAGAGAGAGAGAGAGAGAGAGAGAGAGAGAGAGAGAGAGAGAGAGAGAGAGAGAGAGAGAGAGTGGAGTGAGGCGGCTCGGGGAAAATACTGTGAAGATAGAAGCAAGAGAGCAGACACACTGTATCTACAGCAAGTGAAATAAGAGAAAAAGACAGAATAGATGGGGGGAGAGAGAGAGAGAGAGAGAGAGAGAGAGAGAGAGAGAGAGAGAGAGAGAGAGGAAAGGGAAAGGGAAAGGGAAAGGGAAAGGGAAAGGGAAAGGGAAAGGGAAAGGGAAAGGGAAAGGGGAAAGAGACAGAAACAGGAAGAGACCAGCATTACTGTAGCATAAACACAAAACAGCCAGTGAGAAGTGACTGAATTTAGGGTGAAAGAAAAAAGCAGCCAAAGAAAAAAAAGGTAGAGGCTAATGATTTGAGTTTTTTGATGACTGAAATAAGCAGGATGAAGAGGAGACTGTTGTGAAATATAGTTTTATGTAAGTTTCTTTATAAACATCAGAAAATCTTTAGATTGAAATGCACACTATTCACTGTCTTATACCCCAAAGTCGATCGAACAAGACATGCTGGAAGAAGGCTTCTTAGTTTGTTTTGAGTCACTGCACTGCAAATACTAAATTTGTTCATTTTGAGCAAGAACATACAGTGGCTTACTAAACCAGAGTTTAGCAGTAAGACGTCACAGGCATTATTTTTATACTGGCTGTAAGTGTTAAACACATATTAATTCTGACTTAAATTTGGGCCTTTTTGACCAAAAATAGATTTGATAATGAGCATCATTTTAATGTGTGCTATATACTGTATGTACATAGAGATAATATAGTCATCAGCAAAGAGCAGAGAAAAAATCATATCTTACTCTCTGACTTATCTTTATATGATGATAGCACATTTACACATGCACATATGGTAACTAAGAATAAGTCTGTTAACAAAACAATGGCTAACAAGTAAAAGGCACACATCACCTGTGTGTGTGTTTGTGTGTGTGCATGTGTGTGAGGTGGAAGAGAGATAGATGAGAGGGAAAAATGAGGGAAAGCAACTGAACAGCATGACCTCCACACGTAGAGAGAAGGATAGAAAAAGGTTTGTTTCCATCCACATGTTTAGGGAATTTTATGCAAATTTCCAAAAAACACAGGGGAAAAAAAGTTAAAGGTTTTACTTATCTGTTGTTACTGTTTTGCTGAAGATTTTGAAGATGAGTTACTTATTCCTAAAACTGTGTTCTCTCCTCTTTACTGTGTCCCTGACGCAAGCCATAAACAAACAGTAATGGATCGAGTGGAACACATTAGCTCTTGATAAATGAGAAAGCACTGGTCATTATTAAGGCTCCACTGATGTATCACTGACATCAGTGTTAATCATGCCAATAAAGCACAGTGCATCTATTTAAATGTTCTAAAGGAAAACCATATTGTCTTCCAACAACAGCAATTTTATTTGGACGTTGCTTGTATTTTGTTTATGCTGCTGACCGTCATACTGGTAAATCTCTGCGTTTATTAAAACTGTAGGTGTTGGCCTAATTTTTACTACATCAGATAGTATTATTGTATGTGGAATCATCAGCTCCTTAAATTCTGTATTGTCACATCATTTAATATCAAACCCTAAAACATTCGTCATTGATACCAAAGAATCTGTTTCGATCACATCACACTTAACCCTGTACACAAAAGTAAAACAAAACAAAACATAACAAATGGATGGAAACCCCACTAATGAAAGAGCGAGAGATGGACAGGAGAGACAGCAAGTGGGCGTTGCATATGGCCTGGTGAGGGTTGGCGATAGTTACTCGAGAGCTGAAGGTCCTATGGCTCCTTCGATCATCTTTAAGCACCTCCAACCTACACTGGAGCTACAGTGGAGACAAAGTCATCAAGCATCAGTCCATCAGTCCCAAGCAACCAGGACAAAGCAAGACACAACGCAAAGGTGAGGCAACTCAAAAGACAGAGCACAGCCAACGAGTGCCAGGGAAAGAGAGACAGAGGGAGAACGACAGAGTGAGAGTGAGAGAAAAAGACAAAAAGAGAGAGAAAGAAGGAACAAGTTAGGCAGCACTTCACCTTGAGGGGCACAAAAAAGATCCTCATGAGCTTTTTAATGTCACTTGAAATTCAGAATACTGTATTTTTTGGACTGTACGTTGCTGTAACAGGAGACTTCCATACAGGCACTGTGTGTGTGTGAGATTGTTCCAAATAAATAAATAGCTATTTACCTCAGTCTTATATCCGCTACCTAAACAGGACAATACTTATTTCACTAAAAAACATACCCTAACTCCTTGTTTTCATTTTTTTTTATTTTGAATAAGTATTACTGTAATAATCCCGCTTATTTAAAATGACAAAAAATTTAATTACATTAAACATTATTAGAAAATTTACATCATACAAGGCCTTTCGTAGGCTATCCTAGTGAACATCAAAAACAAACACTGCAAGCATCAGAGGTGCTCACAGAACTCAGTGGATTATTTCTCTGACTGTGGTTCATAAAACCTGCTTTGCTCACCATAACCTGGTGGATGGCGTGTCCACAGTATTTCACCTCCAAAGCTGTGCATCTCAGCTTCAGTGAGAACAGAACTTTCCATTTAGCTACATGCTCGTGGCCACTGCAGTCACGTCATTTATAATTTTTGCAGGCTTCATATTTCATCCAGTCCACTACACACAGATGTTCATACACTCATTTACTCTTAGGGGATAATTTCTCATAGCCAATACACATGGGGAAGGAAGGAAACTTGGGAATCTTGAGAAAACCAATACAGATGCTGAGAGAACCCAGAAAATATTACTTCATAAATATTTACAAAAAGAACTTTTATTATATGCAAACTTCATGAGTTCTCTAGCCAGTGCCTGCAAATACAGTTCCCAGTGAAGAAGAAATGAAGCCAAGGAAGTGAGTGAGAGAGAGAGAGAGAAAGAGAGAGAGAGAGAGAGAGAGAGAGAGAGAGAGAGAGAGAGAGAGAGAAGGGAGGAATTGTATGGGAATGTTGCTGTGACCCAGCAGATCATGAGGAGGTTCAGCTGAAGCAGACATTCACTTACATTAATTTTTAGTCTTTACTAATTAACACTTTCCGTAATTTTACATATTAGACAACATTTTCAGAAAAAAAAGGCAAGGAAACTGACTGTCAGCTGAATGCTAATTATTGCTAACCCTTTAAAGTCGCAGTTACTGCTTGAGGTGAAACGTAATTTCATATTAATGTGCCTTCATCATAAAAACGAGCAAAGCAAATCGAACAAAAGTGCAATAAACATTCGAAATAGTCACTCCTTCCACATTTGATGTGAAATCTATGATTTAATTGCGTTGATTTGATCTTTGTTGCACAATATATATCGCTACACCATCATTAACATCTTGGTTTATTAGTGTGTCAGTTTCTGAAAACACTTTTTTCCCACTGAATTGACAATAATATATATCTCCAATATAGTCCACTATAAGAAAGGGACTTGAAAGGGTTAACTGTAGTCCTGAGAGGTGTGACATGCTTCATTTCACACATTATTTTGCAGTTAATGAACAGATTTGCCGTTAAATGATAGACTTGCAGGTTATTAACTGATTAGCAGAAAATTAATAGGTGTTCATATCTGATGGCAGTGGTGGTATGTGTGTATGTGTGTGTGTGTCTGTGGGGGGGGACTAATCAGATGATTAATCAGAGTACAAAAGTGACCTATAACATCTATAACATATGAGTATGGACTGGGAATTAAGATGGCAGGGAAAAGAATGAAAGAAGCACAGCAAAGCTCCTGCCATCTCTTACACTTACATACATGCACACACACACACACACACACACACACACACACACACACACACACACACACACACACACAGTACTTGCAAAATCCAAACGAAATCGTGTGTAAATATAAGGAAATCATTAATTAGTCTTTTCCTTAAAAAAACCCCATCACATATATATAATCTCACATTCATAAATCTTTGTGTGCTCACAAACTTTAATAATGCTCCAAATTTATTCAGGTACTGCAGATTTATTATTGATTAAAGATTGATTGTCACTTATTTACTAATTGATAATGCTATATGGAATACTGCACTGCTGCTACGAATGAAATCAAACTATTAAAGCACTTAAGACAATAATGAATATTTAAATTGTGCTTCGTGTAAAGCAATATGGCAAAATTTTAATAGGACACACCTATCTTCATGTGAGCACGTTGTGCCACAATAGAGCTTTCCAACAATTCAGTTAATGTACAGCTATTACATTACATCCAGCTATTCAGGAATTACAGAAATGTTCCTCTTGCACTAAATATAGTTGGTCAGACATCTTTGATAGCTAAATTGTGCTCCTTTGTTTTATACTGGAGCTGTGAGGCAGATGTAACTAATAAGTTCTAGAAAGGAAAGGTAGCGCTTTCTTGAAGAGCTGAGAGAGAGAGAGAGTTTGTGTGTGTGTGTGTGTGTGTGTGTGTGTGAGAGTGTGAGAGAGAGAAAGAGAGAGAGAGAGAGAGAGAGAGAGAGAGAGAGTTCCAGCTCCTCCAAGTCCACAGTTTGATCCTGTGGGGTTCTATAATGGTCTCTCACAGGGGACAGCTCTCAAGCCTTCACCATATTCCCAGATGTAACCAGCTGTTGTCTACAGCCTGATGTGTCAGACTCACACTGTCATTTCAATGGCCTGTTTGAAGGCGACTATTGACTTTTGTCATACTTGGCTACATATACACAAGATTCCTCAAATCAAATGATTTAATCAGGAAATGAAATTTCGAATCAGTCACAGTCTGTTTAAATCATTAATTTATGACACAGTTATAAATAGTTTCATCAGTTTCATCTGCATCATCCTAGCAATGGGCCAATAAAATTATATATGGTCAAACTAAGTGTTATCACTTTTGCAATATAATGACAGTTTTCAAAAAATACTATTATAATAGAATATTATGATCATATTGCACTATGTATCAGAAACATCTGGGGAAAGAAAGCCTGCAAAAATCTTGTGTTGAAGATGTTCAGATGTCCTCTATGTGTTTTATCACAGAAGAAGACACTTTATTGCCGAGACACTGATACCATGACTAGGGCTTATGTGATATTTTTAGAAAGCATTTGTGTAACTTTTTGCCATAAGCTATTATGTAAAAGATTTTAGTGGACTACAATTTCAAAAAGCAAGCCTGGGGTTAGTCTGAATCAGTGTGGCCTTTGCAAAAGGGTGCTTTTTGCTTCATAGAGGGTCCTCTTCAGCATCTTTTTTTTTAAGTATAGAAATGGAACGCACTATGGCCTTGTGGATTTCACAGGCCCAAACAAATTAGGAGCAGTATTTGGGACAGAAGAGAATGTGTGAGGCAGAGAGAGAGAGAGAGAGAGAGAGAGAGAGAGAGAGAGAGAGAGAGAGAGAGACAGACACACACACACACACACACACACACACACACAAAAGCACCCACATACATTCACACAGGTTAAAAACTTGTCATCTTCTATTTTTCTGCAATAACTAACACACATACACTAACACACACACACACACACACACACACACTGTACAGATGTAAAAAAAAAACAAATTTTTTTTTTTTCAATTAGTGAGAGCCCACAGCCAAGCAAACAAAGGATAAGATTATCAGCTAGTTTGGTGCTTATAGGGAATCGTTCATTAATTCATTCATTTATTCATCCATCTTTGGTAAGTGCTTTATACTGGTCAGGGTCATGTTGGATCTGGAGCCTATTCCAGAAAGACTGGGTGCCAGGTGGGAGAATTAACCCCAGAGAATTAACCCCATCCACACATGCCTACACTCATTCACAACACACTCATTGACACCCACTGGCAGGTGCTGGGAGGTGGGAGGAAACCGATGCGAACATGAGGAGAACATGCAAAACTCCTCACAGACAGTAACCTGAGCTCAGGATCGAACCAAGGATGCTGGAGCAATATATAGTTATACACAGGCAACTAGGAGGTGATGTTAACTGCAGTGCCACCATCACCATTTCAGACATCAATATGCTTGAGCACTGCTGGCTGGACTGTGTTAATTTCTCTGTCTTGAAATGCAGCTCTTACAATGTGTTTAGTGGCGACCTTTCTGTTAGCTGTGTATAACTGTAGCTCTCTGTGTTAGTGTCTGATTAGCGGTGTTAGTTGTTCTGTGGTTGCTCTGTATTCTGAAGCGCATTTCTAGTCCTAGTATCTCTGTATTTGTTGTTTCGTGTGCTTTTTTATGTGTACTTTTGTATGTTTTGCTTGCTTTAAGCTACACTATATGTCCTGTGTCTGTCATTACTGCTCTGTCTTTAGCTGTGCTGCTGTGTTAAACTGTGTTACTTGCTGAGGCTAGGTAAGTTGGTGTAAATGATCACAGGTGTAATTATTCTGCTCCTGCTCGTCCTTCATAACCTGCATTGTCTTGCAATTTTTTCTACTAATTCCCATTTATGGTCATTGTTTCCTGTTCTCATTAACTTTCACGCTTTCATTTGACATTTGTGTTAACTACTTTGTTGTTAGCTGTTTTAGTAGTGTGATAAATTCTGTGTATGATTTGCCCCTGGTGTGTGTGTGTATGTGTATGTGTGTGTATGTGTGCTAATGTAGGGAGGAGAGTGGAACTCTTTACCTGGTCCAAGGTAGAGTACCTTGACTTGAGCGTGATGACCTCATCCAGATGGGCCCTGAACTCTCTCCGAGAGGCCTGGAGGAAGCCACAGGATAGTCACTCACCCCACACACTCACATATGTGTGCACACACACACGCACATACAAGCACACACACAGTCTTTCTAAGGCATGCTGATCTACACAAGTACTAAAACACATACCCAGTCTGCAAGACACGCGCACACACACACACACACACACACACACACACACATACACACACTCATTGAAAACAAGAAACAGAATAATTACAGCTGCACCTTGGAGCCTTCAGACTGAAAAAATGAAAAAGAAAAATAAACTAAAAATGATCCTTCTGTGTGGAATAACAGTCTAGACTTTAGAAACTTGAGAATTCTCAATACTTAGAATTAGGACATAACACACTCCTCTAAGACAATTTCACAAACATCTTCAGGTTGTGACACCAGCCCTATTCTGAACCTACATTATTTGTCCATCATCTGTATGTTTGTCTTCCCCTTTCCTTGGCCATTAAATTGGACAATTCAATGTTCTATATTTACATTATGTAAAAGATAAACCTAATTTTTACATAAATGAACCATTTATGTGTTCATAAATGAATCTGTGTATAAATTAGATTGTCTGCAAACCTTTTGCTCTGGGAATATTTCAAGTAAATAGATAAAATACATATATGTATGTATGTATTTATTTTTGTGCGTTTTTTTTTTTGTAAAGTTACATTTCCAAATACAGCAATAGTGAAAGTGGGGAAGATTCCGATCCACTTTTGAAAGACGGAAACTCACTGATTGCCTATTTGCTTTTAATATAATAAATATAAATAATATATAAATATAACAATTTGGGGATTATTAGACTTTTGAATCTGTAATCACTTTGTCCGAATGACCTCAACCTGTTTTAACAATATCTCAAGCAATTATTGATATAATCTACATATGGAAACAGGGGTAAAACATTGCTAATATTTTATTAAAGAATTAGAACTGCATGACAGTAACTGTGTGATCATTTCTTTTGAGTAACTAATGATTTAAATATGGTTTTGAAAAAAGTATCTAATAAAACAGTACTCGGTATAGTGCACTCAAGCCTTTTTGGCTCTAGTGTACACTCCAAAGCACATCAGACAACGAGGCAGTGCGAGTCCTCGCCCACGGCAAGCGTCTGAAAAAAATGAAAATCTGATTATGTTTGACTGACAAGTGAAACTTCTGTAGCCCTCCAGTCGATGGTAACTAGCAGAGTTTCCAACCTACACTAACGTTTAAACTGCACAGGCAAAAGTGTGTCTGAAGATGCAGTTCTGTTTAATCAAATCTACTAACTGTATTTTAAATTAATATTGCTAACACATTCGTGTTTTGCAGTAACATGAGAACATTTGGTGTGAAAACACAACAGTTAGATTCCATGATTAATAAGTTGTGCAATCAGAGGATATTTTTTTTATACTCCTCTCTGCCGTTTACATTTGATGCACTTATTTAGGAAAGACGCACTTATCGAGATTCGTATGCGAGCTGAACATTTTGCATGTTTGCACATTACATAAGATCCAATTTGACTTATAACCTTTTAACAAAATCATGGTGTTTCAAGGTAGAGTCAATATATTAAAAACATTCAGAAAAAGAAACAGAAAAATGAACAGAAGACAAAAATAGATTGACAAAACTCAAAAAAACCCCAAAAAACTGAAAAGAGCTAAAAGATGGATAAAATCTACAACGTCCAAAAAAGTGGCAGCACAAATTGCAAGACTTTTATAAATTAAATTCAGTAAGGATATAAATAACACCGTTACATTACATATTTCCTTTTTAGCAGATCGTGCAACATGAGACACGAGGAGCAAGGTTGCAGGTAGGATGCAACAGAATGGAAATATATTTATTCAAACAAACAAACAAACAAAACAAAACAAAAAACCAACCAGAACAGAGGAAAAATACCACAAGGGGATAAAAGAACTGAGTGAATCAAAATAGTGACCCAAGAAGACAGATGACTCAAACAACACAGATGGGTCAAACACAATATGGAAAGGTACAGGAAACAATAGGACAGAAGGCTGATAACTGAATGTAAGTGTAACTCCAAGAAGAAGGAAGATGACATGACAAGAGCGGGTGTGCATGGCAGGTTACAACAGAACTATGAGGTGTAACAGATGGAAGAACTGATCACAGAGGGGTGTAACAGATGGAAGACCTGGTGACACAATAGAATGAAAGGACTCATGACAACATAATGAAGGGGTGTAGATGAAGGAAGAGCTGGTGCCACAGAGGACCCAAGAGTGTACCTGTAGGAGGAGCTGGCAAGAAAGCAGGATGGAGGGATGTAACTAAACACAACAGGTAGAGGAATGGAACAGAATGAAGAGTGACGGTGACACAACAGGACAGACGAGTGAAGCAGAATGAGGAGCTGGATGGTGCTGATGATGAAGCAGGATGGTAGGGTGGCACAACAGGACAGAGATGTATGATAGAAGGAAGTTCTCGTGACACAAGATAGAAGGGAGTACCTGAAAGAGATGGAGACAGCAAGAATTAGAGGTATAACAGAAGGAAAGACTAGTGAAACAACAGGACAGATGTGTGTAACAGAAGAAAGAGATTGTGACACAGCAGGAAGATGAGGTGTAACAAAAATAAGAGCTGGTGACAGAGTGGGGGGAAAAGGAAGTGCAAGACAGATAAGAAAAACAGCAGGACAGAGGGTAAAAACAGGCATGCGTCGGATCATGCAGGGGTACCTCAGCAATGCTTAGGGTGGAGGAGGAGGAAGGGAGCCTCGCCTGAGTGGAAGGAAGGAGGGAGGGAGGGAAGGGAGAAAGAAGAGAAGCAATTAATCAGAGCAGCCAGCTAAGCCAAGACTGAGACAGACAGTGTCCCCTGCAGGCCTGAAGGACTAACTGACTGTACACAAGCCAAAGCAAAGTGGAGCAAAAAACATTTAAACACATTTAAAGGAGGAACAACATGTACAAAATTCACAGTATGATATCCATACAACAACCATGATAGCATGGTTGTCAGTATTTGTCTACAACTTCACATTTAAAAATGGACAGTAAATGCCATACAACACTGCAGCCGTAGTGTAAGAATTCAACTGATCAGTCCAAGATGGTCTCGTTAAAAGACTCACACAGTCTTCATCAGTTTCTGAACAATGTAGAAACAATACCTTCTTTAATTTACACCTTTCTTTCAAAAGATATACTGTAGACAACTCTAAATAAAGCATATTTTAAGTGTGACATTCATGTTTTGTTACGTCATAATTTATACACAATATAATCTCATTTTCAGTAGTTATTAAGTACAAAAAAACATTTACATACTAATGAGGAAAATACAAATATATTATACTTTAGAGACTCACTGAAACTGTTTTTTAAACCATTGTCTAATCTACTTTACCTATATAACTGAAAAATACAGTATAATATAGCATAGGTTATATTATATTTAGTAATTGTTTGAAATACTTAGATTCATACAGTGTCAGAAACCACAATAGCAAGTCTGTTTTGGATGCTGAGGTGAATGAGTGATGATTTTAACCTACAGCTTGGTTCGTAGCAAACTAAGAGCACAAACCTTCAGATCTGATTGATCAATTTGGGGTACAGTGCCATTGTGAATTTTTTAAACTAAACTATCACACTATTCAACTATAATTATACGTTAGATCTAGGCTTTAGTGGGCTTATTCCCTGTATTATAATAATGAATGAATAAGAATGAATGAGTCATTTGTCAGATGTTAGGTGAGCATCAATGCCATACAAAACAATGAAACTTGAAACTCTATTTCCCTCAGTGGAGTGTATTAGATCAGTCCTAACACAAGGGTGTTAAAGCTTAAAAGACCGCCATGTATCCCAATGTTTCCGAATGTTCCAAAAAATGACCATTGCAGCATTGTATTTCAGGATTTATTAGCTCTCTGAGAAGTTTTATAGCCAGTTGATTTATGGCACAGAAAAGGTAGTAAAGCATGTCCGTTTCCAGGAAGCTGTTTCAGCCTCTCTACTGTTTAATACAGACAGCATAACATGTTCTTTTCTGCTATGCTCCTCAGTAAAGATAAAGTAGAAAAAGCTCTTTAATTATTAACAAAATAATAAATCACTCAAAATTCAGAAAAAATTACTTTTCATAAGAATATTTTAAATATTCAAAATTAAAACGAATATTTTCACTCAAAAATGTGTCATAAATAAAGACCTCAAAAAAATAGATCTCAATATAGAAATAGATCTATTATTATACAATAGATGCAAACAAACACTCATTTAAAATAAATGTTATTTTAAACATAAAATTGCAGTTTTTTCTTCCTGATAGAACTGAATATCTGGTCATACACAAATGCTAATTTGTACTACAGCATTCTTCAAAAACCTGACCTTTAACCTTAGCTCAGAATGTCCCACA
This sequence comes from Hemibagrus guttatus, assembly GCA_033459395.1. Taxonomy (NCBI): domain Eukaryota; kingdom Metazoa; phylum Chordata; class Actinopteri; order Siluriformes; family Bagridae; genus Hemibagrus; species Hemibagrus guttatus. The sequence continues at coordinate 11,750,970 of JAUCMX010000019.1, forward strand.
GGCACTATTCAGAGTTGGTGCCTTAACACGAAAGTTTACATCAACATATACATGGGAAAAGTTACTTATATTCAGGTTATGCCTTTGATTAAGTTGATTTTCTTTGCTCAGCATTATGCAGATTATGCAAAGCACCTCCAGTGCTGGGGGTAAGAGGGAAACCACCACATATGTTCCTCTACCAAGGTCTGGGAGATTGAGGGCTCTGTGCAGTATCTTACTGTAGGACTGTAGTAGGACTGCACTGAGCTGGAAAAAGATGATCCTGTACCTGGAATCTGCATAAGGCACTCTCACGGTTTGTGCGTCACCATCCCTATGCTCCGTTTACCACTGGGACCATTTTGGATTTCAACTTTCACATCTGTTCCAGTTGTTCCTTCAGCCCCTAGTACTTCTTGAGCTTCTCGTGTTTCATTCTGATGTTACTGTTGCTTGGAATTGCTGCATCTATTACAACTACCATCTTCTGTCTTTGTCAAGCACCACTTTCTCTGGTTAGTTAGACAGCAGCTGCTTGTCAGTCTGGACATTGTAGTCCCACAGGATATTAGCTTAACTGTTGTCAACCCTTTCTGCGATGTGTCCCGTTAGGCCTTGGGAACTTCCAACCCATACTTGGAACGTATTTTTCTGTATGCAATCAGTACCACTTACTTATGACTCTCCATATATGCTGTCCCAGCTTGCATCTTACACCCTGCTACTATATGTTGTACTGTTGTCTTTGCATAGCCTGCACCTTGGGTTCTGTCAAGCTGTGATATACTGCTGCCTCTATGAATTTGGTTCTTATGCTGCAATGATAACAGCCTCTGCGCTGTTCCTCAAGCCAGGCTTTTCTAGATACTGGGAGGATTTCTTGATGTCAGCTACTTCTAGCTGCTGCTGATACATCCCATGGATGGGGTATGGTCTTCCATGACATTTTCTCTTCCTCATCATTACACTTTTTTTTTCTGCTGCCTGAGGCACTCTCTTAGCAGTTCATCCCAAGGGGCCCTCTTCCTGGTGTATTCATGGATACTCCTTGTTTCATTCTGAATAGTGGTTCTGACACTCACTAATACTCACATTCCTTCCTTTCATTGCTTGACGAGGCTCAGGGTGCTGGACTTTGGATGGAACCATCTGTGCAGTGTTCATGTATTGACATCGACATGCATTGACATGCATTGACATGTATTGGCCAGCTTACTATTCCAGATGGGAATCTGATGACTGGTAGGATGTACATATTGATGGCTCAGATGTTATTCCTACCAGTGAGCTGGCTTACCCTCTGATGGCATTTGGTTGTAGCTGATCTTGAATCCTCATTGTGGCTCCCATAGATCTGTGGAACACCAAGGTAATTGTAGCTGTTTGCTATCCTGCCCTCTGTTAACTCCAAACCATTCAGTCCTGATCACCTTCCCTCTCTTCGTCAACATACAGCTACACTTATCCATTCTGAATGACATCCTGATGCCCTCGCTGTAGATCCTGATAAGGTGGATCAATGAGTAGATATCTTGTTCACTGCTGGCGTACAGTTCGATGTCATCTATAGGAGGTGGCTTATGTTCATGCAACTTATGAATCTGTATCCATATCCACTCTGTGTGATGATCGGGCTGAGGGTGTTAAGACCCATGCAGAACAGCATCGGGGACAGTGAATCACCTTGGTATATGCCAATCTTGATTTTAATTTGTGCGATATCCCTCGAGCTGGTTTCCAGTATTGTGCTCCACAGCTGCATTGAGTTCTTGAGGAAAGTTATTAGCACCCTGTTAGCCTAGGATCCATGTGTGAGGCATTGCATCATAGGCTTTCTTGTCATCAATCCATGTCGCACTCAGATTGGTCTTCCTAGTATCAGAGTCTTGGATGATTGCTCTAGTGACCAGAAGCTGGTACTTTGACCCCCTAGTGTTTTTCCCAATCCACTTTTGAACCTTGTTCATGTACTGACACATGTGCCTGCTCAACTGAGCTTTGTAAGCACTTTGGGGACCATGGCTTCAGCAGTCAGATGAAACCAAGAAGATGTGAAGAAAATGCTACAGAAACAGCTGATCTTTAGATAAAGTTAATGAGAATCATTTCATTGATGACAGCTGTATGATAATTATGTTTGAACATGAGACTGAATGTGATTGGTTCATTCTGAATACAACCACATTTCCAATTATGAAATGGTATACAGACTTATGCAAGCAGGTTATTGTAACTTTAGTCTTCCTATTTTATTCCTTAAGATTTTCCCGAAATTCTGATTGTTTGTCATTTAACACGGAGGGTGGAAAATGGTTCTCACATGATTTATTTTGTTTTCATTTTATTACATAATAAAAATCTGCCATTTTAACTGGGGTATATAGATTATTTTATATCTGTTGTATAAAACAATCTAGTGTGATGTCATGTCAGTGAGAAGATACCAATGCAATGCACTGAGATATAATAGTCTGGTATATTGTTATTGCTGCATGAATAGTTAGGGCTTCCTTCCAAACAAAGTTAAATCTAATAAATCACTTAAATCAAACCACTGACCAGTGTGAAAGAGAAGTAAGGAAACCTTAAGTTGTAAACATCCATTAATAAAATTAAGAACAATTTGTACAATAAATGGATGTAGCTATTATGACCCATTTAATAAAAAGGAATGCACACACAATGGCAGTGATGTATAACATATCTGTAGTTTGGAATTTGTATTTATAAACCTATCAGAATAACTATCTGCAAGCTCAACACTGCTTAACACACAATAAACGGAAGCACACTAGCACATAGCCTCAGTAATGGTACTAGGATGAACTTGAAGCCTGAATATTGGTGACTCAGAGAGTGTAAAACACCTGGACTAAAGACAGCTAATCTGGATCAAAAGACCTATGGCTATGTCTGACCTACATGCAAAAATGACTCATGCACACCAATAACATCAGCCTCTTCAAAGCCGCTCCTCTTATAGATATTACACACACGTCCAGTTCCTGTACAGGTCACAGTATGGGTTTATACAAGCAGTCTGTACTTGATAATTATGTAATATTGTGCAGAAGACCTGAGCCGACATCCCAGTTGCAAGTTATAACAGGGCATCTAAAGATGATACAGCTTTTAAAATAATTGCACTGACTGTTCAAACAAATATCTACAAATACAAATATATAATATTATAATGTATTACAAATAAATAAACTATACCTAATTGTTTTGCTCCATCATGAAGGCCTTTGTAATTTTAATAACTTTTGATCTTTTGCAACAAGATAATAGTCCTGATGTTGAGATCATGAGAACAAGACAGAAAAAAATGTCATGCCCTGACTTTTGTAAAAATGTCCTTAAATGCCATCATAAAGCCTCCATAAATCAGAAGTGAACCATGAACGAGTAGGACGTTTGTCACCCAGATCTGTAAAAATGCTTCAGCGCTTTTACACCACAAACACACTGACTGTGGAATCGGCTCCGCCACTCACACGCAAGCTGTTCAGCTGGAACGGTCTCAAACAGTTGCTACCTTCTTCAGCTGAAACAAAACACTGATCACTCATTTACTGCACCAAATGTTACTCCCTGAGATTTCAAGCAATTCAGGCCACACTTACATTTTGTTTAGGGTCCCAGAGACTCACCACCAGATTTCCACCAGAAAAACACTAGCAAATGGTAGCTTAATGATCGAGTTTATTCACAGGTACGATGGTCCAGTTACCGGAACCAGCAAAGTATTTCAATGGGCTAACCATCAGTATGTGTAAAACACTATAGCAGAGCTACTGCTTGGATTCTGTACAAGACTCTTAGTAACAGCTTATCAAATCTTGGGCATTTATGTAAATTATGTAGCTGAAGAAATCTCATCTGGCAAGAGACTAGTGACAGAAAGAGACATTAGGTTAAACATATATATATATATATATATATATATATATATATATATATATATATATATATATAAATGAATGTACAGGTAAGTATTTAAGTTCAAAAGAGATGTTGAAAGATGTGAAGTGGCACTAATAACAAGAACATGAGCCCTCAATATTGATTAGGCTCATTTATAGCCACAAACTAATCATTAATGGTTCAGCATTAAAAGTTAACTGTTCTCACTATTCAATCATGTTAGTTGCTTATCTGGACCATTGAAAGCAAAGGCAAAGATCTTCGTAAATCTCAGTTAAATATCCCTGATTTAGAGCTTCAGCAAGTGGAGATATTCATACAGTAGTGATCAAATGAATTCTGGTGTAAAAGAGAGAAGCGAGGTTGATAAATGATCTCAGACAAAATTTTCTCGGATGAAAGGTGTTCTTCCACAAAATGGTGAATTTCAGTAATCAACATTCTGGCCACCAATCATTTGGCCAATCAATCTGATGGATTGTAATTTTGTAAAAACTACTTAGAAACACCAACGTATTTTGAGCTTTAGTTCTCAGAATTTTATTCAAATGATAAACATGGCACTCATAAGAGACAATAAATCTAAATAACAGCTGAGTGCAAAAATATGTTTACGTTTAGGACAAGAGAGACAAATTTAATCAGTAAAAATAAAATGAACAGACAGTTAAGACTGTTGCGATTACGGTGGTAAAAAAAATACTTTACATCAGTTCATGTGCACCATTTGTTTTCATAACTACCTTTGACCCATTGTATTGTCATTATATTGGTACACATTTTTTAATAAATGGATTATAATAATGGATTTTTTTTTTTTGTGAAAATGTTATATGTTTATGTGAAAAATGGTTATGTGAAAATAATGCACACTATTACACTCGAACGTAAACAGGACTGTTGGGGTCTTACACGCTGCAGATTTGTACATACACAACTTGGCTGGATTTGCACTTTTTGTGCTCTCTCTGGAGTTACCTATTAAATATTATTTTAGATTTTAGGACTCTGAAAAAACACCTCATTACCTAAGAACTTAGTTATAGTGCCTTCAGGACGAACCTGTAAAGCCAATCTATGAAAAATGAGATATTGAGGAAAAAAAGAATGGGAGAAAAATAGAAATGCTATAATCTGCCTTTACATAACACTCCATCCACCCTCTGCAGAAACAAAGTGGCAGCATGACATGCTCCCTCACACAAGCACACACGCACACACACGTACACAAAATAGCAGAAAAGCATGCATACCTCTAGATAGAGAAACAGAAGGCTAATATCGTGTAGACTGTAATATGCATGAGAAGAAAATGTACACACACAGGTAAAGGAACCCAATGTGAGGGGGGAAATAATAGACTTACCATCTTTTACACCCGCAAAATGAGCTCAGTCATACACATACACTCACTGTTACGGACAATCTGACAGAATGTATGAGAAACGAAGAGGGAGCGGAGGGAGGAGTGTAGGAGCACAAGAATAGATGAAGATTGGACAGAGGCAAGGAAAGAGGGAGGGGGAGAAATAGAGAGAGAGAGAGGGGGGGTCTTTCTCCCTCTCCCTCCCCTCTCTCTGTAATCTTCATACATTCTGGTGGTCCATATATTTCTCTCTCTCTCTCTTGCTCTCTCTCTCTTTCTCTCTCCATCCAAGCGAGTGAGTAGTAAGAAATAAAATGCAGTGAGAGAGTATAAGGGAAAAGGAGAGATGGAATGTGCAATAAAACAATGTACGTGCACACACATACAAACACATGCACACACACACACACACACACACACACACACACACACACACACACACACACACACACAAACACACACACAGATCTTTTGCTGTGCACTGCCAAAACTTGGCAGAATTTGAATACTGGTGTATGTTTTGGATTGTAGAGAAGGATGAAAAGGGGAATGGACTGATGGATGGAGAGATGGAAGAACTGATTAATGTATAAATGAACTGATGGAATGAATAATGGCTGGAGGCAAGAATGGATGTTTGTATGAGTGGATGGAAGGAAGCATGGATGGAGGGATGGAAGAGTAGGTATATAGCTGGACTGATGGGTGAAGTGTTAGATGAATGGAAGGATGGACAGACAGACAGACAGACAGACAAATATATATATATATATATATTTAATACCGAATTGTTTATAAAAAAAACTAATATGATGTCACAAGTCTCACTTGTAAGAGAACAAAAGGAGAAATAAAAAATGCAATTCAAATATAATTGTTATTCATTTAAAATTCAATGTTTAACATTTTTTTGTTATTGTACATTATGCTTTGCATGATTTTTTAATCATTTTTTTCCAATTTCCGTTTCAGATTGTCCTTCCTCAACTCCATCCTCCCATCCCACCCTCCCCTTCACTATTTCTTTTGCTCTCTCAGACAATTTCAGTAATGTTCACATATCACATTAAGTGTACAGTATGGCAGTGATGTAGATGATGAATTTATGTGAGACAGGTATATGAAGACTTTGCCATGGATTTACAGAAAGATTTTGTATAAGATAGACTACCTAAGCTTCAGAGATCTAAATAGTAAAAAAAGAATCAAATATCAGACTCCAAACATGTGCAAAATACATTAGTTATAAAACAACTAAACGGAGAAACAATGAAGACTGACACCGGGAACAGCTATGCTTTATAACATCAATGTTTCTCTTTCATTCACTCTCTATATGTTTATTCTGCACTGGAGGTATGGATACCTTTTCTATTAATAATAGAAACTGTAAAGGCAAACTACATCTAGACACCCACACTCATACACACACACACACACACACACACACACACACACACACACACACACACACACACACATATATATAAGTCATAGCAGAATTAGTGATGTATGCAGGATTTGCATACTGGGTCACATTCAGAGTTGGTGTGTGTGTTTGTTGAGGATGTACACTATATGGCCAAATATAGACGTCTGACCATCACACCCATATGTGGGCTTTCCCCAAACTGTTGCCACAAAGCTGGAAGCACACAAATGTATAGGATGACCTGCACAAAACCCTGAGCTCAACCCCACTGAACACCTTTGGGATGAACTGGAACATTGATTGCACTCTAGACCTCCTCACCTGACATCACTTCCTGTACACAAATAATCACAAATCCTAACAGCTACACTCCAAAATCTAGTGGAAAGTTTTCCCAGAAAAGTGGAGCTTATTATGACAGCACAGAGGAACTATATGTGGAATGGGATGCTCAACAAGCACATATGGGTGTGATGGTCAGATGTCCATATACCTTTGAGCACAAAGTGCAACACCGAAATTTGTGGTATTCAGACTTCAGGCATGGCTAGAGGTGTAAGTATTTGTGTAAAACAGTTATACAAAACTTTGATCTTGGATTTAAGCTCATTTTCTTGCTTGATATACAGCACCACTGTCTAAGAGTTGGATATAACCACAATACATCATGCTAAAGCTGTTTTAGGATTGTTATTACACTTGAGGCCGATGTTAAACACATAAATGACACTAACAATTGACTAATAGTGTAGTATACAGGAAGTCAATAAAAAGGTACACTCAGAGGACACTGGCAAAGACATCACCCTGATAAGAGATGTTGCTACCAATAGAACAAAACTATTTCAAGCTTCACATTAGTGAAATGTTTTAGATATAGGTTTAATGATCGATATTTTGTTTAATGCTTATAATCGGAAATGCTAGATGAATTTGACTATTTTCGTTATATTTTCAGTTGCTAAGAACTCTTTTTTGCAGTGTACTTAAAGTAAGCTGAAAACAGATGAGTATGATCTTTTAAACTGTGGTCATGTTTTAATAAGAATAAAAAAGAGTGATAAAGTAGCCTATTATTTCATTATCTCGATATAGTAGCCTGTGGCTTCATTAATCATTCATAAATCGTTATAATTTAAGATAATTAATCTCATTACAATCATACTAAATGCTGACAATCAACTAAACTCAGGTCAGAGTGTTATAATTACTGGTAGTTATCTACCTAGACTCACATCAAAGAATTTCACACACTCCTCCCACTGAATACATTAAATGTAAGGATGAGGCCCAGAATCCAGCCAAATTTTAGACTATAGCATGCTGAAAAAAGGAAATGGGCACAGGGTTTATATATAACCTGAATAGAAACTGTCATGATTCTTTCAGCAATTCAAAAATAAAACTTCTAAATATCCCCAAAACTGCTTTTTGCCTGTCTGAGGTGTAAGAGTGTGTGTGGGTACAGAGAAGATGGGAGAAAGACGGGAACTGATTGTGTGAAAAAATTATGCAGAGAGAGTGTGTGCACAATACATGGATAGAAAAATGTTTTAATATTGTGAGAGAATAAAAGAGAAAACATATTTGTGTCTACAGACACATTTCCACTGCAGGAACCTTTTCTTTATTAAAATCAAATTCTGCATGTTGAATGCAGGAAACTGGATTCTCGATGATCACTTCCTGAAAACAAATTGTGATGGCTAGAAGACTGGGTCAGAGCATCGTCAAAATGGCAGGTCTTGTGGGGTGTTTCTGATACGCAGTGGTTAGTACCTACCGTCTGTCTGGTCTGATCCCACAAAAGAGCTTCTGTAGCACCAACTGCTGAAACAGTGAATGCTGGCTATGATAAAAGTGTCAGTGGACACTGCTTACTGTGTGTGGGGCTGTATACCTGCAGACTGGTCAAGATCGCTCAAGCTGACCCCTGTACACTGTCAAAAACGCTTACAATGGACCATGGAGCAATGGAAGTGCCCTTGTCTGATGAATCACATTTTCTGTTACATCCTATGGATGTTGGGTGAGTGTGTATTGCTTACATGTGGAAGAGATGGTACCAGGATGCACTATGGGAAGAAGGCAAGCCGGTAGAGGCAGTGTGATGCTCTGGACAATGTTCTGCTGGGAAACGTTTCCTCAATCAGCAGGATAATGCTCTCTGCCACAAGGCAAAAAATGCTCAGGAATGGTTTCAGGATGTTGACTTCAAATTCCCAAGATCTTATCAAGTGTCTGTGGGAAGTCCAACCCATCCTTACACCTTACAGGACTTAAAGGGTCTGCTGCTAACATTTTGGTGCCAGATACCACAGCACACTTTCAGAGCACTTGTGGAATCCATGCCTCGAGGGATCAGAGCTGTTTTGGTGTGAGGACCTATGTAATATTTGGCAGATGTTTTTAATGTTATGGCTGTTTGCTGTATATATAATACATAGTTATAATTATTTATGAAAATGCAATACACTTTATAGAAAAGTCTATGATGCATTATGCATTGTTAATATAATGCATAATAATTAGTGTCACAGACACATAGTCAATGGCAAAGCCACTAAGCTTGAACCTATAGCATTTACAATTAACATTCATCATTGAATCAAGCCGTTACTTAAACTGCACTATGTTAACAATTAATAATGCACAACAAAAACTTATATATAAAACGCAATCCATTTTCATCAACAATTATAACATGTATAATGCCATTTGATACATACATGGCCTTCACCACGTTTTGCAAGTCAAATTTCTGGTGTTTCCACTTAGACCGGAAAACCCCTAATATTAAAAAAAAGCAATAAATAACAGCAGCTCAGGCTTAAGTTGCTGAAATGTCACTGTAATTTTGCCACATGCTGAAATGATGAATGTCATGCAGTTCTGCAAGTCTTTCACTGGCAACCCACGCAATCCTTTTTCCCCAGACATTAACACACAAGTGTGTAACTGCTCAGTGAGAACACACACACACACGCACACGCACACGCACACACACACACACACAATCTCATATCTCTGAGCTCTGTAATAGAATGCACTGATCATGAACTCCACTTATCTAACTCTGAATGTAAAGCACTCAGAAAAGGAAATGTGAACATTTTAGAAATACTAAAGCAGGTCATAAAAAGTATTTGTATTAATGGACTTATCACACAGCATGAGATAAAGAAAAAAATATACTCTGCCTAATTTTATAAAGGACTGCACGATAACATGTTCGTCATGTCAAGTACGATGTAGAGTCTCAAAAATAGAGAATCTTATAGAGGAAATTATATTTCACTATCACCCCTTATGTGCTGTAGCTGTACGGGGTACTATGTAATCCTTTACATTTACACTTACTCATTTGACAGAAGCTTTTTACACGAAGCAACTTATAATTGAAGGAATAAGATGAAGGTTAATGGCTTTGCTCAAAGATGCAACAGTGCTCCCAAGTGGCACAACAGAAAAATGTTTGCTCTATCGTCTGAAGATTTTATATTTGAATCCTGACGATGCCACAGCTATCTGTTACCCGGTGGTCCAAAACAGCAAGGCAGGGTCTGGCAGGAATGGCATACTCTCTCCCCTGTCAATTACAGTGTCTCTAAGCTCATGTACAGTACTGGGCAAAAGTCACATGCAAAGAAATGCTGTGCAGCAAAGATGCCTTCAAAAATAATGAAATTTAGTGTTTCTACATTAAAAATTACTTTAAAGAGCAGAAAACAGTAATAAATGAAACAAAGTCAACATTTGGTGCGATGACCCATTTCTTAAAATTGTGCTATTTTAAAAGGAGCATCTTTCTGGGCATCTTGCAAAACCACACACAGTTATTCTGGAAACTTCATCATTATGTTTTTGTTTTTTGTTTGTCTAAAAAACTGCCTTGTTTGCTGACATCTAAACATTTTTTCTGTAACATTACATTTTTGCTGGAAAAATAATGTTTGGAAATCGAAAGTGTTTTTGTATGAACTATATTAATTGCATAAAACGTAGCTTTCAAAAATAAAAAATTTACAAGTTTTTAATCTTAGTTTTTACTGAATAAAAGACTTATGCACACTAAGACTTTTGCACACTACTCTTCCACTATGTGGAAGAGGGCAGACTTTCTCCTGAGTGATCTTACTCTGTCTTGTTTTACTGCAAGAGCTGTAGTTTAAACAGATTTGATATGTAGATTTTATGTATTCTTGGTGAAAGCAACTGCCTAGATGGCAGCTGTCATATGATGGCTGGCCTGTGGGTTTGAATTGGTCAAGACCAAATTTGGGAGAAAATGAGGGCAGGGGAAGCACAAAATGTGGCAGCTTGGCAGTGCCAGGATTCACCACCCTCCTATTGATAGCTTTTAAATGAGCAGTGCAGCAGTGGCCTCATTTGGAGACATTAATAAAACATATCGGATGCAACCAGAACTTTGTCTTCGGCTGTCTTTGGTCTCAGTGGCCCTAGCTCAGCCACTGGTGGGCATGTCACCATTATGTCTAGCAAAATTGCTCCTGTAAATCCAGTACCAAAAAATTTTTTTATGATGTGCCATTTTTGTCTGCGACAGGAATATGGGGCAGAAAGTCATGCTGTGTAAAGCCAGCTTTAGAAAAAAGGTTGTAATAGATGTATTTTAAAAACACATAGTGTATATCACAAATAAGATCATAAGATTAGTTGATTAGATTTGTTGTGTTAGCGTCACTTTGCTTGTTTGTGTGAAATCAACATTAACGGCTGTGTTACTGTGCTTTATTGTGCAGTTACACTTTATTCAAAAGTCCAAGCTTGGTCCAACATGAAACATCTTATGCTTTAACACACACATTGCTGTTAGAGGTCATAGCATAGCAATTTTCAGTATATACAATGCTTGAAGTATATGACCTTTGTTTTGGCACAAAAGGATTTGATGTAGAATTTTGTCCTGTCTCTGAAATAGCACTTCTACACCCCCTACTGCTGTAGTGAATAGTTTAGTGTTTCCCCGAACAAACCTTGTGTTTTTTGACTTCCTTGTTTGTAATAACGCATAAACTTTGTACATAGCGTATATCTTTTCAAAGCCTTGTAACCATATTCAGTTAAACTAAAGCAAAATACTTGTCCAGTATCTTTAATGGGATGTGTAATGTACATTATTAACTCCATATCTCCGTTTCTAGGTTGTTCATAATTAAATATGCAACAAGTCTTGCATGTTTATAATGCACAATATCTTCAGGAGCACGCATTACACAGGTCATGCAGGTTCAGGTCAATGCTGCATTACACACATTTAATTAAATTCAACAAAAGCAGTGGCCATAAGTGAATCTCACTTTCCTATATGAGCAAGCTTCTTTTTTCTAAAAATAATGAGATGAAATTACCTGATGCTTTTTCTATAATATGGTATATTTTTTCAAGCAGAAATAGCTTCAGCATTATCACTCGCTGAAAGCTAGGATTTTTGGAGGGGATGCTATATGATATGATATTTTTTGTTATTTTATATATTATTTTTCCCCACCCACATGTGCATGATTATACAGTCAGGAATCAGAAGATGGAAACTTCAAGAAAAATGATTTAGTCTTTAAGAAGATGAAAAAGAAGTCTTTATTATTGCCACACATTACATCAAAGCTTTGAAAGTTGGGGTCAAAGCAGAGGGTCAGCCATGGTACAGCATCCCTGGAGCAGAGAGGTTTAAGGGCCTTGCTCAAGGGACCAACAGTGGCAGCCTGGTGTGCTAGGGGTTGAATCCTGATCTTTCAATCAACTACCCCGAGCCAACAGCCAAGACAAGTGGTTGTTAAAGTAGTTGATAATGATACATAAAATGACCAGGGACATAAGTAATAATACACCAAATCTATTTCGAATTTAATTTTAGGTTGGATTTAACCGTAATTTCCTCCATTTCAATTCCCAGATTAGCAGGTTTGATGTTAAACTAAATAAAAAAATAGTAAACTGACACCTCACTGTACTCAATATCACTCCATATGTGGATGCTTCATCCTGTCATCCCTGACATGTGTAAAACGTCAAAACTAACAGTATCATATCCAATGAAACTCTCAACTGGTCTCATCCTTGTTTGCACACACATACACACGAACGCAGAAGCTTCTTATGAAGTAGTGTGCATGAGCAGGGTGTGTGAGCAGTTGCAAGTGGCTGCAAAGCAGACAGCAAGTGGACAGGATACGGTGGGAACAGAAAGCGGGAAGCGAGTGTGAACAGGAAGTGGAAATAAATGTGGTCACGGCTCTTACCTTGGGTGTTGGGCAGGAGGCAGTGGAGAGGCGGGAGGTGGCTTGAGCTCGAGGAGACTCGGATGGCGTGGTGCTGAGAGATGCCGTGTCTCGAGGGAGGACCTGAACACCCCGTGAGATAATGGAGTCTGGAATCTAACACATGTACACACACACACACACATAGGGTGAGAAAAGTAGTGTTAACATTCTCCATGTTCAACTTTAAATCCATATTCTATATCTGAAACTAAGTGGATAAAAGTGTTGAAGCAGGCTTTTTATCCACTAAAAAATCTGGAACACAGTATAAACATTCATTCAAATACATTTATTACTTATCACAAAAAACAACAACAATTAAAATCATATTTCTTAATGCAGTTGGTAAGACACTAAAGCATGTTCATCACTGTGATTATGATGACGGGGTTATTATTATTATTATTCATTCATTCATTCATTGTCTACCGCTTATCCGATCTATTCTCGGGTCACGGGGAGCCTGTGCCTATCTCAGGCGTCAAGGCAGGATACACCCTGGACGGAGTGCCAACCCATCGCAGGGCACACACACTCTCTCATTCACTCACACGATCACACACTATGGACAATTTAGAGATGCCAATCAACCTACAATGCATGTCTTTGGACCGGGGGAGGAAACTGGAGTACCCAGAGGAAACCCCCGAGGCACGGGGAGAACATGCAAACTCCACACACACATGGCGGAGGCGGGAATCGAACCCCCAACCCTGGAGGTGTGAGGCAAACGTGCTAACCACCAAGTCACCGTGCCCCCCCTATTATTATTATTATTATTATTATTATTATTATTATTATTATTATTATTATTATTATTATTATTATTAGTTTATAGTTGCTTAAAACTGTGGAATCAAACTTCGACTTCCTCAAAAAAGATCTCACAACTGCTGTTTTAAGTGTGTCTGTCACAGTGCCTGCTTCTGAAGAAAAATGTTCAATGCCCAACACACTTACACTTTAAAATGGAAAAAATACAACACATTGTATTGGTGGACTGAATGTTGATTGGTTGAGCATACCTGTCAATCTGTGGAAGGCGTGACCATAAAGGATGTGACATAAGGATGTGGATGGAGATGGTCTGTTCACAGCAACGATGACACGCTCACACACACACACACACACACACACACACACACACACACACACACACACACACACACACACACAGAGTGTAACATGTAATGAGGATGAATTCATTTAATTTCATGAGATGGTTCAAACAAGTCATATAAAGCAAGTTATATAAAGCAAGGATCAGGGCCGCTAAATGTGTTTGTATTTTAAAAATATTTTAAAGACATGCAGTATTACAAAAGATACAGGAAGGAAATAAAAACAACAACAACAATATCACATATGACTACTCACTAAAATTGAACTGATTTAATATGATGCCAGTCAAACATTAGCAATTCTTATTGGAATGTTATTTTTAATCAAGAGATCAGTGGCCTAAAAACAAGTACAAATAATGCTCTTAGTGCTATATATTATCCATATTATTAAGAATGTTAACACTGTAATTAGTTTGGATTCTGCTGGTGGAATGCACAAATGAATGAATGGAAGGATGGATAGATGGATGGAATAATGAGATGCTAGATATTTGCTCGGTGTAGAAAGTATTTGAACTGGATTATATTTCTGGACAACGTCATGCTGAGATGATGTGGGGTAGATGGTAGGGCTGGAAAATATGTTAGTATAATATCAATATTGTGATCAATTAAGGCACAGTACACTTGTCAGTGATGCTGCTGAGATCTTTTTCAAACATTTTTAAAAACAATTACAAACTCTAATAGGAAGCAGTTGATTATGATCAAATGTGTGTATTTTATTTCTGCAGGCATTATATAATTCATCAAACTCTGTTCAGCTTTTTAGAGGTTTTTGATTATATGTTTTTTTTTTGTTGCTTTCAGTCTCTTAGCAAACTTAGAAAAGCTAATTGTTTCACAGCTAACTTTAGAAATGTCTTCAAGCATAGTGATAAGATTTTTCCAATTTTCAGTTTCAGAAGTTGGAGAGAGTGCAGGAATACAATTTTAATTCATGGACAAAATGGTAAAAATAATAGAACTGCCTCATTGTTTGACTATTCCTGCATACCTTGGCAGCGATTGAGGCGGCAGTGATATGGGAGGAGGAGCTGTCCTCAGCCGAGGCCACGCCGCTGTCCTTCTTCTCCTCCTCTTCCTCCTCACACTGCACTCCTTTGTCTTCAGTCTGGCGGTGGGCAGGGCTCGAGGAAGGAGGCGGGGACAGTGGGGGCGGAGGTGAGGGCAGATCCTCCAGCTCATTGGCTGCTTCCTTCACCTTGACGACAGCCTCGCGCAGCAAGTCTATGGCGTGAGGAAGAGCAGGAAGGATAAACTGGAAACACTCCTGTGGGGGAAAGATGAACAGTATGAGAAGATGAAAACAATCGAAGATCAGTCAAATGAAGAGAAAAAGAGAAGAGGAAAGGAATATGAAGAGTAGAGGAAAGGAGATGAAAGGAAAAGAGACAGGAGAGAAGAGGAAGAGGATAGAAGTGTGACTGTTTTACTAGTTTCTAAAGTTTCTAGCAAATTGGCTCAATCAATTTACAGGCAATCACCTAAAATATACAGTGTAATTGTGTTCAATTATTTGTTACTAATGTACTGTTTAAAAAAATCTACACTGAACTACACTACCAGGAATAATTTAGGGCTGATGTCATCTCTTCTGCTTATAACAAATAATAGGAAATCAAAGAAAGCCTTAGGACAATATGTTCCGATTGGTCAGTTACTTGCCTGGATTATTTTGCTTCCAACCCAACAGCCATGTGACAAATATAATTTATGGATTAATTATGGATTTTGTGCACATTAAGGAAATGAGACTTGACATTTATCAGCTCTAATTTACTGTTGCGCTGATAAAATTGTTTAACTAAATTCTATGCACTTGACTTAAAATGTAGAGTTAGTTACGCCACAATGTGGAATTAATAATACTTTTTATTTATTTCTTTAATATAAGTCTTTGTAAAGGAAACATTTATTTAACCTTTATGGAAGGGGTCTTGGGTGTCAGGGATTTGTAGCCGTTAATAAGTTTTCTGCTATTTAGGACAAAGGACTTTGTGCTCTCTGGATTGTCTGGAACATGACAAGCTGTGTTTTTCTATGTCTTATTAATTTTAAGAAGAGGGTAAAAAAGAGGCTGCTGAAGACCTCGTTATAGCTGTTATAGTCTAAGTGATAACTAGCTTCTTTATAACTAACTTGTGGAATCGACATCCACAAAATTAAATGTAACCATAAATGGTTAAAAACTATCATGTGTCATTCATTATAGCCTCTTTATAGCTGCTACAAAAGTGAAAAATAACTTGACTAATGGACATTCCACAACATTAAATGTAACTATCCATCCGTCCATTTTCTATACCTGCTTATCCTACTACTTGGTCACAGGGAACCTGGAGCCTATCACAGGAGACCACAGGCACAAGCAGCGTACACCCTGGACAGGATGGCAGTCTATCGCAGGGCTCAATCAGACACTATGGACAATTTAGAGATGCCAATCAACCTACACTGCATGTCTTTGGACTGGGGGAGGAAACCAGAGTACCTGGAGGAAACCCCAAAGGCACGGGGAGAACATGCAAACTCCACACACACATCGTGGAGGTGGGAATCAAACCCCCAACCCTGGAGGTGTGAGGCAAACGTGCTAACCACCAAGCCACCGTGCCCCCCTTAAATGTAACTATAAATAATTAAATAAAAAATATATATACTAGGAATAAAACACTCTCTTAAGCTAGCGACCCAAGGTTATATTGTATGGCATCAATTTATAAGTCCACTTTAATGCTGTACACGTGAGATGCCTTTCATGCATCAATTTGCCAGTGAGCGAGAGAGAGGGAGAGAGAGAGAGAGAAAGACAGAGAGAGATGCAGCAGAGCAGTAATGGTGGAGAGGGGAGTCAGAGCTGCCACACTCAGCTGGGTTCAGCGTGTAACAGTTCAAGCTTCAGAGAGGATGAGACAGATCAGAGAGGGTAAAAGCTCAGCTCTGTGGGTCAAACACCTCACACAGCACCCATTTCTTCAACACTGAATGACACTGTATCCCACGCAAACAGCCATGAATCGTATCAGAACAAATGCTTTATATGCACATTCTATACTTTCCAAATCTTGGTGTGCATTGACTCAGAATCAATTGACTCTAACTCCCAGCGCCTTATCTGCTCTAAGAGGCTGTGGAACACTCCTGGAGGGCGACAGAGAGCAAGACAATCTGTGTGGTTAGTTTTCCTGCTTGAATTCTCAGCCATATTATAAGGAGAACACTGAATACTGAATACTAACTGGCTGTGCAGAAGAGCAGTATACTGAATACTGCTTGACCTGGGATATTACGATACATAATACTGATTGGTTGTACAGGACAATGCTGTATTAAATATTGATTGGTTGTACAGGACATTACTATTCTGCATAATAATTGGTTTGGTAGGATCATACAGATCGAGGTGCAGGACAGTGCCATACTGAATACTGATTGGTTGTGAAGAACAATACTGAATACTGATTGGCTGTATAGAAAAAAAAAAGCAGAGCAGTTGGAACATACCACTTGAGCTACATATCTGACTGCCTGCTCCAACCTACATGAGTAATAACCTGCTCTTGAGGCTTTTTTTTTGCTGTACTTACCATGCACAATATTTTTCAGATTTTCTTCACTCACTCAATGTGGACCCAGGACATAATGAATACCCCAATAGTGATTTTATTATATGTATACAACTCTTTAAACAGTACCTACTGAATGTGTTTCCCTGAAGCAATAGCCTTTTTGGTTCAGGGTCACTGTATTATGGCTATTAACCCTAATCTCTGACACCAGCTTATAAACAGCTAGAACATATAAAGACATATTTGTGACTACACTGTGACAATACAAGGCTGTTTTCATCTTGCAGGACGGTAGTTGACCGAAAACTGCCTAGCTGTGTAGGACAATGCTATATGGAATACTGACTGGTTGTGCAGGAGAGTAATATATTGAATACTGATAAGTTGGGAAGAACACTGCTGTACTGAATACTGATTGGTTGTGTGAAGTAGTAGAATGCTGAATAATAATTAGTTGTGTAGAACAACTTAGTTTTTTCACTTAGTATTTTTCTGTGTTTTGGAAAGCCTAATCCAAACAGAAGAAAGTTTAATGCTATGATAATTCATGTTTCCTTTGATGATGTTGTTGACTTTATATTGAAATTACAGTATGCTATCAGATGTACACAGATTCACACACAACATGCCAGAAGGTTCCGGATGAGAGCAGCCTGCATTCCTGGACCGTCAGGGTGTAGAATGAAGTCAGTGAAATCAATAACATAGAAAAGCCATTAAGCAGCGGGTCCTGCCAAACCCGATCTCTCACACTCCATTGAGTTTCATACCATGTAGGGTCTAATAAAAGTCAGAGTGTATAGTCCTTACACTTGTAACTTTAATTGCTCCAGGGACTGAAGGTAATATGACAGCAGATGGGTGGAGGTAATGTAACCGATTCATGAAGAAAAAAAGATTATATTAATGATGAAACTTGATCTGTAAGCAGAAACAGATGGGAAAGAAGCTAGCAGAGAAAGAGAGAGAGAGAGAGAGAGAGAGAGAGAGAGAAAGAAGAGAGAGAGAGAGAGGAAGGGACAGTCGTGATGATTGAGGAGAAAAGGAACCCCCAATTGCACATTCTCGCTCTCATACACACACTTTCTCTCTCTCTCTCTCTCTCTCTCTCTCTCTCTCTCTCTCTCTCTCTCTCTCTCTCTCTCACACACACACACACACACACACACACACACACACACACAGACACACACAGACACACACACACACTTATTACCTGTGAGCCTTTCTTGCTCCCAGGCAGGTTGATAATAAGTGTTTTCCCACGGATGCCACACACCGGTCTGCAAAAAGAACATTTCAATGTGAAACGTTAGGGTTACAAACTTTTTTGCTACAAAATTTTAATTATCTAACAAAACACACAAACATTTGTACATCTATGCTCTAAAACTGTACGTCTAATGAAGTACCACACACCTGTACACACAGGAAGAGGAGACACTACATAACTGTAAACACAAGAAGAAGAGACTCTACAGAACTAATCGCTCTTGAAGAACAGACAGTACACACATTTAGAACAGACACTACACATCTGTACACATCTGAACACGAGACACTACACAGCTGTATGCACCTGAAGCAGAGACACTACACGACACTACAGAAAGAGATATAGCTGAACATATTTCAGACAGAGATACTACACAATTCTACTACATGATTCGGAAAGAGGTACAACACATTGGAGGAAAATAATATACAGCTGTACACACCCACAAAAGGGGTACTACACATCTGTACACACCCAAAGAAGATACACTACACACCTTTACATACCTGGGAAAGAGTCACTACACACTTGTACACACTTGAGAATGAGATACTATACACCTGTAGCAGATATTCTACACTCCTGTACATACCTGAAGTAGAGATGCTATGTATCTGAAGAGGAGATACCACACAGCTGTTCACACATGAAAAACAGATACTACACAACTGAAGAAGAGATATTACACAGCTGTACACATCTGAAGTAGAAATACTATGTATCTGAAGTAGAGATATTATACATCTGAAGATGAGACACTACAGAGCTGTACACACCTAAAGAAGAGATACTACACAGCTATACACACCTGAAGAAGAGATACTACACAGCTATACACACCTGAAGAAGAGATACTACAAAGCTATACACACCTGAAGAAGAGATACTACGCAGCTATACACACCTGAAGTAGAGATACTACACAGCTGTTCACACATGAAAAACAAATACTACACGACTGAAGAAGAGATATTACACAGCTGTACACACCTGAAGAAGAGATACTACACGGCTATACACACCTGAAGAAGAGATACTACAAAGCTATACACACCTGAAGTAGAGATACTACACAGCTGTTCACACATGAAGAAGAGATACTACACAGCTATACACACCTGAAGAAGAGATACTACACAGCTATACACACCTGAAGAAGAGATACTACAAAGCTATACACACCTGAAGTAGAGATACTACACAGCTGTTCACACATGAAAAACAAATACTACACGACTGAAGAAGAGATATTACACAGCTGTACACACCTGAAGAAGAGATACTACACAGCTATACACACCTGAAGAAGAGATACTACACAGCTGTTCACACCTGATGAAGAGATACTACGCAGCTATACACACCTGAAGTAGAGATACTACACAGCTGTTCACACATGAAGAACAAATACTACACGACTGAAGAAGAGATATTACACAGCTGTACACATCTGAAGTAGAGATACTATGTATCCGAAGAAGAGATACTATACAGCTGTGCACACCTGAAGAAGAGATAGTAGACAGTTGTACACACCTGAAGTAGAGATACTATACACCTGAAGATGAGATACAACACAGCTGTACACACCTGAAGCAGAGATACTATACACCTGAAGAAGACATACTACACAGCTGTACACATCTAAAGTAGAGCTACTACACACATGAGAATAAGATACTCCTCTGCAGTAAACACTTGAAAAAGAGATACTACACAGTTGAAGATGAGATACCACACAGCTGTACACACCTTAGTAGAAAGGAACTACACACCTGGAAAAAAAAGATACTATGCACCTATACACCTTTGGGCTAAGAGATACTACACACCTGAAGTAGAGATACTACACACCTAAAGCAGAGATTCTATACCCCTGTACACACCTGAAGTAGAGATACTACACACGTGCAGATGAGATACCACACAGCTGTACACACCTGAGTAAAAAGGAACTACACACCTGGGAAAAAGGTACTATACGAATATACACCTTTGGGCTAAGAGATACTACACACCTGAAGCAGAGATTCTATACCCCTGTATACACCTGAAGAACGGATACTACACAACTGAAGAAGAGATACTGCACAGCTGTCCACACCTGAATTAGAGATACTATGTATCTGAAGAAGCGATACTACACAGCTGTACACACCTGAAGAAGAGATACTACACAGCTATACACACCTGAAATAGAGATACTACACACCTGAAGAAGACATACATAGCTCTACACAGCTGAAGAAGAGATACCACACAGCTGTACACACCTGAGTAAAAAGGAACTACACACTTGGGAAAGAGATACTATACACCTATACGCCTTTGGGCTAAGAGATACTATACACCTGTGCTAGAAATACTATGTATCTGAAGAAGAGATACTACACAGCTGTACACACCTGAAGAAGAGATACTACACATCTGAAGCCGAGATACCACACAGCTGTACACACCTGAAAAACAGATACTACACAACTGAAGAAGAGATACTACATAGCTGTACACACCTGAAAAACAGATACTACACAACTGAATAAGAGATACTACACAGCTGTACTCACCTGAAAAACAGATACTACACAACTGAAGAAGAGATACTACACAGCTGTACACACCTGAAAAACAGACACTACACAACTGAAGAAGAGATACTACACAGCTGTACACACCTGAAAAACAGATACTACACAACTGAAGAAGAGATACTACACAGCTGTACACACCTGAAAAACAGACACTACACAACTGAATAAGAGATACTACACAGCTGTACACACCTGAAAAACAGATACTACACAACTGAAGAAGAGATACTACACAGCTGTACACACCTGAAAAACAGACACTACACAACTGAAGAAGAGATACTACATAGCTGTACACACCTGAAGAAGAGATACTACACAGCTATACACACCTGAAAAACAGACACTACACAACTGAATAAGAGATACTACACAGCTGTACACACCTGAAAAACAGATACTACACAACTGAAGAAGAGATACTACACAGCTGTACACACCTGAAGAAGAGATACTACACAGCTGTACACATCTGAAGAAGAGATACTACACAGCTGTGCACACTTGAAGTAGGGATACTACACAGCTGAAGACAAGATACCACACAGCTTTACACACCTGAGTAAAAAGGAACTACACAACTTGGAAAGAGATACTATACACCTATACACCTTTGGGCTAAGAGATACTACACAACTGAAGTAGAGATACTACACAACTGAAGTAGAGATACTACACACCTGAAGCAGAGATTCTATACCCCTTTACACACCTGAAGAACAGATACTACACAAGTGGAGAAGAGACACTACACACCTGTACTAGATATACTATGTATCTGAAGAGGAGATACTACACAGTTGTGCACACCTGAAGTAGAGATTCTATATATCTGAAGTAGAGATACTACACAGCTGTACGCACCTGAAGTTGAGATACTACACAGTTATACACACCCGAAGAAGAGATACTACACAGTTGTACACACATGAAGTAGATATACTACACACCTGCAGATGAGATACCACACAGCTGTACACACCTGAGTAAAAAAGGAACTACACACCTGGGAAAAAGGTACTATACGAATATACACCTTTGGGCTAAGAGATACTACACACCTGAAACAGAGATTCTATACCCCTGTATACACCTGAAGAACGGATACTACACAACTGAAGAAGAGATACTGCACATCTGTACACACCTGAATAACAGATATTACACAGCTGTACACACCTAAAATAGAGCTACTACACACATGAGGATAAGATACTTCTCTGCAGTAAACACTTGAAAAAGAGATACTACACAACTGAAGATGAGATACCACACAGCTGTACACACCTTAGTAGAAAGGAACTACACACCTGGAAAAAAAAGATACTATGCACCTATACACCTTTGGGCTAAGAGATACGGATACTACACATCTGAAGTAGAGATACTACACACCTAAAGCAGAGATTCTATACCCCTTTACACACCTGAAGTAGAGATACTACACAACTGAAGAAGAGATACTGCACAGCTGTCCACACCTGAAGTAGAGATACTATGTATCTGAAGAAGCGATACTACACAGCTGTACACACCTGAAGAAGAGATACTGCACAGCTGTACACACCTGAAGAACAGATACTACACAACTGTACACACCTGAAGAGATACTGCACAGCTGAAAATGAGACACCACACAGCTGTACACACCTGAATAAAAAGGTGTGTACACCTGAACTACACTCCTGGGAAAGAGATACTAACCACCTATATTCCTTTGGGCTAAGAGGTACTGCACACCAGAAGAGAAGGTGCTGACCACCCGTACATGCATGAATAGTAGGTATAGCTTGTTTTTCCACACTCACCTGGAGAGCATGCCCAGTGGAGTCACATTCAGAGACCCCATTAACATTGCCAGAGACATTCCTGGAGCCTCTCGCTCTATCACTTCTTTAGTGGCCTGAAGAGATTGGCAGAGGGAGATGAAGAAAGAAGTATAATTGTGAAACAATTATTATTATTAATGCTAGTTGTGTTACTAGCTACCTAACTATCTGTCTTGTTAGAAGCAACTCTGTTTGTCATTAGCCATAAACCCATACATACCTATTTATTGGGAATACTGCACTTTTTATTGGCAAAATGATCTAGTTTTCTAATAAAGCTATTATAAATTGAATTGAATTAGTGAAAAACACATACCATTACCACGACAAAAAGCCAGAGAGAGGCTGTCTAAAGCCGTACTCTATCAGCTATATGGTGCACTATTTTTAGAGGCATTCTGCAACCATGTCCGAGAGCATAGTGGAGAAAATGCCGAGCTCTTAGGAAATTCCGCAATACACCATAAAAGCTAAGTGTACTCTAGCAAGTATAGAATAGACATAATGCATTTTACTTTTTGTACCACTCTACATTGCAACCCAGCTGTACTACTATAATATAACTTGTTACAATTAAACAATAAAATGGCCTAAATATATAAACAAGAGTTTAACAAGACAAAAGGTAATTTTCCTTTGCTTGTGCATGTTGTAGCAGTTATGAGGCACCAATTTACTCTCCATTAACATGATTAAGCTCAATATAAATCTGCTTTGTAGAAACTTAAACTAATCAAGTGAATGTATTAGAATTCAAGTTGACTTGATTTTCCTTCCCGTTATCATAGACAAATTTAAGAAATGAAATACAGTTTCCTTAGAATCACTGTATTAAATGGTGAACATGAAAACACTCCAAAATGTTTATGAGTGTGTGTTTGAATTATTATTACTTTATTATTTTATATCATTATATCATTTTTCCATTCACAAATTATAACAACAAATCGTACATAACTTGCAGAACATAACTTATTCAACTATCTTCCAATGTGACTAAGTAAGCAAGCTAACTATGTTGCAAAAAGCATTGTCTTTCATAAAAATCAACAGTTATATTGTCAGGGTTTTTTTTTCACACTCCAGAAATATCAGAATCAGAATCTACTACAAATCTGTGACACAGTGCAATTGCCAGATAAAATGGGTTCCTTTAAGCAGCATTTCATTAAAATGACTGATTTTCCAATAAGACTTTCTTTTAATGATGATGATGATGAAGACTAATAACATGAACGATGATAGGTTAATGTTTTTCAAATTAATTAAGTGATTCTTTTTGGAGAACCCCATAGAGCTCTGCTGCCCTGTGCACTGCAGGAGGTTGTGTGTTCTATATGAATGTCAGCTGAACATTCATTCATTCATTGTCTACCGCTTATCCGATCTATTATCGGGTCACGGGGAGCCTGTGCCTATCTCAGGCGTCATTGGGCATCAAGGCAGGATACACCCTGGACGGAGTGGACCATCGCAGGGCACACACACACTACAGACAATTTAGAGATGCCAATCAACCTACAAGGGGGGCACGGTGGCTTAGTGGTTAGCACGTTTGCCTCACACCTCCAGGGTTGGGGGTTTGATTCCCGCCTCTGTCATGTGTGTGGAGTTTGCATGTTCTCCCCGTGCCTCGGGGGTTTCCTCCGGGTGCTCTGGTTTCCTCCCCCAGTCCAAAGACATGCATGGTAGGTTGATTGGCATCTCTAAATTGTCCGGTGTGCGTGCGTGCGCGTGCGCCCTGCGCCCTGCGATGGGTTGGTACTCCGTCCAGGGTGTATCCTGCCTTGATGCCCTATGACGCGTGAGATAGGCACAGGCTCCCCGTGACCCGAGTGTAGTTCGGATAAGCGGCAGACAATGAATGAATCAACCTACAATGCATGTCTTTGAATTGGGGGAGGAAATCGGAGTACCGGAGGAAACCCCCGAGGCACGGGGAGAACATGCAAACTTCACACACACACGGCAGAGGCAGGATTCGAACCCCCAACCCTGGGGGTGTGAGGCAAACATGCTAACCACCAAGCCACCGTGCCCTCCGTCAGCTGAACATATGAAAGCATATTTCTTTTGGTTGCGAGACAGAGTAGAAATATGGTTTTATCTTAACTCTAAGACAGGGTTTAGGTTGGAATACTGGAACAAACTACTGACAAAAAAGTGCAACAGGAGGTAGTGGTGACAAAAAAAATGCATATGATGACTCTTCTATTAGTATCATGTTGATGCACTTGGTCTTCTTCTCTTTAGCAGGGTTGACAGATTCCAGGTATAATCTCTGTGTATTGCAGATAGATGTTCACCATTGTCAACTGTCAACCCTTTACTATGCCTGAATGTTTTTAGGCTAATTTCTAAAGTCTTTGTGTAACTGAGGGAATTTTGCTGAAATTCGTTCCCCAAGCTTCAGTAAGATGACCGTCTTACTTCTGCGGGATACCAGTCCTGATACACACACCTATTCCAAAGGATTTTGGCAAAACATACAAACATAAAAAAAAACCCAAACAAACTAAGAATACTTCATGCACTGTTTGCATAAGTGTTTGTATTCAATTAGGGTGCATTTTATGTTAAATCCCAGTAATGTATTTTTAGTAAGTTACATCCCAAATGGTATTTAAAAAAAAAAAATTTTGTTTCTCTTGACAAAGAAGGTAGGTGGGGAGAGATTACATAGGTTAGCTGAGTGAAATTAGATGTAATAAGATGAAATGGATATATGAATGAAGTGAAGATTAAATAAACCACTAGGTTTAGATGTCCTTGATGGCAGGAGGCAGACCAGTTTCCATATCAGACCTTGTTGCTGCAGGTAAGCATTCTAACATGAGTGTCCTTGTTAACCATGTGGGATAAGGCCAGGTGGCTGGATATAGATGACATCTGTGGTGGTGATTTGGCCAGTATACACACTGGTGAGGGTCCAGTATAGTAGGAATAGAGGTCTGATTGTGCTAAAAGCACATCCAACTGGGGTGAGTGAAACATGGTGGTAGTCATCAAGGCACATAACTGGAGACTTCTTGATGGTGACCAATGTGAAGGAGGTGCACAGCAGCCAGTGCCAGAGAGAGTTGCACACTCCTTCAGCATATAAGCAGGGCTATTTCCAGGGTTCACCCTCATAAGGGTTTACCCTACGTCTGCTGAAGTCACTGTCAGCATCTGGTCACTGAAGGGAATTGTGATCTTTACTGCTGCCTCCATGTTGGAGGCGTAGAAGTCATTTAACGTGTCTCAGAGGGAGGCGTAATTGGTGCACACAGGGTGATTCGTCCTGCTATAATCAGTGATGGTTTGAATTTCCTGACACACGTATTGTGAATCATTGTTGGTGAAATGATGTTGTATCCTCTGTGTAGGAGGCCTTGGCTCTCTTGATGCTGTTGGTTAGATTGGTCATTGCAGCCCTGAGTGCTTTTCTGTCACCTCTGCTAGACACACCTGATCCCATATTAACTTTTGATCAGTCAGCTTCCTAGCAGGAGTTTTTTTTAATGCTTTGCCCCCCAAGACTTTGTGAGGTCATAACACCATAAAACCCCAAGCTGCTTGTAACACTCAAACACAGCTTGCTCTGGGCATGAGTCCTTATAATCTGTATTTTTAGTATCAGTAGCAAAGTAAGTTTTTCACTCTGTTGAGTATTTCTTTGTCCATGAGTTGAATGACACTTCAAACATAGAATGCATTTGGGAACAAATCAAAGAGGAAGTAATGAGGGAGGCAGTGAGCTCAGAAGGGAAAGCAAAAGAGAGAGATGGAGAGAAAAATGGTGGAAGGTAAGAAAAAAACATCCTCATCATAATTAATATGGCAGTCCATCACAGGGCACCACAAACACACACTTCACATGTAAGGGAACATTATGGCAGCTAATCCACCTACCAGCATGGTTTTTGGAAGATAAGAGGAAACTGGAGAACATGGAGGAAACCCATGTGGACAGAAGGTGGATCAAACCTGGCTTCCTGCTGTCTAACAGAC
Source organism: Hemibagrus guttatus (assembly GCA_033459395.1). Classification (NCBI taxonomy): domain Eukaryota; kingdom Metazoa; phylum Chordata; class Actinopteri; order Siluriformes; family Bagridae; genus Hemibagrus; species Hemibagrus guttatus. The sequence goes on from JAUCMX010000019.1 coordinate 11,778,346, forward strand.
CTCTTTAACTAAAATCTGACAGCCTTGGTTGACTAAACCCACAAATATAGCATGTGGTGTGCCTTTCAACATGGCCATGCCATCTGTGCATTGTTTAAAACTCTAGTTTCTGTTAGCATCCACTCAGCTGTGATAAAGATTAAGTAAATATACATGCATTTAACATTAGATATGTGGTTAGATAAAATATGTCATAAACGTTAGGTTGAAAAAGTCAGAATTCCGCCAAATGACAATAATGCTCCATTATTATGGTTTAAATAATATACCACCACTACCTCCTGTTGCACTGCCTCCACAGAAACCACTGCAATCAACAACTACTACTTTCTATCAATGTAAATATATTGTACTGGATTTACAATGGTAAGGAACAGGATTTTTATTTTTTTAAATAAAGTGAATACATGTTATGATAATTGCTGAAATCATTTCCTCACTGCTGCTCTCTTACCTCTGGTGTGACATCACGAGGGGCAAAGCCAGTGCCTCCAGTGGTCAGGATGAGGTTGAGCTCTTTCTCATCGCACCAATCCACAAGCGTCTCCTGAGAAAGAAAGAAAAAATGCCATCAACCCCACAAAAATCACAACACTATACATAATACTGACTTTGTGCACTTAGTGTAGGAAATTAATTTTTTTTTAAATACAAAACACATGCAAAATAAAGTGATATGCATACTTAGGAAAAAAATGAGACATGCTGTAACAGTTATACAGCTATGAAATGAGACAACCTTACAGAAATGTACAGAACTGTGTATATCCCCTAGCTACTGATATTCCAAATACTATGCTAGCTACACATAAAACTCTGTGCTCATTTATAAGTGCATTTGTTTCTGATGCACTGATAATAAGTGGTTTCTTGTTTCTAAGTAAAAAGAACACACACACACACACACACACACACACACACACACACACACACACACACACACACACACACTCACTTACTCACTTTCTCACACGCCCACAGGCCCACACACACATACACACTCACACACACACTCACCTTGATCTCATCGATTTCATCCGGGACTATTTTATAGGCTGAAATAGTTCCTCCCAGCCTGCCAAAAAATAAAGAAATAAATAAAAATGACACCCAGGTGTAATTAAGGTCAGGAACAACAACAAGACAAGCTCTAATAGCTATTTTAACACAGGAACTTCAAATCATAGTTCCAGCAATGTTTACAAACCATTGAGCAGGAGTGAAGCTGTGTCTTAAATTGCAATCCATGACCTAAAACTTACAAACACGTATGCATCAATGCCATTTTTTCCCCCAGAGTACAAATACCAGTGCGTGTTGTTCATGCTGTAACTCTCATTAAACCGATACTAAGACGGAAATTAGTAACCTACTTCAGTGGTTCTCAATGTGGTGTCTGGGACACACAGCCAAGGGATCTGTGTTATACCATTATCAGAATTCTTACATTGATTCCTGAGATCTTATAAAGAATAGCCTGTTTGAACAGTCACTTAAATTCAACAGATTTAATCAAAACCTCAAAAACTAGTCATGTTAATGGAAATTCAGGCTATAGAAAGCTCTGGCTACAAATAATAGACAAAATATTACTGTACCCATTTTACGTTCAGAATAAATGATATCTGTAAATAAAAATAATTTTAGAATTCACAAAATGACACAAATTTGGACTAACTTGTGGTCAGTGATATGGGCTAATTGTCAAGAACAACATACTGGCTAAGTTATTTCCACTTTATCAGAGTGCTGATTGAGTTTAATCTGGTTACTTATACTGTAGGAAGCTGTTGCATTATCACTGAGCATGAGTTACCTTCTACTGTGTCATCATTAATCGTGAAATATGTCCAGATCACTGTCGATTCATATCTTCTGTTCATCTACGTGACAAAATCTTCCAAGTACGTGTAAATGAGCCTGCTTTTGGGCCGATCACAGTTCCAGTGCTGGTACGAATTCATCCCTATTTAAGTTATTATAATATACTCATAATATTCTTATAATGTTTAAGAAATACAGCATGCTTTGTACTTGAGATGTTTTAGACTGAAGAGAAATGATGTTAACAACTGAGTGGTGTGTATCTGTGTTCGTGCATATATACAGTACGAGTGTAAATGCCTGTGTATACATATAGATTTAGGGCATTTGGCAGATGCCCTGACCCAGAGTGACTCATATTTATCTAATTTAAACAACTGAGCAGTTGAGGGTTAAGGGCCTTGCTCAAAAGGTCCAATAGTAGCAGCTTGGCAGTGGAGGGATTTGAACTCAAAACCTTTTGATCAGTAGACTTAAACACTGAGCTACCACTTCCCCAGAGGAGAAAAGGAAAACTAGTGGCTCAGCTGTGCTGTAGGGGCATTTATTTATTTCACCGGCTTGCTTTGGGTCCACTTCTTACCTTAGAAGGAAGAGTCACTGCAAATCAATACAAATTTCTTCTGACTGATCACCTTTATCCTATAATGAATCATTTCTCTCCTGGTGGGAGTGGATTCTTTCAGGATGACCCTACCTACATCCACAGAATACGAGGGATCAGTGAAAAGTTTGATACCAATGAAAATATAAAAGTTCTAGTCACCTGATCTCAAACACATCATCAAAACCAATCTTTCATTTGTGTGTGTGTGTGTACGCTGATGCGCATGTCTATTGCATGTCAAGGTCATGTCGCCCTCTAGTGGCCTGATCACAGAGTGTGTTAAACTGATGAAGGCCTCCAGGGCTTCAGGTGTAGACAGGTCTTATGTAAGGGCTCTTTTTTCTCTAGTGTGCACTATTTTAAGACACGGCTGCATCGTGTGCCCTTCTTCAGAGTCAGATTGTGTTACTTTGCATCATTATTTTTCCATTTTGATCTTGTCAAATTCTGAAGCTCACTGAAATAGGACAGAGATATTACTTTATTTCTGTACTCTTTCCTTTTTTTTTGTCTTTTTATACACTATTTCTCCTTAACACCCTTCTTCATTGATATTCACTTTAACTCCACCGTCTCTTATTTTATTTATTTACGTTTATCTCATTGTGAGCAAAACACGTTGTATTCGCTGAAGTAAACCCTAATCTAGTTTTATGTGCTTATACCCATTTACCCAAAAAGCTATTTTGGACTTCAGGCAGTGTCAGAAATATAAATTCGAGGTAAATAAATTTGGCAAGAAAATATTACTGTGTAAATAAATGAAACCAAATCAAACTTTTATCCTACACATTTTATAGAATAATTAAATGTAACCATAAACTGATCAAAATGGATGACGTTCTTTAAATAATACAAAAAATTCAATTGTTGAACAATCAAATTGCTAACAGTGAATGTGCTGTGCACTGGGCTGCACCTGACCAGCCTGTCATTAATTATTTTCCTATAACTGCACTCCATGTCGTGTTTTCTTCCTTATTTAGCAAAGTTATACAACTGCAGAAAAATATTTGTCTACCTAGCAGCAGCTTCTTTCCTCTACATCTACAACCCAATTAGCTGGAAAAAAAACCCCCATTGGGCCAGTCACATTTATTTTATAAAGATGATGTTTCATTCATTGGAGTAACAAGGTCAGAAGAGTTTTTCAAGTATAAATGCTCTAATACCATTTCATTTCCTATGTGTCTTATTCCAAGCTGTTATTAGGAGTATCACTCAACGTAAGAAGGGGACTTTGGGGCAGGATTGTTTATATTGATCACCTCTAAAATGATAGATTAGGGAATTTAAATATAAGTATACTGCTGTAAAATCTAAAGGCAACTGTGTAGAAGATTGCTAAGAAGTAAGCCAGATGTACTCAGGTTGCCCTGCTGTGCCAGGAATGATCCACAAGTATCCACAAATATCAGGTCCAGGTCCTGGTGGTACTTTTCCACTGACAGGTTTGTAGAATCTGACTGACACCCATTCTTCACACCTGTGCATTTCAGATGCCATTTATTCCAAAACGTCTTGAAAGGACACTGTCTCTTACATTCTTCTTTCTTTCCTTTTTTCGTGTTGGCCCAGTTCTGTTTGTCCTTCACATACACCAGCTGTTGCCCATGAAGAAAAGAGAGGAGATAAAGAGTGAGAGAGGGAGAGGGAGCGAGAGAGGGAGGGAGGAGATGAGAGAGCATGACAGAGAGGGGAGAAGGACTGAGATGGTGAAAGCTAGAAAGACAGTGAGGTGAGAAGATGAGGCAGATAGAGACAGAGGTGTGAAAGAGAGGGAGAGATTGAGCGCCCTCTCTTGATCTCTCTCTCGGTCAGGTACACAGCTGTGGTGCAGATGTGGAGTCCTCCTGCTTCGGCTCTATACCAACCCATCTGCTGCTGTACCGCTTATTAATAATGCAGAGTGTGTGTGTGTGTGTGTGTGTGTGTGTGTGTGTGTGTGTGTGTGTGTGTGTGTGTGTGTGTGTGCGTGCGTGTACTGGAGGAATCAGCACGACTCACACACATAGGGGGACACGGTCACACCTCCTTCTGCCCTTCCTCTTTTCCTCTTGCTCAGTCTCCCTCCCACTTTCTGTACCTCATTCTCTCTCTCCAACCTTGTAATCTGTCCTTTTTTCTGCCTTGCCTTTTATCTCTTGCCCATCTCTCTGTCCATCTTTTCTCGTCCTCTTCTTCTCATTCTTTATTGCTTTCTGGCTCTATTCTCCCTTTCCTTTTCTTTTTTATTGATCTCTCCTTTTCTTTCTTTTTAACCATAACAATTATTTTTTCTTACATCTCTATCATCTTTACTCTCTCCATAAATATTGCACTACCTCTTTTTTCATTTTTCTATTCTTCTTCCTCTTACTTTCCGACTCACTACCTCTTTCTACCATCTCTCTCTCTCTCTCTCTCTCTCTCTCTCTCTCTCTCTCTCTCTCTCTCTCACTCTCTCTTGTCTGTCACCTGATTTGCCCTCAAATATTACATATATTATATTTTTTGTTACTTTAAAAATTTTACTAAAAAAGCTTTAACTAAATTCACTTGTGGGTACAAGAGAAATGTTGACCCTGCCCCACCCACCTAATTTAAATCCCTCATCAACCTCACACCTCCACAATAATTGTTTACCCCAGGTGTCCCCCCCCTCACAGTGGAACAGTCTGAATTGATGCTTAAGCCTGATTAATGTGTTCTTTCAAACAACCTTCTGAAGCCTCTGGAAGGTCAGAAAAAGAGGGTGGCATATCATGTCACTCCATGCAACTGAATCATCTGAATGCACCACCCACCTTTGGCAGCAACTGGCCAGTATTGATGATTAAACCCGTCAGCTTGAGCAGTACTAATCAATTAGTATATTTGCAACAGCAAGGTGTTGAACAAGCATTGAACACTTGCTAGATACAAGTAGTGCTCCTACTAGCTTAACTATATTTTTGGCAACAAGAAAGCAGCTAACCTATTTTCAAAACAATGCAGCTTTTCCAGTTACAAAGCTACTTTTTCCACCAAGTTCCTTTTTCTCTTTTCACATAATCAGTTCACTGTTATTTTTGAATCAAACAAACTGCTATGTGCAAACTGCTGCATCCGTCAGGAACTGAATTCCATATTTCTAATTAGTGTACAATGCACACTTGTGTGTGCCTCAGGTGTCTGGAGAATAACAGGATTATGCTACAGCTAAAGAGGATGCATTCTCCTTGTAATGAAAACAAGACATGGCTGTATTTATCAAGGTTTATGATTTACATGACAATGGATATATATTTGTCTGTAATCTATGCAAACTGAAAAAGAAAATACTGTTGACATGCAATAAATTATTAAGATGTGTATATCTATCTATCTATCTATCTATCTATCTATCTATCTATCTATCTATCTATCTATCTATCTATCTATCTATCTATCTATCTATCTATCTATCTATTATTGGTATTGATTACTGAGCTAGTTAAATTACACAGGTGATGAGGATGGATGGTATAAGTGTTAAGTATTTTCTGTTGAATGAATGTGATGAATGAAGCAGTAAATTATCAAAATGGCTAATATTAGACAATGAAATAAGTTATGATGACAAGCATTATTATTCACACTGCAGCAAACACTGATCTCATTGAGTGTTATATGGAATGTTCTATATCCATTAAACTAATTACATATTTCAACAAACAGAACCAAGAGTAGTGGAACGTGACCTCTCGGTACCTGTTGCTTTTTTGTTACACACTTAAGGAAATCAAGCCGATTCTTGCTGGCTAACAAATAGGAAAGCAAAATCAATTTGCTACGCCATTGTCTGAACGTGTACATCTCTGTTTTCTGCTACTGCAAGTAGCTGCAAAATAAAATGAAAATTAATGTGAGGTGATATTTCAGTTTAGTTGATGTTGATGAAAAAGTGATGTAACATTTATTCTTGTGCAATTCTCCAATGCAACTGGATTCTGGACTTCCTGACTGAACAGACTGACAGACTGTTTGGATCAGACACAACAGCCCAAGCACCATCAACTATCAAGCCCATTGGTGTTCACACTGAAGATGCATGACAGCTTTAAGATCAACTGGTGTCAGATCAACAGCCTTTGTCTTAATGTTGACAAAACAAAGGAGGCGACTATAGACTTTAGGAATTACTCCTCACTGCTTACCCATGACAGTCCTGTGGAGACGTTGACAAACTGCAAGTTTCTAGGACTGCACATGTCTGATGACTTTGTCTGCTCTCACAATCCCCTGTCCCACTTTCTACACTGTCTGAGGAGAGCTAGACTCCCCCTCCCCATCCTTGCCACATTCTACAGAGGAGTCTTTGAGACTAGCCTGACTAGCTGCATCACTGTCTGGGAAGTATAGAGTATCAGACTGCAAGACACTGCAGCGCATAGTGAAGTCAGCAGACAACATCATAGGGGAGTCTCTGACTCCGATACAGGACACGTACCGCAAGTGCTGCCACCATGAATAGCGGCTGACACCTCCCACCCCTCCCAAAAACCCTCATCCCTCTGCCATCCAGCAAAAGATACCAAAATATCTAGATCAGGTCGATCCGATTCCAGAACAGCTTCCAGGAGCTTTAATAGCAAACAATGTCTCACCATCTGGTCATTTCTATCTACGAAGGCCTCTCAGGTGTTTGTTCAGTCCTTTGCCATTTCGAGACTGGACTACTGCAACCCATTCCTGGCAGTACTGTGTTAGTGCACCATCTGACCTCTGCAACTAATCCAGAATGCAGCTAAATACCCCAATCCCCCCCCCCCCCCCCCCAATTGGCAAGTTCTTTCACCCCACCCTATTGCGACGCTCCTTCGACTGGATTCCTGTAGCCCCTCGCATCAGATTTAAAACACTTTTGATTGCCTTTAAAGCCAAAAAATGTACCACAGCCCACCTACCTTATAGCACTTATCACATCCTGCTCTGCACCATCTGCTCTGGACCCACCATTTCTCAGAGCACAAGGAAGACATGTAACAAGGCTCTTCTCTGTTCTAGCACCCAGGGGGTGGAATGAACTTCTACTTTCTGCCTTAAAAGCTGAGTCACAATAGTCTTCATACCAAAGACTGAAGACCTATGTCTTTACCAAGCACTTGAATTAGCATGTTTTTTTAATTAAAAAAAAAAAAAAAAAGGAAAAACAACAACTCAACAGGTTTTGAGACTGATGGTACCTTTAGACCCTGACCTAGTGAACTAGCACACACTAACACTTGTTTTTTGTTCTGCACTTCTATAAGCTTCTATAAGGGCATCCGCCAAATGCATTAAAATGAAAATGTCCCTCAGGGCAAAAACAGTCACCAAGCAGTAGTCACTTTAATAAGTAGCCATCATGTCTGGTGAACAATTAACACATAATTTCATAATCACACCAAATCTTATAATCATTATTATACTATAATACAAGAACAGCACAACAGATACTTTACTCACAGGTTTATTTCTGGAAGAGAGTGCTAATTTTAAACATACACTTCTCTGATGCTGCTAACTGATAAAACCTTACCCATCATACACTATTCCAGTCACTATGTTGCTGTCAACTCTATGTACCCTATGTTCCACTCTGTTACAAAGGTTGTGTATATATTGTGTGTTTATTGTTTCCTTGAGTCTACTTGCACAGCATTTATGTATGGTCTTGGATTTTGTTGTCCATTTTCACTGTTACTTCGCCAGTGATTATCTTGTACTGCAGTGTCATCACTTTCGGCAACATATTGCACCAAGGCCTTGGAGAATGCCATTTCATTTTATACCTCGGTGCTGGTGAAGGGTTGAATCTCATTGGTCAGTATAACAGCACAGGTAATTCCGGCTTCGACATGAAGGGTAGGTTTATATTATGTGCTCACTCTAATATATTAATGTTACTATAGTAACAGCTCATACACTAATAATAATAATAAAAAAAATAAAAATAATAATAATAAACAGATTAAAAAAATATGTAAGTATTTACACAAAGTAAGACCTATTTTTGTTGGTGTGATGTCGTTGTTTTGTTAGAAGGCATTTGTTTAACTTGTTTGGAAGAGTTTTGCTTTGTAACAGTCATGGTACTTACTTAACTAACTTGTTTCTCTATGTAGAAGCCGTTAAATTGCATGCTGTTTCAAGTAAATGGGTGTGGTATAAGCAAAATAACACACACCAGACTGTGATCTTCTATGAACAGAATGCACTTTGGGGGGTAGTGGCACACTGCTGGTGCGTTGTGCTGCATCACATGACCCTGGTCTGCACTATTTTCATATAACATGAAGGGATGGAGTGTGTTATTCCTTCCTTCTTGAATACTTATGTATAGCTAGAAGACAAATTCAGAACTCAGTTTGAGTGTGTGTACCTTTGACAGGTGTTATGGGATGAATTTTACATGATACGGCAACCTAGTTTAAAAGTATCCCTGTATGTTGGTAATAATTGACCATTTAAAAACACACTAGTATCTAGTACTGAAAATGATAGAATAGGTTTCATACAAAATCTTTGAAGCCAAAAGAAAAACAAAGAACAAATCCCATGTGTTTTTTGTTCTTTCTGTGAGAAGAGAATTCTGGATAGATCTGTAGTATTTATGATCACTTCACATGGGACAAGCGATTGCTGTATAAATCACAATACCATGAGTACTACATATACTTCATTTTATTACTGTATTTGACCTTGATTATAAGCACTTGTGTATGTGTACTTATGGCTGTACAAATTGCTCTTGTTCATAATACAAGACCATGACATCAATGTAACTGCACTTGTGCTGAAGCGTATCTTAAAACCCCTGGAAGCTTTGCTTTCCTCTTAAATTTATGTTATTGTTCTGCATTTTAAACTTAGTCAATACTTAGTTTTGGTGGAAGACAATAAAAAGTGTCTTCCTTTTCCCACAGGATATAGTGAATCTTCAGCAACATGTCAATCTGGATGGGATATATTCCTTGAGCTTGGGGATATAAAACTGGCCATTTTATAGAAGGTTAAATATGGTATAATCTTTTGAAAAATTATTGCCATGGCTTATTTATATATATATATATATATATATATATATATATATATATATATATATATAGAGAGAGAGAGAGAGAGAGAGAGAGAGAGATTTACAATCTCTTATATTGTTCACTTTGTCATGTTAAGATAAAAGAGAGAGTGGCTGTGAGGAAAAACATCATGTTGAGAAAAAAAATTAATGCATTTTAATCAGTACATTGAAAAAATGAGGTGAAACTCATTCATTCATTGTCTACCGCTTATCCGATCTATTCTCGGGTCACGGGGAGCCTGTGCCTATCACAGGCGTCATTGGGCATCAAGGCAGGATACACCCTGGACGGAGTGCCAACCCATCACAGGGCACACACATTCATTCACTCACGCAATCACACACTATGGACAATTTAGAGATGCCAATCAACCTACAATGCATGCCTTTGGACCGGGGGAGGAAACCCCTGAGGCATGGGGAGAACTGGGCAGAGCCAGGAATCGAACCCCCAACCCTGCAGGTGTGAGGCAAACATGCTAACCACCAAGCCACCATGCCCCCCTGAGGTGAAACTAAGAGAACCAAAATGTCTCTTTTTTCGTTTTGGCTTGCTGAGGTTGAACAATGTTTTTTTTTGGTCTGTTATGACATTCGTGAACACTTCACCCAGACTCAGATGCACACCAAACACCTGATCCAGGGGTCTTAGTCATATAAGTTCAGTTAGTTTTTACTGAAAACCCAGTTTTACAATGATTCACAATATCATTTCATTTTATACCACAGTGTAATTGAATGCATTAATCTGATTGGCTGAAAGGTGGCCATTTTCATATAACAGGTAATTTTGGCTGTAGCATGTTGTGATATAAATTCAACACTTTATCACCATGGCAAAGGTTCATTTAAGACTTTGATATTAGATCATGCTACAGCAGAAGGTGCAAATGGGGCAGGGGGCATGGATCAGGTAGCTTCAACAGTCCATTCAGATCAGAGTGAATGCTGCACACCAGCTGTTCCAGCTGTTCTATTCAGCATATGAATCGATGTGTTCATTCCAAAAAGTAAAGTCGACCTCTCCCCACTGAACACAAGGTATTTATGTCTAGAGCATGTACAGATCACTGCACAAGCTGTTTTCTCTTTAAATGGTCAATTTTTGTTATCTCAATCAAAAATGGAGGGCTGAGGTTTCATGGGTCTAAAATAGGTCTATAAGAGCATGTAGAAACTACCTTAAACTATTAGCACATTATTATATGTAAATTAACAGCTATATTTGTTTTCTCTTTGCCTTAATATGAAACAAACTTGCTTGCCCTGCAGAAATGACAAAAAACCCCAAACAAATAAGCAAAAGCAAACCAAAACCAATCAAACAAAAGAAACCGCAAAACAATTTGCAATGAGAACTAATAAGAAGTGTCTGTAAAGGCACACCATGCCAAATTCCTGACCAGTCGAAACACACTAGTGCATGCAAACAGCCTGGTTGCAGCAACTGAATCAAAAAGACAAAGTTACAAATGTCAGCAAATAAAGTAAAACATGGTATCTTAAATATGTGAGTGTGGTTTATTTGGCTTTGAATATATGAATATCTTGATTAAATTTGATTAAATAGAGAAATTTGTTTTTGATGGATTTAGTGTACATGCAACAGCTCAAGAACAACAAGACATGCTTTCCTGAGGCAAGTTCCTTGGTAGTAGACTCAGACATTTGAATCCAACTGTCTGTCCTTTGTTTCTGTGTGTGTGTGTGTGTGTGTGTGTGTGTGTGTGTGTGTGTGTGTGTGTGTGTGTATGTGTCGGGTGTGTGTGTGTGTGTGTGTGTGTGTGTGTGTGTACGTGTGTTTGTGTGTGTTCACTCACAGGGAGGGGTCATGCACAAGGTCTTTGAGGTTGATGCCACTGCGATCCTCCGCAAGGTTACGAAAACAGCTGTCGCTCACTGTAAGACAAAAGAGACATAATGTGTTAAAGTATTGCTGTTACAGAGACACAAAAGCAGACAGGGATGAAAATTCTTTAAACAGTGTACTGTGCCGTGTGGTACATGGTAAATGATGCGCATGTCAGTTTGAACATACTGAGTCATACGATTGTCAGTGTTATTATGTTCACTGTAGTTTTCCATTCCCCTGTAAGCACAGGAACAAATGTTTTATTTTCTTTCTTTTTAACCAGCTAAAATGTTGCATGGCTTGAAAAACTACAGTATATGGTCTGGAAAATACCTTATGCCTTATGCCTAAACAACGAAACAAAGAAACAAATAAATACTTAAACCACTGATTCGGGATGACATTGTCATCCATTTTCCACAAATGGCTTCATTTACAGTCCACATAGTCTCACACCTCACACGAACACACAGACACAGACACACACACACACACACACACAGACTCCAACAACTAACGACAGCTGAGCAGGTGTCGACAACATGAGTCACACTTACGCACACTGTCAAAGTAGAGGAAGCTAAAGAAAGAGACTGAGAGACACGGGGTAACAAACTGTTAGAGGGAGAGAAGTGTAGAGAGATTTGAGAGAAAGGGGGCAGAGAGAGAGAGAGAGAGAGAGAGAGAGAGAGAGAGAGAGAGAGAGAGACTATTCTCAATCTCATACAGGTAAAGTCATAAAAAGCGGAACAACAAAAAACCCCATCCCTAAACTTACTGTGCACAAAAAAAGAAGGTCGTGTGAACGGTTAAGCATTTGCAAGCATTACAGCCCATACTGTTTTCTCCACTCAGTAACAAAGCTCTGTTGGGAGGACCCAAACACTCAAAATACCAAATACACCAAATACCAATGAATGATGGTGAATACACTGTATGAGGGTGGCCTTTTCTCCTCACTGGCCATGTTGCGATATTTTATTCCCATGTTCTACTAAAGGGCTATACGCAAAAGGCTGAGCCTGACAGTAGTCAAGAATATGTTGCTTGTCCTAACAAGGAGTTTGTTTTTTTTTTCCAAAAGAAGACCCATCAACCAAAAGACATACAACCACCACCTAGCACATACTTTTTTTTTGTACGAGTTTGAAGAAGCAGCTGTGAGTGACACTGGCTAAAAAGAAATTTCTTGCTCTATATACCTGCCAGTTTACAGTTGGAAGAGTTATAATATCTGATGTGACATCAAGAAGTGAGTCATTTGTGCATTTCATACCGAAAAGTCTGCCGAGTGACTTTAAGAGATGGTGAGATTCCTTTATTTTAAAGCAGTCGGGTCATCATTTACCTGTTTGTCACATTATACTGAGACTTTTAGTATCATAATTCATCAGAAAACTACTTCATCAGTAATATAGCAGCCAGCCAGTAATATAGTGGGTGTGATTCAGAAGTTCGTGTATTAGGCTAGTTTTCTGATCATTTTGTTAAGTTTGGACAGCATGTGCTTAGTTAGTAGGGAAAAAATGTTTTCTGGTTTGTATTCTTGTCTGCTTACAGATCAACCAGAAAGTGACAAGAAACAGTGACCATGTCCAAAACGTGAGAGAATTTGCACTTGAGTAATCTTCAATAATACATAAATAAATGACAAGCTGTATTCAACAAGGATGATGTGGTTTATTATAAGAATGCATTTGATATTCTCTTTATTGAGTGCTCTAGTTAGATCAACAGGTTACACACACTGTAATAGTTGTGCTAAGATCTTGGCCCCTTTTTAAACTTGAGCTCCAAGTCCTCGACACAGCCCTGGGTTACTGTGCCTGACAGTCACAGGGAAAGGCGTGGCCTCTCATTCCTTAAAGTCACCACTTTTCAAAGGCTTCAAACAACTGATTACTACATCAAATGTAGTCATCTTCATCCATTATACTGCTGAGATGAATAATAAATGGACTTTAAAAATAAACTCCTCTAAGCCCTGGATGAATATGCGCATATACACGTAAAGAGAGATAAATATAATGCTGGGTTAAAGTGTGTATTATAAGATGACAGAAGTAGAGAGTTGCCCTAGTGTCGAAACGCTGCATGCTGCATTAAAGGAACTGCAGTACCACTCGCCTCCTCTCTCTGTTAACTCCCTCAGCTAAAAATAACCCACACACTCCTCTTTAAAAAAGGCAGGAACCGCCATTAACCCAATCACCATGCACCTTGCAGAACTGTGTGTGTGCGTGTTGGTGTGTGTGTGTGTGTGTGTGTGTATATGCGAGGGGAATTCCTAACAATGCTCCTCTCAACAGCAGTAGTAATTGTTGAGAGCTTGGGAGTGCTGCAGTAGAGAGAGAGAGAGAGAGAGAGAGAGAGAGAGAGAGAGAGAGAGAGAGAGAGAGAGAAACATTCTTCAAAGGAATATTAATGTCATCCTGTGCAGAGGCACTGCACACAACACAAAATGGTGAACAGAAAAGAAAGGGAAAAGAGAACATGAACTGAACAAACATGCTCTGTAATCACCAAACACTTTCTTTAATCAGCTAGTGTTATAATATCCAAACAATGTCCAAACACACAAAACAATTTCTCAGCACTTGCTCCAAACACTGTCTCTAATGTCTAAACACTGTCTGATTTCCAAACACTGTCTCTAATGTCTAAACACTGTATCATCTCCAAACACTGTCTCTAATGTCTAAACACAGTATCATCTCCAAACACTGTCTCTAATGTCTAAACACTGTATCATCTCCAAACACTCTCTAATGTCTAAACACTGTACCATCTCCAAACACTGTCTCTAATGTCTAAACACTGTCTAATTTCCAAACACTCTCTAATGTCTAAACACTGTATCATCTCCAAACACTCTCTAATGTCTAAACACTGTATCATCTCCAAACACTGTCTCTAATGTCTAAACACTGTATCATCTCCAAACACTGTCTCTAATGTCTAAACACTGTATCATCTCCAAACACTGTCTCTAATGTCTAAACACTGTCTAATTTCCAAACACTCTCTAATGTCTAAACACTGTATCATCTCCAAACACTCTCTAATGTCTAAACACTGTATCATCTCCAAACACTCTCTAATGTCTAAACACTGTACCATCTCCAAACACTGTCTCTAATGTCTAAAAAACTGTCTAATTTCCCCAAAAACTCTCTAATGTCTAAACACTGTATCATCTCCAAACACTGTCTCTAATGTCTAAACACTGTATCATCTCCAAACACTGTCTCTAATGTCTAAACACTGTATCATCTCCAAACACTCTCTAATGTCTAAACACTGTACCATCTCCAAACACTGTCTCTAATGTCTAAACACTGTCTAATTTCCAAACACTGTCTCTAATGTCTAAACACTGTCTAATTTCCAAACACTGTCTCTAATGTCTAAACACTGTCTAATTTTCAAACACTGTCTCTAATGTCTAAACACTGTCTAATTTCCAAACACTGTCTCTAATGTCTAAACACTGTCTAATTTTCAAACACTGTCTCTAATGTCTAAACACTGTCTAATTTTCAAACACTGTCTCTAATGTCTAAACACTGTCTAATCTCCAAACACTGTCTCTAATGTCTAAACACTGTCTAATCTCCAAACACTGTCTCTAATGTCTAAACACTGTCTAATCTCCAAACACTGTCTCTAATGTCTAAACACTGTATCATCTTTTCATTAAAGACAGTGTTTAGACACTGGATTTCTTTGGAGATTAAAGAGAGTGTTTAGACCAGGGGTGTCCAATCTTATCTTCAAAGGGCAGGTGTGGGTTCAGGTTTTTATTCCTATCAAGCAGGAGCCACACCTGATTCCACTGTTTAATTAGTTGATCTTGGCTTTCAGTAGACTATGAGCTGCAGCTTCTGCTTGGTGGGAATGAAAACCTGCGCTCGCACCAGCCCCTTCTGGATTGGACAACCCTTGTTTAGACATTACAGATGATTTTTGTCTCTAATGTTTAAACACTCTCTATAATCTCCAAGCACTGACTTACATTCTTTAAACATTGACTCCACTTGTCTGGACGGTTTTCATTGAATAACTGATGATATAATTCATTATTTAAAAAGGGTTTCTGGATTTTCTGCAGCTTGACTAACCTCCTAGTTTAGGAAGTTTATATTTGTTAAATCTATTGAGCACACTTGGTCCGAATCCGAGTAATACGTTCAGGATCGACTCTGGATGTGTCTGGGCCAGGGGCTCAAACACTGGTTTGCATCCATTTAGAACAATTCCTTTCCAAATCACAGATAAAGCAATCCCATACATCACTTCGCTAAGTTTTCCTTTGGTACCAACAAGTGGCATGTCATCATATAAGAATAATTTCTGTCATGAGCTGTTCTCATAGAAGAACATTTTCAGCTATGCAGTTTTTATATATCAATACCCATAACATCTCCTTCTCTGACACCGGGAAAGTAGAGACAGTCATGTAAAAGTAAACAAAATCACATGAGCCTTCAAGTTTGAATAGCTTCCACACCTGATGCAGGCTGATCTTCTGTTCTGTTGGAGCAAACCTCAGACCACTGTGGCTCTGGACCACTTCTAGGCTTTCACAGCATTCACATTTCACCAATTTGACTTCATTCAAGGCTCAAACAGGCCATAGCCAAAAAAAGCAAGTGTGAAAGTCACTGTTGCAATTTGAAATAATATAGCTATGTTATATAAATAGCTCTATTTCTTAATGCTACATTTGCAAGCCAACTCACAGCCCACGGAAATTTCAAACAGAGCTAACTAAAACAGACTATGCAAAATAAAGTATACTCAAATGCACAAAATTAAGTAGCATTCACAAAACGTATATATAAAGTTCTGAAAGATTTTAGTCCTTTTACACCACAGCATCAAATACAAGTTTTAATTTAGTAATGAATGACAAGTCATACTTGTATAGTTATGTTTCATATGTGGAACGTCTGTGAGACTAGTTAGTATGCATTATCACTTATGATATGGCAGCTTATAAAGTTTATGACATTAAGAGAAAAAACAAACAAACAAATAAATAATCAGCTCATATTACAGAGAAAACAGAAGGCATAAAATCCTCTGCCCTAAAGACTCTCCCGTGATGGAAAAATTACTGACGTTTACAAAGCACTGACACCTGATAAATGTTATTTATCATTTATGTTATTATATAAATAAATGTTTCTTCTCCTTTGTAGCCTTTGATTATGTGGAGTGCCCAACAGACAAGTTCCTGTATATGAGTTTCTATGGAAACAAAAACATAAGACAGAGTGGATTTATATAAACCTTGCAGATAACACTACTTCAGAGCCATACTGGTAAAGAGAATTAATCAACATCTTCTGGTTACTCAGATGGAAGAATTCGGCAGTGGTGTGAATAAACACTATATACCCAATTCATTTACAGCTATGAATGTTCATTCATTCATTGTCTACCGTTTATCCGATCTATTCTCGGCATCATTGGGCATCAAGGCAGGATACACCCTGGACGGAGTGCCAACCCATCGCAGGGCACACACACACACACACACTTTCATTTGCTCAGGCAATCACACACTACGGACAATTTAGAGATGCCAATCAACCTACAATGCATGTGTTTGGACCGGGGGAGGAAACCGGAGTGCCTGGAGGAAACCCTGAGGCACGGGGAGAACACGCAAACTCCACACACACACACACACACACACACACACACACATATGGCGGAAGCGGGAATTGAACCCCCAACCTGGAGGTGTGAGGCAAACATGCTAACCACCAAGCCACCGTGCCCCCCGCTATAAATGTTGTTTGAAAATAAATAAATAAATAAAAACCACAAATTTCAAATGTGATCCTAATGTAAGTTGAAACAGTATTTAGAGAATAGTGTTAATTAGATAGTTGAAGGGTTTATCTGGAGGAGAATAAACGCTGCATGTTGGCATTGATGCAGCTCACACTGGGCAGCGTAGCACAGACATGCAGGTCTCGTCCAAGACGCATTCAGAGTGAGCACTTCGCTAAGTGCCTTCCTGCTGCTTCTCCATCTGCACAGTAACAAGGACAAGATGGAGGATCCTGACCTTAGACACGACCCAGACTCTCCAGACACATCCTCACATGCATGCGCATACACACACACACACACACACACACACGTACATGCAATGCAAACACACACGTACATGCAATGCATACATGCACGATGCATTTAATAGCTGGCCGCTTTAAATAAGCTCTCCTCCTCTTACACAGATTAGTTAAGCTCATGAGTGGAGTGTGTTGCTCCACTTTAATACACCTTATTCAGTTCATACAGGGTGTGTTAATGAGTACATGAGTTGAACTGGAGCAGGAAACACTTTAACATCATCATCATTCCCACCACCACCACCACCTAAAGAATATCAAAAACAGAGTACGGTCCACTGAGATGGTTGTGTGTATGTGTGTGTGTGTGTGTGTGTGTTGCAGATAATAGTATGAGTATATCAGCTGCAGAAATGCTGATTGGCTACAGTTCACCAAACAAAAATCTCAAAGCTGCTATGTGCAGAATCCGAGACTGGTAAATGGGCTGAGGACAGTTTAGACATTTAATGTTAAAAAGTGTTCATAAGCAAACAAGCTAGGTGTGTCTAATAAAGTGCCAAGTAAATGTTCACTGCAACACTTCTGAGGTTAACCACTGAAATCTGGTGAGTCTATGATGTTCTCTTTCCAGTAGCACAGAGAAGAGGATGGTTAAGCTATGCATAAAGCAGAGATGAAGTATACTCAAGTAATTTTATACCTGAATAATGACATGTAAGGGCCAGAATATGTAAATACAAAGTTAAGTAGCCTTTATTTGTCAAATATACATTGATGCCCAGTGAAATTCTTTCTTAGCATATCCCATCCCAGCCCATCCAGGGTCAGCCATGATGCAGTGCCCCTGGAGCAGAGAGGGGGAGTTGGGGCCTTGCTCAAGGGTTCAACAATGGCAGCTTAGCAGTGCTGGGGCTTGAACCCTAATCTTCTGATCAACAACCCAGAGCCTTAACCACTTGAGCTACCACCACCCCACAAGACTACCATTGTTTTGGTAAGGTGTGGTACTTGCCCATTTGGGGAGAGACCACTTGTCACTATCATGACCAAGCACCAAATCCAAAGTTGATGGACTTATTCAAAAAGCATAAAGTTAGCACAAATTAATGCATAAAGTTAGCATAGATTTTAATCCACAATTTTACCACAAATTCACAATCTTAACCACTGAACCAGCAACACTACATTACATTTCTGGCATTTGGCAGACACCCTTATCCAGAGCGACTTACAATTTATCTAATTTTAGGGTTATGGGCCTTGCTCAGAGTCCCAGCAGTAGCAACTTGCTGGATGTGGGATTCAAACAAACAACCTTCTGAACAGTAATCCAACATCTTAACCACTAAGATACCACATCCCCTTCCAACACCTTTAACTTTAACTTCTGTCTGACAAAAAGAGAAAAAAGTATTAACTCATATGCTCATAAGCACTGCAGGAACCTCGTGCTACTCTTTTGGTCAGCATGCGTACATTTGCACATATCTTTACATGAAATAATTTGTTAGAGAACCTTAAAACATTTACACAATCCTAATAATTCCTTCTTTTGATTTTGAATGCATTTACTTATTTATTAATTTACAGATTTGCTATACTTGAACATGTTAATCTCACACATTAAAAAATAAAAACAAAACCCCCACAAACAATCCCTGAGACTCGCTTTCGCATAATGAATTGTTAAGAAGCGTGAATTGTTAATGTTTAACAAGTAAAGCGGTATAAGACGTGTGTGATTCCAGCAGATTATTACTTGTCACGCAGCATAGGATGATCGCAATAACATCACAGCTAAATTCTATAAGGGATTGTGTGATAATGTTGGATTACAGGATGAAGATCCCCTACTGATAGACCTGCGATTAAAGAAAGCTACTACATTCTTTTTACATCACCAGCTGGTGTAATCCAGGCTCATGCAGAAAACAAGCTCACATAGACAGAAACTTTCAACGTGAGCTTGATATAATGACGATATTTTGTTCTTTGTACCAACATTTTTCATTTGTTTCGCATCACCCTATGCATATAACCTTCTTTTTTTCATCACTCAGACTCAGTGATTTGAATCAAAAATATCTGACACTGCCAGAATTCTGACATCAGCTGGTATTGGCTGAATTGGCACTAAATAGTCTAATTATGCGCTCTACGATCACAGATCTCAAATCATGACCAAGGAATTCCTTAATGATTTGCATTTTCTTTCTACAACAGAAAACCGAGCAGAAAATCATACGGTATAAATATAGTTGTGGGTTTGTGAGCCCAAAAAAGATTGAGATCAGATGTTGTGTCTTCTCCTTTAGCCAATCAGATGCAATATCATGAGGTGTTGATCTCTTGTCTCTTGAGGGTTTGGGGAATTAAACATATCCAGTAGATGTGAATTTACAGATTTACCCAACATACCAGCGTGCATTTTTTTTTTTTTTTTTGGTTAGAGAGAGGTAAAGGAGGATGAGGATGGTGTGAACACACACACACACACACACACACACACACACACACACACACACATACACACACACATACACACACACAGAGAGCTGTTTCTTTAATCTGAGGCTCGGGTAAATTTCCAAATGAATAAAGGCTGCACAGTGCTGAGGGAAAATATAGTAACAGCAATAAAAGCAGATAAGCTGATCTAATATAAACCCGCCGTTTCTTAGCAACCCTGTTAATTCGGAGCGGAGAGGGAATGCAGCATCTATCAGCAAACACACACACACACACTCGCACACACAAACCCACACACATCATAGAAGCAGCTCTATTACACACGGACTCGCAGGGAAAAACCCAGGATACTTGCACAGCACACACTTGACCACAAAGACTTCAATACTGTATGTTTGATCACACACACACACACACACACACACACACACACACACACACACACACACACACACACACAGGCACAAATCCTCAGCTCTCTGAGCAGCTCTAATCTAGAGCCTCTCTCTCTTTTACAACCCAGGTGAGATTTATTATGAAGATAATGTGTTAATAATACATAAAAAAAAAAATCAATCTTTCATTTCAGTCTCATTCGATTCTCAAATCTTATAAGAAGGGCCCTTAATGGGGTTCTGCAGTTTGGCTACACTTCACTTCCTACTGCGGAGGAGCAAGAGCCCCAGAGTGCACATGAGCTAGGCATTAAGAGTGTAGTACAGAGGGCAGTTTTGTATACACTACTGCTGTCAAATCTCTTTAAAAATGTTGGATAAATTTTATAATTTATATTATTTAGTTGTCAAATTCCCTACATTATGTGTTTATATCACATAATATAGAACATACCCCATAATATACCCCAAAAGATAGAAAGAATTCCACTTATTGGCTTTATTTATTTACCCAAAGTAATGTCTTTTCATCGTTGATATTTAGCTAGGTTTTACATTTCCAACCAATCTATAGCAAATCCCAAATGGCTTGTGATTATCTAATAAAATAAATACATAGAAATATAGCTTATTGCATAGGTTATAAGGTGATAAATATTTTTTTATTTATTCAGCTCCCTTCTGGAGTGACAAACATTCTTGTAGGCAAGGTGTGTCAAAAGTTAAGCACAGGATATTTTGGTCTTCAAATATGTTTTATTACAGAAACAGCTGACATTAAAAAGAAATGTGGTGGCTGTTATATTGTGGAGGACATTTTGCATGGTCTGGGATCTCTTGCCCTCTTAGAGGGAAGAGCCACTGCAAATCAATCCAATCTAATTGATCACTTTCTTAATCGATTCTCTTCCAGGAAGACCCTGCCCACATCCACAGGGCACAAGCACTCACTGAATGGTTTGATGAAGATTAAAATAATGTAAATCACATGCTAAAGCCTTCACTGTCACCAGATCTCAACCTAATTGAACACCTATGGGAGATTTTGGAGCAGCAGCTTTCAACAAAACAGCAAGTGGCAGAAAGAATCTGTTTTACTGATGGACAGGGTGGAGGAGGGCTGACAAATTATGCAGAAACATTCATTCAGTCATTGCACACTGACAGAGTTACTTATATGGTATGTTTAATTTTAAATAAATTATTCAGTGATTGTAGGAGCAAGGTAGCATCTAATAGATTCCCTTTTTAATCTAGTTGTGATGCATCAATGCAATTTCATTTAGGATTTTCTAATAATCTATGTCATGATCTTACAGGCAGACACAGTAATCACAGACAAATCCCGAATCACATCAAGAACAAACAGACTGAGATTGAAACCGGAAAACACCAGAGACATGAAGGACAAGAAGTAGGACGATTAAAAAAACAGCTTAGAATTGCAAATCATACATGCACGACTTTGTAAGATGAAAGGACAAAAGATGGGCATACAGCAAACAAAGGGGTATAGGGTGTGTGTGTATGGTATATATATATATATATATATATATATAAAGATAGATAGATAGATACACATATGTATATGTATATGTATGTGTATATATATATATATATACACACACACACACACATATACATATGTGTATCTATCTATCTATCTATCTATCTATCTATCTATCTATCTATCTATCTATCTATCTATCTATCTATCTACACATATACACGCATGCATGTACGAAGATATTAAAAGTCTACACACGCCTGTTAAAATAGCAGGTTTTATAAAGTTACAATAGCCTGGTCACTGCACATGCTTTTATAACTGGGGATGTGACTATGTTCAAAATGAACCAATGTGAACCATCTGGCAAAATGTGTTATGGCCTGATGAGACAATTTCCAAAAGTTATGTATGGTGTGCACACAAAAAACAAAACAAAAACAAAAGAATAGTATACCCACAGTGCAGCATGGTGGTGGTAGCATCATGTTTTAGGGAATTTTTTCTTCAGCCAGAACTGGAGTTTTTATCAAAGTAGACAGAATCACAAATAGCTATAAATAACCAGTCAATGTTAGCGCTAAATCTTCAGGTGTCTGCTAGTAAACTACAGATGAAAAGGAATGTCACCTTTTAGCATGAAAGTCACCCAAAGCATACATCTAAATCAAAACAGGAATGACTTAACCAAAAGAAGATCGATGTTTTTGGTTGAGCTAGCCAAAGCCCAGGCCTGAATCCAAATAGTGGAGTGACATGAAGTGGTCTGTGCCCAGGAGATGCCCTTACAACTGAATGGATCTAGGATGTTTTTGCAAGACAAAGTGGGAAAATATTGCCAAGTCAAGATGTGCTACAGTGAGAGACTCTTACCTAAAGATGACTGAGTGGTATAATATCAAAAGGTGCTTCAACAAAGTATTCATTTGGGGGTGTGCACACTTATGCAAGCGGGTTAGTGTTGTAATTTTGTAAGTTTATTTTTACATTTTCCCACTAAATGTTTCATTATTTTTAGAAATATAATTTGTAATTTCATGTAATATCACATTGCCCTTGTGCCATTAGCAAAAATGTAATGTTTTGTGTATTTGTTGATTCTCTGTTAAAAAAAAATCTAACTTGTTGCTTTTAACCCAGTTACCAATTTCCTAGAACTAAATTCAGCCACCATCAACAAACAGAAAAAACCTTTGAAAAAAATTATATGGTTAACATATCTTTTCACATTATATTCAATCTTTAACAATCATCTTGAAAAGTGTAATTTTAAAAGACACAAGGGCTACATGGCGTCTCAATCATGGAATGCCCAGGAAAAAAAAATTCTTAGATGCTCAAAAGTAAGAGGTTAGCGAAGCTAGGAACCTCCAAGTTAATTACTGGGCAAACAGCACTCTTAAACCATCACACTTAGCTTAAAAAGTCATTGTTTGGGAGGGAGCACAATCTCATACAATACAATTTCATACAATACAATTTCATACAAAGTAAATATTAGGAAAAGAGGGTATGCAAATAATAATAATAATATTATTGTTATTCATTGTCTACCACTTATCCGGGGAGCCTGTGCCTATCTCAGGTGTCATTGGGCATCAAGGCAGGATACACCCTGGACAGAGTGCTAATCCATTGCAGGGCACATACACACTCTCACACACTATGGACAATTTAGAGATGCCAATCAACCTACAATGCATGTCTTTGGACTGGGGGAGGAAACCCCCGAGGCACGGGGAGAACATGCAAAGTCCACACGCACATGGCGGAGGCGGGAATCAAACCCCCAACCCTGGAGGTGTGAGGCAAACGTGCTAACCACCAAGCCACCGTACCCTGCTATAATAATAATAATAATAATAATAATAATAATAATAATAATAATAATAATAATAATAATAATAATAATAATAATAATAATAATAATAATAATAATAATAATCAAATTGGAAACATATTAATCACATTTCATGAATTAAATTCTGTGGAAAATGAAAAAATATACTCTCATGAATAAACATACCAAAATTTGTATCAGAAAATACACAAGTCCATCACTTTCTAATACGCACATACATGTCATGCAACACCAGATTTCCAGGCCAAGAGGCTGGAGCTTAGAGGATGCATAACGGGGAGATTTTCCATTTAGTATAAAGTATATTAATAGAATTTTTGTATTTTAATGAGAATAAAGAAACAGGTACGTCCATGCATTTTTTGAGCAAATGACAAATTTGGACCTTTGACACCTCTATACACCAAGAATAGTCTACATGCTGGACATCACAGCTCTGCAGCCAATCAGATATAACATCATAGCATATGTGGCCTTTTATCTCCTCTCCTAGCTGCCTCCATTTTGTCTAGAGATGTAAATAATAATCTAGATGTTCTGCTAATTTCACTAGGAAATATTTGAACAAAGTTTCAAAGCTCATACACACTACACCTGACTATGGAAGACTATGGACATGCCTTACATCAGAAAGCTGTAAAATATTTAAATATATGTTCACATAATTAAATTCCTGTATGGTCATCAGATCAGTCTTGTCTTGTCCCTTTCCCTTTTTTCTACAGCGCTCTTCCACTCCACTCATTTACCTGGCCTCCTTAGTGTCTGCTGAAGTTCTGAGCAGCTCCACTCAGTGCCTGCTGTTGTATTGATGTTTTATTAACACCTCCATGAATACTGGAGGAACATTAATGAAGCCACTGCAACTATGTTCCACCCACCACTCTGAGCTGAGGATTAGACAGGAAGAGCTCTCCTTCCAGCCCACTCCTTTTCTTTACCCCTGTCTGTTTTAATTTCTCTTTAACACATCCATTGCTATGACATTTACCTCACGGAAAGCTCATAGATACAGTCCCCTCTTTTGTTTTTGCTATACAATGAAGACAATTAGGTTTGAGATCAAAAGATGAATATGAGATGACAGAGCTTATTATGGCACCTTCAGTGGCAGACCACCAACTTTATAGGTGGGCCAAAGTATATGAAAGCATTTACATTAAAGTAAATAACATTTGGGCTGCATGTCCCAACATTGCAATGTTCATCAAACCAACAACCCAAACTGTTTCATTCTTTCATTTCATTCAAACGAGGGTTAAGGGCCATGCTCTGGCGTAGCTTGGTGGACCTGGGATTCAAACTCACAACATTTCTGATCAGCAGGCCAGCACCTTCACCACTAAGCTACCACATCCCCACAACTTCCTTCAGTCATTGTTCATTTTTGGGAGGGGGTTGTTTTCTCTTCATGAGGTGAAATGCTGCTCAGTGGAATTAAGACTTGGCAAATCTAAAACCTTCCACCTTTTTTTTCACTGAGGAAATCATTTGTTGTGTTGCCAGCGTGTTTTAGGTCATAATCTTACAGTGCATCCAGAAAGTATTCACAGCGCTTCACTTTTTCCACATTTTGTTATGTTACAGCCTTATTCCAAAATGGATTCAATTCATTATTTTCCTCAAAATTCTACAAACAATACCCCTTAATGACAACGTGAAAGAAGTTTGTTTGAAATCTTTGCAAATTTATTAAAAATAAAAAATGAAAAAAATCACATGTACATAAGTATTCACAGCCTTTGTCATGACACTCAAAATTGAGCTCAGGTGCATGCTGTTTCCACTGATCATCCTTGAGATGTTTCTACAACTTGATTGGAGTCCACCTGTGGTCAATTCAGTTGATTGGACATGATTTGAAAAGGCACACACATGTCTATATAAGGTCCCACAGTTAACAGTGCATGTCAGAGCACAAACCAAACTGAGTCGCCCAACCAAACTGAGCGATTGGGGGTGAAGAACCCGATGGTCACTCTAAAACAGCTCCAGCATTTCTCTGTGGAGAGAGGAGAACCTTCCAGAAGAACAACCATCTCTGCAGAACTCCACCAATCAAGCCTCTATGGTAGAGTCACCAGACAGAAGCCACTCCTCAGTAAAAGGCACATGACAGCCTGGAGTTTGCCAAAAGGCACCTGAAGGACTCTCAGACGATGAGAAACAAAATTCTCTGGTCTGATGAAACAAAGATTAAACTCTTTGGCATGAATGGCAAGCATCATGTCTGGAGGAAACCAAGCACCGCTCATCACCTGGCCAATATCATCCCTACAGTGAAGCAATGGAAAGTTTTTCAAGCGGCAGGAACTGGGAGACTAGTCAGGATCGAGGGAAAGGTGAATGCTGCAATGTACAGACACATCCTTGATGAAAACCTGCTCCAGAGCGCTCTGGACCTCAGACTGGGGCGACAGTTCATCTTCCAACAGGACAACAACCCTAAGCACACAGCCAAGATAACAAAGGAGTGGATAAGGGACAACACTGTGAATGTCCTTGAGTGACCCAGCCAGAGTCCAGACTTGGCCAACATCCAACCTAATGGAGCTTGAGAGGCCCTGCAAAGAAGAATGGGAGAAACTGCCCAAAAATAGGTGCGCCAAGCTTGTAGCATCATACTTAAAAAGACTTGAGGCTGTAATTAGTGCCAAAGGTGCTTCAACAAAGTATTAAGCAAAGGCTCTGAATACTTATGTACATGTGATTTTTTTTTTTTTTTTTTTTTTTTTTAAATAAATTTGCTAAGATTTCAAACAAACTTCTTTCATGTTGTCATTATGGGGTATTGTTTGTAGAATTTTGAGAAAAATAATGAATTGAATCCATTTTGGAATAAGGCTGTAGCATAACAAAATGTGGAAAAAGTGAAGCGTTGTGAATATTTTCCAGATGCACTGTACTGCATGATGAAGTTCCTCCCAATCAGATTGGAAACACGTCTCTGTAAATTAATAGACAGAATGTTCCTGTAAGCTTGTGAATTCCTTCTGCTGTTAGCATCATGTGATACATCATTAATAAAGATTAGTGAGCATGTTCCTGAAGCAGCCATGTGAGCCCAAGCCATGACATGACCTCCACCATGTTTCACAGATAAATGTTTTGGATCAGGAACAGATCCTTACCTTCTCCACACTTTGGTCTTTCCATCACTTTGGTAGAGGTTGCTATTTGTTCCAGAACATTTGTGGTTCATCACATTTAAAGAATTGTTTCACATCTGTAATTTGAAAGCAGTGTTAGCATTGCTTTTTAGCCGGGGTTATGAAACCCTGCTCCGGAGCAGGGTTAGCACCACATTTGTGATGTTAACCCCGCATTGTGGTGCTATGTTTGCTCAGTGTGGAAAGGAGCAGTGTTTGCTTGTTGCTGCTGGATGCTTGGCAACAGACAGCCAATCGGAAATCGAGCAGCGAGGCTCATGTCACGTCAGTAACATTAAACGTGAGTCATGTAAACAGCAGCCGGTGAGAGAAAAGTAAGAAAATGTCAAAAGATGGAAAGCGTGTGAACTGGAGTGATGAGGACATATTATTCTTACAGCATTTTTTTAATATAAGACGAGGCAAAAGTTGTGTAAACAGGTTGCCTGCTGTTCGTCCAATCAGTGACAGTGACCCCGCAAATATGCAAATAATAACGTTAACCCAGGGTTTAGGAATGTACAGTGTGAAACGTCTGTTAATGAATACCCAGGATTAACAGATAACTCCAGGTATCGTATGAGCAGTGTGAAATGTGATTACAGATAACCCAGGATTCCGTTTATCCGGGGTTTAGGACCCAGGGTTAACAATTCAAGTGTGAAAAGCCCTTCTGTCTTCTTCACACAGTAGTTTGTGATTCCTTCTCCCCTGCCATGTGAAGGTTGTTAGTGATGTCACTGGCTGCTGCTGCTGTTGTTTTTTCTTCACAGCTCTGGTTTGGTCATCAACTGTTTTTGGTTTCTTTGTATGCTTAGCGTTTTAATTTTTCTTCACTGGAACTAAGAGGTCCAGCATGACAATACCCCTGTGCACACAAAGTCATGACTTGTTAAGATTGGAGTGGAAGAACTTGAGAGTCCTGCACAGAGCCCTGACCTCAACCCCACTGAACACCTTTGGAATGAACTGGAACAATGGCTACACCCCTGGTCATCTCACCCAACAGTGCCTGACCTCACTAATGCTCTCATGGTCTAAATGAGCACAAATCCCCAGAGCCACACTCCAAACTCTAGTGGAAAACCTTCCCAGAAGAGTAGAGTTTATTATAAATACAGGGGTGCACTAAATCTGTAATGGGATGTTCAAGAAAAGCACATGTGGGTGTGATGGACAGGTATCCACAAACTGTTGGCCATATAGTGCATGTCAGGTATATATAGTTTGGAGGGGAAAATAGGCTAATTTTTTTTTGCCAAAAGTGCAGAGGACTCAAATTTAGGACCCACTTCATGTTAATACATCTTAAAAAAGTGTCACCTACAGGAGGCCATTAAAACAGAATGAAATGACACATCCATGTGTAGTGCACTTTTTTTACTTGGCCAACCCAGTATGGGTCAAATGCATGAAATTTATTAATAGATTTTCCTTTAGATATTTTCAAATATTGAAATCTCTGACATAAACATTTTTAGGTGAAAAGTGAAACTTTTTTTTTTTAAAGGTGATTAGGTAAAACCCTGCTAAAATTACCATACTCTCTAGATGATACATATTTTCATACATATCATCTAGCATTTTCTATAACTCACAACACCTCAAAATATAAAGTGAAGAAAATGTTTGTTTTTGTTATTTAATAAATATGTTTGTTTATCCACTTTAAATTGAAACACATATTTTATCTTTTGACTTATAAGTATGAACAAATATACGTAAGTATATAAATATGCATCAACAAAGATATGTTTAAAAATAAATTGAAAGGAAATTGATAGAGAACAAATTAAGAAATGAGTACTTTGTTGCAAAGCTGGTTTTGATAATTATGATACTGAGTGATCTACACTAAGATTTAATTAGGTTTTTGCAATATTGCGGTGGAGTTTTGTCCCACTCATTTTGGCAAATCATCTGCAATTTCCTAATGTTATGAAGGTCCATCTGATGGACTATGAATTTCAAAATCCATAAATATTTAGTGGGATTCAAGTCTTCCTAAACTATTATAGCTGTATGTTTGGGGTTGTTGAAACTTTCATCTTCTCTACAGTTTCTGTTTCTTGGCTGCTGAGATGATTGTGTCCTGCTAAATCACTCCCTTCATTCGATGGCATATAATGCTCCAGTACTGTTTGCAGAGGACTTGGTAGTGGGCAGTGGTAGTGGTAGCTCTGGGTTGTTGATTAGAAGGTTGGAGTTCAAGCCCTAGCACTGCCAGGCTGCCATTGTTGTGCCCCTGAGCAAGGCCTTTAACCTTCTCTGCCCCAGGGGTGCTGCCTTGTCGCTGACCCTCTGCTCTGACCCCAATTTCCAAAGCTGGGATATGTGAAGACTCTGCTGTAATGTATATGTGACAAAAATAAAGGCTTCTTCTTTAGAGAAGGGACCCCATGATGCTCATTGTGATGCTCCCACCTCTGTACTTCACGCATGAGGGGGCATGAAGCCTTTATAATCGCCACACATACATTACAGCACAGTGGAATTCTTTTCTTCGCATATCCCAGCTGAGGAAGTTGGGGTCAGAGCGCAGGGGCAGCTCTGATACAGCGCTCCTGGAGCAGAGAGGGTTAAGGGCCTTGCTCAATTGCCCAACAGTGGAGCTTGAACCCCGATCCTCCGATCAACAACCCAGAGCCTTAACCACTTGAGCCACCACTGCCCCCATTCACTGTGAGCCTTGAGCCATTCACTGTGGGTATGGTATTTTTGCGATCACACCCAACACTTCTTTCTCTAATCATGTGGTGCTAAATTATTTTCAGTTTTCAATTATCTGACCTAGACTATATTGTAGAATGTATTATGCAGTATTATTGTTTCAAAAGGGTTCTGATATGTCTATATGTTTGTGTGCAAACAAACGTTTTAGACAAACATATATCTGTGATTTTTATTTTTAGACTATTGCATGGCAGGTAGGAATGTACTGCACATGATTGTGGTTCAGTCCATTGCTTATCGTTTACTGTATAACTGGTGTTCCTGCTGATTTCCTACAACTCCTTTTGAGTGGCTAACAGTTTCTCTGTTACCATCCTTCTCCTTATTCTGAGAACGTGTTGTGAAATCTTGCATGCCATTCATGCCCTGGGTCGATTAGTTCTGGTTCCATGAACTATCCACAGGTATAATATTAATTCTGTGCTGACAGGAACGTTTGAGGTTTTTGCAATGGCTCTGTAGCTTTTTCCATTCGAGTGTTGTTTAATAATGTTGTCCTTGAGGACTTCTAGAAGCTCCTTCACATTCATCATGATTGCTATGTGTTTGCTTGACATCTTCCCAACCAAAAGGCAATGTATTTTTATAATGGTACAAGACACAATGCTACTGTATGAGGAAGTCAGGAGTAGCAGAGAAGTATGTCAGAGTGGTGCAGGACATGTATGAGAGGAGCAGGACAGTGGTGAGGTGTGCTGTAGGTCAGACAGAGGAGTTCAATGTGGAGGTGGGACTGCATCAGGGATCTGCTCTGAGCCCCTTCCTGTTTGCTATAGTGATGGACCAGTTGTCAGAGGAGGTCAGACAGGAGTCTCCTTGGACAATGATGTTTGCAGATGACATTGTGATCTGTAGTGAGAGCAGGGAGCAGGTGGAGGAAAACCTGGAGAGGTGGAGGTTTGCGCTGGAGAGAAGAGGAATGAAAGTCAGTCGTAGTAAGACTGAGTACATGTGTGTGAATGAAAGGGAGGGAAGTGGAACAGTAAGGTTACAGGGTGAAGAGGTGAAGAAGGTACAGGAGTTTAAGTACTTGGGGTCAACAGTCCAGAGTAATGGAGAGTGTGGGAAAGAGGTAAAGAAGCAAATGCAGGCAGGTTGGAATGGGTGGAGAAAGGTGTCGGGAGTTCTGTGTGATCAGAAAATATCAGCGAGAATCAAGGGGAAGGTGTACAGGACAGTGGTGAGACCGGCCATGCTGTATGGTTTAGAGACAGTGTCACTGAGGAAGAGACAGGAGTCAGAGCTAGAGGTAGCAGAGCTGAAGATGTTGAGGTTCTCTTTGGGAGTGACAAGATTGGACAGGATTAGGAACGAGTACATCATAGGGACAGCTCGTGTTGGACGTTTGGGGGACAAAGTTAGGGAGGCCAGATTAAGATGGTTTGGACATGTTCAGAGGAGGGACAGTGAGTATATTGGTAGGAGAATGTTGGACATGGGGCTGCCAGGCAGGAGGCAAAGAGGAAGGCCAAAGAGGAGGTATATGGATGGAATTAATGAGGATATGAAGCTAGTGGGTGCAAGTGTTGAGGATGCAGAAGATAGGGATAGGTGGAGAGAGATGATTCGCTGTGGCGACCCCTGAAGGGAGAAGCCGAAAGAAGAAGAAGACAAGACACAATGCATTTTTTGCTTTATACATATATTTTGAATATATTGCCTTTTTCCATTCTAAATTTCACTGAGTAAACAAATCTTTGTTTATGAGTATGAATATATGCATTTTGTTTATATTTATAAGGACAAACTATAAAGACATTATATGTGTAAATCTGATATGGTATGGATGTGGTAGCATAGTGGATACTACTGATTGGAAGGTTGTGAGTTTGAATCCCAAAACCACCAAGCTGCCACTTCTGGGCCCCTAAGCCAGGCCCTTAACCCTCAATTGCTCAGTTGTATTAAATGAGATAATATCTGGATAAGGGTGTCTGCTGTAAATGTAAATGATGTGGATATATGCACTGTAAGTGTATCAAATAAAAAAAGAAATGTGTTTGTACTTATTTCCCCTCATAAAGCCGGAAAAATTAGGGGGTTACTTACACATTGCAGCTACTAAATAACTTCAATAGTATTTATGAGTAAGAAACCATATAAGGGAATAAGGCAACTTAGTGTGAAAAAGATTCTGAACAAAACCAGAAAGGTAAACGTCATGAAGTAAACATGTTCTGAACAACTACATACATATGTATCCAGAGGGAGCAAATCAGCAAGTTTCATTTTCGGCCAAACTGTCTCGTATATGCTGGTGAGAAAAATGTGGCCTGACTTTTTAATTTGATAATTAGCTTGTAGCTGACGCTGGCACATTTACGCTGATGTTCTGACCTAGCTAAAAACCTTGATTAATGTGGCCTTGTAAAATAAACTAATAAACCACATTAAAAAAGAATACAGCCATCTCCAAGCTTTCTTTCAAATTCAGTTTCTCCTCATTGTCCTTTTCGGTTTCACGCCTCATTCTCCTCTTCCTTTTTCTTCATCGTTTCTTCTCCTTATTCTCAGTAGATATATGGAGGTGAGCTCTGGAAGCTTTCTCTGTGTGTATTACCCATCAGGCTCCTCTGTGATTACAGGCACTTAAATAATTCCCTGAATAATTTACCGATGTAACAGGAGCCATGGCGAATGGCAGCTGGCTGATTGGACCGATGAATAATGTGCGTATTACACAAATGCGAGGGGCGACACGCTCCATAACACACTCTCTGAGCTCCTCTGCTGTCCGTTTAACTTGGATGTCCTGTTCACTGTACAGCATTGTTCTATCCCATTGACCTGGGTTGTCTCTTTAGGTTTTAATAGCAACACTAAATGACAGTAAGGATCAGCTGAATGTAGTGTTTGATTACAAACTTTTTGTCATGCTTTTTTTTTTTTTTTGGGGGGTTTTGGGACCTGACTGTACCCCCAGAAATGACGACTTGTTAACATTCATTCATTGTCTACCACTTATCCAATCTACTCTTCGGGTCACGGGGAGCCTGTGCCTATCTCAGGCGTCATCGGGCATCAAGGCAGGATACACCCTGGATGGAACCCCCAACCCTGGAGGTGTGAGGCAAACGCACTTGTTAACAACAACAACAACAACAAAAAACCTGGGTGTTTGGAATTTTGAACAATAAATGTTCAAATTCCATCTCCTTCTATCTTTGTTTTCTTGTTTTTAATTTGCTCTGGCAGAAACTGTGAAATAAAAAAATAAATAAATAAATAAAATAAAATAAAATGAAAATAAATAAATAAATAACTAAATAAGGGAACACTAGCTAACTTAGCAACCAATCATTTAATTAATGCTTAACAATCATTTAATTAATGTTTAAAACTTTTACATGGACACTTACCCATGAAATGTCCAAGCTCAACACAAAGAGTCAACATTGTAGAATTATTTAGACTCGGTAAATTACACTTTTGTTTCAGTAGCTGCTCTGTGACAAGAACTCTCAGCCAGCAGATTAGCTATGACTGAACTGAGAGAAATACTGTGTAGAATATTTGATGAAATTTCACTCTGGTTATTGTATACACTGGAAGAAAATGGCTGATTTGAATTTACAACATGTTCCACTCTGGAGGCTCCAGTGCTGTGACTTTGCTTGCACAAACAATATTGAAGCTGGGAGAGAACAGAAGCACAGCGAGGCTTATCACAGTGTGTATTTCCTATTGCTTTTGTCATGTAAGGGCACCGCATTCTCAAAATGCTGATATAGTGGATTGGTCTGAGAGAGTCGCCCTTCTCCGACTGTAATGGCTTCATGGGCACTCACTATAACAAAGTGAACACACAGCCCTGTGTCAGGCTGAGCACCGTTACATGTTTAGTAAAAATGTAAAAGGATAATTATGTTTGCTTCGCTACAGTGAGTGCTAATGGGTTATTGATTACTTTGCACAATTACAAATCCCTTCAAAAAAGCTGCCATTAATGTATATGAGCAATCGCTTCTTCTGTTTTTAAACCCCAAAATGGCCTGTATATAGCACAACACGCATCCTGCTAGTCCTCTTAGTTGTCTTGTTTGTCAGCCTGTTATAGTACAAATTAAAAATAAGATTTAATACAATACTTCCTCAGTTCATTGGCTGATCAGCTAAGTTGGGATAACTAGTTTGCTTCTTTTGCTTTTTTTTTTTTTTTTAAAAAAAGCAAAAGAATATCTAGCTAAAAATCCAGCTGTCATTAAAGACTACCAAGAAACTAGAGCCCACATTAAATGTTAAATGTCATTTCTTTACCCTTTTTACCAGTACACTGGCGTTCTATTCTGCCGGCAGAAAGGAAATCGACTTATTTGACATTTGCAATCAATATAAGCAAATAAATTATTTTATTGCTGCAAGTCTGATATGAAATTAGTCACTATACTGCTTTCAGTGTAAGAAGGTGCTTCAAATTTGAGGCATATCAGAGCAGAAATGGATTTGGTATCGCCATTTACTTATTACACACATTTACAAGTTATACACATTTTGGAACTTTTCTATAAAAATATTGCCACTAGTAGGTTAGATAAAAACTATAAAAAAACTACAAATTCCTGTAGCTTTAAGGGTCTATTTTCAAATAAGCCATTAATCACCACTGTGGAGTGTGGACATGACAAAGAAATTCAATACTGAACCTGGAAACCCCAAAACAAGAAGAAATTCCGTTTTTTGGCCTCTGGTAAAAAAAAAAAAAAACCACACACCTGATATTGACATTAGGCATTAAACAAGCTACACTTGTCTACATGTAATATCGTGTTGTGTCTATTGTTTTCCTACAGTATTGGACACACTTGGCTGCTTCTTTGCCAGAGGTGAGGGGGCATCACAAATCTGCTGGCTCAGCTCTTCCTCCTGCCTGCTCTGTGTGACCTCAGCATGAACACACCACACACTCTGCCTTTAACACTGCAGGTAGTGAAGAACATTTCACACGTAAGCCTAATCCACCATGAAACACACTACTGGGGTTATTGAATTAAGGTGTGTGCTCTGATAACACCGCCCCTTGAAATGTAATGCAGAAACATGAGTGTCAGACACAGAGCATGTTTATTTCCTCCTCATGGTGATTTTAAAGTCACAAAATCAGCATAAAATCAGCACAAACTGTTAAACCACAAGTTATAAAGCCAGTAGTCGCGATAATACTGACAATAATGTAATACAGCCACCGGAAATACTTCTAACCTTGTAACCATTCATGCAACTATCCATCTATACATCATATACACTCTTAGAAAAAGGTTTTTTAAGGGTCTCTTAGTATAATGAAATGTTTTTAGCATTCCGAAAGGGTTATAATTTGGAGCTCTTTGGGATAAGGAACCAGTCTGTTGAATGGCTGCATTGAGGAACAGCCAAAGAACCCATAATGGTCCTAGATTCAACCTTGCATTTAATCCAATCATCCACCAGTTCTAGAGTCATCCTTGAATATAATGCATCCATCTATACATCTATTCAGCCATCCATTCTAGACATTGCATGGAAGAAATGTAAATTTATTTATATAGCACTTTTAACTTACTAACATTGCAGCCATCCATCCATCCATCCATCCATCCATCCTTTCATTCATTCATTCATTCATTCATTCATTCATTCATTCATTCATTCAAATCATTAATTCAATCATTAATTCAATCCTAGTCAGGTTTACAGTGGATCCCAGGAAGTGATCCTACTGAAGAACCAAAGATGAAATGACATTTACAGATGAATTAATGCATTTACATATGAAATCTGCTTGAAGCTTTACAATTATGTAACTAAAGTTTTTCTTCTATGTCTTCACAGGTGTGCAGTCTCTGTGAATGCTAGCAGACATGAAACTGGCCATCACTCTGTCCAGCTATGATCATTATTTTGATCACATTGTAACTCATGATAGAATAATAGAGTTATGTAAGGGATAACACAGACCGAGTAGTTACATGAAAATAATGGATACTGTGTAAAATGGCGTGAATATAGTGTGGAATGCGTTATTCTGCTTATAACACACTAATGTGCCAGTGATTACAATATTTAATTTATTACCAGGTGGAATACTACACATTTTAATGATTTATAATTAGATTTCATGCTGTGTAGACATGTTAGATCCTGTTCTCACCTATTCTATGTTACAGCAGCAATAATCAGTCATTCTTCAGTTCAACTTTGTTTTTACTCTCCCTCACTCTCCTGTCTGTCTGTCTGTCTGTCAATTAACCGTGAAAACAGAAAGCATAACCGAGACCGAGAGTGTGCACAACCAAGACTTCCATAAATGTTCAATAAACGTCTCGGACAAAAGGAAAAAAAAAACACATTAACAATTACAAAAATTGTTTATTAATCAACAACCTGTTTTTAAATGTGTTTATTATTAGTCTTAGACTATGTGAAGCCTTCACTGTACAAATCTCTGTGTATGAGCGGTTACTATAGAAACAATAATGTATTGCTGCACATTAATATTAAGCTATTGTTCACGTTACAGCCAGAAAATACCTGTGCTGTGATATGGAACTTCTGATATTCACACCCCGTACAAGCACATGCCAAAGTGAAATGATCATGATACTACACTCCCTGGTGAATAACATCTGGTTAGTGCTGATCATTCTTTGGTCACATTCCATCAATGGACAGGATAAAAGCAACTGGACTACAGTGAGTAATTTTATTCCTACAATGTGCATCCATAATGTATGTGTACGTGATATAATGGCCACGTTCTATATTGAATGTATATACAGTAGATTAGACTGAAGTGAAATATGAGAGCCATGAAAAAAGAAATGGAAAGGAAGCGAGCTGAATCTGGAAACTCCCATCTCACAGAACGGCTGCTGTGGAAATGTGTTTATGAGGAAACACACGGCCTGGGGATCCCTGACTCTGCAGTAACATTATTACACTCTACATGAAGCCTTCTTCTACCTTCGTCTCCCCTTCCTTCCTTCCTTCCTTCCTTCCTTCCTTCCTTCCCTTGTCTCTCTCCCTCTCTCTCTCTAAACTGCTTATTTCCCTGGACACAATCCACAACCATATTCCTATTCCCCTTCTCACTCTCTCTCTCTCTCTCTCTCTCTCTCTCTCTCTCTCTCTCTCTCTCTCTCTCTCTCTCTCTCTCTCTCTCTCTCTCTAATGAAGCTGGCCGTAAGCAGCAGCCTTCATTACATTCAATCCTCTGGATGGCATCAGCAATTACGGCTCAGCTTCACTCCTGTTATTACCACAACACTGCGGCTTCCCAAGTCTCTCTCTCTCTCTCTCTCTCTCTCTCTCTCTCTCTCTCTCTCTCGCTCTCATACACAGACACACACACACACACACACACACACACACACACACTCTCTCTCTCTCTCTCTCTCTCTCTCTCCTTTTACTTCTCAGTTCTATCAGTCCTCTGTAACAGCATTTCCCTTTTCCTGCATTACTTTCCATGTCTTTTTCCCACCACCATCTACTCTTGCTCTTTATTTTTTTTGTTATTTGCAATCTCATTGTGCTCCTTTCTTTTCCTGCCTCTGATTCTGTTTCTCTTATAATAATAATAATAATAATAATAATAATAATAATAATAATAATAATAATAATAATAAAGAACGGAGAGGGGAGCAGAGTAGAAATGAGTCCAAAAAATAGAAGAAAATATAAAAAGGAGAAACTAAATTAAAGTAAAGACGAGAAAGAGGAAAAGACAGTGAAAGAGGAATGGAACTGGGGTACATGCTAAGCAAATAGGAGTGAAAATGAAAAAGGAGGGAGGGTTAGAAGAGTAAATGAAGAACAAGCGTGATGTTGAGAAGAGAAGAGAAGAGAAGAGAAGAGAAGAGAAGAGAAGAGAAGAGAAGAGAAGAGAAGAGAAGAGAAGAGAAGAGAGAAAGTATCCTGCAGCAGTAGTAAAGGCTGCAGGGAGAGGTGGAATCCCGCTGCTATTTATAGCGCACTATGTTCATATTGGAGCAGTGATACACAACCCTGAGTCTATAATACTGTTTTATCTTTTTAAAAATTCAGTCTATTTAGTGAACATGTTGAGGATTAGTCCAGTGTTTGCTGTGTGCAGGAGTTTCCCTGCACTGCACATCTCTCTAAAGGCTCCTCTAACATACCTGACTCAGCTCATGAAGGGGTTGATAATGACCTGACCAGCTGAATCAGGTGTGTTGGAGCCGAACAGTGTGTGTGTGTTAGTGCAGGTCTGGGACTGAGAGTTACTGCGTTAGCGTCAGATCACAGCATTTTATTGGCTTATTCGGCAGATCTGCAATCACACTCATTTTCCCCAATGCATCATAGCGTTAAAGAAGCAGGTCTGCCGAAAATAAAAATGTTGATTTAAAAAAAAAAAAAAAAAAAAAAAAAAAATTAAATTACTTTCTCAGTGGATGAGAAAACAGGTCTGACAACAGACTCCTGCAGAGTCGTACGGAAAAACGTCAAACTGAGCCAAATGTTAAGATAATGTTTCTTCAACGTTATGGAACAAAGTATGGGTTCGTATGTAAGGAGTAAAAGAGTCCTGAAATAAACAACAGCGTGATGAGGCTTGATGCAAAGCAGACTTCCTGTTACCATGTCGGAGTTGATTCTTTTTCTATTACAGCATTTTGAATGAATTAATGAACACTTCACACTTTTTTAAGTTTGCCTCACACCTCCAGGGTTGGGGTTCGATTCCCGCCTCCGCCGTGTGTGTGGAGTTTGCATGTTCTCCCCGTGCCTCGGGGGTTTCCTCCCCCGGTCCAAAGACATGCATTGTAGGTTGATTGGCATCTATAAAATTGTCCATAGTGTGTGATTGCATGAGTGAATGAGAGTGTGTGTGTGTGTGTGTGTGTGCCCTGCGATGGGTTGGCACTCCGTCCAGGGTGTATCCTGCCTTGATGCCCAATGACGCCTGAGATAGGCACAGGCTCCACATGACCCGAGAATAGATCGGATAAGCGGTAGACAATGAATGATAGCATACACATACATATAAGTGATTATGGCCTTATGTAGGTTTTGCGTATTGATGCAGTATCCAATATCCAATGTCCATGTTAGAGCAATAAATAAGGTTAATAAATGTAGGTATTTCTTGTGATAAATTTTTTTTTTTATCATAAACTTGCCATTATTTACTTATTTAGTTTTTGTTTACTTTTGTGTGAATTCTGTCCTTAAGCTAAATACGCTGATATTTGAATTGGTTTTTTTTCCCTTCAGTGCATTAATAGAAACCTGTGATTTGTCTTGCAGCTGACACTGTAGTCAGATCTGCAATTATGGAAAATTAATCAACACCCTTCAACCGTGTGAGAATTCAACAGTGCTGTGGCACAAATTCATTTATTCATTGTTAGCTCTGGTCCATCAGTTTGATTGGTCAAGTGGCGTTCCAAGAGTGCCAACATTTCCTCTGAGCACACTGGGACATTTTGCTGTGTGTAGCATTCCTTTGTCTGTGTTCACCATGTAGAATTCCACTCCATAATTCCAAACTTCTACTACAGTAGTGTTTTTCAACAGCCTCAATATCCTCAATAAATTCTGACATAAAATGTGAAAGTTCGCCAGATGAAAAAATAAAAGCACCTTTAATAGGAAAATACAAGTCAATATGAGCTTGCTAGTCAGCTAGCTAGTGTGCAATAAAGTGAGTCTAGCTTCTTCAGGAAACTAGTTCTGGCAGCAGAATAAAAATAAACAGAACATTTGGCCATACTGTTTCCAAAATGCCACTCAATATTAATTTCTCGTTTATAAAATTGCTGTCTAAAAGCAATATCGCACTCGCAATCATGTGGTTATACTGAATATCAGCATGACTGTGATATGGATGGATTCAGCATATTCAGTACAACTGCACTCTTGCTCATGCAATATTGTTTGAATACACGTTAATACCAAGTCTCAGCTTCAAGCAAGGTCTTCAACGTATACACAAAGTCTTTTATGTATTCATGGGGAAAATCCCTCCTCAATCCCCCCTAAAAAAATACAAATGAAACCGGATTTTATTATCATCTAACCACTTCTAAATAAAATTCCACCAGTCGAACTTCAGACTACACCTCCTTAATAAGGTCAATGCTCATGGGAATTGACTTCACAGCATGTGATCAGCATGAATAACAGCAACAAGTCTGTTTGGTGATTATTTGATGGTTTAAGCATGGAGTTGGCTTGATATTACCTTGTTTGCCAGTAAGATCTTTTCAAGTACGATGTAGGACAGCATGTGTGTCGATTTTAAGAAGCTCACACACCTCTATGTGACTGTACGAAGCATCGACCCCCTGGCGTGGCATTCGTCGCAGAGAGGCAACAAGGACAGGAGGAGCAGGCAAAGGGGGACAGGAAGTGGC
The DNA here is from genome assembly GCA_033459395.1 of Hemibagrus guttatus. Taxonomy (NCBI): domain Eukaryota; kingdom Metazoa; phylum Chordata; class Actinopteri; order Siluriformes; family Bagridae; genus Hemibagrus; species Hemibagrus guttatus. The sequence continues at coordinate 11,818,256 of JAUCMX010000019.1, forward strand.
ACAGAAGGGGCTGTATTTAAAGCAGGCAGTCTATGTACAGCTGTAGGGGGCATTAAGTTTTCATGCTGTGGCTGTATGATCTGATCCGAGTGGCTTTTATGATCACACACATGGCAGAAACTCAGGAAGCAGAACAGACCGAGCTGGATTACTCACCACCATCACACACTGAGAGTAGTCTAGCCCACACACACACACACACACACACACACACACACACTTTTTTTTTTTTTTTACTATCCTTTCGACCTTCTATTGACACAAATAGCAATGCAGCTAATGAAAGTAAGGCATGTTATACCTACACCTAAATCTAACCCTAACCTTAATCTCAGTAACCAAACTGAAAACCTTTTCACCTCCATAATGTCAAATCTGTTGTATATTCCATATCTCCATGGGGACATTCAGTCCCCACTAAGATATAAAATCAAGCCTGGGGTTATTGGGTGAACGGGGTGACTGTTTCTCACGACCTGAACACACACCATCATCACGTAATATATGCCTATGAGTTTAAATAATATACATAATATATGCTTTTGACATAAATATCTAGTAAAAATAATGATGCTTTGTGATGCATACTTGCTTCAAGTTAAATGTTAATGTTTACTGTCTGCCTCAAGAGAGTATAGTGGTCTCTGATACAGGTTGTTCGAGGTCATCATCGGCAGGATAGCTGGTAGAAAGCAGGATAGTTTACGTTTGCTGTGTTACATGTCACTAGTTTTTTGGCTAAATAAAGCCTCCATTGTTAAGTTTGTGTCATTTGTTGTTTTTCATAATAGTCACATTTGCTGCAGTGTGCTGGAAATGCAGCATAGAAACAACGCTTGGAACTTTCACTGCAGTACACTTCTGCAGCACTTCAGGTCCTCAACAGTTTCAGAAAACTTTCTGGTGGAAATCCACCTGTAGCTAATGACTCACACACCTGTAATGTCCAGCTAACCTTTCAGAACAAATTGCATGAGAGGGGAAGTGTTTGCTTAGCCACTTGAAACATATACTATATAGACATGTCATTTGTGGAAGCTTGCTTCTTCTATAGTTTGGGAAAAGTCATAAATTACTTAGCGTGTCATTTGTAAAATTGGTAATAGGAAACTTTCAGCAAACCCTTGATCAAAAAAAAGGTTGTTTTTCTTTTTTTGTTAAAGTGTTGATTAAAACCGTTTGGAGCACCCGTTGTGTGGAAGACATTAAACTGAAAACTGTCACACCAACATATCTGTGCTGGAATTCAGTGAAAGTGTTTTCAGTAACATTTATGAAAATTCGATTTTTAAATCCAGCCTTTCTTTAATGGGATGCAAAACGGGATTGTCGGAATTCCCCTCTGAGGGTGTTTCTGTCTAGACGACGTAGATCCATGTGCGAGATCGCAATTTCTCACACTCCTACAGGAGTACACACAGATTTCTGTAGCCACCTACATGCAGCCAAATGCTCCCTCAGTAGGGCTGGAAAAACCCAATGACAGAATAACAGAGAACACAACCACACACTGCAGCGTTCAACACATAAAACACCCAGGATACTCTTAGCATACCTTTACGTGCAGCCTTCAAAAGATGTTTTACTGGGAGGAGCACATTTATATTTGTAAAGAAAATCCAATTACACAGGATGTGATGTATAACAACACACATGCAATGGATCTGGCTTTTGTTTACCTCCAGCTGCTGGAAACGTGCTTATAAAAGAATAAGTTCCTCCGTTCCCTTTTTTTTCTTCTTTTTCGACATTGAGAAAAAAAACCCCTCTGAATTACTATAGTGTCTGTATTGTGATGTTTTCTTAACCAGTGCATGTGCTAGCTCATGTGGTAAAACTGTCAGTGCGTCTCAATCAGCTCCCTAGTTCAGTAGTCAGGGCACTGATCAGGGAGTCAGCCATTTTAAAGGCTGCCTCAAATGCAAAATCCTTCAATCCTGCAAAAATTAGGAAGCGTCGACGCTCACTATGATCCCTTACTGCAAATAATATCTTAGGTGAACCTTATATGAACGCTTGGTTACAGTCTTAGAAATAAGAAAATAATAACAAATGATATAAAGTGCTACAAATGCGAGGTAAGCTCTTAAGCCGGGATACTCAAGCACACAGTGCACATGTACACTCACCTATTTTGACAAGCCCTGAGGGGAAAAACACATTGCACACACACTTATACACAGTGAGTGGAAAGACACCTAGGGATACCACAACTTAACTAATTCAAGTCTGTTAATCATAATCATATTTCCGGTAAACTCTCAGCCAACTTCGTCTACAAATGTAGTAGCCTGTTATTGTAGCTTGTGTTTGCGATTTTTAACTTTATTTGATGTGTACAATTATTATACTGTCTCACACACACACACACACACACACACACACACACACACACACACACACACACACACACACACACACACACACATTCAGGTAACATGGACACACTTAACATCCCAAGTCATGATTTAAATCCATACATGAGTCTATGGATTTCAGAAATGGAATTTTTCCAGAAAATACTGAAAGGGTGTAATTGATTTGTAAAAAAAAATAAAGGAAGGGAATTCTTAAATTAAAGGAAATACTGTAAATTATAAAATTAATGAATAAAGAAAAGCAACAAGGAGTTTGTTTATGTATGTCCTAGTACTTGCATACTCTTGCTATACACTCAAAGGTCTGTACTTTTTCTTCACAAAAAGTGTACATCCTGGTAGTACATAGTATAAGCAGGGAATTAAGACGCAGCAATAGAGTTTTGAAATTGAAGACTCAGAGCACTTTAGAAATGGAAGCAGAAAGGGAATTGCTCCTTCATGGAAACACAATCTATGACCATATAGAATCACAGTGCTGTGGAACCAGGAATAGAACCCCAACACTATGTACACAACAAAAAAAGGTACACAATCACAGGACAATGTGAATGATTGCTGTGCGATTATAAAATGATTTAGAATTGCTCTATCCAGTGTCACACAAATGAGGATCGGTTTTCTGGTTCCTCTCGAGCTTTTTTCTGATTTCATCTCAGGGAGCTGTTCCTTGCCAACACCACCTCTGGCTTGCTCATTAGGGATAAATGTATACATTTTTATATGCAGATTTCTGTAAAGCTGCTTTGTGACAATGTTCCGTGTTAAAAGTGCTATATAAATACACTTGAAATGAACTTTGGGATGAAATGGAAAGCAGAACTCAGTAGTGGAGTCCCAGCACTACAGAAACGGTGCTGAGGAAATGGAAATGTAATGGAAGCAGAACGCAAAGGTAAATGCTAACACAGTGAGAGCACTACATTGTCAGAAATAGCCACGGTAACAACTCCACAGCTCCTTGGAAACAGAATCACAGCTTCTTGGAGTCAGAATCACAGTTCCTTGGAAACGCAATCACAGAGCAATGATAACAGAATCATAGAGCGATGGTAACAAAATCAGAAAGACATAAATGAGTTATCACTCTGAGGATTATTTCTTTTTTTGCAGAGGCACAAAGCAGAAGCAGCGAACCAGATTTAATGTGCTACAGCAGGGATGTGCACATACACGTGTGCTCACACACACACACACACCACGATCTTCTGTGCATAATAAAGCCGCTCGCTTGCTGCAGCAGACGCGCGAGACGGCACGCCTGAACACATTCCCACTGCTGAAGCTGATCTGCTGGCTGTCGCACTGCTTTCTGTCAGCGCTGATAGCTGTTAGCCACGCTGTTCAACGCGTCTGCATTTCAGTCACACACAACCATGGAGGGAATTTGTCAATTTGTCATCTGAAAAGCATGAGTGTGTGGCTTTAACGATGGGTTGCAGGACATCACGTGCACATGATTTCTAGTTGCTTCACATTTCACTGTGAGCCTGAAGGACTCCTCTAGTACAAGCAAGCATGGCAATATAAAACTTTTCTATCACGATTATATTACCATATCATTCATGTTCTACACAATACTGCATTTTCGAACGGCATTGACGCCATCATCAATGCACACAATTAATGTCTGTGATTCAAACTTTTTATACGAATATCATCCACTGAGGATAATTATGGGATTGCCTTCGTCAAGAACATATGTGATATTCAGATTCCTCTAAAATAAGAAACCTGAAGAAACAGCTGTCCTTATGGTGCCTGCAGAATAGAACAGATGAAAAGAGCTCAGAATAGAATAAACACTAAACACTAAAAATACTGCTGAACGAAACAGCTTCCTCCTGACTGGGACATATAATAATGTTGAGTTTTAAGACATAATGAACCAGTCTTGAACAAACCAGGTGTTAAATGCAATTCATTATTATACCACAGTGCTGAATTCTCTGATCTGATTGCTCAGGTGTTGATTCATTTCCTGTAACCTCTGCACATAATATAAAATCACAGGTTTATAACAATATGATCGATCTAATATGTTATAACTTGCACATAATCTAAGACAAATAATAAAATGAATATTCAACACATTGACCTGAGTAAGTTTATATAAGGAGATCTCTATTAAACATTTAAGGAAGTAGTCTCCAGTATTGGTGCTCTGTTGCCAAGAGTTAAAGCTGTTTTTTTTATGTTATGCAGCACAGGAAATGATAAGGAGTGTTGAACTACATTTTTTTTTGTCTCTTTAACCTTGAAGAAAACTGATGGAATGATGCTTTAGCTGCTACAATTCAAGTTGTAGCAAAATCTTTTTCATATAAATATTAATCACAATATCAAAATACTATCACAATATTAATTGTAACTCTATAGACATCACAGTCTATAACAAATGTAATAAATGGTAAATTGTTTGTTGTGGGTTGTGCAATTTCATCCATTTATCCATTTTCTGTACCAGTTATCCTACACAGGGTCACAGGGAGCCTGGAGTGTATCCCAGGGGGCTCAAGGCACAAGGCAAGGGACACTGTGGATGTGTTGCCAAACCATCACAGAGCACAATCCCACACTCACACACCCATTCATACAGACATTCACTACAGACATTCATTTAGAGATACCCATCAACCTACAACACATGTCTTTCTTTGGACTGGGGGAGGAAACCAGAGGAAAGGCCCATTGGGTTTTTTGCCTTATCATCCATAACGAAAAATAAGAAGAACTATGTGGGTTGGAGGATGATCATTCATGACATACTCCTGGCCTCACAATTCTCAGCTGAGGAAGAGGGCATGGATGAATTTGACCACCCCCAAAACATCCATCCATCCATCCAGCGATCCATCCTATACACCGCTTATCCTAATGCATCATGGGGAACCTGGAGCCTGTCCCAGGAGATTCAGAGCACAAGGCAGGGTACACCATGGACACGATGCCAATTTACTGCAGGGCACAACCACACACACACTCACACATTCATTCACACACTACAGATAATTTAGAGATGTCAGCTAGCCTACAATTCATGTCTTTGGACTGGGGAGGAAACCGGAATACCCAGAGGAAACCTGGCATGGCATGGAGTGAACATGCAAATTCCACACACACATGGCGGAGATGGGAGCCAAACCCTAGAGGTGTGAGGTAAACGTGCTAACCACTAAGTAAACCTAATAAAGATCAAATTACATATTTAATATATTGCCAGGCTAATAAATATTACAAAAATGAACTAAAAAAAAGTCTACAGAGACATTTCTACTCTGAAAAGTAAACATAAATGGCCCAATGAAAATAATTTCATCGAACAAACGTCCATCATCAGTTTCATAATAAATGTTGAGAACTGTCCTTATATAACGAGTACAGAAATTTCGGCCTGTACAGAATTCCAGTTACATGCTTCAAACCTTGTTGCAAATATATTTCACTAGTTATACTGCCAAAACACCCCATCACAAAACAAGGGTTTTGAACTGAAATAAGTGACTGGTGAAACTCTGTAAGGGGCGTGGCCAAATCACAGCTCCATGCAGTTGCTGGGATGGCTCTAAAGCAACACAGTTTTCTTAGATGTCTGTAAATACTACTAATAATGTAAGATGTACAGTACAAATTAGAAATGTAAACAAGAATTTCATTTTTCCAGTTAACACATGGTTACTTTTAAAAGAAATAAAACTCATTTATATTGTACTATTTGGATGGTAGAAAATTTACATGGTTGTCAGAAGCAATTATGATTGATCGCACAGTGTAAGTGATCTCTGAATAACTCACAGAGATGATCTCAATGTGTGCAACGTTCAAATATTACAAGTGTACTATATATATACAGTATAGTATCGGTTTTAATGCAAACCGATTTTTTAAACCTTGGTGCTTAATCTTTAGAAGGTCACATGACCACTTTACTACCTTACGTAAAACCTCTGGAAAATGCCCTTTTCTGCTGAATGTTTAGATTTTATTATTCTGCATACTAAACTGTGCTTAATTTCGTTGGGAGATTGCTTCCTGGTGTGTTTTTATAATGCAAAATCTCTCTTAATAACGGAATCGTTGCCATCATGTCAATTCAGACAGGCTATGCATCACCTGGGGTTATTGCTCGTGGGCATTTTATGGAAATGAAAAATATGCCGTAATCTTTCCAGATGTAAGCTATGCATGTACAGTCTGTTAAAAATGACTGACGTGACGGATTCAGACTAGACTAAAGCTACAGTGATACAATAATAATCACATTACTACAATTGTATCCACTGCACTTATCCACTGCAAATAATTAATTTAATACAAAGCTATGGCTCTACAGTGAGGAATGTGACAGCTAGCGATACACTGAAAGGTATGTAGATATATTCATATACATCACACTTTTTCATGTTTGAACATAAAACAAGCATGAAAACTGTTTTGCATTCAAGATTTGTATAAATAAAGTTTTAAAACAAAAATGCAGCTCATGGCAGAGAGAAGCATGGCGTGGTACCACCCGTGTGAGAGACGTAAGAGACAGACGGAAGCTTCCGATGAACCTGTTCATACCCATAGCCCTAATTACAGAGTCAACTTCACCAAGCAGCATAGTGACTCATCAGAGCACACACACACACACACACACACACACAGAGCAAAACACAAACGTGGCATAGCTGGAGCTATGAGTTTTTCAACAAAGAGCTCAGGTGATCTGTGCTTCAGAGACTGACACACAATTAGCTGTCAAACAAAGTGATAAATTCACTGTATTATAATCATACAAGTAAATGACATCATTTTTGGTATAGCTTATATAGCTTAGAGCTTTACTGCTGCAATCTTGTTTTGGATTTAAGAGGATCATTCGCAGTCTTCCTGTTGCTCCTTTTGATTTTTGCCTCTTATCTTTGTTCTCTAAAATGCAGGTCGACATCTTGTAGCTTATTTTGAGTGATGTGCCACAGCTGGAATTAAACTCTTTATATCTACCCTAGTATGACATTAACAACCGCGCAATTTCATATTCCCTTGTTATGGGGTACATGAGACTTGGAATGAAAATATGAAAGGGAATGCTGTGATAAGGAAAAGAATCAGCATGAGGGTGGTGTGATGTGACCTGGTGTGAAGTGGAGCTCCCACCCTGAAGCCACTGTTCTCTAAAATCTTCGAACGACGACACATTCTGAAATGTTTTATTCCTCACAACAATATCAACATATCAACATTTATCAACAATATTAACATTTATTATCAATATTTTATTTCTTAATGACATTTATGTGTGTGTTTAAAGTTTATTATTATTATAGTGCATTTGATGTCATAAAATGTCTGTGAAGGCTCCTGTCACTTACATTATATCAGCTGTAAACAGACATTCCATCACCATCATCTTATTATCTTTTGCACAATATAATGTTACAGCTTTACGCATTCTAAAATGCTGACACTGGAGACTCCTTCCAAAAATGCTACATAAACACCTCCTAACAAAAATCTTATATTGCTGCTGGTGTTAAAAAAAAAACTGTTTTCCAAAACAGTCCCAAAAATAAATTCATTAATGACCCTTGCTAATTTTTTTTTTTCCGGATGGAGCTGGTTAACACTTTCCTAATGATAGCACCAGTTACTATGCAGTGACAGTGACAGCCAGCATCACAATGGCGCTAAAGAAAACTGAAATGTATAATTAATACTAAGAACAATCTGTTGTGATGTACAGCATTAGTATTTGATACTAGCCTTATAAAGCTGGATCGGTTTCATATCATAATCCAGGGATTCTCTGATTCGATCTAGTAAATCATTTATGCTGGGAATGTGTGTGAAAACGAGTTAACTGACATTACAAAGACAGACTGCAGACAGTCATATCAGTTACAGTGTGTATATGTCAGAATCGGATCTTTATTGGACACTGGCCAATAATCCGAGCTCTCATAGTGGTATAGATGTGATCGTTAAAAAAATAGGACTTCGTTCCTGTAGCTAAGGGTTCCTAGGTGCATAAAAGGATTGTACACAGACCCCTGTTTGAAAATTGTAGGATTTCGATTTAGGGGTTCTGTCAGATGGACAAAGATGAAGAAGGCTTCTTTTCCCAGTGTGCAGTAGTCAAATGATCCTAAAAGTACATGTCGCGCTGGGAACACAGACAAGACCGAGCATGTCTCAAGGCGTCTGCTGTTCTAAATCAGTCCTCTTTGATGGCACAGTGCTGATACGTTATTCTATACTGATTACATCTACAACTGCATTGGGACAGACTTGATCTCAACAGATAAATATTCCTACCTACTCCCTAATTCTACAGCAGCAACATGAATATCAGGACAGGTATACATGCAGGGCTACATCTCACTGCATTTGAGTTGAAGATCATTAATAGATAACAGAAGGTATATACACCGATCAGGCATAACATTATGAGCAGTGAGAGGTGACGTGAATAACACTGATTATCTCCTCATCATGGCACCTGTTAGTGGGTGGGATATATTAGGCAGCAAGTGAACATTTTGTCCTCAAAGTTGATGTGTTAGAAGCAGGAAAAACGGGCAAGCGTAAGGATTTGAGCGAGTTTGACAAGGGCCAAATTGTGATGGCTTTAATCAGCCTTAAATCTGAAACTGGGAAAACAGTCCCAAAAATAAATTCATTAATGACCATTACTAATTTTTTTTTTCCAGATGGAGCTGATTAACATTTTCCTAATGATTAGGGCTGCAGCTCGATTAATCGATGGAATAATCAGTAGAATCGATTATTTTAGTAATCGAATATTCTACCGATTATTCCATCGATTAATCGAGTAATCGGATAAAGTACTTTTTCTTTATTAAAGAGGAATACTAAATATGCAAGAGAAAATAAGACAGGTCTCTTAAAATGAACATCTAATTTGTTTCTTATTCAGAAAAATGAAAATAAAATCTGAACCCATTTAGTGCATTTAATTGACATTACATTCAAAATGCAAATATAAATCTATAAATTAAAAAAACGCAATTACTTAAAAAAATGTAAACATAGTACAACCTAAAACAAAATAATAATAATAATAATAATAATAATAATAATAATAATAGTAATAATAATAATACCTAAACATTTAAGGTATTATTATTAATAATAAGTATTAATAACCTAAACCTGCATTTAGGTTGTGAAACTTAACTTTCAAGTTTCAGTCTAACTACAACTCAAGCATGACATAAGCCTTTACTACCTTCCTGAAAGACTTTGTGGCTTTTCTAAGAGGCAAACATTAGTGGGCAGGAAGGTAACTTGGTAAACGCTTAGGCTTTCACAAAACTTCGCTAAATTAGGGACATCATAACTAGCCACCATGTTGATTTACGCTCTTAAATAGTCACTACATGTAGCCACAATCCACATACATTTTTACAGGCCTTCATTTCAACTAGAAATCATATTGATTTAAGCTAAGTGCGAACGCTAACATTAGCTTGTGTCGACTCCGTGGACTGTGTGTTTTCGAATGAGATATTTAAGTATGGAACTTGTACTGTTGTGGTAAACCAGTTCAATCTTACAGTAATCACACTGTACGGAGTTTTCTTTCTGTTTTAGTTTGAAATGATCCCAAACTTTGAAAACTTTCTGCCATTTTCTTTGGCCTGAATCTTTTCTCCCCAAGTTTAGCGGGTTGTGCGTCAGTAATGATGGTCCGTGGGGAAACGCAGTGCTCTGTGTGTAGTTACAGTAAATGGACTAAACAAAGCTTCGAGGCAACAAATTTGCCTCAATGATTTTTTGTATTCGAATTACTCGAGTTACTCGAGGAATCGTTTCAGCCCTACTAATGATAGCACCAGTTACTATGCAGCGGCAGTGACAGCCAGCGCTAAACAAAACTGAAATGTATAATTAATACCAAGAACAATCTGTTGTGATGTACAGCATTAGTATTTGATACTAGCCTTATAAAGCTGGATCAGTTTCATATCATAACCTTTCTACCAGAACTTCAGCAATCTGAGCAACAGTAGCTGGTCTGTTGTATCGGACCACACGGGCCAGCCTTCGCTCCCCACGTGAATCAATGAGCCTTGGCCGCCCATGACCCTGTCGCCGATTCATCACTGTTCCTTTCTTGGGCCACTTTTGATAGATACTGACCACTGCAGATCGGAAACACCCCACAAGAACTGCAGTTTTGGAGATGCTCAAATATGTGTGCACCAGCATTAATGCCACTACCTCCAGGATACTGCCATTGTGTGACTGCAGTAATTCACACAAAATCAAGCAAACTCTGAGATCTGTTAAGGAGTTTGCAATTTTTCATGAAAGCAAAAAAAATTCCATGGTACATTACAAATTTAGAAAAAAAGCTCCAGCAAAATCAAGCATTTTTAGCGGCAACATTTACAAAACAGCAAAAAGGACTCTACTACTGGAAAAATGCAGCTACATTTTATACACCAAAAGAACAGTATTTTTCTCAAAAAAAAACCAAAAACAAAAAAAAATGAACAAAAAAAAAAAAAACAGGAGATAAACTGGCATTTCCTTAAAGCCCTGCCCCTTCCCTCATCTCCTACAGTCTCAGCTGGACTTGGATGGTCACCCCTTACGTTCTGTAAATGGAGATTTATTTATTTATTTATTTATTTAGTATGAGATAGAATCTATTAGCATACACAATTATACATTTAACATTAGTTAACTATATTTAGTAGAGATGCCAAATTGACCAAAAAAAGGTAAAATACTATTTGTAAAACAGGGGGGAAACAAACAAACAAACAAATAAATTAATAAATAAATAAAGCAAACAGGCAAATTTTTTCCCCTGAAATATTAAATAGACCTACAACAAAATGTCAAGTAGAAATTATTATAGATAATCTTAATGATGAAATCCAGCATCAAGCTCCTTTTTTTTTTGCTAACACAGATGCCAGCAAACTACTAAGACTGTATATTAAAATTTCTCTCTCCTTTACTGTCCTTAAACCTGAGACGATAGAAATGTTCATTTTTTACTGTCTTTTTTTAGGCTTCGGTTCTGGATGGTTAAATTGTTTATTTTTAAGATCCGGGGGGAAAAAAAGATTGTGGGCAGGGAAAAATCAATATCAAGTCTAGTGTGAAGTGAACATTGTTTCTTTAATTCCAGCATTCTTTATCAGTACCTCACTACCACTACACTATGACACTAAAACTGTGTATGAAGTAAAGAGTATTGTTTTAGACTTTGGTCCATAGAGACTCCAGAGCAAACTCTAAGAAACGCCTCTCATACTCAAACTAATCTCATACACACCACTTGGTTGTAGTAAGTGGGTGTGTGTAGTGAGTCATGGTATAGCATGTCATGTCATTATCAAGTGATAAAAGCGGTTCTTTAGTAAACAGTCATACATGGGGAGTCTGTGTCCACAGAGGGGAGCAAAAATTATTGACTGAGCACAGTGTCTTGATTCTGAGTGCAAAATAAAACTACTGTTGCAATGATCATCCTTTATTTTTATTGAAGCACTGCTTAAATGAAGGGATATTCACTGAGAACTGTTACATCCTCTGTTATAGTTTTTGAAAATAAAAAAAGTGCACAAAACAGTAAAGAAGTATGTGATTTCAGATAGCTGTTATTTCTGGAAGCTGGTAAGTGCTGAATCAAATGAATCAAAAATCATAGTTTGATTCACTTAGTTCAGAAGAGTCAAATGAGTGGTAATTCATGCATTATACACTCGAACTATGAAAATGTGTTTGAACATGCGACCATTAGACTGTTGACAAGAACACACACAAACACACACACGCGCACACACACACGCATGCACACATCTATGTATATCACTCTACTTCAGCCAAGTTCACTAAAATCACACTGTCCCACTAATTCCCTTTAACACATCACTGAACCCATAGGTGTGTGTAAGCACTCACAGAAGCTCAGGCGTATGTGTCACAGCCCTGCATGCCTCCAGGTATCTGATCCCCCTATCCGCTACTCTATTAGGGCAGTTATTAAAGCCGCCCTGTGACAAAGTCCACAGATTAAAGGAGTATGAATGAGATTAAACAGTCTCCTCTACAATCTCGTTTACCTGAGCAGCTGCACACTATCGGGATAGAAACAGGGAATAAAGAAACATTACACTACATTCACACACACTTATACACATCTGAAAAATTCAAATATCAAAATTAGACATTTTATGGAAATTAAATTAAAGGGGATTCCCAGGGAAAAGTACATGCTTTCAGAGTGGTCAAAAAATTAACAAGTTTTAAGCTACTCAAATAGCAAGTTTTCTACAGTGCTTAAACACTTAGTGCTTAGTATTACAGCCCTGATCAGCATTCAAACCACCTGCTTAATATTGGTAAGTCCCATTTGTGATGCCAAAACTACTGCAACTCATTAAAGCATGGACCCCACAAGACCCCTGAATGTGTGTGGTATCTGGCACTAAAATGTTAGCAGCAGAGCCTTTAAGTCTTGTAACTTGTAAGGTAGAGACTCCACTGTTCAGACTTGTTTGTCCAGCACATCCCACAGATGCTCCAGTCAATGCCGTGAACTTTTTGTCATGTTCCTTAAACCATTTCTGAACAGTTTTTGCAGTGTGACAAGGTGCATCATCCTGCTAAAAGAGAACACTGCAATTAGGGAATACAGTTGCCATGAAGGGTTGTACTTGTTCTGCAACAATGTCTAGATAGGTGCTATGCAGTCAAGTAACATCCACATGAATGCTAGGACAAAAGGATTTCCAGCAGAACATTGCCCCGAGCGTCACGCTGCCTCCACCGGCTAGCCTTCTTCCCATAGTGCATCTTGGTGCCATCTCTTCCCCAGGTAAGTGACGCACATGCACCTACATTTCCATCCATCAACACGATTCATTAGAACAGACCACTTTCTTCCATTGCTCCATGGTTCAGTTCTGTTGCTCACATGCCCAATGCAGAAGCTTTCAGTAGTGGATAGCAGTCAGCATGGGCACTTTGACCAGCAGCCCCTTACACAGTAAGTTGTGATGCTCTGTGTACACCTTTCGATCATTGCCAGCATTAACTTTTCAGTGCTATAGAAGCACTTTTGTGGGATCGGACCAGACATGCTAACCCTACACTTCCCACATACATTAGTGAGTATTAGGTGCCCATGACCCTGATGCATGCTCCATTGTTGTCCTTCCCTAGACTTTTTTTGTATGCTATTAGCTAGGAACACCCCACAAGATCTGCCTTCCCCTGAATAAAGATTCTTTATTCTTAGCCAAATCCCACCCACCAGTTAAGCTTATCATTTGAAAGCTGTAAATCTGGGATGGAGAAGGCTAACACGTGCTTTCTCTGACACACATGAAGCCTGTGGATTACCGATTATGCTGCGTCACAGGGCACTATCCATCCTCTTCCACATGCATGAGCTTAAAGATCTTAATAAGAAGAGATAGTTTGCCATCCCACTGTCCAGACAGCATGGCCAGTTTTGTTCTCTAATATCCCTGTTATAGCTGTGGCACTGGCTGGATTTGAACTTATGATCTCTGGTCGGTCGGGTGAACACTTTTCTGTTGCACTGTACAGTAGCCACAAATTTATTAAAGACAAAGAAATTAAATGCATAAATAAAGCACAGAAAAACAAACAAAATTAATATTCAAATACTTTTAGCAGCTTCCAAGCTCCATTGAGAGAGGCAAGTAAAGTCCCTGAGATGACATAAGGTAGAAACCTTGACAGGAGCCAGACTCAAAAGGGAACACGTCGTCTTCTAGGTGACACCAGGGATAATGTGATTCTGAATTCAAACAGTACTAAAAGTGTTGAAAGGATGTTCAGTAAGAGCATATTATGAAGAGGAGTCCTGGGATGAATGCAGGGCAGTCTTTATGATTATATCAGGCAGAAACCTACAGCATGCAGGACAGATCATCCACTGAAGAAAGGGAGACTTGGGAATAAACTGTTTTTGGAGGGTGAAAATCTTTAGTGTTTCCACAACAGCAAAAGCTTAGTACAGAAGCTCCAAGTAGAGAATCAGGATACACTAATGTACATACATGATATGCTGATTTTTTTGTGTGTTTATAAAAACAAGTGACCAGAGATCTCACCACTGCTCAGGTATGCATGTGGGAAATTTCCCCACTATACGTCTGACAAAATAGTGAACAGATTTACCAGATGACCTACTGACCTGCCTAGTCATGAAGTTCATACCACATTAAGATGCACAACGTCCTCTCTTAGCTTAAGATATTTTCACATTACTCCATAACAACACTGGAGTGGTGAAGATACTTTGATGTGCCCATTATAAAAATATGATTATCTAGAATGTCTATATAAAACAAATAAGAATGGAATGATAAATATAATAAATGAAGAAATGATAAATGAGCTATATAAAGTAATGATAAATGAGCTAAATGCAGTAAATGAGGCTTTGGCTCTGACAGCGGTCTAAAATTAGCTGCTGTGTGAAGCTGGAGCCGATTCATGTGTGCTTTGATGTACATGTGAGCGCCTACGCAATTCTCATCCAGCCTGTGCTGCTACAGCTGAGAGAGAAAAGGAAAGGAAAGAGAAGGAGATGCATACTGTCTGCTGGAGAGGCAAGCATGCTTATTGGCCATTCAGTCCACATTCTGTCCATTGGCTGAAGCACATTTAAGGTTGTGATCATTGCAAATGACTGTAAGAGCACTGTATGTGTGTGTGTAATCCGCATACTGTGACCCATGATGCCCTCCCAATCCTCACCCCCACTCCTGTGTGTCTTACGGCAGCTCTGCTAGGTGACAGGAACATGGTTGCAGCCCCATTTTATCATGCCCAGCTTTGGCTGGTTTTTAGGTCACAAAGTTGACAGAGCTAAAAAGGAAAAACAGGTGTGTTTGGGAGTGTGTGAGCCTATACAAAACACTCCAGGAGCCAAGAACACGTGCAGCACTACAGTCACTCCTGATAGGTGACGAAATATGCACAGAGCTCACGCTTAAACTCTCTTGAAACTGGGCACAAATGGAGAAAACACACAGTGAGCCCTGCCTGTGTACAGCCTGACAGATGTGTGTGTGTGTGTGTGTGTGTGTGTGTGTGTGTAGGAGAGAGACACACCGGGTGGAGATTTCTAAAAGGTCAGATGATTATAGGTGCAGTGGTTTTGTGTTTGAGGAACAAATATATTCCACGCATGCCGCTACTCAACTCAATGAGCTTTTTTGGTGATCATAAACTGCACACACACACACACACACACACACACACACACACACACACACACACACACACACACACACAACGCATTACATTTTTAGATGACAGTAATTGCTTAACCACTTATCATAGATTAGATTCATCATGATGATGTTTTAAAGAAAATGACTTCATGTTTATCTGCACTCAGAATTTTGATAAGCAGCAAAGGAGCATCACCAATCAATGTATCAATTATTAATCATTGTATAATATATATCTTACATTTACAATAAAGATATCAGAAATATTTATGATATAGAAATCGGAGAAGCAATCCACACATTTTTTCTAAACTTACATTTTATTAGCTTAATATTCTTTTGTGTTTTTCATCTGCATTGTACAATGCTACTATTCATTTGAGCTGTGAAGGACACCATCAAATCAGGTTATTATCATTCACAGAAAATCAGAAAAACTTGTTAATGCACTGAACAACAGAATAAAAGTAGATACAGAATATATAGTATTTACTTCTATTCTGTTGTTCAGTTCATATGTGTGTGTGTGTGTATATATATATATATATATATATATATATATATATATATATATATATATATATATATATATATATATATATATATAATGTTTTTCCCCCCGTATTTTAGTAATATTTTCATTATTCTTTTTTCATTTCATTTTGTGTGTAGTTTGAGTTTTATTTCAATGTGAAAAAATAGCAGTTTTATTTCAGTGTGCTCTGGCAATGCTTTAATTGTAAATACTAAAAAGAACAAGCATCAGTTGTAGCTGGTGAATAAACTCAATTCATGTAAAATAAATTCATGTAGTATGAAAAGTGCCTGTGACTTCATCCAGAGTCATAGATTGAGTAAACCATGTGAGGATGCCTTGATGTAAGTGTGCTGACTACATGCCCTTCCGTGTGTTGGTGAAATAGAAATGCAAAATAATAATAGAAGAGTGACTGTCACATGGTCTTTTGGTCAAGGGGAGTCAAAGTCAAATTCTTCCCAGGTCACATTTCAGTATTTTTTTGAGCCTGTGAATAAGGTGTTTCTAGGAGATAGAAGGGTTGCCAAAAACTAATCAAGTGTATGTACTGTTGGGTAATAATTATGATCGATCTATCTATCTATCTATCTATCTATCTATCTATCTATCTATCTATCTATCTATCTATCTATACAGATAAGTATGTACATATGAAGATATATACTCAAGTATTGTTCTGGCATATTTATACTTCACATGAGTATTACTTGAAACTGAATACTAATTACAGTACTCTTAATTATATTATCTTGGGGAAAAAACCCCACATACTTTTCTCTCCAATTTTATTTAGATTTTCATCTAATTGAAAGAACTTGTTACAATTTCTCAAAGTTCTCTTCTCTAATCCAGCCAGTGCCCATGTGCTATACATCATTTGAATGAGATCCCATTTACATTTCGGTTAAAACTTCATCAATGTAGACACAGTGACCAAGATTTAAACCAATTCATCATCGGCAGTGAATTTCTGTGGTGTTTAAACAGTATCATTAATATCGAGAGCGAGGGCGGCTGACCCGAGCATATGGAACAGTGTTAGTGAGCATGCTTATTAACAGAGAGCATGAGGTGCTGTGAATTGTGAGCACACAAAGCACTCAACACTGACACGCACATGGTTTGCTTTCGCTAGCGCGCATGGGCTCACGATTCCAGCTGAATTGTGAGATTTTGGGGGTGGGAATAAGATGCGTGTTGCTACTGTGGTGTTTCATCCCTCTCAAATTATTTCCTTTCTTCTGGAAACAGATCTTGATCTCATTCAAAATGGTGGTAAAATACAGTCGAGGGAAAGTTAATTAAAACAAACAGAGTTTAAAAAATGTACTAATTTTAGAAAAGGAAATGATCAAAAACAACGATGAAATAAAAAGTATTTTAAAGGGACCTTGAGCTGTGTCCCTAATAGGAAACTACATCTCAGGAGGACAAACATTGCCTGAACATGCTGCCTACCCAGGAAGCCTCCTTCCATAAGGAATCCTCTTTTGAAGCATCTGGGATAACAACCGTGTGTGAAGCATATCATCATGTGTTGTAAAACAGGTTTGTTGGTGCATACCTACAGTACTTGTGCCACAGTGTCACTCCATCTTAAGCTGAAACACAGCAGGTATATGATGATCTGAAGTCTGATACTGCTTTTCAAACACAGTATCACTACACATCTTACAAAACACTTGAGGAAGATCCTCCATCTTCTTGATTTTCATTTATGTGACACGCATTTCTCATATCACATCATATACACACACACACACACACACACACACACACACACACACACACACTTTCATTTCTGCATCCAGGATGACCACATCCATCTGCCAAAGAGTGAGCGACACTCTCGCTCGTTGAGCCGCTGCATGCATGTCAGACTCCGAAAACCAATTGGACTGAGAGTTGCCATGCCAACCAAAGCTCCCTTCAGTCGGAGAAAAGTGCGTGTCGCATCACGTGACCCCGCGGCCATTGGGGAAGACAGAAAGGGAGGTGGAGACGCAAAGCTGCAGACTTTCGTGGATCAGTCATGGCACAAATCACTCATATCCTTATAATATCCTCATAATTCTCACACTCAGTCCACTGACCAACGTTTATCATGAGGTTATACTCAATCTTGTGTAAGTTGATGTGTATGTTAAGCATGACTGATATTGTCTGACAGTTAAAAAAGCTGCAAGTCAAATCAGTGATTTAAATTCATTATTGTTGTTTCTATAGATTGGGGCATTGGTGGCTCAGTGGTAGGTTTCTCGCCCATCATGTGGAAGGGCCGGGTTCAATTCCCAGCCACTGGATGCAGTGCCGGTCCCAAGCCTGGAAAAATGGGAGGGTTGCGTCAGGAAGGGCATCCGGCGTAAAACATTTGCCAAGTTGTGGCGACCCCTGAACAGGGAGCAGCCGAAAGCAACTTATTGTTGTTTCTATATTAAGAGCTCGTTCATCTGCCATACTCTTCATATAATCTAAGCCTAAAAATAAACCAGTATAGAAATGCGGTGTTATGTAAAAAAGAAAAACACCATTTTTTGATCCTCTGTGAGGAGACACAGATTTAACATATTTGGAAGGAGTCTCCAGTGTCAGTACTCTTCCAATCACATGCAAGTCTTCAGGACAGAGGACTCTGAACTACAATGGCACTGCCTTGTTTCATGGAAGATGACATTTATGTGCATCAAAATTTTGATACACCATTAAAAAACGTATCACTGACAAATGTCTTTGGGGTAACACTTTAGAGTAGTAACACTTTAGAGTAGTAATAATGACTCTGCTTTACATCAGGCCACATTATAACACTGACCAATGATACAACAACCATCATGTGTTATTCTTTACATAACTACGTTGCTACCAGGACGAGGATTATGAGGAGGTCTGAGACTCGCTGATTCAGACTTTATCCTTCTGAAATAATGGAATTTTAAAAGGTTTGGAGTAAACAATAAGAAATTAAATTAGAATTAAATTAGGATGTTTCATTTGTTAACTTAGCAGTCAATAACTTGGAAGCATAAATGCTGTCCAAATATGCTACCTACATCAGTGGCCATCTTCCAATAGGAACAAATTGGTAATGACAATATTTGTTTTTTTAAATAAAGTGTGCACAATAACAATATTGTGAAATTGTTTATCATTTGATTATTAGAACTTGCTGGGAGTCAAAAACATGGTGTACACAAACTTTTAAAGAAACATGGCCCTGCCAGATGTGAAACATCTAGATTTTGTGTAGAAGTCACATTATTAACAAGGCTTTTAAGGACATAGTGTGTTTACAAGACTTCAGTATAAAGAAAAAAATGGTGTATACTTATTAGGGACCTTAAATATGGGCAAATAGCAATCGTCTAAAAATAGATTGTCCACAGTTATCTCTGATACCTGGCCCCAGGCTAATACACACAAAAATAAATAAATCCAACAGCAAGAAAGAGTTGGTTCACGCGAATATTAATGAGGTTTAATGCTATAATGCTATAATGACAAGGTATTTCTATTGCATTTCTCACAGAAAGTGAAAAATCAGGAACCATCACCAATATTTTATTTATTTATTTTTTACATTTCTGATAAAAATCGGAAATTAACCCTTGTGTGGTGTTCAGGTCAAAGTGTTTTATATTTTTACTACAAGCGTTTTGCATTAGTTGTAAATCATCCTCATTTGCAGAATCATTTTTGAGGGCCGTGTTTCATAACCAGTGCCTGCAATAATCTTTTGTTTCTCGTGCTCTTATTGTTGTTCGTCACTTGTATTTGATAAATCAGTTCAAAATAATAAACATTAATTGAAACATTGCTCTATTTCATTTTTTCCCTATAATTACACCACCAAGATCTTTATTATAATACATTTTGTCATACAAATGATAAATTATATCACAAAAATGAATGACGAATGTGATCTAGAAATTGCAAACATTAATCACAAATGTAATCTATATTGTTTCAGACTGAGATAAAGACAATGTGTGTAAAGGACTTTTAGGTTTTTTTTATTTTCTGTACTGTAAAAATTTTCCTAGGTCAAATTGACACAAACAGTACTAAAGGGTCCATTGGTGTCCACTTTCTTTTTTTTTTTGTTGATATATTAAAATACCACTGTACACTGCTATTGCATAGGTTAATAATTTAAGTTAGAATTTTAATTACTATTGATGACAGAATATTGCAGTACAATCAAGGTTTTAGACGCTATAGCTGTCTTCTCATGCTTCGTTTTTGCGTTTTGTTTTTTTTAGCTTTAGTTTTGAAAACAACTAAATGACAGCCTTGTATTGTGGGATGCTCTATAGCCCAAAGGTACAGTAGGTTCGACCACAGACTTGGAAATTTGCTCTGATGATACATTATCCAAAATATTATATCACACACCACCACACTGTATACATTTGGCTGGGTTTAGCATGTAGTACTAGTGTAGTACAAGTATGTATAAGATGCCATTTTGACCATAGACCTCAAATTGTCTGTGTGAAAACTCAAGCTGAATCCATTTTGTATTGATTCTTGATTCCCATTGCCTGTAATCAAATATTTTTGGAAACAACTCTCTGTGCTAGTTTTAGCTGCATGATAACAGGTCCAGACAATTGAGTCAAATGGACCTTCTCACCTTGTAGGCCTGCGACAATTCATATAAATCGGCTGATGGTGGTAAGAGATCGTTGGTTGTCTCTCCTGGATTGTTTCACTTTAAATTTAGGAGAGGTATGACTAAAATTGGAACATGTCTAGATAATTCTAATATGAATTTTATGTCTTTGAATGCATATAGTTTGAAATACTGAAAATTCAGTATAGTTGTTGAGCAGTGAAATTTATTCTGGCAGTATTTGCATGTGTGTGTGCGTGAGGGAGAGAGAGAAAGAAAGAAAGAAAGAAAAAAATGAACAAGAAAGAGAAAGAGAGAGAGAGAGAGAGAGAGAGAGAGAGAGAGAAAGAGAGAGAGAGAGAGAGAGAGAGAGAGAGAGAGAGAGAGAGAGAGAGAGAGACCGACCAAGCGGAGATTTCTAAAAGGTCAGACGACAACGAAAGACCAATTTACTTTGTGATATCTCTCTCCTTCTTCTATTTACCCTGCCGTCTCTATTTACCTCACCCCACACTGTCTACACATAGTGTGTGTGTGTGTGTGTGTGTGTGTGTGTGTGTGTGTGTGTGTGTGTGTTTGTGTGTGTTGGTCACAGTCATTCGTCACAATGGCGAAGAGACACCACGTGATAAATATCGGGCAGTGCCTGGATCAAATGTCAACTCCACGCCACCGCATGACCAATCTGTTACAAGACAAGCATGACGCCTGTGTACGAGTAAGGGGCTGATGTCTGTGTGTGTGTAACTAATTACATATACAGATGTTTGATGGCAAAGAAGGTACAATTCAAGGCAAGTGATCAATAAGTCATGGTACCTGGGTATGGAAGGATCACCAGTTATTACAAATTTTTTACTTTAAGTATAGTGAAATTTGATTGATTGAGAAGGCTCCTGTACCTTCAGCAGAGTCACACGGTCATACCGACACTGTACATAGCCCTCCAGCACTCCACCCTATCTGTAATTACCTGTTTACTAGATCAAGTGAAGGTGTGACCTCTGGGTCTGTCAGTCTCAGTAAAGGAGTTGTAGCCTGTGTACCTGCCACACCCTGCATGTGTGATTGATTAGAAAAATGACTGACACAACTTATGTGCCAACAATCAGTTATATGATGCACCATAATATTCTGGAAATTCCGACTCAACTCAAAGAAAAACAGATGGTTTTTGACCAGCACTAGTCAGGTAGTGGATAAAACAAAAGCTTTTTTTTGGAGCGGTTTGAAGTTGTAAGACAAAAGCCTTTCATGACAGCATCCCAAAAATTCACAGCGTTAAACTTTGTCAAGTGTCACTGGAACCACAGTTTTAATAAAGGTTTGTGGTCAGATATAACCAAAATCAAACACAGCCTCAGCAAATTTGGTGGAAAATTGCGACCGCGCACAAGGAAAGGCCCAAAACCACACGGTAAAATAGAATACTGGATCATTTCCACTTTCTGCCTTTGAAGCTTGAGGTCCAGAGACTCTTGTGACGAATGATGGCATATAAATTCTCCCAGTATATTTTAGCCCAAAACCTGGTTGCTTTTGCAAGATTATAATGTGACTCCAAAGTAATACTACAACAAAAATATGTATCCAAAAGGTTGCGAGAGCAACAACAAAATCAATATTTTCAGTTTCAGGATTCAAACCTATTCAAAAATCAAATGAAATGAAATAAAGGAGCTTGGAATGCTGTGCATGGATGAGCCTTAGGTACATTATAGAAAGTGGATCAGTGCTGCTATTCACTTCTGGGTAGGCCAGATATTCATTGTGGATGCGCTGGATAAGTGAGATTTGTTTAGGAATGCTTCTTAGGAAAAAATATTGAGTGAAAATAAACCAGTACAACATGTCTGGGATTCATTTTGGCCCAGGGTGCCAATAATTCTGGAACCGACTGTAGATGCTGGAACTCCATCCCGGTCGTGACGTACCTCGTCCTGGCGTTCTAATTGCTGGAACCCACACGCTGTGTGTTCTAGTGCCAGGATTCTGCTTAGAACCGGCAGCCGGAATATTAGAGCGCTGGAATCAGAGGCGAGTCGCCTGAGCGCCGCTGCGTGTCACGGCTCCTCTCCCCCGCCCCCTCCGCGCCCGCCTCTATAGGGGGTGGAGGTGACTGTGATGGGAGGAAGGGGGGGGGGATTGGTGGGAGCGGGGTTTCCCTCATCTTCTCCATCGCTACACATCATCACCTTCACCAAAAAACGGCTTCTAAGTGGAACAAGATGCCGATAATATCAGGCTTGGCGAGAGGAGGCAGCCGAAACGCGGTGGCCATTTTAAAGCTCTGCTGTTAGTCTGAGAGATATCGACCAGCAGCAGCAGCAGCACACAACCCCGCCGTTCACCAACAACACGACGGATACGTTTTTTTCCCTCCTCACACACGATAAAAGGCTTTGTCGTTACCTGCATTTCACACATCGCATGCAAAAAACCTCATACAAGACACCTACTGAAGCTACATACACCGCCTGTGACATTTACAGGCTTCTGTCGCTTTCTGTCATTCACACATCACAAATCATCCCATATCTATTTATCGCCATGCAGAGCTGAAATGAATGCGTGATGCAGGGAAACCCGCACCTGTTTCCTGAGCAGATGCAATCAGCTCGATAAATTCAGCATTGTCCATTTTTCAGCTCACACATCCCAGGTTTCACGTTTTTGGACAATCCGAAAAAAAAAAAAAAAACCTAATTCACATACACCATTTTTTTTTTCAGAAGATATGAACACATATTGCCATAGCAATACACCAGACTGTATCCTATACCAGTCCACACACTACAGCTGCTTATAGTATTATTATTATCTATTATTTATTACGTTTTTCCGCCTTAGGTGAATGAAATTGTGTAAGTACAGAGGAAAATAGGGGGCTTTAAATCACCGAGGGGCGCAACGCTGACAGATGTGACACCGCTGGAGAAACCGCTGCAACCAAAAAAAAAAAAAAAAGCCGCATCACAGACGCACACATCTCTCATTCACCGTTTATGAATTAAGAACTGATATCACGAAAAACGCATATTTACCTGTGAGGACGCCGACCCGGATCTGGTGGTCGTGGTTCGTTAAGATCATCCCGTCCGACGCCATGGTTACCAGCGCTGAGAACTCCGCGCGCAGACCCCGAGTGTCGAGCGCACCGAACTCGGGAAAGGGGCGGGGCCTGGAGAAGGGAGACGGGAGGGGGAAGCGGGGAGGTGAGGGGGGGGAGCGGGATCGAATGGAGAGCAGGGAAGAGTAGCCGATCGAAGATTTCGCGACTTCGGCTGTAGTGAAGATTTGTCAGAGAGGTGACCATTAGATGAGGGAGAGAGAGAGAGAGAGAGAGAGAGAGAGAGAGAGAGAGAGAGAGAGAGAGAGAGATCGGCTGCATTCCAACGCGCCCTCGTCTGACTTCCTCTTAGGGGACCGTTCCATTAATTTATCAGCTCAGGTGAAGTTTGTTAGAAGAGCCCTTGGAGGCTCAAGGGACTGAGTCAACATGATTGAAGACTGAAAGAGTGGAACTTACCCAGAAGGCCGTGCGATATGACGCAATTACGTGTAAGCAGAAGCAATAAAATATTTCATACCATATAAAAAAAAGTAGCCTATTCAACATTTTGTATTAATAATGATTCAAGAATATTGGGGCAGCAAACACCGATCAGGCATAACATTATGACCATCTGCCTAATATTGTGTTGGTCCCCCTTATTCTGCCAAAACAGCCCTGACCCCTCATGCATTATGTATTCGGACACCTTTCTATCAGAACCAGCATTAACTTCTTCAGCAATTTGAGTAACAGTAGCTCGTCTGTTGGATCGGACCACACGGGTCAGCCTTGGCTCCCCACGTGCATCAATGAGCCTTGGCCGTCCATGACCTGTCTCCGGTTCACCACTGTTCCTTCCTTGGACCACTTTTGATAGATATTGACCATTGCAGACCGGGAACACCCCACAAGAGCTGCAGTTTTGGAGATGCTCTGATCCAGTCGCCTAGCCATCACAATTTGGCCCTTGTCAAACTCCGATCAGGCATAACATTATGACCACCTGCTTAATATTATGTTGGTCTTCCCTTTGCTGCCAAAACAGCCCTGACCCATCATGCACAGAACCAGCATTAACTTCTTCAGCAATTTGATCAACAATAACTCGTCTGTTGGATTGGATCACACGGGCCAGCCTTCATCCCCACGTGCATCAATGAGCCTTGACTGCCCATGATCCTGTCACCGGTTCACCACTGTTCCTTCCTTGGACCACTTTTGATAGATACTGACCACTGTAGACCGGGAACACTCCACAAGAGCTGCAGTTTGGCCCTTGTCAAACTCGCTCAAATCCTTACGCTTGCCCATTTTTCCTGCTTCTAACACATCAACTTTGAGGACAAAATTTTCACTTGCAGCCTAATATATCCCACCCACTAACAGGTGCCATGATGAGGAGATAATCAGTGTTATTCACTTCACCTGTCTCTGCTCATAATGTTATGCCTGATCGGTGTATATTTTCTGGCCTGGTGTCACTATGACAAGCATTGGCTAATTTTTATTTATTTATTTACTTTTCGTAAATCAGCACACATTGTGCCTTTTAAAAAGATATTTATATGCATACAACAACAAAAACACACAACAAAACTCAGCTCATTGGTTGGTTCATTTTTAAACCAATAGGCTAGGTAGAGAATCATATTCAATCCCAAAATAAACCAAAAAATATTAAAAATAACCCAACACTGGAAATATGCTGGTTGAGTTGTTTGTAACTGTATTTGAGTTGGGTTGTCCTACCCCGTGTATCTGCATAACACATACCACTAATTTGTGTAGCAATGTTGTAAGCAAGAGTGAGACAAAATTCATTCAGAATTATATATATGTGGTTGTGTATGTCACCTCATTATAGGGAGTACTTATTTTATGTACCTATCTAAGTGAACTACATAAGGTATACAATAATGACTTCTATACCCTACATACTCTGTATTTAACAGTGAGCTACTCTGGGATTCAGCTCTCTATACTCATAAATGCGTTCCAAAGGCTTTGAAATGTTACCTTCTATACTGCTTGAAGTCTGTAAACACATTGGGATTCAGCTCTTATCTCCCTATATGAGTATAAAAGTCTACACTAGATATTAAATCATTGAATCTAACATTATGCAGTGCACTACACACTACCATAAGCAAGTTGGGTAGGGAATCATTTAGGATTCAGCTCTCTGTTTCCTATAAATGCACTAAATAGTGTATACTATATAAATGACAATTTTTACAACTGTATGTATTGCACTACTCTCTGTGGCAAAAATGGGCAGAGAAATAATAAGTCTAAGAAATTTTAATGGAGCAATCAATAAAAAGTTAACAAGTAAGTGAATACTGCAGTAACATGCAAGTGAATGCATAATAACATTTTATTTCCATTGTATTGTTTGTTTTTCCACCCACATATCAAAGTGTTTGGGAGAAACCTAGAGAAAGCCTCTTTCAAATGGAATATAAGTGTTGCATTAATGGCCACACAGGTGGTCAGCAGTAAACTTTTGTCCAGTCAGTTTAAGGTTAATAAGCCAGTTTTTAACCTGTTTTTAAAGTAGCTGTTCATTAGTTAAATATTTCTTCCCGCTAATACTTTTGACTACATCATTATATTTCTTATCATTATATATTGTCATATATAGTAGCCATAAAGTGACATTTTAGCATCAGACACATTTAAAGAGTCAAACTAAACACTAAACAAATCTAAACATTTTCAGTATATGAGAGAGAGCAGGAATCCCTGTACTCCATCTGTTGCTGTGTGCTTTTTGTACTTATCAAGGCGCCTTGAATTTTCACATTTGAGAGATTAGGAATATAAATTATGTTAGGTAGGTTGGTAGGTAATATTGGATATTGGTGAACGGAGCACTGAATTTCCACCAGTAACTAAAGTTTGAAGCAGATCTTTTTTCTTTTGTGATTCTTCTCATACTTTTACTTTCATACTGTAAATAAATGTAAGTCTATGCATTTTTACTTTACCTTGAATAAATCATTTGAAACCTTTTAACCCCAATAATTGTTTAAGACATTAATTGCACATTTATTTGAGTAAAGAATTAAGCTTTTTTGCCGCCTGCCAACAGATTAACATCATTCCCATTAATGAACAGAAAATTTTCAGTAGTTTGAGAAATGCTTTCTGGTATTATTTTGGTACACTGTAGCACTGAACTTTACTACAGCAAATCATCACCCTTAGCTTGACTCATACCACAACATCCCCCCCTGCTTGCTCTACAATAGCTGAGATAGAGCCTCCTGAAATCTTTCTTCAAAAGACACCTCACTGGCTCATCACTGTACAGCTAAAACCTTGACACATCTGTCTGTACAACTACACCATTCTTCCATATTCTGCTGAAACTGCTTTTCTATCCTATGGGTTTCTTTGAGTCAAAAGTCAGCAGACATTTTGCAATTCTTCTTCTAGAAAGAGCCCTGTTTTCAGATCGGTCTTAAAACCGTTTTCCAGATTTCAAAGATTCTTTTTGCAGTCTTTCAAAAACCATGAAATTTCAGTTCTCATTTATACTTAAGGTAGCTTTGGGCCTTTTGGGTCATTTCCACCTGGCAGTATCTCTCATCATTTCAAAATCTTGGACCTATTCTCTTGACGGCTGATAAAACTACTGCCACCTTGACGAAAAAAACAAAAAACTGCTCTAATTCCTAAAAGCTGCATGATACATGATACTATGCCTTTTTTGCAGCAACATGAAATGAGAAAGAAATGCCTGGATTCATTATAAAATAAACTTATCACATGCACTGCACATTTTAAGTGTCTCCCTTGTCCAACACATCTGATTCAACTATCAGCTCGTTAGCAGAAATCTTGATAAACCGAATTGAGTGTTTCAGATCAGGGAGATATTTTAAAAGTGCAGTGCTGTGGATATCCAGAAGGAGGATTAATGGTGCTTTCACTTATTTGGCATATAGAATGTATTTTATGAGTATGTTTTCAGAGTTGTAGGAGTATGTTTTCAGCCTTAAACACCCTTCAGCCAGTGAGTTTTCTTTTTTCCAATAAACAAGTGCAGTGTGACAAACCAAACATATGAATTTTGCTTTAGTATGAATTTGATTCAGACTATCGTGCTTCAATATGGATTGAAAAATCCTGAAATAAATAATTCAAACATTAAATCTGTTTACACCATTTAAAACAATCCACATTATTGTGAGGTAAGCAGCAACTGATGATAAACAGACTATCAAGAAGCAGTGTTAGATGTATTAACATAAAATAGGTCCTTCTTTCGCGCCACAGTGTTAGCTAAACATAGTACTAAACACCGTCATTAAAAAATTGCCATAATTTCCTAAAATGCAACTATTTCAGAGTACTCACTCATTCACTGACTCACTGATTGACTGACTCACTCACTACCTCACTCACTGACTCACTCACTGACTGACTCACTAACTACCTCACTCACTGACTCACTGACTCGCTCACTCGCTCACTCGCTCACTCACTCACTCACTCAGTAACTGCTTTCTTCTGAGCAAAGCTGCAGTTGATTAGGAACATATCCATGTAACACATGCCACAAGATGGAAGAATTTGGATGAGACGCCAGTCAATCATACCATACATATACACATTCACACACATAGTTACACAAAGGAGCATTTCCACATTTTGTGTTATTTATTTTTTATTAAGCCTAATAAAAAAGGTTGTAATTGCATAATTTCATGTGTTCACTCTCATTACTGAGACATTTACACAACACGCATCTACACCACATGCATCTACACAGGACTTTCTTAAAAGAGAAACAGACCAAAGGTCTGTTTGGAAAGTAGACCTGGAGCTGGACCATGATTGGTATCATTTCCTTTTTTAATGGTCTACCAGTATAAACAGACCTATCAAACCTAACTGAGGAGTTCAATCAGGAGAACATATCTGAAAAGCATGCATCAACAACCTGTTTTGCACACCACTTGGACTCTCCCAAGGTAAGCACTTAAAGCTACTTAAATGTTTAGTCACTATCTATTATTATTATTATTATTATTATTATTATTATTATTATTATTATTATTATTATTAGCCATTGTCCAAAATGCCCTCACAGTCATCATGAAGGCGATTATGGCCTGACCTGCTTAAATGCAACCACATCCCAAGGCAAAAGCCATGTTTCTATTTATAGCATGACTCCACGCTTCTGTAGCATATAATTTCCTCTTGTTTATTCTCATGGAATAAAGACACACAGAACTGGCCTCCTCCTGATGCTGGATAGTACAGGGACTGGGGCTGAATCCCAAAAGGCTCCTTACTGCCCATATAAGTGCAGTACATAGGGTCTGAAATAATGGTTTTTAGCGCAGTGTATGTCCAATACACAGAACCACTTGGGATTCAGGCTGTGAGGATGCTGCAATCCTCACCATTTTTTCATTCCGGTCACACACAGGCATTCAGGCTGAATCTATGACTTTAGAAAAGGGATTGCCACAAATTGTAGTGTGAGTGTGTGTGAATAGTAAGTGAGAGAGAGAGAGACTGTCTGCTTGTAGTCAAATACCATTTTAAAATACTGTTATGCAACTGATGGTTTATTACATACATTTTTACTGGTGTATATGCTTTAGCAATAATTCCGTTACTAGTAATAAAATTATTCTGGTTTATACAACTTGATGCATATTTTCAAATTATAATGGGGCTACAACAGCATCAGTATTTCATAACATCAGTACATTTATTAGATGCTTTTATCTGCAGAATCATAATTACAGTTTGATAAATCTTCAATCTCATCTCAATCACATCCATCACATCCATCACTCCCATCACATCAATCATATCCACCACATCCATCACTCCCATTCCATCAATCATATCCATCACATCTATCAATCCCATCACATCCATCACACCCATCACTCCCATCACATCAATCATATCCATCACATCCATCACTCCCATCACATCCATCACACCCATCACTCCCATCACATCAATCATATCCATCACATCCATCACTCCCATCACATCCATCACACCCATCACTCCCATCACATCAATCATATCCATCACATCCATCACTCCCATCACATCCATCACACCCATCACTCCCATCACATCAATCATATCTATCACACCCATCACTCCCATCACATCAATCATATCCATCACATCCATCACTCCCATCACATCCATCACACCCATCACTCCCATCACATCAATCATATCTATCACACCCATCACTCCCATCACATCAATCATATCCATCACATCCATCACTCCCATCACATCCATCACACCCATCACTCCCATCACATCAATCATATCCATCACACCCATCACTCCCATCACATCAATCATATCCATCACATCCATCACTCCTATCACACCCATCACACCCATCAATCCCAACACATCAGTCATATCCATCACATCCATCACTCCCATCACATCCATCACACCCATCACTCCCAACACATCAGTCATATCCATCACATTCATCACATCCAACACTCACATCACATCAATCACTTCCATCACATCAGTCACTTCCAATACATCCATCAGTCCCATAACATCAATCACATCCCATCACTTCCATCGCATCCATCACTTCCATTGCATCCATCACTTCCATCACATCCAACACTCCCATCACATCAATCACATCCATCATTTCCATCACATCCATCATATCCATCAATTCTGTCACTCCCATCACATCCATCACTCCCATCATTCCCATCACATTGATCGCTCCCATCACATCCATCACATCAATCATATCCAACACTCACATCACATCAATCACATCCATCACTCCCAGCACATCCATCACTCCCATCACCTCAATCACACCCATCACTCCCATCAAATCCATCACTCCCAGCATACCCATCACATCCAACACTCCCATCACATCAATCACATCCATCACTCCCAGCACATCCATCACATCCATCACATCCATCACTTCCATCACATCCATCACTTCCATCACATGCATCACATCCATCACATCCAACACTCCCATCACATCAATCACATCCATCGCTTTCATCAATCCCAGCACATCCATCACTCCCAGCACATCCATCACATCCAACACTCCCATCACATCAATCACATCCATCACTTTCATCACTCCCAGCACATCCATCACACCCATCACATTAACCACAAAATGAAAAGTTGTGGCAACCTGATCGTGTGTACACGATGAATGAAGAGGCTTTTATTGAATAGTCTTATGTAATACTAAACAGATAGCTTTAAGAGCCATAAAATAAGGTACTATATACAAACTAGCAAGAATAATACCAAGGACTTATCACTGGGCAGCAAAAATAGAGGATGATTTAGATTTAGCAAGCTTACATTAAGAGACTGTTATTGCAGTAGACATTACCAACAGAACCTAGGTCAACTACCTACCTACCAACCAACCAACCAACCAACCAACCAACCAACCAACCAACCAACCAACCAACCAACCAACCAACCAACCAACCAACCAACCAACCAACCAACCAACCAACCAGTTCCCAGCCATGGTCCCTGTCTTTCACATTTTATGAAGAATTTGGAGAAAATTGGATACACTGTTGTCACTTCCACTTTAAACAAGATAATCATTGCAAAGTTTTGTGTAAAATGTGGCAAGAAACAGAAGAGTGAAAATAAATCATACTTGTAAAGTTGTTATAATAGGGAGTCATTTGAATTCTTACTTCAGCACAGATGTTCTTTTACCATGTTCAGCTCAGTTTTTCCACCACACTTTTAAAGTACATTATTTCTGTCACCCATTTTAACCAGTGTGTGTGTAAGGTTAAGCAAAGGAAACGTTAACAGGACAAGAGTGACCAAGACCTAGGAGAATGAATGATGGATTGTGTGTTTAGTTTGGTGCGGTGATTGATTGTGTGTATATTGAAAAGTGGGGATGTTGTGTGGCCCAAAAAACATTTGTTCTGTGAGAATTTGCCCCAGGTCAAAACTAATTGATGACCCATGCTATATAAGGTATAGACAGGCAATGTTACTCACACAATACTGCTGCGGTCATACAACTTATTCATTCATACCCTTATGCATTTTCTTTCACTGTCATGTGCTTATGATGTTATAATTGTGATACAATATGACAGTACGCTTAGCTACAGTACCTGTAAAATACATGGTAGTGGACAGCTAAATGACAAATTACTGAGAACCTGCATTACTGCAGTCCTCTAAATCTGTAAACACACTCTTTCTATCAGAAGAAAACAGTGAATCAGAGGATAAAATAAGCGTACTGGAATATTCAAGAAAGAGCACAGGTTCAAACCACTGGAGTGAAACCAAGCATCTCTGCTGAGTTAGCAAAGATGTGCTAAATCCCAGACTCAGCTAAGTATCAAGCTAATTTACACCAATGTTAAACCTGACGCAGGACTTCATGGCAAGCGGAAATATGCAGCACATGTCGGGTCTCCACCACAGTGGCTTTAGAAATATATGGGTGCAATTTCCTGTCTTCAGTAATTGCATGTGACTGCCATAATATCTGAAATAGATCATGATATCCATCTCAAATCAATATTAAATTCTGTAAATCTTTCATTTGTAACAAATTTTGTGTTTGCATGTCTCATGGGGAATTTGCAAGCTGTTGCAATTGCAATGCAACTTAGGGCATTTCTATCTAAAATATACGATTGAGGATATCTCTATCTAAAAGTGGGGGAGAAAGTAAATAAATTATTTACTTCGTATTTGCAGTGTGATTTATTTAAGCATGAAAGTCACCACAGGCTTGCACATGTAAATGAATGCAGTTGAAGCATAGCTATTAAATTTGCAGAAGTCTGTTTCCACAACAGCGAGGTTTGAAAATATGTGTGATTTCCTGTCTCTAATATGTGAATGCCATGCTGTAATCTGAAATTTCTTTTATTTTGTGTGTGGGATTTCCATGTGACTTTTTTTCCCAATCTGCATAGGAATATATATACAATATTTATTATTGGAACATAGGATTTGTAGCTGCAATATAAGGAATGGAGTTGATTAGATGAATGATAACTACAGACCTGTTTCAGATTTACAAATCTATGGATTTTTAGACATGTAAAAATTCAGCATAGGTGTAGCACAGGGAAGCAGTCAGGGGTGAAAATTAAAGAGGTAAAAAAAACCAAGGGCTTTTTGTGTTACACTATGGGATTTTGCTGGCATGCTTTGGGTCCAGTTGTCCCATTACAGGGAAGAGTCACTGCAAATCAATACAAAGTTCTTCTGCCTTATTACCATGATCATTTCCTATGATGAAATATTTCTATGCTGATGAGAGAGGTCCTTCCTCTTCCAGGATGACCCCGCCTCCACCCACAGGGCATAAGGGTTGAATGAATGTTTTGATGAGTATGGAAAAACATGTAAATCATATTCTGTGCTCATGTATTGGCCCAATGCCTCACAAAGACTCTTTCTTTCTTTCTTTCTTTCTTTCTTTCTTTCTTTCTTTCTTTCTTTCTTTCTTTCTTATACCTGTTCACTGTACTTTACTATCTTTCTTTCTTTCTTCTTTCGTTCTTTCTTTCTTTCTTTCTTTCTTTCTTTCTTTCTTTCTTTCTTTCTTTCTTCTTTCTTTCTTTCTTTCTTCTTTCTTTCTTTCTTTCTTTCTTTCTTTCTTTCTTTCTTTCTTTCTTTCTTTTTCTTTCTTTCTTTCTTAATTTTTACCTGTCTGAAGATACTGGATAACAGCATAGTATGAAAGCTGTAAACCTGCACTGCTTTCAGCCCATTACATTTGCTACTTACACATTCATTTTGTTGATTAACAATTAATTCCATAACACAGTTACAATTTTCTCCTTTTTATAAAGCAAGCCACCTTGTTAAAAACTGTAGCAGATTTCAGAGGATACACAACTTTGCAGAACACAGCATTAACTCTGTGGATATTGCGTAATGTTAATGGTATAATTATTTCGGATTTCTCACTCTATACTGTATCATAGAGATGGAAAATCCAATCAATTCCACATGCACACAATTGCCACATGAAAGATTCTGCATCACTGAACAAATGTCATCATCTGGCTTCTACACAGACTGTTTTTTTTTAATATAATTAAAATGTCAATAGTAACATTTGAAGGAAAATAAAATGCATAAAATACAATGTCTTTCACAATACATGGAAATAACAAGGTTATAATTTATAATAATTATATATATATATATATATATATATATATATATATATATTGTAATATATTTAAGTTATTCAAGAGTTTAAAAAAAACAGTGTGTGCTGTAGAAATTATAAACAGATTCACGATGACGCATAAAGAAATTTATAATCGCATCATGGATCAAAAAATGTAATTTTTAAGGACACCAGTAACAAAACACTGTCTGAAACACAGAGTTATGAGGAATCCAAAAGCCCCTCTGGTATTTTACTGAAGGAATGAAACAGCATAAACAGAAAGGAAGGTTCATCACACTCTAAACCCCTGCTTTATTAAACAAGTCCACTTTATAGCCTTATCTGAGCCACATCCCTAATCTGTTACCCACCCAGCACACAGCACAATTCTCTCTCCTGCAACTCTCACAGCTCCATACAGAACTGTTCAAATCCACGTTGTGTAAATCTTAATTCCTGTGTCTTATATGCAGTACTACTCTACAACACCAGAGAGCCTCAACATGAGGATTTAGCTTAAGGCCCTGAGAGATAGAGATATCCTTTCAGATATCTCTTTATAGACATTTATACCTAATATACTGCAATCTTAATTCAGTTGTCTGTCTGTCAGTCTGTCCTTGAACTGACTTGGTCCTAAATGTTTTTTCTTCTTTGAAATGTGATAGGAATCTGAATTCTCAGATTTTTATGTAATGTTATTTTTCACTTTAAGCCCAAAATATACAAATCTCATAATACAAAGCAGCTTGTTTCTTATGCTCATGAATCGGACAGATGGAAGAAAGTGCAAGTTTCTGTTTTTATTCAAACCAATAGGACAGCAAAAACGGGAGAAGCAGTACTCAGAAACTTGTGACAGGCTAATGGACAGATGATCAAGAAAACTGGCATCACAAACTAGACAAAGCAGGCTATTGTCAAACAAGCAGATCTATCTGAATTTTTTGGGAAGAATGTCCATACACCAGTGTTCATTTTGCCGTGTGCACAAGGTCCACCACTACAGTCTCCAAGTAGCTTTATGGTATGTATTGAATAATGTCATCATCTCTGATATCTGTTGGTGTCCAAGGCAATAACTGCAAAACATTTACTTAAGATTAGCCTCAGTCACACCGAAATACATGTAGGCATTGGAAAGAAGCACTGAGACACAAACAGACACACTTTAGTGTGTAAAGTGTCTGTGCAATTTCTGTCTTTTTATAAAGTGTCAACCTTTTGGCAGTAAGTCAGACCCACAAGACTTTCCCCCACACAACTCTGAGTCATAAAACAAGGAATACAATAATCTCACACAATAATCTGGATTTAAGCAACGCAAAGAACCTGTCATCCTACTAAAATGTTAGAATATTTCGGCTTGAATAATTTAATGAATGAGTATGTGACTGCTCTTTTACACATCAGCATAAGCAGTATAATTCGTTTTCCAGAGACTTCCCTGACACTTCCAGTTCCTTGTGATGTTAGCAATGTGCAATAATATGCAATTTATACAGTCTGAATCTGAAAA
Source organism: Hemibagrus guttatus (assembly GCA_033459395.1). Lineage (NCBI taxonomy): Eukaryota > Metazoa > Chordata > Actinopteri > Siluriformes > Bagridae > Hemibagrus > Hemibagrus guttatus. The sequence goes on from JAUCMX010000019.1 coordinate 11,853,797, forward strand.
TTAATGTCACTTATGAATTATTTGTCTGCTACAAAGAACTTAATGTATTCTGTATATATCACATTACTTTTTTGTATTATTTATTTATTCTGTTGCAAGTTAATTTTTGTACCTTCTTAGAAAGTAGGAATTTAATGTTTTTTTTTCTTTTTCTTTACAGCATTCTGTCTCAAATCAATATTTACCAAAGTTACCCTCCTTGCTAGCAGAGATCATCATTTCTGGAATTCCTACCCAATTCCAAACTAATTCCACAAAGTTGGGAGCAAATAGTTATATACAATTTCTCTGTATGCTATAGTATTACAATTTTCCTTCACTGGAAATAAGGAGCCTAAACTAGCTAGCCATTCTCAGTCCTAAGTAGGAAGAAGTTATTCATGTTTAATGTCCGCTACACATTCCTCAGCTTTATTGAGCTGCATGTCATCAGAATAATGGCAGAATCTAACATCATATTAATAAATAATTGTACCCAGGACAGCCTATGTAGAGATAAGGTCAGAGAGCCTAGAACAGAGCCTTGTGGAACACCAAACTTTCTTAGAGTTTCTTAGAGTAGCCACCATTAATATTTACAAAACTAATACTGATCAGTCTTATAAGACTTGAGCCAGGTAGAAACTTTCCCTTAACTCAAAAAACACTGTCTAATCTATCTAGGAGAATATTGTAATCAATTTTTTGTAATTGTAATCAAGTTGTGCAAAGAATGAGCAACAAAAGCAAGGAGACACAACCCCGATCAGCGACCTGTAGTCATTTACTACTTTAACCAGCGCTTTCTCAGTATTGGGCTATGGTCTAAATAATAACTGAAAGTTTTTATGTATATCATTCTAATGCAGGTATGAGCTTAGCTGCTTTTTTGTAGCATCTTATAGGTAAAGGGTTAGTTTGACAAGGGTCATGGGTTTTTATAATGTAATTATATTAAAAATTTAGTCATTGCTACTAAATGCTTTTGGTATATGCCCCATCACCTGATGATACATCACTTTCATCATCCATTTTGAAAAATACAGTAACACTACAATTTCTTTTAATGATGCAGCCAATAGAAACTAGGGCAGGATCTATTCACCACATTCTTTATAATATTAGGTGATTGATCATTTCACTCTTAATCTAGCAGAAAGTACAAATCACAAATTATCTCGTCACTTTATAAATTCATCACAAAACAACAAAAACAAAATGGCTTAGCTGAAAGGCTTATCTTTCAACTGACCTTAAAATCCAAAAGTAGCAAGAAGACTAAAAAAAGGTTTCCAAAAAATATATATCCAACTAAATCTTCTTAATTTTCTCAGTTTAAGTCTACTCACAGTACAACTCTCCACTAAGCCAAAATGAAAAACAGGAACAAAAAGGATACCTCACCAGGCACCATCCTGAATGCAAAAATCTCCTTCCTGGATATGATCCCAAAGGATTTGCAGTGAATCTAGTGATTCACATCTGCATCTGCCATTTAATTTCCTGAGTTTTTTTTGTAGCCTTAAGCTACTTGAACACATAATGGATAAAAGAATAGCTACTCAGCAGGTGCTGTCTTCTTCTTTGGCCTGTTTTTCTTAGCTACCTAAAAACCATCAGTGTTCTTTTTCCCATGTTGCCTAACCAAACAATAATAGGTCTCAGTCAATGGATTAAGGTCAGGGGAAATATAGTGTGATAGGAAGATGTGAATAAACCTTATGGAACTCTACATGTTACATGCCTAAGGCTTTGGTTCAATGTTTTTCTCTTATGAACATAATGTCACGGCCAGACATTTGTTACCTCTACATTAAATTTTTGTTTTGTAATTATTTCACAAAAAATACATGTAAAATACATTAATAGTGTAAAAAAAAAGTTAAAATAATCATGTGGAAAAAATGTGAAAAACAAAACAGATGCACTACATGGAAAAGTCCACATGTGAAAGTGTGAAACATATAAAACATTGTGAATGTCTATACAACATATGTATAGTATTCACATGTTAATTATATGAAAACTGCACAGAATTTTTGAGGAATGCATTAAAGCCTGAAAAAGAGTAGAGCAAAAACAAAAGATATAGAAGATGAGATTTAATGAAAAGAATGCAGAAGGGGAAAGAAGGGGAGAGACTTCCTGAGTACCACTGTTGATGAGAAAGACAGTGACGGCAGTCTTCTTCCATCTCTTCACCTATCATTATACAATGGCAAGAAGGTGAAGGACAAAGCTCTGACCTCCAAGACATCTCTTTTGAGGACTTTAGTGAGATCTACCAAGATTTGATCAGCATACCCTGATCAGATTAACATAGTCTCACAACATTCCTAAGATTTCTATTTAAGAATCTCATTTTAAATAGAAATCCAATGAAATCTCTCTCTCTTTTTTTTTTTTTTTTTGCAATAATACACAAATCTTGTGTCATTAGGTTCATTTACAGTGAATTTATATAGTGAAACTTGACCAACCTCATATATCACCACATAACTTATAATGATTAGAATTATGGACAAAAAAAATCTTAAAAAAAGGCTTAAATTAATATCAGATTTATAGCTGATTTCCAAATGATACATAACTGAAACATGGATCATTAATGGAAGGCTGAATTATAGGTTCATACTTCATAATTCCTGACCATTTATGCGTTTCAGCATAACGGTGAATTTATTGAATATAAAAGGCCACAGAGCACTATATGCAATAAAGTGGAAATTTTATGATATTGATATAACCATTTCAGTGGGATAAATTATTGTGCTGTGTGGAAGTTATTGTGCTTCACTCGATGGGGGGAAAATCCTCAGGAAGATATGCATGCATTTTGAAAACACAAAGTTAAAGAGGTGAGAATAAACATGAGAAGAAAACAAAAGACAAAAAGATACGAGAAGATGGCAAAATAAGATAAAAGGAGAGAAAAAAAGAAAACATGAGAGAAAAGAAGATAACTTAAGATTAGAAGAAAAAAAGCTATGACAAAAGTAAATATAAAAAAGAGAAGAAAAGAAAGGTGAAGACCTGAGAAGAAGAAGAAAAATAAAAGGAGGAGAGTTGGGTAGGAGACGTAAAAGGAGATCAAAGAGAAAAAGGGAGATAAGAAGAGAAACAGAAAAAGAGAGCAAAAAAGGGAAAGAAAATGAAGCATAGAGGAAGGAGAAGGAAAAAAGAGATGCGAGGTAGGGGAGAGCAAGAGGAAGAGAGGTGAATAGGAAATGAGATGTGGACAGAGGATTGGGCTTGTCCGAGGAGCCGAGTCAGCACTTGCAGGGATCAGTGAGAGGGGGCCTGATTAAATAGGACATGGCCCTACAGTGAGATTTCTGTAGAGAGCATCTGCTGATAGGAAAGAGGGGGAGGGAAGAAGCTCATTAATTCACTTCCTCCCTCATGTCCACTCCTAACTCTACATCACACACAGTCAGAGAGGCAAAGGTTCAGTCTGTAGAGGTAGAAGCAATATTCCTTCATACACAAGAATAAAAGGAAGTAGTGTATACAAGGACATACACAATTACATACAATACATATGTAAGCTATAAAATAAGCAGCATATTTCATTCCTGCAAGATTTCTAATGCACATATAATGCACACAACAATGTGTATGGACATAAGATCCATGTTATGCCTGTCAATAAACTCAAATCCAGTCCAATCAGGCCACAAATAGTCTGATATTGATGCAACCAGTGAATTCCTAAACACATTAAAAAGCAGAGATTTTCAGACATTTTCTAGGTTAAAACATGAATAGTAACAGCTTTAGTTTATCAACTGAATTATACTGCTTTATTTGTAATAAACACCTTTACAAAAGTCCTTCTGTAGACTTAGATTCCTTAATCAGCAAACCAATGATGACAGTGGCAAGGGAAAACTTCATGAGCGTGAATGAGGATAATACCTTGACTTAAAATGGAAATCATCCTCTTCCTGGTGACACTGCATATTAAGATTATAAATCATTACTCTTCTACAAATGCTATAAAACTTTAACAGTTCTAAGTACGTAGTTTTCAGTATTGACATATTGTGATTGAGAGATCTGGGATGCGCAAAGGAGAGTCTTTATTATTACAGCAGCAGTTCATAGCTACAAAGCTATGGTATCCAGGTAAAGTGATCCAAATTAAGAAAGGGTGAAACCTTGGCATGAACTGAACTGAGGAAGTGAAGCTCTCAATGTTGGAGCCTCCACACCAGCAAAAAGTAAGACCTAAGTACAGAAACTCCAAGCAGAAGTGGAGAATCTTTATGGCAGCAAAAAAAAAAGAAAACATAAATCATATTTCTGAATCTAACAGACTGTGAGAAACTAGAGTGAAAATAAAAAACAACATTTTGGAAAACAGCCCCCAAAATAGGTGCCATCACCTGCTGTGTTCTCTTGCTGTGACTCTTCACTGCTCTGTGCGAAAGACAGTTAAACATAGTAAAGTGATATTTTCAGTGAACCTTTTGTTGTGCATTTGTAATATAAGATTGGAGATTCATCATGCAGAATCCACTGTATTTAGACCAGTTTTCATTTTGAAAGTATCAGATCATGAAAAACAGAAGGTATAAGATCGCAGAAAGAAATGAGAGCAAGGGCTAAAGAGAATGGTTGAAAAAAAGAAAAGCAGAGGAACAGAAAATATTATGCAGAAAGAGTAATACTACTGTTGATGAAGTGAGAATCAGGCTAAGAGAAGAGGAAAGGGATATTTTAATCAGCAGCTCAAGAAAAATAATTCACAGGCGCTTACAAACGAAGTAACATTTACTTGAACCAATTTCATACTAAAGAAGGGGTGTGGTTTGTAACTTGATTGGCATATGCAATTTTTTAGAAAATTAAACTGATTTCATTGTAAGTGCTATGGATGTTTTTTATTCGTAGTTCTTGTTTTGTGTTAAATTTTAGGCCTAAAGGTTTGCTTTAATTCAGTGTTTTGAAAGATCAAATGTTTCTCTTAAGCTTTCTTGGATTACCCTCTTTGTGTTTTTCAGTCAGGTGTATGGTTTGTTTGTGTGTGTGTGTGTGTGTGTGTGTGTGTGTGTGTGTGTGTGCGCGCATGTGTGCGCATAAGTGAGTCAAGTAATGATGGAAGTGCACTTAGTCATTGGCATGCCTCTTCTGGTTGGAACCATTTTAAGGTGTTATTGCCCATTATGTAGTAATGATAACTTTTGGATGATGTGTGTATTTCTTCCAGTGTTGAGCTTTATGTGCTTCATTTGTACTTTCTTGCATACAAGAAATACAAGTAAAGTATTTAAGTAAAGTTTTCTTAAACAAAGGAAGACCATTTTTATTTCATTTATTCCATTTACCTCAATCTTAAGTAGTTTCTAAAATTTAAAACTTCTAAAATCACAAAGATGTTAGTTAAATGTACTTAAATTTTTAATGATAATTCTTTGTTCCATATAAACCTTGAAGAAATTTACTAAGACATCATGTGTAGAAATTGTTACCATGCTTTTCTTGATGAGTAAAATCTCTCACTCTAATATTTTTTTTCTAGAAGTATAGAGAACAATGGGAAGAAATAATTCTAAATCTAAACAAGCAGAGGACACACTGGACAAGGTGAAAATATACTAAGCTTTGTTATTTATTTGTCTATAATTAAGAAAATGGGCAAATGTAAAAGTAATTTGCAAAATATGATCAACTAATATAAAAATTGTAGTACATGAGTTTTAAAAGGGAGGTAGATGCTTATTTTCTCCTTTCCCCACTGCTAATAATAGCAACTAGCTTTGCTTTTAACCAAACCCTAAAAGAGTGACAGCATGTATACACAGATCAGGCATAACTTTATGACCACCTGCCTAATTGTGTTGGTCCCCCTTTTGCTGCTAAAACAGCCCTGACCTGTCAAGGCATGGACTCCACTAGATCTCTGAAGGTGTGCTGTGGTATCTGGCACCAAGATGTTAGCAGCAGTTCCTTTAAGTCCTGTAAGTTGCGAGGTGGGGCCTTCATGGATTGGACTTGTTTGTCCAGCACATCCCACGAATGCTTGATTGGATTGAGATCTGGGGAATTTGGAGGCCAACTTAACACCTCAAACTCGTTGTTGTGCTCATCAAACCATTCCTGAACCATGCTTAGGTAGGTGGTATGTGTCAAGGTAACATCCACATGGATGGTAGCGATGCACACGCACCCGGCCATCCACGTGATGTAAAAGAAAACGTGATTAATCAGACCAGGCCACCTTCTTCCATGCTCCGTGGTCCAGTTCTGATGCTCACATGCCCATTGTTGCCGTTGGCGGTGCATTTTGGTGGTCATTTTGATAGTGCACAGGTTGGGCACCCTGACTGGTCTGCAGATATGCTGCCACAATATGCAACAAACTGCGATGCAAAATGTATTCTGACCCCTTTCTATCAGAACCAGCATTAACCTCTTCAGCAATTTGAGCAACAGTAGCTCGTCTGTTGCATCGGATCACACGAGCCAGCCTTCACTCCCCACGTGCATCAGTGAGCCATGGCTGCCCATGACCCTGTTGCCAGTTCACAACTGTTCCTTCCTGGGACGAGTTTTCATAGATATTGACCACTGCAGACCGGGAACACCCCACAAGAGTTGCAGTTTTGGAGATGCTCTGATCCAGTCATCTAGCCATTACAACTTATCAAACACGCTCAAATCCTTACGCTCCTTATTTTTCCTGCTTCTAACACATCAACTTTGAGGACAAAATTTTCACTTGATGCCTAATATATTGCACCCACTAACCGGTGCCATGATGAGGAGATAATCAGTGTTATACACTTCACCTCTTGGTGCTCATAATGTTATGCCTGATCGGTGTATATGTATATATTTGAATAGTCTGAACCCTTGACTTCAGCTGCTTGGATGAAAAAACTTGTAAATGTTTCAGTATATAATCAAGAAAATAATAATTTCCAAGGTAAAGAAATGTGTCTGAGAATCTAAATGCAGATTTTTGTTTTTTACTTTAAATAATTATATTAACAAAATAGACTTGATCTTCTACACAGTGCACACAAGCTCCAGTACACAGCCCTCCTCTCAGCTAATGAACTGACAATGATGTGGAATAAAGCTGGGACTTGGAATGGCGGTTAATAATGCTACGAGAACCTCTCACAGAAATTTCAGTGATCAGAACTTAGTCTTGGTAAATTTGAGAATAATTCTGATGATCTGATAGCAAAAGAGTAGGAAGACCGGTCAGCATGACTCAACTCTGAGGCCACTCCTTGTCCTCACATGCTGTCCACTCGTCGCACTGCTCACACCCCCTGGTGCTGTATCTGTGTCCCACATACAGGAGTGGCTGCCCCTGCTGGAGAAAGAGATCATGGAGTTCAAGGAGAGTATACTCCAAGAAAATAGCACAATACGACAGTTATGAGAGGAGCTGCAACAGCTGTTAAAGCAGACTCAAACTAAATGGGGACAACTGGAAAAGAACATGAAGAACCAGAGAATCACCAATCCATTAAAGAAATCTGTGGAAACCCAAGAACACTCTGGATCAGAAAGAATCTCTTATATAGGTTTAATCAACTTAGGTGTGTAGCGTTAGAATGTGAACCGATAACACCACTCTGTCGACCAAAATGCTAGCCAGCCAGCCCACCAACTAGTCATCTATCCAGCCCTCCAATCTGTCATCCATTCAGTCCACTGACCAGTCAGCTGTGCAGCCCACCAAATATCCTTCCATCCAGATCACCACCCAGTCAACCGTTTAGCCCATTAACCAGCTATTCATCTAGCCCATAATATAGTAGCCATGTATTTAGCTCACCAGCCAACAATCCAGTCCACCAACCAGCCATACATTCAGGCCACCTTTCAATACAAAAATACAGTACATAAACTATCCAATCATCCAGCCCACCAACCAGCCAGCCAATCAGCCCACCAGCCACCATCTATTTGGCCCACCAACCAGCTATCCATCCAGCCCACTACCTAGACCTTCATACATCCCACCAGCCTGCTATTCATCAAGCCAACCAACAACCAGCCAGCTAGTCCACCTACTGATCATGTAACAGCCAACTGGCCTCATAACCCCCTTCAGCAAATGTCATGCACCAAAGAATATAACAGATGGACCTTAAGACCAAAGACAACCTACCAGCTACCACATGTCTTATCAGCCACCTAAACCAAAGGCGTACAAGCCAAATGTAACACACCTTGTGAAATCCCAGCCAAGCAAAGTGTTGTCCAACAAATCACATCCCAGCAAAACACAACAAATGAGTCCAAAAATTCTTTAAAGAAATTGGAATAACTGTTACACCAAATGTATAAAATATATAAATACTTGTCTTGGAATTCTAAGACAAACACTAAAACAAGGTTTTCACAGATAATATTAAAAATAGGACATTATCACACTTGCTAAATAATGATAATAAGTCCCCAAATAATAATATAGATGTATATTCATAATAACTTTTTCTACAATTCTCCATAGAGAGACTATCTACAGTCTGAGAAAACGTGGTGCTGTGTGAGGACTACATTGCTAGGCCACACTAGGAATGTGATGTCCACTTCATTAGGATGAATTGTTGATGCGCTCAAAAGCATCAAAGGCAGAACCTGACAGGAACAGGACATAAATGTTAAAACACAGCAGTCCTGAAGGCAGAGTGCCTTATTAAAATTGTTCAACCTGGTTTTCCAAGCTGGCTGATTTCCTAATATCTTAAACAGGAGACTTCTGGTAACAATTTGAGTGAAATCAATTACAGTGGAAATAAATTAGATTCCTGTAAAATGTATTTTTCAGTTAAAGGCATCCCTGGCTGCAAAAATGTTGAGAACTGCTGCTCTAAACAGAATGGAAGTTGCTATATGCAGATGGCCTAGTACTGCTGTATTTCACCAAGTAGGAGTTACAGCAACTACTGCCAGTAATGACATTATATCTAGTCAAAACCAAAATGCCATAAAACCTGATTATGCTAGAAATCCAAATAGCTACCAGTAACCTGACAATGAAACTATCAAAGTTGACCAATCTATTATCAATCCACAAGACAGATAAGCTACTGGACTGCAGTGTTAAACTTGAGGATGAGAACGCTTGTCCTTCCTGATGGAGTAAACAAATACTTGTATAAAATAAGCCATCTTTTTTGCCTTGCTAAAAGCCATGAAGTCTATCTAATGTGAAAAGCGAGTTGAAGTACACTTCCCTACATAACAGTAGATTCTATTTTTTAGTTAGTTAGTTAGCTTGTTAGTTAGTTAGCTTGTTTGCGATATAGCAGGTTTGACTAGCATCAATACCAGTAGCGAATATATTTTAGCTAATGGTAAATATTGCAAACATAAAGAGTTTGATGATGTTTTTGGGTATTTAAAACAAAAATAACATTGTTTTAGATTCAAAAAGGTTCATTTCCATGACAGTAACTTAATTTTAGCAGTTAAATACATTTAAATAAATATTAGCTGACTAGATAGATATACTTTATATGGTAACCAAAAGGAAATTCACAGACTATAGCAGCAATCAAGCAAGTGTATTCAGATAATAAAAATAAACACATACTACTGTTTGAGGAACCTTAAGTGTTAGCTGTATTTGCTCATTTGTCTGTCTGTTTATGTGTATGACTTCATAGGTATGTTCTCTTTGCTGTTTACACACACAATTGCTGCTGAGAATCTGCTCTAATGTATTTACTTTGGCAATAATGTGATTTGTAACATGCTTGCCAATAAAGCAGTGTTGAACTGAAATTGAGAGTGATGGAGTGAGAGAAGCAGAGGGAGGAAAGCAGGGATGAGTGAAGAGCTGGGTGTTATGTGTGCTGCAGTGTGATGAGTATACTGCTGTAAAAGAAAAGAGAGAAAGAGAGAGAGAGAGAGAGAGAGAGAGAGAGAGAGAGAAAGAGAGAAAGAGGACAAGGGGAGGAACAAGGGAATTAATAGTAGGGAGTAAAAGAGAAAGAAATATGTGAAATAAACCGGCACTGGACTACTACGACTCTCTCTCTCTCTCTCTCTCTCTCTCTCTCTCTCTCTCTCTCTCTCGCTCTCTCGCTCTCTCTCTCTCTCTCACACACACACACACACACAATCATTCACATACACGCACACAGTTGACCTAGCACAGTATGCTAAGCTGTTCTGCAGTTCTGAACTATGCATGGTGCATGTTAAAAGCTTCTCGAGCTGAGATTTCCTGCTGCATACCTCTCACTCTATCAGCCATCTCTTCCTCCTCTGACCTGTCCATCCATCATTCATTTTCTGTTTGTTCATTTTGCTCTCCTCAATTCTCTTCTCTCATCCCTCATGCACTGCAAGACAATGGTACCTTGTAAAATAAGCAAATGTGTCTGATTCATAACATACGCCGATCAGGCATAACATTATGACCACGACAGGTGAAGTGAATAACACTGATTATCTCCTCATCATGGCACCTGTTAGTGGGTGGGATATATTAGGCAGCAAGTGAACATTTTGTCCTCAAAGTTGATGTGTTAGAATCAGGACAAATGGGCAAGTGTAAGGGTTTGAGGGCCAAATTGTGATGGCTAGACTACTGGATCAGAGCATCTCCAAAACTGCAGCTTTTGTGGCGTGTTCCCGGTCTGCAGTGGTCAGTATCTATCAAAAGTGGTCCAAGGAAGGAACAGTGGTGAACCGGCGACAGGGTCATGGGCGGCCAAGGGTCATTGAAAAGGGGGACCAACATGATATTAGGCAGGTGGTCATAATGTTATGCCTGATCAGTGTATAATACAAATTAGGTAAAGCATGGCACACATGACAGTCCTTAATAAGACTACATTCATATGAACATAGCAAAAGTTGATGGAATTGAAATAACACCGACTTTATGACCCAAATGTTGAATGTGGTTGATTGCAAGATAAAAACATTTATGGCTGAAACCCAGCTAAACTTTTGGTTTGTAGAATGTTCAATTCTAACCCATAATTGGTTAAGATTTGAGTTTCAGTATCGATTGCAAATAACTAAAGAGAAATCAAAATGATAATTTATTACTCTCCAGGAACAGAATACAGGCAACTCATTACTAGCATTATGCTTCTTAAATGGACATTTATAACTGAAAATTCTCTTGGTGAGATGCATGACTACCTACAAAACAAAGTAGAAAAAGGCAGCCACTTCTGCAGTGTCTATGCAAAGTGTCTAAATTCCAAACAGAAGGAATTATTGCACCCCTGTTACACAGTGTGAGTGCCTTGCAATAAAAATGGTCGCATCTTTGCGCTCAACTCTGAGAATTATTTGTATGTTTGTGCCCAAAAATGTTAGAAACCTTCTAATATGCTGGCATGTGAACTAGCTACCCTGAGCAAACAGGATTATTTCTTGTGAACATGACTACTTTGAGCTAGTTGACTTAGAATAATTTTTCAATGCACGTGCATGTGCATATATCAATGCAGTGATTTCCATATATGTTGTCAAAAAATGGCAACATTCCCTTGTAGAAAACTTCAAGCCATGCCAACTCCTCTCAGATCTTTGGACTCATTAACATGCTCGCATTTCCATATAGGAACCCCTTAAACACCACGTGTCAGTATACACTGCATGGATCTATTTAACACAGGTATGTAATTACTGTCCAAAAAAATGAGTCTGAAGAATGATTGATCGGTTCTAAAAACACTTCTTGACCTAGTTTTCATCCCTTCATCCTGTTCACTCTCACTGTCAAGAAGCTGCCTTTCTCTTGAGTCTATTTGTGTGCTTTGAAACAAACTAAAAATGTAGCTCACTAAAGTAACTACAGCAGATCAATAGTTAATGAATGGTAGTGTTCATGAAAATGGACCAGAGAGAGAGAGAGAGGAAAAAGAAGAAAGATGAAAGGTGAACAAGAGAGACAAGAAGAAGCAGTGAGAGAGGGAGTGAGTGTCACTTTGACAGTCAGCCAGCATGTCCGTGCAGTTTACTGAAAGCTCTTTCTGAATACCATTAAAACAGATGTAATTTATTGATATGTTGAGATAATCTTCAAAATACCTCCAAATGAACTCTTCTGAAAGGTGCATTATGAAACATTTTAAGATAAGGTGCGTTTGGATTCAGAGATAATTGATTCTTCATATTAATTGAGGGATAACGGAAGATCAATACAGCATTACAGTGTACAGCAGCGATGTCCGATCTTATCCGCCAAGAGCGGATTCCCAGTATGGGTGCAGGTTTTCATTCCAATCAAGCAATAAAAGCACCTGATTTCACCTTTTTAATCAGTTTATCCAGGCTTTCTATAGACTCCTGAGTGGCTTCTGTTTAGCTGGAATGAAAACCCATACCCACACCAGCACTTTCCAGGTAAGATTGACAATCACCATATACAGATTTGACTTATGATGGCAAATGACCAATTAGAAGTATTAAAAATCATGACTGATTAGACTGACTAAGATCCCAAATGACTTGCATTAATTTGCACGTGCAAGGGGTATGTCTCAGGTGACTGACAAAGAACACTTGTAAGAATTACATCATATGCAAAGTAGGGATTAAAAAACAAACTCTAAATTAGGCTACAATATTTGTTCGTATTAGCATTGGTAATCACTTTATCCTTAGGGTCCTGGTGGATATGAAGTCTGTTCCAGGAACACTGGGTGTAATGTGGGAATACATCCTGCACAAGACGACAGTCCATTGTATTACTGAAAATGCAGAATACATAAAACACAACTCTTAGCATGCTTAATTTCTCCAGGTGGTCACAAAAAGTTTCAGCTATTCTTTCAAAAATTAAAATAATATAGCTTTTGAATGTAGTGCATGAACAATCTTGTCCAGAAGGATTGGCACCCACCTAAAATCAGTTAAAAATGAATTTATTTAATCTCTCACTGAAAATATGCAAGAAATCTAACTTCTAACTGAAGTAAGTTTATTCTAAAACAGGGGCAGGTTCTCTTCCTGACCACAGGAGGTCGCGGTGCTCAACTGCTCGTATACCAATTTGTAATTTACCCTTAAATTAAATTTTCATATGTTGGGTGTATGTAGAGTTGATGTATTTTTTATTGATTTTGTGATGATATTTTGAGAGCAGGCCTAAATAAAGCATCAAAGAGAGATCATGAGGGGGAGAGAAAGTGAAGATTTACATGAAATACAAATTTGACTGAGAATGCTACTGGCACGCTAAAAGCAATACATTTGATGGCACAGTTAATCAAGTACCATTTTAGTTAAGTACAACTTTAAAAAATAATTATGTTGCAGCTAGCTATAACATGACTTTACACTCAGGTTAGTCTCATCAGCCAAACCTGTAGTTTCACTTCAGTGAAATCAGAGACAAGACCTGCCTTAAACATCTTACTTTTCAGATCATTTAATTACCACAGTTACCACAGAAAATCCCTTTTGAGAAAATCTTCTTTTATCGCAATTGCTTTCGTTCTGGAGGCTGTGGGGTTGTGTGTGTGTGTGTGTGTGGTGGCACTGTGGCTTGGTGGTTATCCCGTTTGCCTCACACCTCCAGGGCATGGTTTCCTCCAGGTACTCTGGTTTCCTCCCCCAGTTCAAAGACATGCATTGTAGGTTGATCGGCATCTCTAAATTGTCCGTAGCGTGTGAGTGTGTGCGATGTGTGTGTGTGATTGGGCCCTGCGATAGACTGGCATCCTGTCCAGGGTGTACCCTGCCTTGTGCCCGTAGGCTCCAGGTTCCCTGTGACCCTGTAGTAGGATAAGCAGGTATAGAAAATGGATGGATGGATACTTTCGTTCTTTGGTCCTCCCTTCTGTTCTTCGTCTAGTTATACATGACTGAAACCACATATGGCCTTTAGTTGTATTTTTTTTTTAATCAAATTCTATTAAAAGATGAACACAAAACACTTTAATCATTCTTAAATGGAAACATTTCACTGCTGAGAATCACTACAAATTTTCAGTCATGAGTTCATGTAATGCAGATGATTATCTGTAGATGGCAGCATAACTCTGCCTGTCCGTTTGCAGTAAAACACTGGAATGCCTGAATGGCTAGCCAATCTTCTTCTGTGAATTATGAACCATTAAGGGTTGTATGGTGCTGGCTGTTCCACATTTCCACAAATCATCACGACGTGGTTTCTTTTAAGCTTTTCCCATAAATAGCAGTTTCCCCTTATTCACTCGGCTTTGGTTTTTTAGAAACAGAGAAGCCACATATCATAATTTGTGCTGCAAACATCCTACAAGACTGAAATGTCATTATTTGTGTTTTTATGGGCAAAAGAATCTTTTCTTTAAGCCCCAGACAATGTACTGTTTCTCTGTTTAAAAATAGGTTATAAAATCCAGAAATCAGGAATGCAGACAGACCCTCCTCCAAAATGGGATTGTGCTGTGTGCACCTTTTTATCTTTATTTTTTAATTGGAAGTGAAAATGAATGTGGCAGGAAGATTTTTTTACTGCATGGTGGTGGTGGTTTTTTTTGTTCAGTTGCCGAGCTCTGACCGGCCCAAGCTTGTATGAAACATTATTCTGGCTCCGGTGTTCCTGCTGCCTGGAGGCATTGACCATCATAGAGACTGTGAGTGGCAAAACCATGATGATATTCTGATTCAGGAGGTATAACTGACATTTCTAGATGTTTTGCTTTATAGAAGCAAATATGAGAGAAAATGTAAATTTTAAAAGCTTCATAGAATTCATAGCTATGAAATACATTACTTCAAAAACCACAAATCAAAACATTTTTTTTTTATTGACCAGCTAGAAGTTTGATATGGTTTTATTTCAGTGTTTGGAGACTCACATTCTAAAATTCGTGTTTAAAAAAAACAAAACAAGCAAGCATCTATATACATTTTTTTTTCAGTTAAATTTGTAATGCAATAAAATGATATCAGTATCCTCTCTCATTCTAGGGTCTACTGCCTTTTCCTATTTCTGGGTGGCCTGGATGCTTAACTTATATTTTTGTAAAAGTGCAATTTGTATCCTGAATTTGTCTGGTAGGCATTATTATTATTATTATTATTATTATTATTATTATTATTATTATTATTATTTACACCTACAATCACTGCAGCTAGACACACTGACACTATTTACATTAGACAATGGTAAACAATAGATTATATTTAGTTCAGCACAGAAAATTAATTCAGAGAGAGACCAACTGTGTTATGAAAGACAAGGCTGTGTTATAGCATCTGATATTGAGAGAGAGAGAGAGAGAGAGAGAGAGAGAGAGAGAGGAAGAGGAATAGGAAGAGGATGGAAATCATTCAACAGCATCCAATTTTTCCAATTAATTCAATTAAAGCCTGCTTGTGTCTGTCCTTTGAAAAAAAGGATAACAGATCCAGTGTACATGGGATTGAATGGTCTCTAATGACTTGGATAAGTTGTCATGTAAAACTGGTTGCTTTGAAGAGATGGTACACTTTCAAACTTATAGATGGAGTGCCATTATAATTGTATTAGCTTCCACTGTCATACTGATGCCACACAGTTGTATGTTTCAGCAAAGCCTGATGAATGACACCAGCTTAATAAACCTGAGGAATGTGTAAAGGACATGTAGACATGTGATACATATGAACCTACTTCAACTTAATTCTGACAAGACAGAATTTCTTGTACTTGGACCACATGCGGGTAGAAGTAAGCTACCAGTAACTCCAGGATGACCTTTCTGTTTCATTTTTTCTGCAGCAGTAAAAGACCTTGATGTGAATATTGACTACCATCTTTCATTTGAAGCGCATGAGGATAATATTACTAGGATAGCCTTCTTTCATCTCAGAAATATTGCTAAGATTATAAATATGTCACTACATGATGCAGAAAAACTAGTTCATGCTTTTATTAGCTTTAGGATGGATTATCATAATGCCTTACTTGTCTGGCTGGATGTTCCAGTAGGTGCATAAATAAGCTCCACTTACTCTAGAATGCAGCAGTGACAATCCTTACTAGAAGAAGATATGACCACATCACTACACGACCACATCTTATCCACGCCGCACTGGCCCCCAGTCAAATATTGCACTGGTTGTAAAATAAAGAGTGTCCAAGAAGTCTCCTTACATAGGAGAAATAAACACTTTAAGCAAAATGTAACTAAATTTATAAAACATCAACTACATGATTGACATTTCTTTGTAAAAACACATGGAGTCGTCTTTCTTAACTTTGACAAGTATTGTGTGCTTGCCATCTTTCCTGTCCCTCACAACCTCAAAACAACTTCCTGTTCCAGCCAAGAGAAAGATTTCAATTAATTCTTATTTTGTCAAATATATTCCTTAAGTTTATCTGTTGCAGTTCTTCAACTCCCAGTTATTATTATTATTATTATTATTATTATTATTATTATTATTATTATTATTATTATTATTATTATTATTATTATTATTATCCAATCTGCATCTTTTCATTTGGCACAGATTTTACACTGGATACCCTTCCTGATGCAACCCTCATATTTTTGAGTGTTACCCCCTCAGTAGCTGGGTCAGTTCCCCACCCAGGATTTCAACCTTGGGTGGGGTACTGAGAGCATGGGATCCTGTTGCTGGACCAGGGACAGGGCCTATCTGAAAAAAAAAAAAAGTAAAAATGAATTTAAACTATGAAAACTTTTGAAAGACATTTTGCTAAAAGAGTTAATTTGCCATAAAATTTGAGACTTTTTGGACACCTTGTAGTGCTTTTGATGTATGAAACACTGAATGGTCTCCTGCCACAGTGCCTGAGGAAATTTCTGGTCTTTTATGATCCATAGTGCCTAGAAATCATGAAGATGGCTTTGGACTGCCATTGCTACAAAGAGTATTGCTATTAAGACTTAGGATTGCAAATGCTACAATATTTTTACGACTGCAATCAGCATGAACTGTTTTGTGTCCATTAGTGACTTCATGTAAAAAAATAATAAATTCCCTTGTTACACAATTGCATGCTTTGACTATATAACACACATTTATAGAAGGGAATTATTTATAATCTCACTATCACCCAGATGAGGATGGTTTCCTTTTAAGTTTGGTTGCTTTCAAGGTTTCTGTTGTCTTAGGAAGATTTTCTTTGCCACTGTCTCCTCTGGCTTAGTCATTAAGGATAAATTTATGAATTAAAAAAAATTATCCCGAGTATATATTTCTGTAATGCTTGTCCATGTTAACAATGTCCATTGTTAAAAGCATTATAAATATAAAACTGAATTGAATTGAATAATAAATGGAGTAATAAATAGGGAAATAAATGGAATGCTTGCTTGTTGTTCTATCCCAGAACTGTGAATCTAGACAGGTGATGTCTATAAAGTCAAACAAATTATCACTGGTCACTCACTCAAATACATGATCAGTATTTCAACAGAATTTAAAATACGTGCTGAGAGAAAGCATGGTTATACTTTGCCCCACTTGCCCCAATACTTTTAACAATAAACCATACATTAAAATATCTTTTTTGCCTTTTGTTGCTTCACCCAAACATTAAAACTCCACAGAGATACCCAGATTAGTTACAGCTCTCTTTGTACGGGTTATAAATGGCATTATTATTTTCAAATATGTACATACAGGATTTAACTTAATGAGGGATACATGAGGGATGCTATCTTCTTGGATAAAACATATTTTCCCCAATTCATTGAAGGGGAAAGGACACAGGATGTGAAAGATGCTTCTGGAAGTGATTAAGTTTGCATTTCAACTACTACATCTGTGGCAAACTTTGGCCTATTCATTTACAAGCCTTGGCCTTGTTATCCAATACAAAAGAAGCAAGCGAAATTTTGATTGTGATCTCTTTTGATGGCTAAATAAATAAATAAATAAATAAATAAATAAATAAATAAATAAATAAATAAATAAAACAAAACATCGGCTATTAAGTTGCAGCGAGTTAGCTTCATGGTTTTCTTATTGCTTGGCACATATCTGATAAAAAAGCTGTCTTGCCCACTGATGTGCTATTTTATTTTGAAGTAAAATGCTGTTTTTCTCTGCTTGTTAGCAACGCTAGCACTTCTGTAAACAGACTCTCGTGATTTCCCCAGATACTTGCTTCCTTTGCCACTGAGCTTCCTGAACATGTCCTCTAATATAACTGACCTATCTTTAAGTGTTACTTATCAAGAGGAATAAATGACACAGGACACACCTTCTTGTGACACAAAGCCCTGTGAGCTGGAACAAACCAATGAATCTTGACACAAATTCTAACACCATCAGTATGTGTGAAGAGATGTAGCTATGTGAAAGAAGTTGCATTTGCATGCAAAAATCCACTTCTGACATGAACATACCAATTATTTGTTCAGTTACAGTATTTATCTAATTGTCTTTACTGATTTATTTTGCTATTGATTGATACAATGGTATGTTTAGTTCATATTATAATGGCTAAGTGAGTGATTTTGTTTCATCTATTGAAGTCTATGTATTTGCATGAACTACCAAAGCTTTATCTATCAATCAATACCTTTGTCTATCCACTTCTCTATTTTTCTATCACATTCTTCAATGTACTTTTCTGTCTGGTTATATGTTTATCTGTCTAACCATCTCTTAATTTATCATCTATCCAATTTTATATATCATTCATATATATACATTTCTCTTTGGCTGTTTAACCATCTGTCTGTCTGTCTATCCTGCTGTCTATCCACTTCTCTGTCTATCCGATTAATCTGTTTTCTATCTATATCTATCTATCTATCACCTGTATGTATGTTCATTTTCATATGTCTATGTCTATCACTCTGTCTGAGTATGCCTGCCTATCTATTTGTCTGATGATCCACTCATCCCTTTTATCTGCTTATCCATTCATTTCTATGTCACTCCATTTTACTATGTCTGTTTGTCTATCCATCTGTCCAACTGCCTAACAATCCATTCATCTGACCAGGTGTCCACCTGACATCTATCGGTCTCACTGACAATCCGCCTGTCTACCCATCATCACCAGAAAGCCTTCATGAGAGACAGATGACACGACAGATCTGATAATAATAAATTAATTCGAATGCTGTGATACACATTTGTCATTTTGCTCCTCAGGAATATGAACTCAAACTCATTTAACATCACAGAGGCCGACACCTTCGCCTCTGTTTTGACCTAATCAAATCACACTGTTGCAGTCAGACAAGATATTGAATTTTGAAAAATCAGTTTTATGTGAGTGATTTAGCATGCTTAGGAGGACATTTGCAGCAAGCATGAATGATGGTCTCATCATGTAATGCATCATAAACTACAAGCAGTGGCTAGATTCATTCCCACAGTGATGAGCTTTTTACCCAGCTGTCTATTCATCAAACAGTCAAAGACACTGAATATGACTAGCAAACTAAATTTGCCTTAGGAAAATGAAGGTGAACTCAACAGAGCATGACAGAACAATTAATTAGTTTATCATGGATGAAAAACAAATGCACTCTGATTACAAATTTCATCATACACAGAGAATGTGTGGAGTGCTTTATGGTGACAAAACAGATTTTAAAGGCCTTTTACTCAACTATGATTTTGTATAAAGTATATAGGCTACATAGCTCAGCTCACTGATCCAGCTAGAAGAGTTTTATTGCTAAAGCTACTACAACATTAAGACGTATGGATCATGACAGCATGTAAAAACTAGCAAGCACAGTTCTAGCTTAGTATCTCATGTTGTTAAATCTTAAATGAAGCCAGTTGAGTATTTTTTCATTATAGTAAAATGGGTAACAAGAATTTTATTTCCTCACAGCAGCAGTTTTTATTTTGTGGCTGTTTTGTTGTGTGCTTCAAGACCTTTCTTTTATATGACTACTTTTTAAAATTTTATCTGATTGAATTTACTCTTCTCTCTGAGAGAGAGAGAGAGGAGGGGGGAGAGAGAGAGAGAGAGAGAGAGAGAGAGAGAGAGAGAGAGAGAGGAGAGAGAGAGAGAGAGAGAGAGAGAGAGAGAGAGAGAGAGGGGAGGCTCCAGTGGGGCTTTATTAAAGTTTTATATTGACCTGTTTTTATGATATAATGTGCATTTATGGTTTAGTGGTCCACTGTAATGCTGCATAAATGAGTGATACACCGTCCATCTAAGGCACATTAAAGTGCAAGTGTGTTCCTTGCAATTTAGATAAATCACTTTGTTTTAACTTTAATAACATCATTACTGTGCGTTTAACATGCACAAACACAAATGTGTCTCATGAACAATAATTCTTTAATGACTATCCTAGGTGAAAGGTAATCATTTTGGCTCTTTCCTGAAATTTGACAAGTATTTATTTATTTATTTTTTTGCTTAAATGAGAGCTATTATTTACACATTTTCCATGCTTGCTGCTATTTTCTACTCTTTCTATTCATCACAATTAAAAATTGACCCAACGCTTAAATCTGTGTATAACCATGCCAATATTTGTGAAAATACATGAATAGGACTTGTTTACTTGCATAGGGTGCATAGTGAATAAAAGCTTGACTGTAGAACATAACGGTGAATTTACCAAGCAGTTTTCATCTGATATCAGTTGACATTCTGCTGAGATGCTGTGTCCTTTAACAAACTTTCCACATGCTTCTTGCTAGTTTTTGCTACATATTTATACTTTATGAGCTATTCATGCCCAACTGTCTGTATGTGTGTATGGAGGAGTGCTGAGAACTTCAGGTTTAACTTTTGTGTTTTCTCTGTGCAGAAGCAACCCAGTACTGGTGATTAGCCTGTCGTTTTAGTGAAGTAAATGTTAGACACCACAATTTAAGACCCAGCCATGAGAGATTCTCTAGCTGGTCAGATATAAAGGGTACAGTCTAGAGGAACTTTCATGGGGAGCAAGGGAGGACACAGAACCAGTGAACCCCAGACCAAGAGGGAGATTCAAAAGCAGAGACAGTTTTGCTAATTCACTTCACAAAGTGTTGCCTATTTAAAGTATGGCGTGGAGAGAGAGAGAGAGAGATAGAGAGTAACTAAGGTGAGGTTCAAGAGTGTTTACATCATAGAGAAAGAGTGGAAAAGGGGAACAAAAGGAAAGAAGAGAAAAAAAAAAGCATTTTACATGGAAAGAAGAAAGTGAATCATGAGAATGATTCAGAGTGTGTGTGTGTGTGTGTGTGTGTGTGTGTGTGTGTGTGTGAGAGAGAGAGAGAGAGAGAGAGAGAGAGAGAGAGAGAGAGAGAGAGAGAGAGAGAGAGAGAGAGAGAGAGAGAGAGAGAAGAAAAGAAGAGTAGAAAGCACAGAAGTCAGAAAAGGCAAATAAAGTATCTCAAAGCACTGAGGAAAAAGGAGAGAACAAAATATTTTATTCAAAGGACACCAAGTTCAGACAAAACTGAGTTGCAAAAGAGAGCGAGAGAGAGCGAGAGAGAGCGAGAGAGAGAGAGAGAGAGAGAGAGAGAGAGAGAGAGAGAGAGAGAGAGATTCAGTTACTGAAGAATTGCAGACATCTACTATAACTGCTTGTTTTTGTCAAAGTCCTTTAGAACATTGCCTATATTATATTTTTTGGCTTTTGAAAATCAGGAGGTAATTGGATTTTTTATTTATTTATGTTTTTTTAATCCCATAGTGCCTTGTGTCTCCTCCAAATAGTAAGCATGTTAAATAGAAAAAGCCATCCAAAGCAAAACGGAGGAAAAAAAATACATTTCAATGAGACCAAGTTAGAAGTGTTAATTAAAAACAATTCTGGAAGTGTGCTATATTTTTGTAAATCTTTCAACAGAGCCACATCCTGGTAGAATACTAAACCCCTCTCCTACCTTACAACTGAACTATTACTAACAAGGTGAATAGTTAAGATTTAACTGAAGTCAAGTGAATTAATGCTTTATTGTATAGTAAATACAAATATAGCTTAGCTATAAAGCTGGACTGAAGAAGTTTTAAGAGACCACTGCAGGAAGGCTTTAATGAATGTTCCTAAACACAGCTAAAAACCAGGTATACGCATGGAAATTGGGGTCAGAAGTTGCACTAGAACTCAGCAGAGCATGATCTCTGCTTTTTCCATTCTGAACAAATACAAGATTATTTCACATAAACAAATGCTGAAAGAAATGACTGAACACTGAAAACACAGACTATCAAAATGAATCAAATCATCTGGTGAATTTCAATGATTATATGAAATTATAAAATAACCTAAAAAAACATTAAGAATCTTCAAAAAGCCCATCTGCCGATAATTCTGCATCCAGGGCTGTCCTTCGTGGTGCACCTCGCACACAAATGTGTCTCTACTCAAATGAAGGACTAATGAGCTGGCTGAGATAAACATCTGCACATTCTGAATCACATTTAAAAATGACATGTTGACATTACACTCCATTAGTTACATCCCTGTTTGAGAAATTGTGATTTTTAACAATATTTGAAAATACACTCACTGGGTTATTTTTTAGAAACACTATAGTGATACTGGATAGGGCCTCCCTTTGTTCTCAAAACAGACTCAATTCATTGTGGAATGAATTTCATAAGATGTTTGCAATACAATTCTGGTCCATGATGACCTGCAGGTTATTCAGGTGCACTTTCAGGCTATGAAACGTCCATTCTACCACAACCTAAAGGTGCTCTACTGGATACAGATCCAGTGACCGGAAAGGCCACTGCAGATCACCAAACTCATGGTCATGTTTATAAAACCAGTTTAATTGTGACATGGTGCATTTTCATGCCGGAAGTAGCCCCAAGTGGGGCTAAATTGTGGCTAGGAATGGGCTCAATGTGTGACACACCATTGCACCACCTCCATCAGCCTGGACTGTTGAGGCATGTTGGGTCCATGGATTCATTCTGTTCCCACCAAACTATGACCCCATCATCTGTGTGCCTCAGCAGAAATTGAGATTCATCAGACCAGGCTATGTTTTTCCAGTCTTCAGCTATCTGTTTTTGGTGTGTCTGTGAACTCACTTGACATTTTCTCTTTAGTGCAAACTCTAGAGTCTGAAAATCCCTGGGGATCAGCAGTTATAGAAATACTCAACAATCATGCCACAGTCAAAATTTTCCAGATTGCATTTTTCCCATTCTGATGGTTGATGTGAAGATTACCCGAAGCTTCTTGCCCCGAACCTGCATGATTTAATCTATTATTCTGCTGCAACATGACTGGCTGATTAGATACGAGCATTAAATGAATGAGCTGGTGTACACAATTTCCTAACAGAGTGTTTAGTGAGTATACTTTTAGTTGTACTCTTCTTCTTTCGGCTTTTCCCTTCAGGGGTCGCCACAACGAATCATCTCTCTCCACCTATCCCTATATCCTGCATCCTCAACACTTGCACCCACTAGCTTCATATCCTCATTAATTCCATCCATATACCTCCTCTTTGGCCTTCCTCTTTGCCTCCTGCCTGGCAGCTCCATGTCCAACATTCTCCTACCAATATACTCACTCTCCCTCCTCTGAACATGTCCAAACCATCTTAATCTGGTCTCCCTAACTTTGTCCCCCAAACGTCCAACATGAGCTGTCCCTCTGATGTACTCGTTCCTAATCCTGTCCAACCTTGTCACTCCCAAAGAGAACCTCAACATCTTCAGCTCTGCTACCTCTAGCTCTGACTCCTGTCTCTTCCTCAGTGACACTGTCTCTAAACCATACAGCATGGCCGGTCTCACCACTGTCCTGTACACCTTCCCCTTGATTCTCGCTGATATTTTCCTATCACACAGAACTCCCGACACCTTTCTCCACCCATTCCAACCTGCCTGCTTCCTCATACAGTACACTTTTAGTTGTACTACTCATTATAAAATACATACGATAATTATTGATAATATTGATATTCAGCATTTCATACTTTTAAAACTCTACACTGACTTTGATTTTATTTATAGCTAGGCCTGGATGGTATAAATAGACTTTTCAACTTCGCCTCACGCCTCCAGCGTCCTGGGTTCGAGTCTTGCTCCTGCTCTTGCATGTTCTCTCTGTGCTTGGTGGGATTCCTCCCACATTCCAAAGGCATGCTTCTAGGCTGATTGTAGTCTCTAAATTGCCCGTAGTGTGTGAATGAGTGTGTGTGTGTGCCCTGCGATGGGTTGGCACTCTTTCCAGGGTGTATCCTGCCTTGATGCTCTGAGATAGGCACAGGCTCCCTGTGACCCGAGAATAGATCGGATAAGCGGTACAGACAATAGAAAAAAAAAAATCTACTACTTAGATCCAAATAATCAGCTTCAGTGTGTGGCTCTGAAATTAAGTTTGTTTTACTATTCAAATTTGACATGTAAATGTAAAAAAAAAAGTAAGTACCAAGGATTTAGTGTATTTTATTACTAAATTTTCTTGAAAGACATTTTGATTCACATTCATTCAACAAACTATTTCTCATTTGTCTGATCACTGATGATGATGCGCTATAGAAGTGTCAGAAAAACACATATAAAAATGAACCAGCTTTCACTATATGCAATGACTTGACTGGCAGTGCTGCATGAATCTGCCATCTGGGCTAGAAATAAATCAGCTCCAGCCAAGCTACTGCATACCATTCTGTTAAATTTTCATTCTGCAAAATCTTTGGGAGTACTGCTGATCTTCTTTGCACAAAAGTCTTGTTCCAGGGCATCTGTTTGTTAACAGCAAAGCAGATGATGTGTATATCAAATACCTCCTTTTCTTAAAAGAACAGCTTCATACTTAATAAGAATGAGATCTTTTCTCACAGGATGACATGGTCTTTACCAGCCTGTACTATAAATCAGACAGTAGAGGTAAATGATTGTGTGGAACTTTCCAGACACAGGAATGCTCAACATACAAATATCAATTTTTATTACAGCATAAAAAATACTGACATAATGGATTCAGAGAACACTAAAATGACATGATGATAATTACATTTCTTTACCTGGTCATTTAAAACAAATCCCCTTTCAAACAGGGGTATAGAGAAAGTAAAAAGAATGATTAACATGTGGAAGCATGCTTAGCACAAGCAGCAAAGCAGATCATTATTGCTACTGTTTTTTTTTTTTTTTTAAAGCAGTGAGTTGAAAACAATATGGCAGTGTGTGCGTACATGTTCCTAATGGCACATTGCTCACGGCAAAAATAGTCTCGGCTCATTACTTAGCGCTGCTGTGCTGATTTCCAAGTGCAGCTGGTTTAGAAAGCTACACTAATGTTGTTGCACTTCTGACATCGCTTCTGTTATTCTCAGTAAGGGTCAAAGTTTCAGTTCAAAAGCTTCTAACATGTATGTGGAAGAAACCTTAAAGTGGAAAACTCACAGATCTAAAAGTATTAAGAATGCTGAGAGAAGTTGCATCTCAATCTTCATAAAATAATTAATGGCAGTTTCCCATAATTGCCATAATTTATTCTACTATCTTATAAGATTATGTACATAGATCTTATGTGAGGGATTTGGACAATTTGGACTATTTTATATAGAAGATAAAAAATGGAAAGCATGTGGCTGCAAGGCAGACAGCATAAACACACACAGTTGGTGTCCAGTGATTGCAGAAACAGTTCTTCACCCTCCTGCAGAAGCTGGGAGAGAAATGCTGACTTGTGCTTTCATTTTTTCCTTCACTGCTTGGACACCAAGTGCCACATGGAAATATCTGGGTCCCACCTTGTCACTGCTCGCTGGTTCCCACATCATGGAAGACCCTGACCATCCTGCACTATCCCCTTCTCCCTCTTCTTTTTATAAAGTAAAAGAGCACTTGTTTTCCCCACCTCAGCCCCCTGTGTGTCTGTGTTTAAGCCCACCACAGCTACAGAAGCCAGCTCCTCCTGAAAAAGCAGGCATAATTTGAAACCAAATAACTTTGTCTCAGTTGTAACCACTATTGCTCCTCTATTGCCTTCTACTGCAACGTACTGAAATACCATCTACGAAGGGAGGCATCACAAACTGCAAAGAAAACATGGAGGGCTAAGGTGACTAATCAAACATGTCAGCTGATAGCAGATTCCAGCGTGATTAATGATGGAGTCTGTAATGTCAGATGGTTCTTGCTCTCCATGTTGACCTTCAGCAACCTCCACAATATATAACAGCCTTCACTATAATGAGAAGGATTTCCACTAGACTTTAGTTCTAATTCATCCCAAAGTCCTGTCCTGTCCTGTAAATATATAATATTTTACAATTTATTATTATTGTAGTTTACATTCCATAAATGTGAAATTTCAATTTTAAATAATCAAAATTAATTATTTATATGATTCATTATGATTCTTAAATCTAACATATTTCTTTTTAGCTTGAAACTATACCTTTTCTAATTAATAATCTAGGGTAATCCATACAATGTCAAAATCATCATTATTATGTTTACCTAGTTATTATTAGGTTTAACAAGTAGAACTCGAAGTTGGTGTTGATACGGATGCCATCTCCCCCATTAAGTCTAGTGAGTCTTGTTATTAAATTGTATGCCTGGAAAACCCTTATAATAAACCTCAAACAGGGGTGAAGCTATTGCAGACATTTGACATTGACCCTGTTTGGAACAATTGCAAAATGTTATCAATTCATCTGCTGCTTAATATAATAATTCCACATAAATCCTACAAACATTTAACCACTCCTTCTTGAAATATTACACTAGCGAGAATACAGTAAATGTTTTGCAATGTAATTTTATCTAGCATAGATATAGGATTACAAAAACTGTGATACATTTGCAATGGCATAAGAAAAGCTTTCACCAATTTTAGATTCAGGCACACTGGGATTTAAGAATGAATTAAACATAGGGTCCAAACTGGAAAGATAGGGAAAAAATGGACTGAGGCCAAAAATATTCTTTTCCTATAGACAGGGAAAAGAAAAAAAAAAAAACCCAAACTAACTAAATAGTGGTGGTGGTAGTGGTGGTGTGTGTGATGAGGGGATCATTTTAATTAGACTTTCTACCTCAAAAACATTGTTATTCATATGAAATGCACAGTATGCACTTTCCAAACTCAAGCTAAAAACTACAGAAAATAATCTCTTTAACTGTTATGAATAAATTCAACAATTACAGGTCTGGGAGGCATTCAAACACAGTTATGGAACAAATTTGAACAGCTATTTACACTGACAAATTTATAAAATGAATTGAATATCTTGAATAAAACTTATTCTTAATATAGCCTCATGCATCTTTCATCAGTAAGTCTTGTCTAGGTTGCAAATCTAAGATATGGTACTCATGAAATTAAAACTCGTGCTAGTGGCAGTGAACTGGTGATGTAATGCTTGATAAATGTCACTTAATATCAATAAGATAGAATAAAAAATAAAATGCATGCCAATGACTGGCTGTTTATCAACAATGTATTGGTGGCTCAGTGGTAGGTTTCTTGCCTATCATGTAGAAGGCCCTGGTTCGATCCCCAGCCACTGGATGCAGTATAGGTCCCAAGCCCGTAAAACATTTGCCAAGTTGTGCGGACCAGTTGGTCCGCTATGGTGACCCCGAACAGGGAGCAGCTGAAAGCAACTTCTAATGATCGAATTATCATAAAATATTCATTCAATCATAACAGCTTTCATGAAACAGCACACAAGTCAGCGTATACTTTGATAATGTGTTGGCACTGACCATTTTCAAGTATTAAGGATGTGGTGACTTCTCAGTTAACAGTATTTGAAATGTTCATAATTCATTAAGATAAATGTTCTAGATGAATTGCTGTATTTTTGCTGTATTTTTCCAATGTTTGTGGCTCTCTGAGTCGAGCATTTCACTTCCAGCCAACAATTTAAAGACCAAAAGACCAGGGTATCACTTTATTTTGATGCCATCCAGGTGGCTATTAGTAACCTGACAGCAACAGCATGAGCCCGCAGGATTATTTAATCACAGCCCTATGGATATTCACTATAACTGCACTCTTGCTTGTGTGATATTACATAAACAGATAGATAGATAAAGTAATTTATTAATCCCCAAGGGGAAATTTGATGTCAAAACAGCCACAACACAGTAGCCAATGAGAAGACAAAGCCTTAACACTTCCAGTTCAGTTTAAGACATTAAAATTGCACAATAAACTCCCAATATAGCTCTAACAATAAAAAATAAAAACTAAACATGTGTCATGAGCTGTGGAAGTGTGTGTGTAAAATGTATAGTGGTTATAATTAAATAATTAAATAAAATGTCGGTGCGTGTGTAAGAAAATGCAGTCTCTCTCTCTCTCTCTCTCGCTCTCTCTCTCTCTCTCTCAATATATCATTAAGACTGTAGATGACCCTTAGCTGTTTTGTGTTAGAGGTTTCTATTGGACACGTGCAATCTTATTTTTTTTTCCTTTGGAGGGTGTGGCATATGGAAGTCCTAAGAGGCCATGCATTTCTCTCTCTCTTTTTGTTTTTTGTTTTTTTATGGTCACTACTTAATTTTTTTGTGATCTCGACATAACAAAAGTTGTTTTCTTGTTATTGTGACTTAATTTATTTCCGATCTCAACATCAGATCACAAGTTTTGCATCATGGGAACATCTTGAGAAAACAAGAAAGAAAAAAATGTAATGCATGGCCTTTTTGGGCATTAGTAGTGGTGTTAATTGTTAATTGGGAAATTCTTGTGCCCTGTGAATGTTTCTGGTGTATATCATGGTGTATGTGCCTCTTTCTCAAGTGTTGGACACTAATGTGAAAATTGTCAATCTCTGACGGACATAGAGGTATTTTAGCTTGAGTGAATCATCCATGATGCTGCGTTACTGCACTTTTGCTGCCTCTAGAACATGTTCATATGCTGAATACACTGAAAAAACATAAGTGGAAAAACAAGAAATCAACTCTTGTTATGTTGGGATCACGGAAAAATTCGTGATCATGAGAAAACAAGAAAGAAAAATAATAATAATAATGATCCATGGCCTCTTAGACTTCTGTAAAAACATAGTCTAGAGGGTCAGGTCAGTGATTCATTCAAAATGAAATAGCTCTGTCGGCCAGTGATTGACAACTTCAACATAAGTGTCAGACACTTATACCAGAAACAAGCGAGTATTGGCTCAACAGGACAGGCTACAGAGGCCGGCCACAACAAAAGGTAAGCAGACATCTGTTTATTCAAAGTCTTTGTAATTGTGTCTGTGGCCTGGAGGGTTAGGAGCAGCCCCAGAAAGGGCCTGGTAGCTGGCCTCGAGCCAAGAATCCGATAGGGTGGTGAAGGGAAAGGACTTGGATAAGAATAAGCAATAATCGAGCTCCTACCTGTAGGTTGGGGGAGCACGTGTGCGAGTGTGTAATTGTGTGAAAGGAAGTCTCGTGGATACCACTATATATAGCTGTAAAGAGCATGACCAGATATGTTGAGATACTCTGTATAGGCAGAGTATCTCAGGTCTGTACAAGCAAATGTGTTAAGGATCCAGTAAAGAAAATTACTGCGGATACCGCTGGTGAGTGGGCTGGGTAACCCTATGAGACAGGACTGCATGGGCAGGTGAAGAAAAGAAGTACGCAGTTTCTCTAGATACCACTATTCAGGTATAGAACAGGTCTGCATGGTAGGGATGTGAACGGAGCCCCTGAGCTCACAGATTAATCAGTTCAAGGAGTGGAAAAGGTTCCAGAAGATTTTCCTGTGATACAATTACATCATAAGAAAATAGCAAGAAACATCGTTTATGTCGAGATCACCAGAAAACAAGAAAGAAAAAAATATTATAATGCATGGCCTCTTAGGATTTCTGTATTGGTGTTAATTGTAAGATACAAACTTTAATGGATGCATGATAAAGCTTGAATTTCCAAATTTCTACTACATTTGTAGCAGTACAACATGTAGCATGTACAGGCTATGTTACATCCACAACTTGACATAAATATTTCATTTTCTCTCTAACAACTAAAAATGCACTGTTCCTGGTAAAAAATTTTTAATACTGATGAAACAATACATACAATAATCCTTAGTTCATTAGGAAATAATAAAGTGTCTACACTAACTGCCAGCTAACAGCCATTAATAATGGTAGTAATTTACTAATAACATCCTGACATCTTGTTTATGCATTCTGTAAACATTAATTACTATATTAATTAGTATACTGTTAATTAGTGTCATGACATGCAGTATTAATAAAGATCATTTACACTGTTTTGGGTAAACAAATATTCAAAAGGGTCTCAAACACAGTATATCCTATAGTTTATATTAACTTATAGTCGACTGCTTACTGACTTTTCATAATGGAAATGATTTTTATTAATACTGTGTAAGTGATATTAATTAACAAAGAGAGTTTATAGCATTTAAATATTTAATTACGATTGCCATCGTTTATAGCTAGTTATATATGAAGTGTTTATATAATGTGTAATAATGTCTCCTAAGGTTGTGTCAGGAGTAGCTGGACAGTTCCCTGCCAGGCCCGGGGAGGGCGCTGGCAGGAGAATCCTGGAAGCCTGTTTATGTCTCTGTGATTCCTGCCCATTGTTCTCCACCCTGATTGTGTCACCTGTCCCTGATTACCTTGTTGTGTTTCCCTATAAAAAGGGATCCTGGTGTACATGTGTGGCGTGGGTCAATGTTCTGTGTATAGCTGTCCCGTGGGTGTTATGTCGGGTTGGGGTTTATGGTCTGATGTAACCATGAGTCTAGTGTTATGTTCGTCTTTCCCCTGTATTGTGTTTATGTAAATAAAACAGTGCTTCACTGAATCCTGCGTTTGGGCCTGCGTTTTCACAGCGTGCCGGAGCACGCGGCACCACGGAGGTCCGGGTTCGAGCCCCGCATAGGGCGGGGGCTGAGCCGGACGTGACAGGTTGATTGCAGGTGCATACATGCTTTATTTTATTTATAGCACAACCTAAACGACCAAAAAAATAGAGCAGCAGGTTCCCTGCATAGGTGATGGAAAGTCTGTACTTATCTGTAAACAGATATCTGTACGACAAAATTAGTATCTTGTTTTAAAGAATTATTATGAATAGCCATGGTGTCACGGGGGATTTAAATAAAAATATCGTGACATGACACACAAAACAATAAATAAATAAACAATACATAACTACTTGGAAACCTGACTGAGAAACACAAGAATAACAAAAATCACCATAGAAACAAGGATCCGAATGCAGTGAAACAATAACTTGACGAGGACAGACACAAAAGGGCAGGTATAAATAAGGCAACGCCTTTGGGGTGATTAACAACAGGTGACATGACACATGACCTAAACACATGACACTCAACAAGAAATTGCAATTAAACCCCTCCAGCATCTCCTATGGTGGTCTGGCAGTGATCTTGAGCTCACGACTTTGTGAGAATATCATGCTTAATATGTGGCTTGCAGTTAATTATTTACCAGGCAAAAAAATCTATTCATGATGAGAATTGTTTTTTGTTGTCATGGGATAAAAGTAAATCTGTTTGTAATAGCAGTGATTGCAGTATATATTTTTGCATCATTTCATGTAAAGTACTAATTTTATGTCATAAAAGTTTATATATAAACACTTTATACTGTGTTGATTGTCTCTGAAACAAATTGACTACATGTCCTATGGAATATTAATGCCATATTGTAGAGGGTGTTTATCTACATGTTAGCATTTATTAATCTATCTATTTAATGTTTGCATCAGCCTATTCACAATAAGCTACCATGTTGTTAGGTTACTAATAATCAGAAAGATACTAAGAGGAGGAAATGAAGCTTTGAAAATGTTTAAAGAAATATGTCTTATTGGTTGAGGAAACGTTTTAAGATTGTAGGAACATTCACATGAATCAGTGTAAATCTGCCTGACACCAATGCAGACCAATAAGCCAATTCACATAAAAAAACAGGATTATGGGAAACCCCCCACCCAGTAATCACATTCAAACAAGTGGTATGCACTCCACTAAGTGCCCTTGCTAACCCATCCATCACAAGCCACCCTCCATTGAGCTCCCC
Source organism: Hemibagrus guttatus (assembly GCA_033459395.1). Taxonomy (NCBI): domain Eukaryota; kingdom Metazoa; phylum Chordata; class Actinopteri; order Siluriformes; family Bagridae; genus Hemibagrus; species Hemibagrus guttatus. The sequence goes on from JAUCMX010000019.1 coordinate 11,885,645, forward strand.
GTTATATCAATCACCCATGAGGGAGCGCCAGGAGACCCAAACAGATGATTCGGTTTGATTTATGGCTCATGAATCTTCATTATTATCAGCACGCGTCCCCTTGAGGATGTTGCAGGGAAAACAGACGGGCTCATTTAAGCCGTAGCGACGGGCAGGCTGAGACAGCCGAGCCAAGAGTCGCAGATGTGGGATTGATGTGGAATCGATTGCTTCCCTTCGGCTCCATGCGACATCAAAACAGTGTAATCACAGTGGCACTGAGCTCTCTGCGGCCATCACACACAATGGATGAGACCTGCTTAGTGGTGCAAAAATAACTACTAGTGCATGCTGTGGGGGTTTGTGTGCATATCTCCATTTACATTTATGGTATTTGGCAGATTACTCTAGAGCACACTACAGATTGTCTACACAACATAAGACACCAACAAGCTAGACAAGTCAGTGCTGATACATAAGGAAACATCAAGAGACTCAGTTCATCCCACTACATGGGCATCGACAGAGATGCTTATTAAGTCTTGATGCTTGTTATCCTTGTGTCTTCAAGGGTGACAGCTTGAGTCATGCTTGTTGGTGGTTTGTGTAGAGAGTCAGATTTTGGCTTTGTTCAGAATTATCAAGGATCAGCTGCAAAAACATAGCATATATTTTCATCCAGTGTTGGTGGCATGAATTGAAATTGAATTTAAACTGAATATGTTAGTTATACTAGCCAGTAGTGTATAGATATGCATGGACCAGCTAGAAATTGTCCTTCCTAACACAGACTGCTAAGCATCTTAATTGTCCAAAGGTTTCACATGATTACAGCTAAGGCCAGCATTGATTGTGCCCAGGAGTTGTACAAGTTTTAAAGTCTAATGTGAGCAGGTACAGAAATAAGAGTTAAACTTTGCATATCAGATAACATTTCCTTAAATGTCCCTTCCTCAAGATTCTGCTCCACTGGACAAAATTTGCAAAACTGTGGTTCCTTTCTTCCTCTCCACCTTCATGCTTGCACCGTCCCTCCAATTTTTATAATAATAATAATAATAATAATAATAATAATAATAATAATAATAATAATAATAAGTACTGAAATGGCATGATTATTACTATATAAATAAAATATGGTAATTGTCTATAGTTTGTGTCATGGTTGGCAAAGTTCCCTGTTGGACCACTAGGGGGCTTTTGGCAGGGGTTTTTGTTTATCTATGCCATGTGTGTTTGTTATGACATTTAGCCCCGCCTGATCCTTAATGTGTTCCTGCCTCTGTTCACCTGTCCCTCATGTTCTACTGATTACAACAACTTGGCAAATGTTTTACACCGGATGCCCTTCCTAACACAACCCTCCCATTTTTCCAGGCTTGGGACCTATACTGCATCCAGTGGCTGGGGATCGAAGCAGGGCCTTCTGCATGATAGGCGAGAAACCTACCACTGAGCCACCAATGCATTATTGGTTGGCGTGCCTGTGTTTGTTGCTAGTCCTCGTCTTTAATGTGAGTGTTTGTGTTGTGTTTGGTTTTTCCTATTGTGTTCCTATGTTTGTGTTCTTATTTTGGAATAAACCCCTGTTTTGTGTCTATCCCTGAATATGGGTCTGCTCTTTCTTGTCTGGTACCACCGGTATGTGACAGAAGGACTAGCCACAACTATACAGACCCAGAGGGATAGCCTAGCCAAGCATCTACAGATTTTTTGGAACTCTTTTTGTTTCTGGGGACATCTCTCTGCTTCTGTTCCTGTGGGGCACGTCGCTCCACTTCCTGTTTTCCTGTGGAGGATGCCACCTCACTTCTCGTCGGTGGAGGATGTTACCTACCTGATTTGTTTTGCCGGTGCTCGCTCCGCTTCTGTTCCTGTGGGGGACGTCGCTCCACTTCCTGTTTTCGGTGGAGGACGCCGCCTCACTATTTGTCGGCGGAGGATGTTACCAGCTGCACCTGTTTCTTTGGGATATTTTTTTTTCCTCCCATGGACCTTTTCCTGCTCCTGTGGGGATGCAGCCTGGTTTCGGCCTCTGGTGGGAGGATGTTTCCCTCCCTCCCTCCCTCCCTTTGGGTTTTTTTTTTCTGCCCCAGCTGGGCTGAGGTTGTCGCTCGGCTCTTCTGATTGGCGGTGGACGTCGCTTGGGACCCTTTGGCCTTGCCGCCGTGCTCCTCGCTCCCCGCACTTGCCTCGCCGTGCTCGTCGCTCCCCGCACTTGCCTCGCCGTGCTGCTCGCTCCTCGCACTTGCCTCGCCGTGCTCCTCGCTCCTTCCTGGTTCTCACCGGACCCACAGCCCTTCCAGCCTTTCGGGAATGGGTACGGGTTGGTGCGTCAGGAGCTCCCTGTTGGACCACTAGGGGGCTTTCGGCAGTGGGTTTTGTTTATCTATGCCATGTGTTATGACATTTAGCCCCACCTGATCCTTAAGGTGTTCCCGCCTCTGTTCACCTGTCCCTCATGTTCTACTGATTACCCCTCTTATTTATATTGGTTGTCGTGCCTGTGTTTGTTGCTAGTCCTCATCTTTAATGTGAGTCTTTGTGTTGTCTTTGGTTTTTCCCATCGTGTTCCTATGTTTGAGTGTTCTAATTTTGGAATAAACCCCTGTTTTGTGTCTATCCCTGCGTATGGGTCTACTCTTTCTTGCCTGGTACCACTGGTATGTGACAGTTTGTATATGAATAAAACAAATAAAATGTGCCTATAAATGATGCTGATTAGTGGGAGGAGGATTTACATAAGGATTAGGGTTGGGATGGAGTTTACGTTTATACATTTTCTTACAACGTCAGTCCAATTACACCATCCTCACTTGTTCAATCCATATGAATTTCTCGAGATAAATTTTAATCTGCCTGTTTGCAGGTTTTTATTTTGGTTTCTGTCCTTTTTGACCTTCAGAAGCTCATTTAGAAAAGAGCATAAACAATCCTTGTGATGAGTTGCCACACATGATGAGATACTAGACGTGGGTGTGCGCATTGTGTGAACAACTCAGTAATTGTAACACTTTTGGGACAGCATTAGAAATTGCACTGTCAACTCTGATTCCTGTACACACCACTAAGTATGTATGACACCGAGGCCAAGGTCAATGCCGGCCTAGTCAGTGGTGCAGATACAAGACTCAACACTTTGACTGTGTAACATATTTATGAAAAGGCAGTTCATCAAACTGAGACTCTCACCACCCTCACAAACACACACACACACACAAGATGTAGGCACGGAACAGAGAACTGTACCATTAGTCAGGTTTTGAACACACTTGACTCAGTGAAACAGATATCTGAAATCCGTTGATCTATGGATAGATTTTGTTGAGTTGAAGTTGCCTGAAAGAGTACAAACACAAACCTGCTCCCTAATCCTAACATTTGAAATGTTCTTTAAATCCTGACATGCTAATTATTACTTATTTGCAAGCCTTGGGCCATTTAGATCTTAAACACTTGGAATTTGTTTCTAAGACACAGACATAGTGAGATAATTTGGCTTCCAGAATCACCAAATAGAGTTTTTGAGGACTTGGACAGGAAAATGAAGGAAAAAGAGCAAACTAATACTGAGCTCAATGGAACTTTTCCCCAGCTAAAGAAAAGACCTGACACTGAAGTCAGTGGAAATATTAGTACTTTGAAATAACATGTATGAATTTATGACATTTGGCAGACACCCTTATGCAGAGGGGCTTACATTTTATTGCATTTTTATACAGCTCAGCATTTGATGGTTAAGGGCCTTACTCAGGGGCCCAGCAGTGGCCACTTGGTGGACCTAGGATTCAAATTCACAACCTTCCAATCAGTAGTCCAACACCTTAAACACTTTGCTACCACATCCCATTTGGAATTAGCAGTGATCAATAATCAGTGCTAATCAAATCAAAACTTTGGGAAACCAGCTCAATTTAAACTCTATTACAGTTGCTAATTGGGATGATGCATTTGTTTAAAGCAAATTTTATCCAAAGTAACAGGATACACCTGAGCATTGGATTAAGGGTCTTGCTAAAGGATGCAACTATGCTCCCTTAGCATGCTGAGATTTTTTTTCTTGAACTCTTTGTTTCAGAGAGCCTTTGATCACAAATAAAATAACAAAGATATTGGAGGGCAACTCCACATCTCACAGGAAAAACTCTGGGCTGCAGAGCACACTCATGGGTTCAGAACACTAGTTGGGCGGAATGAGCCATCAGATATTATCAATGAGCTAGCATGCATGGACTGTTAGATTTCCCTGGACACACTCATTTACAAACAGACTCTCTATGTCTGGATAATTTGCTCCAAACCCAGAGAAAAGATGTCTAAGCCAACAGCAATTCTGAACCTATGTAAATAGAATAAGTATGACTTGTTTTGTTGTTTTCTCAATGGAGGAACATGTAAAGAACAGAAAGAGAAAGAGAAATTGTGCTTCTATTATGGCAGCTCAGTGCATCTCATAGCCCAGTGCCCAATATATCTAATTTCCTGTGAGTAACCCTCCTTAAAGATAGAGTTATGTTCAACTCATTTCATACCAGACATTTTCATTGAGTCGTGAAAAATTGAGACAACTCCTCCATTGTTTCAGGCCCATTGGACACAGGAGTTGCAGGAACTTCATCGACTACAACCTTGTCAAACATCTCCAAGTAAAGATTCAACCCCTCCTAAATCCTCTACATATACAGCACTATCGACCTGCTCACTGGCATTACTCCACCATAATAACCATGTTTCCTCTTTCAATGGCTGAGCACAAAACCATGAAAGAATATATTGTTGAGGCCCCTCAAATTCTGATATATTTAACTGCTTGTTCAGTTTAAAAAAGAGAGGCAGACTCAGCAGTCCTAGACTAACTCAAAGAAGCTTGCATTTTCACAAATCTTAATCTCAGAGGCACATACGTTCTGATCTATATTTAAGAATGTTACAATTGGATAACTGTTATTAGTATTGTGTGAGTATTGCATCATGCCTAATGGCCTCTAACACTCCCTCAGTCGTTTATACATTATTCCTATATTCATATCTTGTGCAGCATGCTGGGAAAGTTCATTATTGCATATTTATAGATGATATTCTAATTTACTCCTCTTTCATTCAAAATCATGTAAGTCAAGTGGGTGATGGCCAAACTACTACAGCCCCAACTTTTTGTGAAAGGACAGATTTGTAAATTTCATTTGCCCCAGATCTCATTCCTAGAATGTATGATCAGAAAAAAAGAGAGTAATTCTGGATATAATATGGTGAATGCAATAAATCTGTAATATCATCGAAGAAATCCAGAAGTTTTTAGGATCTGTAAACTTTTACAAGAAGTTTATTTGGGGCTCCTTTGCCACACCCTTCAGGTTCCTACTAAGTAAGTTGTTATGAAAGCTCACATTTCTGCCAACCAAGCATCTGAAGGAGACCTTTATAAGGACCCCCACCTTTGAAGACACTCAAACCTTCTTCATTTCCACTCATAGCCAATGCATTAGCATCTTGTGTAAGATCAATATTGTCTCAGAAGCTGAGGGGAACAAATTCCATTCTGTGGTCTTCACCTTCAGACAAATGTCATGAGCAGAGCAAGATTATGTTTTTGGAAACAGATAACACTAAGCTGTGAAACTGGTGCTAGGGAAATTACATTACTGGTTAGTGGGGGTTGCACACCTCTTTATCATTTAAACAGATAACAAGACCATTGAGTATTTGAAAACAGCTAAATGACTGAACCCACAACCCCAATGAGATTTATTCTTCTTCAATTTTTAATTCCAATTACCAGTTCAATCCCTTATTATTATGGCTCAAAGAACATTAAAGTGGACTCATTATACTGAGTGTACCCAATAACCCCTAAGAAGGAGGTTACAAAACTGACTGGATTCATACATATCAGAAACATTGTTTAAGATATAGTCACCATGGCTCATGCATCCTTTGGCTCCTGGATACCCTGAGGTTCATAAGGTATATTAACTATTATGAGCATTTGTTAAACTGAATACTCATTCATCCATAAGCTTTCATACTCTATCTGCATCAAGTCCATTTATCACTCATCTCCTGCATTTATAGCAGAAAAGAATATTCTTGTGGACTGTTTCTCACTATTTGAAGTCCCTTCAAATAATTTCCATACACTTCAAGTGTTTAGCTATTTTTCAATCCCTCTTGATCCCTTGTTTCAGATAACAGAGTCTTCAGAGTCCAGCTCACATCAAACATGTGGAGAACATGGAAAAATTAAGTGTTGCACATCAACAACCATATAGCCAAATGGAAGGAGTCAATAAAGATGTGGTCAGGTTTCTGAGAACTTTCTGGGCTGATAATAAGAAGCATTGGACCTAGAATTTACCCTGGGTCTAATATTCACAGAACTCTCTCTATCACTCACTCAGTTAACCTAATTTCAGTGTGTTATAGGATATCAGCCTCCCTTCCTTCTCTGCAATGCTAACCCTAATGATAATGTAGCTGTAGATGAGTGGTTCCGCAAGAGGTAACAGGTCTGCCTGTCTCCCGCCCTCCTGGTCCCCTAGGAGACTTCATGGAAGAAATGGACACACTCCTCAGTTTCTTCCCTTCTGACACCACCTCTCTGACGGTTCTTGGAGATTTCAACCTCCCATCTGACAAGCTTCAGTCTTCTGGCCTTCTGGCTCTTCTGAATTCATTCTCCTTGTCTTTCAACAGCTGTCCTCTCACACACAGGGGAGGAAACAACCTGGATCTAGTCTTCACTCATCCTTCCCTAGCTACAGACATGACTGATACCCCATTTCATATCTCCGATCATCACCTGGTATCCTTTACTATCACTCTCCCTGTCCTGCCTAAACGTAACTCCTAGCATCTCTCTCTCACCTGCCGTAACCTCCACTCTATCTCCCCTTCCTCTGTAGCTTCCTGCACACTTTCATCTCTTCCTGACCATGACTCCTTTTCCACCCTTCCCCTGGACTCAGCTACAGACACTTTTCTTTCCCCTCTTTCCTCAACCATAAACCTTCTCTGCCCTTTGTCCACTAAACGCAGGAAGACTTCTTCTGCTCCTTGGCTGTCAGACGTGCTTCGCAACAATTGGAGAGAACTATGATCAGCAGAGAGGAAGTGGAAGAAATCCCAACTTGACACAGATCGCATCTCTTATCGTACGCTCTTGTCCAAATTCTCTTTGGACGTGACTTCTGCCAAGACCTCCTTCTACAAGGGAAAGCTTGAAACTTCTGCACAAGATCCCCGAAAGCTCCACAACATCTTCTCGTCACTACTCAAGCCCCCCAGCTCCACCTGCTCCATCCTCCCTGACCGCCAAAGATTTCACCACTTTTTATACAGAGAAGATTGAGAAGATCCGCCAGACCTTCACTTCTACTCCAACTTCATCTAAATCACACACACTGTAAAAAACCCAAGTTAAAAAAAGTTTAAACAACTGCTTTTATTGTGTTGGTTGAGCAAATGTCCATGAGTTAGCAGAACATCTTTTAATAAGTTCACTCATTGTATCCCAAAGTTTTCCTCATTAACTTAACAAAATGAGTTTTCTGAAAAACACTTTTAAAGTTCAATCAAAAAACCCTCTGCAAATGTATACATGTCATGGATGGCTTGGCTAATGCCCTGTTGGAACACTAGGGGGCATTCCATCAGGGGTTTGTTTATGTCTATGCCGTGTGTCTTTGTTTGTTTTCTGGTCTCACGTTTGCCCCCCCTGATCCTTAGCCTGTTCCCGCCTCTGCACACCTGTCCCTCGTGTTGTACTGATCGTCTCCCCTATTTATACCGGTTGTCTTGCTTGTGTTGTTTGCTGAGTCCTCGTCGTAATTGTGTGCCTTTTCTGTTCTTGGGATTTTGTTTTGTGTTTAGTTTTCTTCCCCGGTGTTCCAGTGAATGTGTTTGCTTATTTTATAATAAACCCCTGTTTCATGTCTATCCCTGCACTTGGGTCTGATTTCTCCTGCCTGGCACCACATGCACGTGACAATACAATTGAGTTAAGTCAATGTAATAAAGTCTGACAGAGACCCCCTCATGAACATTAACATATTAAAAACGTTAATATATTATATATTAACAGTGTAGTAACCATGTTTTTTCTGTATTGTTTGGCAAAACCATGAATCAAACCCATGATTATTTTGTGGTAACCATGGTTTTATTACAGTAAATATGTTTTTTTGGTAAAACCATGGTAAATTTTTGTAAGGGACTGTCCTCATATATACATATGACCAAATGAAACCTGAAAATAAATAAGTCATATTGAGAAATATTTTTCAGTTTTTGACTTGTTGAAAAAAAGTGATAGCAACATATTGTATTTTCCTGTCCAAATGTAATATTATGTAGTACCAATTTCCAGCAGCATTTTCTTGTTCACTCAACTTAAATAATTTGAGTTGTGCAGAGAAACAAAAAACAATTGGGCCAACTTAAAAAGTTTTGTTGTAGAACAAGAAAATGAATAATCTTAAGTTAACTCAACTAGTTATTTTTGTATCACTAACGACTAGTTTTAAATCAGTATAACTGTTATTCCAAAAAGTTGAGTAAACAAGAAAAAGCTAGGGGAAATTGGTACTAAGGTTTCTTTTGTTGTGAAGGCTTAAAATTTTTTACAGTGCAGTCAGCACCCCGATACTCCTTCGTTGAAGCATCTCTCAACCGTAGCAGCAGAAGAGGTTTTGCAAATTATCCGGTCCTGCAATCCTACCACCTGCCCACTGGATCCAATTCCTTCAACTATGCTCCAGACCATCTCACCTGACCTCCTGCCCTTCATGACCACAGTCATCAATGGATCCTTAACATCTGGTCATGTACCAACTGCCTTTAAGAAAGCCAGAGTCATCCCCATCCTGAAGAAACCTGCTCTGTATCCCTCAGCAACTACAGACCAGTATCACTTCTCTCATTTCTTTCAAAAATTTTCGAATGCATTGTTTATAATCAGCTGTCTGACTATCTCCTGCAGAATAACCTCCATGATCCCAACCAGTCTGCCTTCAAAGCAGCACATTCCACAGAGACTGCCCTTTTGGCAATCACTGAGCAACTACATGCTGCTAGATCAGTCAAACTGTCATCGGTCCTCATCCTCCTTGACCTGTCTGCAGCATTTGACAGAGTAAACCACAAGACTCTCTTGTCCACCCTCAGGAGTCTTGGAATTTGTGGAACAGCATGGGAATGGTTTGCTTTCTACCTTGATGGTCGCTCATATCAGGTAACATGGAAGGGATTGACATCTGCTTCACGCAGACTCTCTACTGTTGTCCCACAAGGCTCAGTACTTAGTCCTCTCCTTTTATCCCTCTATACTCACTCTCTTGGCAAAGTTATATCCTCACATGGGTTTTCATACCACTACTATGCAGATGACACCCAACTTATCTTCTGCTTCCCTCCCTCAGATACCACAGCTTCTGCTCGGATCTCAGCGTGTCTAGTGGACATTTCATCTTGGATGACGGCTCATCAGCTGAAACTCAATCCCAGCAAAACTGAGCTTCTGGTCATCCCAGGTGATCCATTCCCAGTCCAGGACCTTGCATTATCTTCAAACAACTCCATGATTTCCCCTTCAGCCACTGCTCACAACCTTGGGGTAACCATGGACAATCAACTGTCCTTCTCCTCCCATGTCACTAATGTGACACGCTCATGTCAGTTTCTTCTGTACAACATCAGAAGGATTCGTCCATTTCTATCCACACAGGCTACTCAGGTGCTTGTTTAGTCTCTGGTCATTTCAATATTGGACTACTGCAACTCTCTTCTGGCATTTCGCCCACTGCAAATGATCCAAAATGCAGCTGCACGACTTGTTTTCAACCTGCCTAAGTTCTCCCACACCACCCCACTGCTGCGTTCCCTCCACTGGCTTCCGGTAGCTGCACGCATCAGATTCAAAACACTAATGCTTGCCTACAAAGCCAAGAATGGACCCGCGCCATCTTACCTCAAAGCTCTCATTACTCCTCGCACTGCACCTCGCTCCCTCAGATCCACTAGCACTGCTTGACTGGTCCCACCATCTCTCAGGGCAAGAGGTAGGTACTCATCTAGACTCTTCTCTGTTCTGGCACCGAGGTGGTGGAACGAACTTCCCCTCTTCAAACAGCAACTAAAGACCTACCTCTTCCTGAAACACTTAAACTAGCTCTTATTTTTCCCTGTTTATGTATCATGTTGTATCTTAAAATAATAATAAAAAAAAAAAATTCTCAACTGAGTTTTTAGGCTAATGGTATCCCAGGTTTGTGTCCTACTGAACCAGTGTTAATCTATTCATTGATAGAGAATTAAAGCACTTTTGTACGTCGCTCTGGATAAGAGCGTCTGCCAAATGCCAGAAATGTAAATGTAAATGTCTGTAAGAAGACAGATCAGCACCATGGACAGCTACCATAACTAAGCAAGAACTTTGCAGATTGTCAAAGAGAAGAGCGATCCAAGTATGAATTAAGAGACTGAGTGTAGCTTTCAGTAAAGACAAGGTTTCCCATCAATGCCACGGTGCATTTAAACCAGTTCTGGTTTGTTGTGGCCCAAAACCTGACTAAGAGATTTGTTTCCTATAATTTGTTTAGTTTCTATTTATGTGTGTGTGTGTGTGTGTGTGTGTGTGTGTGTGTATTGTGTGTGTGTGTGTGTGTGTGTGTGTGTGTGTGTGTTTTTATGTGTGCACAGATGCCTTTATGCAGCTGGTGTTGCTTTACTCAGAATATTAGAATTATAATGAAGTAGCAGGTTGGTTGAGTTTCTTATTAATCTATTCATTAACAGTATAGTGCATCATTAGGGTCAAAACTCTCTGAAAGAAACACATACCCCAGCTGCACCCAGAACAGAACATGCACTCCAGTTGAACACAGCACGTGCACAGTAGGTTATAAAATATAAACTATAGGCATTTGGTTTGAAAGATTGAGTTGAGATCAGATTGGAGAGAGAGAAATGCAGAACTGTTGAAGGAAGGGCAGAGAGATAGAGGACAGATTGACGATGAAGAATATTTAAGTGAGCAGAGGGGATGAGTGAAGTAGGGTGAAATGAGAAGATGTTAAGATGTTACATGTATAATATGCAACACACTGGATTGTGAATCATGTTGTGTGTGTATGAGGAAGAACTCAGTTATGACCAAGATTTTATGGTGCTAAATATTTAAAACCCTAGGGAGCCTGAATCCATACTTGGTTTCAAATTAGGCTAATATTGATCTCTGGGTCAATATCAATATTAAAATTGATCTTAGAGACAGTTTTGTAACTCAGCAGGTTTGTACATCAGGCTGAACAATTTCTGTGTGTGCACAGTTGTTCTTTTTCTATATAAAAAAACTTGATAATGGAACTAAACTAATGCACATACATTTGCACTGTTTCTCCAGTTTCAGCCCTTTACTGAATTCCCCCACACCTTCATCAATGTATGATCATACATAGTGCCTGCTACATTTTTCTTTTTTGCTAGAGTTAATTTACAATTTACACTGCCATACATATATTTTACCTGTGGAAAAATAAATACACAAGTCTTTATCTACTACACTGCCAATGTAACAAGGACATGGATTTATTAGACTCATATACAGTAGACGGAATAAATGCAGGAGTACTTTAAATGCATACAATCAATCAATACAAATCCTACTTTGTTGCTTTGTTCAAACCACTTAGAGTATGGTGTATTTATATTAAGGTTCATTCACTTGTTATTTAAAGGAACATTCATTTCTGTGCTGAAGGCGGCTGGCTGATGTAGACAGCAGGGAATCTCAGACAGAGAGCTCTCAAACTAATTTATTCATATTAAAATGACACAGATTCTCAGATTGATCTAATCAACATATTTCTTATAATTTTGTATTTTAAACCTTGCAAAATATTCTAATACATAAGCTTGGTATAATACATGCATGTGTGTGTATGCTGTAAGAAATAAACAATGTAATTACAATGTAATAAATACTGCAGTTACTCAGTTTCCAGGAACTCCAGTATTTAGTGCATTGACATATGATTGTCAAAATATTAGGATTAATAATTAATATTATTATTTTTTAATTAATAATTATTATTTAATATTGTAATTAATATTAAAATCTAGCCATGGGGGTCACAGTCCAGTGACTTCTGTGCCGGTCCCAAGCCCGGATAAATAGAGAGGGTTGCGTCAGGAAGGGCATCCGGCGTAAAACATTGCCAAATTTAACCATGCGAATCGTCAGTATGAATTTCATACCGGATCGGTCGAGGCCCGGGTTAACAACGACCGCCATCGGCGCCGTTGACCTACAGGGCGCCGGTGGAAATTGGGCTACTGTTGGTCGAAGAAGTAGAGGAGGGAGGAGAGTGCGCAGACAGAGAGAGAAGAGGAAAGGTAAGAGTGTAGGACTGAGAATAGGAACTCTGAATGTTGGTACTATGACAGGGAAAGGTAGAGAGCTGGCTGATATGATGGAGAGAAGGAAGGTGGATGTACTGTGTGTACAGGAGACCAGGTGGAAGGGTAGCAAGGCTCGTAGTATAGGAGCAGGATTCAAGCTGTTTTATTATGGTGTGGATAGTAAGAGAAATGGGGTAGGTGTGGTCCTGAAGGAGGAGTTTGTGAGGAATGTCCTGGAGGTGAAGAGAGTGTCAGACAGGGTGATGAGTCTGAAGTTAGAGTTTGAAGGGGTGATGTTGAATGTTGTTAGTGGTTATGCCCCACAGGTAGGTTGTGAGTTAGAGGAGAAAGAGAAATTCTGGAGTGAATTAGATGAGGTGATGGAGAGTATTCCCACGGGTGAGAGAGTGGTGATAGGAGCGGATTTTAATGGACATGTTGGCAAGGGGAACACAGGTGATGAGGAGGTGATGGGCAAGTTTGGAGTTAAGGAAAGGAACCTTGAAGGACAGATGGTAGTGGACTTTGCTAAGAGGATGGACATGGGTGTGGTTAACACTTATTTTCAGAAGAGGGAGGAGCATAGAGTGACTTACAAGAGTGGAGGTAGGAGAACAGTAGGTAGACTACATCCTATGTAGAAGAGGCAATCTGAAAGAGATTAGTGACTGTAAAGTGGTAGTGGGAGAGAGTGTAGCCAGACAGCATAGGATGGTGGGTTTTGTAGGATGACTTTGATGGTCTGTAAGACGAAGAGGTCAGAGATAGAGAAGAAAAACCCAAATGGTGGAAGATGAAAAAGGAGGAATGTTGTGAGGAATTTAGACAGAAGTTGAGGCAGGCTCTGGGTGGTCAGGTAGTGCTGCCAGATGACTGGGAAACTACAGCAGAAGTGATCAGGGAGACAGGGAGAAAGGTGCTGGGTGTGTCATCTGGAAGGAGGAAAGAAGATAAGGAGACTTGGTGGTGGAATGAGGAAGTTCAGGATAGTATCCAGAGGAAGAGGTTAGCCAAGAAGAAGTGGGACATGGACAGGACTGAAGAGAATAGACAGGGATACAAGGAGTTACAGCACAGAGTGAAGAGGGAGGTGTCTAAGGCCAAGCAGAAGGCATATGACGAGTTGTACACTAGGTTAGACACTAGAGAAGGAGAGAAGGACTTGTACAGGTTAGCTAGGCAGAGGGATTGAGATGGGAAGGATGTGCAGCAAGTTAGAGTTATTAAGGATAGAGATGGAAGGGTGCTCACAAGTGAGGAGAGTGTACAGAGGAGATGGAAGGAATACTTTGAGGAGCTGATGAATTAGGAAAATGAGAGGGAAAAAAGAGTAGAAGGGGTGAACTCTGTGGAACAGAAAGTAGATAAGATTAGAAAGGATGAAGTCAGGAAGGCTTTGAAGAGGATGAAAAGTGGAAAGGCAGTTGGTCCTGATGACATTCCGGTGGAGGTCTGGAAGTGTCTGGGAGAGGCAGCAGTGGAATTTTTAGCTAATTTGTTCAACAGGGTTTTAGAGAGTGAGAGGATGCCTGAGGAATGGAGAAGAAGTGTGTTAGTGCCGATCTTTAAGAATAAGGGTGACGTGCAGAGTTGCAGCAACTATAGGGGGATAAAGTTGATGAGCCATACAATGAAGGTATGGGAAAGAGTAGTGGAAGCTAGGTTAAGGAAGGTAGTGGAAATTTGTGAGCAGCAGTATGGCTTCATGCCCAGAAAGAGCACAACGGATGCAATTTTTGCTCTGAGGATTTTGATGGAGAAGTATAGGGATGGTCAGAAGGGAGTTGCACTGTGTGTTTGTAGACTTGGAGAAAGCGTATGACAGGGTGCCAAGAGAAGAGCTGTGGTACTGTATGAGGAAGTCAGGAGTAGCGGAGAAGTATGTCAGAGTGGTGCAGGACATGTATGAGAGGAGCAGGACAGTGGTGAGGTGTGCTGTAGGTCAGACAGAGGAGTTCAATGTGGAGGTGGGACTGCATCAGGGATCGGCTCTGATCCCCTTCCTGTTTGCTATAGTGATGGACCAGTTGTCAGAGGAGGTCAGACAGGAGTCTCCTTGGACAATGATGTTTGCAGTGACATTGTGATCTGTAGTGAGAGCAGGGAGCAGGTGGAGGAAAACCTGGAGAGGTGGAGGTTTGCGCTGGAGAGAAGAGGAATGGAGGTCAGTCGTAGTAAGCCCTGAGTACATGTGTGTGAATGTAAGGGAGGGAAGTGGAACAGTAAGGTTACAGGGTGAAGAGGTGAAGAAGGTACAGGAGTTTAAGTACTTGGGGTCAACAGTCCAGAGTAATGGAGAGTGTGGGAAAAAAGGTGAAGAAGCAAGTGCAGGCAGGTTGGAATGGGTGGAGAAAGGTGTCGGGAGTTCTGTGTGATAGGAAAATATCAGCGAGAATCAAGGGGAAGGTGTACAGGACAGTGGTGAGACCGGGCCATGCTGTATGGTTTAGAGACAGTGTCACTGAGGAAGAGACAGGAGTCAGAGCTAGAGGTAGCCGAGCTGAAGATGTTGAGGTTCTCTTTGGGAGTGACAAGATTGGACAGGATTAGGAACAAAGTAAAATCAGAGGGACAGCTCATGTTGGATGTTTGGGGGACAAAGTTAGGGAGGCCAGATTAAGATGGTTTGGACATGTTCAGAGGAGGGACAGTGAGTATATTGGTAGGAGAAAGTTGGACATGGAGCTGCCAGGCAGGAGGCAAAGAGGAAGGACAAAGAGGAGGAATATGGATGGAATTAATGAGGATATGAAGCTAGTGGGTGCAAGTGTTGAGGATGCAGAAGATAGGGATAGGTGGAGAGAGATGATTCGCTGTGGCGACCCC
This sequence comes from Hemibagrus guttatus, assembly GCA_033459395.1. Taxonomy (NCBI): domain Eukaryota; kingdom Metazoa; phylum Chordata; class Actinopteri; order Siluriformes; family Bagridae; genus Hemibagrus; species Hemibagrus guttatus. The sequence continues at coordinate 11,900,846 of JAUCMX010000019.1, forward strand.
TGAAGGGAAAAGCTGAAAGAAGAAGAAGAATTGTAATTAATATTAAAAACACATTTAGTACATAGTATCTCAGTTATCAGTTATGTTGTAATCTTATTTATTACACTGTTGTCATTGATTTGCACCACATTAATAAACATTAGAGGGTTAAATGTCTTTTAGTAAGGTTACAGGGTGAAGAGGTGAAGAAGGTACAGGAGTTTAAGTACTTGGGGTCAACAGTCCAGAGTAATGGAGAGTGTGGAAAAGAGGTAAAGAAGCGAGTGCAGGCAGGTTGGAATGGGTGGAGAAAGGTGTCGGGAGTTCTGTGTGATAGGAAAATATCAGCGAGAATCAAGGGGAAGGTGTACAGGACAGTGGTGAGACCGGCCATGCTGTATGGTTTAGAGACAGTGTCACTGAGGAAGAGACAGGAGTCAGAGCTAGAGGTAGCAGAGCTGAAGATGTTGAGGTTCTCTTTGGGAGTGACAAGATTGGACAGGATTAGGAACGAGTACAACAGAGGGACAGCTCATGTAGGACGTTTGGGGGACAAAGTTAGGGAGGCCAGATTAAGATGGTTTGGACATGTTCAGAGGAGGGAGAGTGAGTATATTGGTAGGAGAATGTTGGACATGGAGCTGCCAGGCAGGAGGCAAAGAGGAAGGACCCAAAAAGGAGGAATATGGATGGAATTAATGAGGATATGAAGCTAGTGGGTGCAAGTGTTGAGGATGCAGAAGATAGGGATAGGTGGAGAGAGATGATTCGCTGTGGCAAACCCTGAAGGGAAAAGCCGAAAGAAAGAAGAAGAAGAAGAAGAAGAAGAAGAAGAAGAAGAAGAAGAAGAAGAGGGTTAAATGTCTTTTGCTTAGCTCTAAAATAATATGCAACAAACTGATCATATTGTACTGTTTTTTGTAATAAATGTACAATTAAAACCTTTTGTATAGGATGTTTAAAAAAAAAAAAAATTTCAAAATATGGTGAATAATATGAAACGAAATTTGCCATGGTGAAATACTTTATATATTTTTTGATAAACCTTCATTCATTCCTTATTAATAACAACTTTATTATAGTCAGAGTTGTGGTGGATATGGAGCCAATCCCAATAACCATGCCGAACATAAATAAAGATGTGAAACCAGTCCACTGCAGGTCACCACTCACACATATTCCCACCTGCATGTGTTTTTCTGGACAGTAGAGAACAAGAAAGCCTAAAGAAAACCCACATGAGGAGAACATGCTCTAGGAGAAGCAAATCTCTGGCTTGAACCCAGAATTCTTGAGCTATGAGGCAGCTATGCCAAATGTTGTGCCACTGTGGCACTAGGGTGGCCCAAAAGGGCAAGGCACACTCAATCAATCAATCAAAAAAAGAAAAGTTGACTTCCTTAAAAACAGTTCCTTAAAAGTTCTCTTTCTTTCTTTCTTTCTTTCTTTCTTTCTTTCTTTCATTCTTTCTTTCTTTCTTTCATTCTTTCTTTCTTTCTTTCTTTCTTTCTTTCTTTCTTTCTTTCTTTCTTTCTTTCTTTCTTTCTTTCTTTCTTTCTTTCTTTCTTTCTTTCCTTAACTTAACAAAGACTCTTTGACTCATTTTTAGGTACTCTGCCCTTCAGGGCCACTGTATGCCACCCTTGATGAACCATTTCATTATTAAAACTTACTGCATGGTATAATTTTGCCCTAAAGTGGAGGAAATGGGCTTCTGTGAATTTATTACCTGTCTTTCAGACATATTAATTTCATTTTGACAAAACGACTTTCAAGTTTATAAGACACATCGTGTGTGCTAAATTAATCTATTTGTATAAACAGCAGCTTTGTGCAAACAATCCAATTTGCATATTCATTAAGGAAACATGCAAATCAGGCGAAATGTGCTATTTTGCTCATTTGAATGAAATAATCTTCTAGTAGCCACATAAACGCTGTGTTGTGGTAAATGAGTTTGAGATTCTGAGATGTAATTCTGTTTGAGAGTGTCACACAGGTGCTTTTTTAGCCCCGGCCTTACCAGCAAAATAAACATACCTGTGTGATTATGGACTTTTGAGTGCTAGAGTGTTCAAAAACCATGGGTCCTTCTCTTTACTCACTAATACTGCCTAAAAAAAGAAATATGGGTCATAATTTCCTGAAATCTAACACAAAGATGCATCTCCCTTCCATTAACACTCCTGACAGACCCATATAGCCTATTTCTGGGGGAAAAAACAACTGATTATTTATTTATTAGAATTTATTTATTTGTTTTTGGAGATGGTAAATTATTCAAGACACGCTTGATGCATCCATTTGAGATAGTGCTATTGTCTGTGGCTAGCTCACACACACACACACACACACACACACACACACACACACACACACACACACACACACACACACACACCACACACACACACACACACACACACACACACTCATACACACGCATGCACACGTCAGGTTAGATAAGGTTCCTTCCTGCTCTGTCTTCTTGGAGCTTTGTTGAGCACTCAGCAGAATAATAATCATCAACCACACAGACACACACACGCACGCACAAACACACACAAATGATGTTTTTCCACCAGAACATATGTTATGACATCGGTAATTAACCATTATCCTGCATTATCCTGCCACTGGCAAGGAAGCTGCTCTACTGCTAAATGCCCACACTCAATTTGGTTATCCCTGTTGACCAGGTACCTGTTGACAAGGGAGCTTAAATTTTGCAGAGCATTGATTGGTCAAAGGCAATCAATCCTAGTAATATCTATGGCACATTCAAGGAACAAAGTCACGATATTATCATGCAAACTAATGCTAGAGATTGCTTTTCATTTACACCAACCTGGCATAACATTATGACCTAATATTGTGTTGGTCCGCCTTTTGCTGCCAAAACAGCCCTGACCCATCATGCACTGTGAATTCTGACACCTTTCTATCAGAACCAGCATTAACTTCTTCAGCAATTTGAGCAACAGTAGCTCACCTGTTAGATCGGATCACACGGGCCAGCCTTCACTCTCCACGTGCATCAATGAGCATTGGCTGCCCATGACTCTGCTGCCAGTTCACCACTGTTCCTTCCTGGGACAACTTTTCATAGATATTGACCACTGCAGACCGGGAGCACCCCACAAAAGCTGCAGTTTTGGAGATGTTCTGATCCAGTGGTCTAGCCATCACAATTTGGCCCTCGTCAAACTCGCTCAAATCCTTACACTTGCCCGTTTTTCCTGCTTCTAACACATCAACTTTGAGGACAAATGTTCACTTGCTGCCATGATGAGGAGATCATCAGTGTTATTCACTTCATCTGTCACTGCTCATAATGTTATGCCTGATCGGTGTATATACCTGCTGTAATGTTTTCTTTTTGCTGATATCAACTTGAGTTATCTTATGTGATGTCTGTGATGTCCGTTATGTGAAATCTGCTATTTTCAGGTAAAATCTTAAATGACTCCCTATTTAGTGTGCTCAATAGTACACTCAATAAGGGAGCTGCTTGACTGCATCAAAGCCAATAAGATATTTTCCCTATTATTCTGAATTTCCATTTAATAGTACATCCTCTGTGTAGCCTCCAAAGTATCTTTCTGTTATTTATTGTTACTGATATGAGAAAATGACTTGCATACTTGGCCAAGATGTGGATTGTTAGCATTGCCCTTACAATTTGATGGGTCTAGAATGTTTTTCCAAAAAAAGACTGGAAACGTATCTGCCATGATGATGGACTCTTACCCAAAACACTTGAGTGATGTAGTATCAAACCAAATAAACTTATAAATTTATGCAACTAGGTAATTGTCATTGTTTTCCCTAAAAAAAGGTTTATCTTGGTTTTAATTTTTTACATCAGGTGTGTGTTGATTTAATCTGTTGTTTTTCCCCCATTTATGTTTAATCTGTTTTTTTCTTGGTTGGAGTTTAAATAGGGAGTGTGGGAGGAAATTGTTTCTTGTTTCTTTGTTATTGTTAGTTCATTTTTTGTATATTAATTGGGAATTTTGTTTATTATTTAGGATTGATCAGCATCCTGAAGCTTAGTGGGAATTGTTGTTGAGCTACTAGTTTGACACTGCTGTCCAACATTGCATCTCAAATAAGTTCTCCCTTTAAACCCATTCATCTCTTGCCAGCGAACATGTTTTCACATTTGCAGGATTGTAACAAATTACATGACTCAATTTATATGGAAAGCTACCAAGGCTAGGTTTCAGGACAATGTTAGCATTCATTCCTTTTGTTTTAATGACTTCACTGTGAAATATGTGAAATAAAATGAAATGCTGCCAAGTTGCGCTTTCTCATGAAATTCATCACCCATATGTCGCTCCTAGCCGGTGGCTCTGGTGTTGTGTGGCCAGATGGGACTTTTCAGTTTTGCAAATTCACTTTCGCAAACTGCTTCACCCTGCTTCCCTGAAGTGCTTCACAGGAAGTACCTTCCTGTGTGTTTTGTAAGCCTAGTCGTAAGGACGCATAAACCAGGCATAATTCAGAGCTCATACAAACTGATTTCTCTTTATTCCTGCCTCAGGGTACTTGCTGGCTCCAGATCACAAATCAAACCTGCTCATGTGGGAATTCACAGCCTAGTGTGTCAGCACATAACACACACACACACACACACATACACACATACACAATGTTCAATATTTTGCTGTTCATGAGAAAAACAGATTGTGTTGTGCTCTAGAATGCTAGAAGAGAGATACTGTCCTCCTACAGATATCTGCCTTCACTTGCATCACAGGGAAACACCAATAAAAGATTGAGAAAATCGAGAAGGATGCCAAGGTAGTTGAAATCTGATCATAGCTTAGTCTAAAGAGAGAAGCGCTACATACTGTTTGTCAGGATAATAAATGTTGTGTTTCCTGTTGATGTTGGATTGTGTTACAGCTTGGCTGCTGATAGTAAAACTTTTGATCCATGATCACTTAATGCCTTATTAGTTGCAAACAAACTTATCTGGCGTGACAGGAATTATTTGAAAAGTTTAGTCTGTTAACTGTTCTAAAAATACTGGCAGGTACAGGCCTCCTTTGGTGGGATTGACAAGCATAGAGGCCAAGTCTTTTTCACTGAGACTGACAGGCAAAGATGCTATATCTTCTACACTTGCATTAACAGGCACAGGCCACATCCTGACCGCTTTTAGCTTCACTGATATGAATGTTTAGCCCCTGTTTTAGTAAAAATATAAATACATCCTTGTCTGAGAACTGTTGATTATATAGTAACCCTTAGATTCAGTAGTGTTGGGTAGCATGATTGTCTTCTTAGTCTCCAGTTCTGTGGAAATTTAGGATAGGAATTTATAAGTATGTAATGCTTTCTTTAGTATGACAGGACTTACAACGATCAGCCATAAGATTAAAACCACCTACCTAATATTGTGTAGGATCCCCTTGTGCCATTAAAACATCTCTAACTAGAGGCATGGACTCCACAAGGCATATGAAGGTGTGCCTTGATATCTGGCACCAAGACGTTAAAAATAGATTCTTTATTTCCTATACATTGGGAGGTAGGGCCTCCATGGATCTAACTTGTTTGTCCAGCACATCCCACAGATGCTTGATTGGATTGAGATCTAGGGAATTTTCAGGCCAAGTCAATAGCTTGAACCCATGTTCCTCAAACCATTCCTAAACCATTCCTGAACAGTTTATGTAGTGTGGCAGGGTCCTGCTGAAAGAGGCCACTGCCTTTAGGGAATACTGTTGCCATGAAGGGGCATACTTGGTCTGCAACAATGTTTAGGTAGGTGATAAGTGACAAAGTAACATCTGCATGAATGCCAGGACCCAGGATGTCCCAGCAGAACATCACACTGATCTACCATTAGGAGAAGCCATTATAATCTTGTCAAAGTCATCTAGATCCTTACATTTAGGCATATTTTTCTGATTCCAACACATTTACTTTGAGAACTGTCTGTTAACTTGCTGCTTAATTTATCCCACCCTTTGACAGGTGCCACTGTAACAAGATAATCAGTGTTATTCACTTCACCTGTCAGTGATGTTAATGTTATGGATGATTGACACCCCCCCCATACTATTCTTCCCTTATCGATTGCCCCAACCCCCCATATTACAGTTAATGTCCTACAGATAAACTAAACTCATCTTTCTGCATGAATAATAACTTAATATATATAAAATTTAAATCTATTTATCTATTGCAGATTTAAAATGTGGCATTACATTAGCATATTAAGCAAATTGGAAGGAACTGCACCATGGGATGATCCAGGGTAGAAAATCCTTACGGAGGGCTTGATCAACTAGTGTGCTCAAGCATCCGGAAAAATACTCTCCGTTTCCTACCCAATTATCATTTTCATCAGGGCAAGAGAAAATGAGGCTGTGCTTAAGTTTTTGAGATATTAATTAGCAATAATTACACATACATGATTGATGCTTTCTGCACAAACCACCTACATTCAAGATATAGCACCAGCTGAAACTGAATCCCAAAGCACTTGATTCAGAGTGGAAGTTAATATACTTGCTTATATCAGGTAATCATATGGGACTATTCTGATATTTCTAGCCTGTATACAAGGCAGAGCTCAAACAGAGCTGTGTGATACATAATCAAACAGCAGGAACAAGGAACAAATTGAGGACTAGGAAATGCATTACAGTTTAATAACTCAGAGAAAGCGGGAAGCATTCACCCACACATATAGAGCCCTAGAGGCTTGACATGACCAAACTCTTCTTTAAAGAACTTCACTTGATCTTCCATATGAAGAGCTTCTGGGACATTTCAAGCACCCCTTTCTCTAATCCACCCCCTCCAACCACAACAGCATTGTCCAGATATTTGCCTGACACATTAATCTGCAGATAAGCTATTTCCACTTGGTTAAAAGCCTATTAGCACAGATCCATCCATCAGCTCCCTTTTAGTGAGATCATCAGGCATCTGGATAGTCAAAACCAAGTGAAATCTCAAATACCATACATCCCACCTGCACCTTTTGTAGGTTTGCTCTACCTGTCTCAGATGCTACATGTACCAGCATGCACATGTTCGTAGTAAATATTTCTGTTCATGCAAAATCCACAAAGACTTAATATGCACAAAGACATCCTTAAATTCTTACACATGTACAGTATGTTCCCTCTCAATCTGGGAGGGCCAGTGACACTGCTTCTATGAATAGGGACAAAAATGGTGTGCAACATTTGGAATGACCAATCCGTCATTTGTAGCAGAAGGTTGGGGGGGGGGATTTGAGGTAAATAACCTCTATCTATAGTTAATTTTCCCAACTCACCATATGACCTCTAACAGCCCTTACCTAAGGTGTAGAGCTTTGCTCCTAGGTCCAGAATGTGCTGAAATTACTGCTATGTAAAGGTCTTCCCTCTTACTGATTGTGAATGATTTCCAAAATGCCCCAGGTCATCCACCTATAGAGTAATTGCTATAGCACAACCCTAAAAAAGTGTTCAGGGTCTGATTTTTCTGAGGGACTGATTTAATCATTCATACATTAGATCCATCTGGCCATATATAATGTTCAATCGCTGAAAAGAAAACACACATCAGAATGACTCCTGGTTGGAATAGAAGACCACTGACATTGACTGCAGATGCTTTATGTAGCACAATGGTTCTGGAGAAGCGTTGTTTGATTTCACTGTGTACTGCATCAGATGTATATGGTTGAAGTGACAATAAAAGCTTCTTGACCCGAGATGAAGCAATCTCATCTGAACTCCTTGAAGGGAATTCTACAGGAATTCAAGGAAGTGAGGGAGACAGGATGTTGTCACAACTTCCTTATGCCCTAAAGCCACAAATGCACCCAGCCAGGGAGTGTTGTCTCTGGGATTTCTGTATTTCTGGGAATCAAGGTGATAAGGAGTGATGGCCTAATCCAGTTGGCCTGATCAGTGGTATTTACTGATCCCCTTTAGGAGCAAGTGATGCACCACCATGTCATTGGGCTCCTCTATAAGAACCATCTCCATCACATGCTCTGTGCTCAAAGAGATCTAGAAAGTGGCTTCTGTGAAATGCTTCTGACATGTGAAAGGCTTTCTGACATGTGCTGAGGAGTAATCTTTGTGAGGGTGACATGGGGTGCAGTTGAAATACCAGAGGGTTGCAGTAAGCTCCAGAGCAAAGACATGTACAATAAGAAATATACACTTGACTACTGGCTGAGACCCACATCATGTCATTAGTCATCACTCCTACACCACTGCTCCCACACACCTTCAACTTGTCTGAAAGCAGCAGTTACACAGAACACATTTAATTCAACATATTACCTAAAGGATATCACTTTGCAACACAATCCAAAAATCTCTAAATTAGTCAAAATTTGTTCCTGTGAACTTTACTGCATGATGAAAGTTCCTGCCTTGATTTTTCTGTATTTGTCTATTTCGTGTTTTTTTGTTTTTTGTTTTAAACAATTTAGTCCACAAGTAAGGACTAAATTGAAGTAAGGCAGTTGATGGTTAAGCATTTTTCCCACTTATTTCCTGGCTGTGCTGGGATTTCTACTATCCAGTCATATCAGAATCTGAAATAGGCAGCCAAAAAATTCCAGGAGAAATACACCGATCAGGCATAACATTATGACCACCTGCCTAATATTATGTTGGTCTCCCCTTTGCTGCCAAAACAGCCCTGACCCCTCATGCACAGAACCAGTATTAACTTCTTCAGCAATTTGAGCAACAATAACTCGTCTGTTGGATCGGATCACATGGACCAGCCTTCGCTCCCCACATGCATCAGTGTGCCTTGGCTGCCCATGACCCTGTCACCGGTTCACCACTGTTCCTTCCTTGGACCACTTTTGATAGATACTGACCACTGCAGACTGGGAACACTCCACAAAATCTGCAGTTTTGGCCCTTGTCAAACTCGCTCAAATCCTTATGCTTGCCCGTTTTTCCTGCTTCTAACACATCAACTTTGAGGACAAAATGTTCACTTGCTGCCTAATATATCCCACCCACTAACAGGTGCCATGATGAGGAGATAATCAGTGTTATTCACGTCACCTCTCACTGCTCATAATGTTATGCCTGATTGGTATATAGTTCTGTTTAGGGATATAAGGTTATAGTAAGTATAGCAAATATTGAAAATATATATGCTGCTTTGTGACAATGTCCATTGTAAAAGGCGCTATACAAATAAATTGAATTGAATTGAATTGAAAATATAATTTGTGTCAAAAGTGGCCAAATGGTGAGCAAAATACCAAACTACCAAACATAACTAATACTTACACATTAGGATTACAGTTTAGCTGGCTAGGAATCTAAGGGGATGGTTTTTAAAGGGGTTTTCAAACCTGGCTTATTGAATATGTTTCAGAACCTGGTGTATTTTTGAAAAACCCAAGCAAACTCTTGAGCAGTTTACTTGTGGTGAACAAGCAAATCATACCCAAGGGACCAACAAACCATTTTAAAATGACATACTGTATAATGGCTCTACTAGGAAACACGTGAAAATTAGCAATATTGTCCACTGACAGCAGACTAAGGTGTCGGCCTGGTGGCCACTGATGAGACGCTGTTGTTGCAGCCAGCTTGGGCATTGAACTGGCAGCTGGTGGTAAAGAAAACAGCTGCTAAGCCCCTGAATGTATGTTTTAACCTTACTGTGATAAAATGGGTACAACACTGCTGTTTGTAAAATCTTTCAACACTGCTTCTCACTCACTGGAATTCACACGGTTGTCCACTGATTGATTTTTTTCGCCTTGCATGGCTAAGTCTCTTAGTAATGGACATTCCTGTCTTCAGGTATTCAGTTACTGGTTGCCATAGCATCATGATTGGAATCTGCATAATGCAATATACTAGTTGCTAGATGAATTCCTGTTAGGAAGAAATCTGCATGAAAATGGTTTTGAAGAAATAAAATTGTGTCAAGATGAACCATAACCATGATGATAGAATCGGTGGGGTAGTACTGAACGTACATGTTCTTTCATGGGTGCTATGAATATGGGAACAGTATCAGCAGTACACTTTACTTTGATGGTTAAATACATAAACATAGCATTTATAATCATACTCATAATTAATAATCATAGCTTGAAGGATTTTTCAAATTGCAAATATTTGGAAAAAGCAGCTTAAAATGTAGTACACAATCATCATTAAATAAACCCTGAGTAAATGTAACTTGTAGTCAGGTGTATTCATTAATTTATTACCACCGACAGTTTTCCAATTAAACATGCTGGTGAAGTATGTTGGATCTGGTTTGGAAAATTAATTTTGTGTTCCCTTCAGCTACTCTAGGGGTTTTGTTATAAGGTATACGTCATATAATTATGGATATTAATTTGTGACTGACAGGTATTTATTGATTCCCAGTTGTACTCTGTTAGATTGAAAGTTTAAACAATTAATAGCTCTGGATAGCTACTGTTGGTTTGAACCCTAGGTTTTGATTGTGAAGACAGAATTTGTTGTCTGAAATGATAAACCAACTTAAAGACCACAGAGCTGTCTTTGAGAAAAAAGGGAAACTCATTCTGAGCACAAAAATTGGGCATAACCAGTATAATAATACTGGAGTAGAGAAACCACTAGTGTACTAACAACCAGACATTAAGCAGTTCAGCCAAGGAAATAATCAGCAGATGATGTAACCATTGTGAGAGCTCTGAAGCAAAACCCCAAAACAACAGTCTGTCATCATCACCATCATCAACTTCCACAGGGCAGGGGTGAAGGGATCACAATCCACTGTTCAAAGAAGACTTTGAGTGCAGAAATATAGAATATAAATACCACTCAGCAGCAGTAAGAATCAAAAGGCCAAACTGGAATTCACAAAGAAATACAGAGATGAGCCACAAAACTTCTGCAACCAAAATTAATCTCGACCAAAGTGAGGAGAAAAAAAGGATCTGCTCCTGATCCAAAACATACAAACTCATCTGTGAAACATTGTGGAGGTCATGCCATGGCTTGCATGACTGCTTCTCGAACAAGCTCACTAAATCTTTATTGAAGATGTATCTCATTATGATAGCAGCAGAATGAATTAAAGAAACAGTCTCTATCAATTTACAGAGAAATGCATCTAATTTGGAGCAACTTCATTAAGCAGCAAGACAATAACAAAAAAACACATTGGCAACACAATAAAGGATTTCATTATAGTGAAAAGGTGGAAGGTTTTTGACTGACCAAGTAAAACACCAGACCCTAAGCATGCATTTCACCTCCTGAAGAGAAGACCAAATGAAGAAATAAACAATAACTGAAAGAAACTGTGGTACAAACTGGAAAAGCATCAGAAGAAGAATGCAATCATTCGGTGATGTCAGTGGCTCACTGGATTGTTGCAGTTATTGCAAGCAAGGGATATGCAGCAAAATGTCATGTATCTGTTCATATACTTTGGTGTTGTTCACCTAAAAATCGGGTGTTCTGCTGTTGTTTAACACATCTAGATGAGATTTCATTATATGAAAGCAGAAAGTCTGTTCTGTTCTTCAGTGTACAGCAAAAACAACAGAATTGGCCCTGCAGTTTCAATACCTAAAAAAGGTACTTTATATGTTTGGTTTCAATTTAATTATATTGTTTTCTTCAATTTTGATAAATGTGCACAAAGTCGTGCACAATGTCAGTGCCAAAAATATGATCACTGTAAAACTCTATGAGTAAAATGTACACCTCGTTTACTGGACCTTGGGACTTAAGTAAGTCAAATGACTGAACTGAGTCAAGGTCATTGTTCTGGATACAACTCATGGCTTAAATGATATCTATTTTGGGCAAAAATGGACTGGTAAGGATTGTAGAATTCGGCATAATGTATAAAATGATAAAAAGGAAGGCGAGAAAGACAAGGAAAGGGAGAAGGGGTGACGTGATGAGCAGACGGCATTTCGATTCATTCCCTTGTGTCTGTGGTGATAATCTGAGTCACGCAGGAGGCTGCAGGATAAAGGAACTTATTAACCTCGGAAACACAGTTAATTAAACAGGCCCTCCTTACTTCTGCCTGTTCATCAGATCAAAGGCAGAGGAACTGGTTTGGAAGAAAAGCAGGAGAACGAGAGAGAAAGAGAGAAAGTGAGAAAGAGAGAGAGAAAGAGAGAGAGAGTGGAAGATGATAGCCAACCCCTTATCACAAGAACACTCGCAATGTCATAGGGATTTAACGGCAGACTACAACTGGGTGCCTGCCCGCTCAGCAAGTCTCCATATTTCAAACAGTGACTCTGTGAGTCAGATGAAAATGGCTGGTTTCATATAATGGCTCGTTTTTTCTGTGCGGGTGAAGAACAGCATGGGACAGGATTAAAGAGCCAGCTCTATGTTAGGATAAAATGTCTGACTGCTTTCTCATGAGACATAGAGCAGACATGGCTGAGAGCAAGAATCTCCTCAGATTATTCATTGAGCCACCAAGGGTTGGTCAACCTTGTCTGATGATAAAGGAACAAGGACACACAATCCTGTTCTTAAAGGGAAAGTCTACCACACAACATATTAAAGATGCTTGCACTGAAGGATTCACAAAATGTTTTGCAATTTAGATGATAGTGAGAAACCTTTGTGAATGTTTAAATCCACAAACCTGCATATTTTCAGGAGATGAGAGGAAATGGGGAACCCAGAGAATGGTAGACAAGGTAAAAATGTGGGAAACTTGATGCTGTATTCTTGTTATTCCAGTGAAATGTTGCTGGTTGTCTGCTGCAGGATGGAACTGGGGAACATTGTACAGAGACAGAAGAACCCTGGAATTAATTATATTACTATGCCTTGCTTTAATTGCTTATGGCTGGTGAGTTATCAAGCCAGCTAACAATCAATTCAGAGTAATGAGTGAGCTTTGCCAAAGGCCTCTCCTTGTTTAAATATGAAAGTATGGTTTTAACTGCAGAGTAGTAATAAAAAAGCAACAATTCAAATAAAGGGGCCTGTTAATTTTTTTTTCTGAGCATAGATAAGTGACTTCTCTGTATCTATAATAGGAGAAGCTCTTCTGGCTTTAGACATTTCAGGCTGTAACTGACTGATCTCACTAAGATGACAAAAAACATATTCCATATCCAAGACTTGCAGTTCTTCTAATTTGAGAGACTCTATCTTCTATAATAAATCAGTTTGTAAGTCATCTTGCACATTTTTGCCTTTAATAAATCAGTGCCTGGTGCTTTCAGTAAAATAAATGAAGCTGAACTAAAGCACAGTCCACGGAAATTTAGAAGATTTTGGCTCAGTACTCAATCAAATTGCTTTTGACATGGAACAATAATCATGAACTCGTAAACAGAGCCAAAACTGTCCTGGTGTGTCATAAGCAGTGATTGGCATGTGAAGATGGCATAAGACACCTATTAGCCATAAGCAAAAAAACCCAAAACAAAATAAACCCACTTGACCAGAATGGAAACGTGTGATAGGAATTAATAGTAGATAATCTATCATGAGAGGAAGCCCTTAAAACATGCTCTTAAAACACTGTGATTTTCAGCAATGCTAACCACTGGTACCCTGGCACAACTCAAAAACAGGTGCACAGCAAAACACGGTCTTCTTTGCAAGTGAAAAAATCTTCAATATAGTCAGATTTATCTATTTTTTCTATTTATATATTCTCCATTATAAGATTAAAACCATTTAGACCGTTTAACTAATTTACTAACTAATGTTAACTGTTCTCCTGGTGGTCTAGGATCCTGTGCTCTTGTTGCCGTAGCCCAGGTTCGATTCCTGGGCAAGGAGCTAACACAGCCACTGAAGAGTTAACTCTCAGTGCTGGTCCCAAGCCTGGATAAAATGGGAGGGTTAAGGCAGGAAGGGCATCTGGTGTAAAACCTGTGCCAAATCAAATACAACCCTGAGCAGGGAGCAGCTGAAAGAACAACTAACTAAAGTTAACTCTCTTGAGATAATTGGAATTGTGTCATGCACTGATGGGAATTCATGACAAACCTGTTTGATAATTTGTTAAATTCCGACCTGAAGTTAAAAATTTAATTCCACTCTTTAGAGCTAAAGTTCATTAAATTATCAAATTTTATAAACATTTTTGTAATTTATGTCCATTCATTCATTATTCATAAATGAAATAATCCTTCAGTTTTCTGGTAATGCAAACCGTCCAATAACATATCTGGTACTTTTTTTTTTGGAAATGTACTTTAGGATTATTAATGCTGAAGGTCATGGATTGTTAATTTGTAAAGCAGTAAATAATGTATACAAATAATGAATAAGAAGATAGTAGTCTAAATTATTAAATATCAATATCTACAATTCACTTTAAGTTGTTTTACATCTTCTGTTTCACTTCTAGATTTACTTCATTTAAAGTCCGATGTACCAACTTTTTGGTGTGTAGAAGCAAAACAGGAAAGATTGTTGACTTACAATTTTCCCAAAAGTGCTTCATTCCAGAAGTAGAGTTTTTATTTACCAAAACAACAATTTGACAATAAGTCAACACTTAAGAACATGCCAAACAAAAAGAAACCAGTGAATCAAACACCTTGCTAGTCTCCATCTTGAAAGGCAATAGCTGACCCAGCCAAAGCCTGTACCATATAGCATGCTTAATAGAAGTTGCTTTCGGCTGCTCCCTGTTCGGGGTCACCACAGTGGTCCAACTGGTCCGCACAACAACTTGGCAAATGTTTTATGCCAGATGCCCCTCCTGACACAACCCTCCCATTTTTCTGGGCTTGGGACCTGGCACTGCATCCAGTGGCTGGGGTTGAGGCATTGGCTGGGAATCGAACCCAGGCCTTCCACATGATAGGCGAGAAACCTACCACTGAGCCACCAATGCCCCTACTGTAGAACATGCTTAATATTTTCCTTTAATTTTAGAACCACAAAAGGACTGTTGTCCTACAGGTGGCAGAGGGTCTCACTAATTTTGACTCATGGTAGTACACACTGAAAGAACTGGTAAAGAACACAAATAATGGGAATGGGAGTTCTGACAGCTTACAAATGTAGTTCTAAATCTGCCCACATTTCTGCAGTGACAGGTGTTACTTGGATTTGAGGAGTTGTGTCCAGTGAATTATTCGATTCAGTGGAGAGATGGTATTTTCAAAGGCTCATGCCGTGACAAGCATATAAATTGGACTGAGTAACAGAAATGGTCCTGCATGCATCAACAGTCTCTTACACCTGCC
This sequence comes from Hemibagrus guttatus, assembly GCA_033459395.1. NCBI lineage: Eukaryota > Metazoa > Chordata > Actinopteri > Siluriformes > Bagridae > Hemibagrus > Hemibagrus guttatus. Next base: position 11,916,009 of record JAUCMX010000019.1, read on the forward strand.
AGTAATACAAAATACCCTGTGTGCATTCATGTTTTCCTTTTATTGTTGTTCTTTGTAAATGTTATTTTAGTTATGTTTATAGTCTCTTTTTTTTCTTTTTTTTTTTCTATGCACTCAGTTTCTCTATAGTACCATTTGTAATCAACGGTATCAAGGTGGTTTGATCAAATCAATCACAACAAATACATAATGTACAGTATAATCTAAAATACAAAACTAATATTTTTCAGCACTCTCTGGAATACTGGATTTCTACTGTTGATTCTACCTTCAAGTGTATTGTCAATTTTTGTTTCAAACTTTGGCAGGTTTACTAAAGTTTAAGAAAGCACCTGAAGAACAGAAGCTAATCAGGCCAAGATAGTTGAGACCGCAAACAATCTAAAATCAAAGGGAACCTTTTTATTATTGGAAAATATGATCCAGATAGAAAATTGTGCACTCTGTTTTGGGAGATTGCAAGTTTGAATGCTTACAAAGCCATAGACATATATGGCTGGGAGCCAATGGAGCAAAATTGCTTATGGTTCTCGTCAGTCACAGTGACACTAGCCAATTGTAGGCATCTGTAAACTCATGTATGTGCGAGAGAGGAGATAGAACCTTCAAGTGGGTTGCTATCATGCGTGGGAAGCACATGTTAGCCTCACTGGTTGGTATTTGTATGACAGGGCAGAACTGGCAGGTGAATGGGAATTGCCAGGTGACCAAATGGAGGAAACATATTTGATTTAGATTGGGTTTACTAGGCAGAAAAGACCGCAGCGGATGTTATTTCAGGCTTTGAATGTCTTAGGAAATTGAAGCAGTGCTCATTCATGTGAATGATAGAAAAAAAGATGTGCCTCTAGCACGTGCATAGTCTCATCATATGTCATCTGTCTCACAGTTTCTGCTGTTCTGACTGGTAAGATTTGTAGTGTCTATCTTGGTTAGACAACTTTTGTCATCAAGGAAGGGTTTTGAAGGCATTTGTGGAAATATTCCTGGAGTAATAAAGGTATACATGTTAAATTACATCCCTAATGGCATCCTAAGCTTGCACAAAAGACTTGCATAAAAGCACCAGGTCTGTTCTATCCAAGTCTACAGAAGTTCTTCACTAACTAGAAAAGTGACTAAAGTGTCTGATTTGCTGAAGAAAATTTATCACACAGCATTACAGTAACTTCTTCTGCTACTGTAGCTTCTGGTGGCTCTAATAGATCCAGACATCTGAGGTCAGTGCGATGGTAACTTGCTAAATAAATACACAGGCAGAAAGCTATAGCCCCAGCATGTGGCACGCCTACCTTTATCAAAGCCCTCGGACAGAGACAGATGGCTTAGAACGGTGGGTGAGTGTGTAAAAGTGTTTGTGGGACGGCGGCATAGCAGATAACAGCAGCGCAGGGGAACAGAGCTCTAAATCACAGTTTATCTCCCACCGACCACAGACACACACTAATGGTCATCACAGCAGGAGGAGGACAATGCAGGTTTGCTATGGAACGAGGCTGAACAACAGGCCATCACACACTTGGGAAGAGAAGATGCTCAGAGCGCTGCTTCTGAATAAGACTACTGAGCAAAGAGGATACATGGACTACAGAGAAGAAATATGTGATTGTACTGATCTTTTCACCAACTCCATGTTAATGAATGAGCACAAATGGGTGTGATGGCCTGGTGTCCGCTTTTGGCCATATTGTGTACTGATATACTTTAAAGTGATTGAAGGTGAAATGCAAATATGATGCTGACACATTTAGTTCAATTCAATTTTATTTCTATAGCACTTTTAGCAGTAGACATTATCACAAAGCAACTTCACATAAATGTGGATTTAAATATAGATCCAGAATGAGCAATGGAACCCATTCTCATCCGATAAAGAAAAAGCAAACCACAACTCATAGGTGATTAATGTGTTTAAGGATATAACATGTTTGCTAGGGTGATAATATCCAGGTGAAATTACTCATTAAAGCAGGAAGATAAGTCATAAAGGCATATATTGTTTTTGGGGGTGTGCAGGAGTTTAGGTAAGTCATGTGCAGATGTGCCTCAGTGGTTAAAGAGTTCGGCTAATACATGGAATTGACAAACCTCTAATGTCGTGCCATTGAGCAAGGTCCTCAAATACTCAGTTATATGATGAATCCATTTGCTTTTGATAAAAGCGTCAGCTAAATAAATTAAAATGTAAAATGATATGATCTCCATCTACCAGCACAGAAAGCTTTAGATGAAGCAGGAAGAAGAGAGCCGAAGTTGGGCATCAGTCTCATTTAGACTCCATTAGGTAAGAGTTAGTCCCAAAGAGTGACAGGAAAACTTTCATAGATCAGTGGATTATAGGAACAGACTTTGCCTCTTGCTGCTGTTGTTCTTTATTCTATATACTAATGAAGACCCTGCACTATTTTATTAAAGCTGGCACAGCTGTACCACAGTACCACAAGTACTGTAGGCCATTAGCATTTTACTATTATACAGTATTGGGATTATTCATTCATTCATTGTCTACTGCTTATCCAATTTATACTCGGGTCACGGGGAGCCTATGCCTATCTCAGGCGTCATTGGGCATCAAGGCAGGATACACGCTGGACGGAGTGCCAACCCATCGCAGGGCACACACACTCTCATTCACTCACGCAATCACACACTACAGACAATTTAGAGACACCAGTCAACCTACAATGCATGTCTTTGGACCAGGGGAGGAAACCGGTTTACCCAGAGGAAACCCCCGAGGCACGGGGAGAACATGCAAACTCCGCACACCCATGGCAGAGGCGGGAATCGATCCCAGCAAAGTGAGGCAAACGTCCTAACCACCAAGCCACCGTGCCCCCCTGTATTGGGATTATTGTTTTTTATAATCAGTGCAACATTTTTTTAGTGGGAACTAATTTAGCTTGGATAAAATAGGTGTAATAAAAACTGGTGTAATATGGCCTGCCATTTGGGCTGCTGCATTTGGGATGGAAGCTTGGTTGCATGGCTGAGTATCTAGACAGCAAGGCATTAATGCAGTCCAGACTAAGTTGAGAAGTAAAGATTCTCAGGTAATTCTTAAGAAAATAACTCCACTGATTGCTGTTTTAGGATACTGAATATCCTAATAATATGGATCAGCTTCCACGCAGTCACATTAACTGATGGCTGACCTTAGTTGAGGTCTATGAACAGCACGTGTAAGCAAGTTACTTAACTCTAATACAGGATCCTGTGGCTGCATTTAGCTAATCCTGCCTTGGACAAATGCATCAGCTAAAATCTAACTACAGTATCTGCATTTCCGGTTCTGTTCCCTCTCATGAAATTGCACTTTCTTGCTATTCTGTTCAGTCTATCTAGCCTCTGCAAAAATAAATAATGGTAGATATAGAGGGCCAAAAGGACAGCTGTAATTCAGCAAGCCAGTCACCAGAGACAGAAGGCCAATTAACACAGCAAATAACTTAGCCATCAGTTCTAAAAAATGAAGGCTATACGTTATAAGGTAAAAACTAGTTTTATTCAAAGTGCCCTCTAGTTATATTGGGCATTTAAAAAACCTTTTACACAAGTTTGTTAAACTTCAGCTCATTGAACTGCTACGTCTGGGAGTGCGTGCTAGTCAGAGCTGCCTGAAATGAATGTGAATTGTTCAATGTGAATTGTTGTCAGGGGGAAACAATAAAAACCATTTCTCTGGGTGACATCATAGCCTATGAACCGTGTAGAGTAGCAGAGGAAAAGCAAAAACCTGTTTTATGGCCATTATCAGATGAATCATAGAAATGTTATGTAAAGGGAGAGCATCTCTAAACAGCACCGAAAGCAATCAATGTGAGGACGCAACAAATGCAGCAAATGCTTTACAACCCCTTTAATTGATCTGTGGTGTATCAAACACAATACTTTGGAACATAAAGTAGGAAAACATCTCCTTTGAAAACATTCTCTGATAGTTCAGAATATTTTTCATTATAAAATAAATACAAATCTCAGATTCATATTCTGAAGAGATACTGCAAGTAGAAAGATAAATTAAATAAAAACACACATGAACTTGTAAAGGGACATGTGGGTACTTTAAGACAAAATCCATATGTTTTTTAGTGTCACAGAGGCCTCTTGTTTGCTCCCTGTTTCCTACTAGCTGGTTTTCTTGGGTGAGTTTTTGTAATTATATTTGCTTTGTTTTGCTTTTTGTGCAATATTGGGTTCTAGTAGCAGTTTTCAGATTTTCTTTTTCTTGTTTCACGGTTAAGCTTGTTTCCCATTTCTAGTTTCCTACTTCTATGCTTACCTGTTTTTTGTTCCAGAGCATTCTATTTCTAGTTTACTAGTTCTCCTTATTCCTAGATTCTTAGTTTCCTAGTTGCCCCTATTTCCTAGTCCTGGTATATGCAGTTGTATTGGTTTTGCTAGTTTGAATTAGCACACACACAAAGTACACACATTTTTCTTTTTATTTTTAGTACCTGCTTGAAAGGTCTCAACCAGTCTGGGTAATTTTAAAACCAAAACAAAAAGACTAAAAAAATAAAAAATAAAAACCTACATTGTGATAAATAGTGATCAATCTATAAGCAGGTGAGTTGGTACATTTGACCAATCCTGATTCTCCCCATTTCTCCATTTAGTTTAAGTGGTGTAGTAAACTGAGAGGGCTAGAGGAACGTAATTCAAGCATGCTTATAAGAATATTAGTCCACACATAACTGGACAGTTCTCAGCAATTTCTGCTGGTGTTTGAGTAGTTTTGTCATATTTCTGTCTTGTCTTTTTTATCCACATTTTCTGGCTGTCTACGGTTTTCCATCACAAACATTTGTAACAGTTCTCATAAATGTCCAAGGTGGTGAAAAAATGAAAAAGGCAAGAGATGACTAAGTGAGGAAATAGGTTCCTCTCCAGAGAACCTGGACAATGTTAGATAGCAGAAACATTGATCAAGTTTTCCTTGTTTCCCAAATTTAGGGAAACACTGAAACTTCATTTAAACCTCCAGTTCTCCTTTTTATCCACTTCTAGTTCCATGATTATCCTTGTTCCCAGAGTCCCCTCATTTCTTGACCATTATTTTTCTTGTTTCTTGTTCATTTTAGATTTCCCCTTTCATTTCATTTTAAAGTTTGCTATGTTCATCTAATTCACTTAATTTTTAGGGTGCTTCCCAATACTGTAATTGACGCCTCATTGCCTTCTGAAACATAGATTCTTCAGCCTCTGCCCTACAAACTGGCAACAGATTGAAAAGGTCAGCCCAGACTTCTCTATACCTCCACAGATGTTCACAGAACCCAAGTGAGAAATATAATGACTCCGGTAGGTTCTTGCTTTTCCTTGGAGACATGCCTCATACAGCTCTAGCAGGAACTGATCAGGGGACATCCTTTTAAGCTACAACACCACCATTACAGCTTTCTGTCCATTTGAAGGAGCAGTGGCTCTACTTTGAGGTTTTCCCAGATTGTCAAGAACCAGTTCAACCCACATTATTTCAGCCACTCCCCACAGCTTGTGACCATAGGTGAGAATAAGCACATAGACCGGGTGGTAAACAAAGAGCTTAGTCCTCACAGCGAGAATCTGTTCCCCCACCACAAACCAGCAGAGTAACTGTTCTGATCCAATGCCAATCTCAAATGCTTTATTTTTATATAAGCTATGAATAAGATCCCAAGATCTCCAAAAGGCATATAGTTTATCCCCTCACCTGAAGGGAGCATCCAGTCTTCCAGGTGACAACCATAATCTCAGACATAGCTCTAGCCTCCCATAACAGACAGCTCTTGTCTCTTGATATATTGTCTATTTAAACCATACATAAGAGACAAGACAGCCCCTTTTCATGGTCTGACACCCACATTAAACAGTTTCCACTTAATGCTTTGAACATGGACACAATGCTTACTGTGTACATACATAGACTGGATTGCATTAAGTAGTGATCCTGATACTTCATACTTCTGCAATATCTCCTGCCACACCTCCTGTCACGGATGTTGAGGCACAGATTGAGTGGATTAGCATACTTACCTGACCCCTCACAGAGTTGTACACAAGTAAACAGCTGGTCCATTGTTCTATGACCTGGGGTAACCATTGATGTCCCACCTAAAGCCTAGGTTAAACTATCTGACAGACTCCTCTCCAGAACCCTGGTATAGACTTTTGAAGGGAGGCTGAGGAATATATTTCTATAAATGGAATACATCCTCTGCCCCCTCCCTCCTTTAAAAAAATGGTGACCACCATCAGTCTTTGCCATTCCAAGGGCAATGCCATAGATCTTGATACAAAATTGAAAGGCTATATTAACCACACACCCCCAACCTAGTCCAATGCCTTCAGTATTTCTGGCCAAATCCCATCCACCTCTGCAGCCTTGACATTAGGCCTCTTTGTAACCACTCAAAGTGCTCCATCCATAATTCCTCATAGTGCTCCACCCATTGATCAACACTATCCCCAGTAGAGGTCAGCACTTACATGCACTTGCTTAGCAGAGCTGGCGAATGGTATCCTCCTCTTTTTTTGGCCAACATAAATCTGTCAGTAGTCTCCTCATATTCCATGACCCATCTTCTGCTTCTGTAACTGCCTACGCAGCAGTCCTTCTAGCTCTCTATAATTCTCAATTAAATCAGGAGGCTGCAGCTTCTTGTGGTTGCCTCAATGATTGAGAACTTAAATATGGTCCATTGTGAATTAATGTCCCCAACCTCAATCAGTACAAGGGAGAAGTGGTTTTGAACATAACAATTTGTCTCCCATTGAAGGTCCCAAGCAACCCAGAAGGTTCTCCATAAATAACCTATAAATCTAGCTGGGACCTTGTGTGATGAATCCAACTTGTCACCAAGTTGACAGCTCTGTCCTTCTCTTTACCTGAACGATTAAAGCATATGGCCTCAGGTCTGATAGCACAAACACAAAATCCAAGGAGCTTGAGTAGCAAGTACACTTATGAGCAACCTTGTATTTGAACAAATTATTTGGTATTGAAGATCAGTGGCTTGCACAGAACTCAGCTCTAAATATCTCCATTGTTCCTGGCATAAGCACCAATCTTGAGCAGCTCCTGCTCTACTATCTCCAAGAAGGCTGAACAAACTATGAATGACCAATTCATTAAATACACGCAGACGCTTTGAGTATGAAGAGAAAGGTGCTTATGTGGAAGCCATGAGTGACAAAAGCCTGTGGGTTACATTTACCATGTTCACAAAACCACCTACACTGAAAAAAAAAAAATGTGGTCAAAGAAAACATTACGTATAGTTTGCTTTAAAAAAACTAGGTTTCTCTAGTAAAAAAAAAATTCATTGTTTATTCTAAATTTCATTTATTCACCTACAGTGTTTAATCTACTCGCTAGAAATACATAGAGTGAATGTGACTAAGTTATATATTATTAATGTGATCCATTTACATTTTAAAATCTCAGGAGGTTGTTGGTGCTGACGGGATGAAATGAATATAGTGTTAAATAATCGTAATTAACTCCTGTGTGGCACAATAGTGCAATGAATAATGCTACTGCCTCACAATGCTAGGGTCCTCAATTTAAGTTTGTGATCCTGAGCTTGGGTGAACGAAAGGAGTTTTTCAGGGTTTTAAAAATACACGCTCACATTGTGGTGGATGAACGAAAACAATCGATGTTAATATAATTCCTTCATGTCAACCCAATGTACACAATTGAATGACATAAATTCAATGAAGTTTTTTTTTTTCAGTGTAGGTTCAAACAAGTAATAACAAGAAAACACACTAAACAGATTCAATTGATAATGAAACAAAGGCCACAAAGTCAATAAATTGCCTTGATTTTACATTCTGAGTCAGTGAATACAAAAGTGATGAGTAAATATTATATCAGTTAAAACATGCTGGACAAGTAATCAATAATTGACGGTGATTTATAGAGAAGTATATTTGACCTAACATGGCACAATGTTTGGCATCCATTCCTTTGTAGTTGTTTTCTTTCCTTGCGACCTTACCTCGCATCTTCTGAGGAAGGAACTAAGAGGCAAGGAAACAAAATAAGGAAGCGCAATTAAAGAAATCAGAAGCACCCTAATATTTATCCTTGTTACGCTTTTCTATCTCGCTAGTTTACCGTGTTCCTCTAGTTACTTAATGATCAGTGATCAAACAGGCAAGAGAGATTAAAAGACAAGATTAAAAATGACTTAAAACCACCCTGGGACAATTAAATAACAATAAAAATATAAAGCGAGGCAGAGTTGTGGGTTTGTAAATAGTGCTCAGCTGTTGCTGAGTCCAAATAGCCTGCAGTCAAACACAGAGACATTCTGCCTCCATCCATATCAGTCATTCAGGAGGCTGTGCTAAGTCAAAACACAAGCACGTGTCCTTGGTCTCTCTTTGTGGACTATGTCTCATTATCCCTCCTGTCTCAGCAGACTCTGTACAGGTTGTTGCAATAATCTGTAGCTTGTTTGCGTCAGGTTAGTTGGGATATTTTACATCGTGATTTTCTTCTCCATCTTTTCTCGCTGAGTAAAAATACACATAAACATACACACACACCAGTGTCCTCAAGTGTGCATCCATTTTTCTCAGTCTTTTAGTCGTCTCTCCTGATACAGAGTCCCAAAGTTTCTTATTTTCCTGGTCCATACCTTTGTTTTTTGTCTTTTTCCAAGTTAGCCCATATTTTTAAACAAATTTTTTTTGTCTCTTCAGTCTTTTTGTCTTTCTCTTAATTTGTCTCTTTTTCTTGTTTCTTTTCAGCTCTTTCTCTATTTCCATCTTTGTCTCTGGTGTCTATCTCCTATGTCAATCTCTCTCTGTCTCTGTGTGTTTCTTTTCAATCTTCTGCTTCCTTCTTTACCTCTCATTTGATCTCTTATAATGCTTTTAGAGCATTCTTTCTTTTCTCTGTCTTTGTCTCTATCTGTTTCCAGATTTGTGTATAATTCTATCATTTTCTATCTCTCTCTCTTGTCTTTTTTGTCTGTCTCTTTTTTCTGTCTCTTTTTGTCACTTTCCATACCTCGCTCTGCCTCTAGAGTTCTTTTTCTTTCCAAACCACTGTTTTTCCATCTATTTTTTCTTTGTCCATCTTTATTTCTTGGTCTCTTGACATCATCTCTGTTTAACTCACACACATACACACACATGACAGCATGTATCTCTTTGTGGACTATGTCTTATTGTCTCCCCTTTATCATTAAGCTTTATACAGGAAAAAAATACTTTGGGATTATTCTCACCCTGTCTGTTTTGTCTCTATCTGTCTCCATCTGGTTCAGTCTCTTCATGCCTTTCTTTCTGTTTTTAAAGTCTCTTACTGTCTCTTTCAGTCTATTTTCCTCTATTTTCTGAGTTGAGCAGTTTGTCTGCCTTGGGGTAAGTGGGGTATTTCACCGTTTCAATTTTCTCCTTCACTTTGTAAGATGGATAGAGGCCAGTGCGCCCCAGTCTGCGATTCAGTCCTTTGGAGTAACCGTCCCAGTGGTTTCCAGCAACGCCAATAACATCACCAGGCTCCAGGGCGACGTCCTCAGCAGTGCGTGGCCGATGTGCATAGATGGCTATCTGGTTGTGAGCATTTTGCCCGCCGAAATAGTAGATGTCATCCAGAGAGTAGAAGTAGGATGAAGCATCTGGATGTAGCGTCTGCATGATCTCATAGGCCACCCGGCACACCTGGTACACACAGCAAGACAGGCCAAAATTACTGTGCATTCAAAAAGAATAGCCAAATATGACCTGCTAAATAATATTTAAGAAAATCTATATAAATTTCTAAAATATAACAAATAAACTGCCATATAATATACATTTATTATGAAAAAATATGAACATAGTACATTATATTACAGCTGGATAAAATTAATAACAGAAAATATACCCTGACTTGAACATGTATATTAAATTGGCTTTTTTTGTGCCCTAATATACCCTTACTGTCCACTTTATTAGGAACTTTTCACTTTTATATTTTTATGCAGTTACCTAATCAGCCAATCATGTGGCAGCAGTGCAGTGCATGAACCCATGTAGTGACAGGTCAAGAGATTCAGTTTGTATCAAACAACAGAATGAAGAAAAAGTGTGATCCCTGAGATTTTGACTGTGGCATGGATACTGGTGCCAGATGGGCTGGTTTGAGTATTTCAGAATCTGCTGATCTCCTCAACAGTTTACACAGAATGGTGTGAAAAAACAACTGACTTACAGTTCTGTGGGTGGAAATGCCTTGTTGATTAGAGAGGTCAGAGAAAAATGGTCAGATTAGTTTGAGCTGCAAGGAAGGATGTAATAATTCAGATAATCGCTCTTTATAAATGTGGACAAGCAGAAAAACATCTCATCCTGCTCAAAAAAATCAGTCCTTGATTGATGGGCTACAGCAGCAGAAGACCACATCAGGTTCCTCTCCTGTCAGCTAACATCAGAAATCTGAAGCTATCATGAGCACAGACTCACCCAAACTGGACAGTTGAAGATTAGAAAAAATTCACCTGGACTTTTTCCAGTCTTTAGTTGCCCAGTTTGGGTGAGTTTGTGCCCATGATAGCTTCAGATTGCTGTTCTTGGCTGACAGGTGAGAAACCTGATGTGATCATCTTCTGTTGCAGCTCATCCCTCTCAGGATTTGATGTGTTGTGCATTCTGGGATGCCTGTCTGCTCACCACGGTTGTAAAGAGTGATTATTTGAGTTACTATAGACTTCCTGTGAGCTCAGACCAGTCTGTTCATTCTCTGATCTCTCTCTTTAACAAAGGGTTTTTATTTTTTTTGCACCGTTCTGTTTAACCTCTAGAAATTTTTGTGTGGGAAAATCCCAAGAGATCAGCAGATTTCAAAATCCTCAAACGAGTCCATCTGGCTTCAACAACCAGGACAGTTAAAGTCACAGAGATCACATTTTCCCCATTCTGATGTTTGATGTGAACATAACCTGAAGCTTGTGACCTGTATCTGTATTCAATTCAATTTTATTTGTATAGCACTTTTAACAGTGGACATTATCTCAAAGCAGCTTTACAGAACATTGGAAATATAGTACAAAAAGTTAAAAATTAATATTAAACAAAAGTTCAAGATTAGTATTAAACTTATATTCAAATTTATTTGTATTTATCCTTATTGAGCAAGCCTGAGGTGACTATAGCAAGGAAAATCTCCCTTAGAAAGAGGAAGAAACCTTGAGGGGAACCGGGTTAAGCAGATGTACAGGCGTTTTAACAATCATTAACATTAATATGCAGGTGTACAGGTGTTCCTATTAAAGTGACCAGTGTATGTATGTCTGGGTAAAATTAGAAATTGTCTTGCTGCCAACCACTAGAGGGTGTCACAGATATTATGGCTTCACTTTTTAACTGCAGTTCTTAAGTAATCACTTTTTTCCTGTTCAAGATACATAAAACCAGAGACTATCAAGGGAACAGTGGGCTCAGGGCAGAAATACTTATTCCTTCCTATGGGTCATTTAACCAATCCACCTGCATACAGATCAGAGGAAACTGGAGAAACTGGAAGAAAACCAATACAGACACAGGGAAAACCTGCCACATTCCACAGACAGTGACTAATATTATTCAAAAGGAGGAGCATACTGCCATAATCCAATAATCATGCTGTGTTTAGACATATTAACACACCCAGTACACTCTCATGAAGTGTGTGTTAATAAGTAAAGGAATGAGATGAGACAGATAGACCTGAAAACACACTCCATCATAAGATTTATCATAAGTGTGACTCAGTACCTCAGTACAGAGCAGCTTAGAAGGGTTCAGGCTATGTGTGTTTGTGTGTCTATGTGTGTGTGTATGTGTGTACCTGTGAGGAGAATGTACAGACTAGGAAGTCAGTCTGGGATAAGAAATGGATGTCCAGGATGACTCCCTTGAGAGAGTTCTCTGTGTAGCGGTTATGCAGTCCAGCTGACCACGAGATGGAATTATCGCTGATGAACTCATAATCGGGGTATCTGAGACACACACACACACACACACACACACACACACACACACACACACACACACACACACACACACGCACACACGTATTTGTCTTACTATCCATCCATTGTAAAGAAAGCATTTAGTCCCTTTAAGCTTTAAAGCTAAAAAAGCAAAACAATTACACACACACACACACACACACACACACACACACACACACACACACACACACACACACACACAAAATTTTCCTTATGGGGATTAGAGAAGCGTCCCCACAAGGTCAAAACTGTCTGATATTCCTATCCTACTCGAAGTATTTGGAATCCAGTGAGATAAAAAAAATGAATCATAACTTACTATCTCCCTCACACACACACACACACACACACACACACACACACACACACACACACACACCCCTTATTCAGATCACTCACTTGTTCTTGGCCTCCTGTAACAGTGAGGGGTCATCAGTTGCCAGATACACTCTCTTTTTATCCAGCTGCATGCGCTGGGCCATGAGCTGGAACTGCTCCTCCACATGCAGCATGTACTCCTCTATGGGGTGGAACGCTGCCTCTGTGCCCACTTTATCTGTGCGCCTCACATGCACACTGCAAACACACAATACACACTGGTTTGACAAGGCTGCACTGCAATTTAAGATTTCCTCCAAAAATGATTGAAATAATTATTGATGTGGAAGATTTGTAGCTTTTGATGTAGCATTTTGCATATCTTCATTGCAGCCATGTCATAAAATGATACTTGAAGTAGCATCAAAAAAGTCTTAAAGTACTGTGTTTATTTTAAGGAAACTTTACATTCTTTGGCTACAGTACACAGCAGTGTGCAGTGCAATGGCTTAAAGCCTTGCCATTTATTTTGATTAAAACCCTTTCCGCCTAAAATGAAGCTCCATATGCAGATATCAAACAAAATAAAATATAATTAGAAAAAAACTGTCATAATGTGTTGCAATTTTATTAAAGTCTAGTAGCATGATTTAAATTAGCATAAACATAAATGTCAGTTCTATATTAAGCAATTTATTCTTATTTGTGCTCGGACCACCACAAAGTGTGTTTTGCAGTCAAGAAAAAAAAAGAAAGAAGTAAAAAAAAAAGCTACGCAGCTGAAAATGTGATTAGAAGACCACATTTATAAGCAGGTGTACAGGTGTTCCTATTAAAATGACCAGTGTGTGTATGTCTGGGTAAAATTAGAAATTGTCTTGCTGCCAACCACTAGAGGGTGTCACAGATATTATGGCTTCACTTTTTAACTGCAGTTCTTAAGTAATCACTTTTTTCCTGTTCAAGATACATAAAACCAGAGACTATCAAGGGAACAGTGGGCTCAGGGCAGAAATACTTATTCCTTCCTATGGGTCATTTAACCAATCCACCTGCATACAGATCAGAGGAAACTGGAGAAACTGGAAGAAAACCAATACAGACACAGGGAAAACCTGCCACATTCCACAGACAGTGACTAATATTATTCAAAATTAGCACATACAGTACATTTCAGAGGAGCATACTGCCATAATCCAATAATCATGCTGTGTTTAATGTTTTTTTCAGCTAAATCATAGATTACTGAGTGATAGGGACTATCTCAATGAGAGAGAGAGAGAGAAAGAGAGAGAGAGAGAGAGATCAGAAAGCTCGTCAGAAAGCTTTTTTTTCTTTCTCTTGTTTGGTAGCTTCTCCTACTTGTTCTCACAATCTGAAATGTCAAAGCTCCAGGACTGTTCAGCTACTCTCGCCCTCTCTCACACACGCTTCCTTTCATCTTTCTGTCATGTATTACTCTCTCTCTCTTCATGTCTTTCATTCAGTGCTAATTCTCAGCTATGCCAAGATTCTTAGCATCTAGCCGATCGATACTCCCTCATCTCGTCCACTGCTAACAAACACATTTGGCCTTTTTATTTGTTTTTGCAAAGCTCAGCACAAAGCTTCTTCATTTTGTACCATGTTCTTATAAGAAGGCAACAGCGGGTTCATTTGTACTAAGTGCTTGTTATCATACAAAAATCCATTTGCTCAGCAACAGCAGACAGTGTATTACTTAAAGTAACAGTGTGGCCAAAAAGCAAAAATACACAGATTTTCTTTTATCCTACAAATATTATTTGGTAGTTAGCACGTTTGCCTCACACCTCCAGGGTTGGGGGTTCGATTCCCGCCTCCGCCATGTGTGTGTGGAGTTTGCATGTTCTCCCCGTGCCTCGGGGGTTTCCTCCCCCGGTCCAAAAACATGCAAAGAATAGATCGGATAAGCGGTAGGCAATGAATGAATGAATATTTATTATCCAAATCATAGATATATTGTAGACTTTTAGCCACACCACTTACCCAAGTAAAGAAGAAATATGGTTGGCTAGGATAGATTTTTGCATCATTTTTTTTTTTTTTTTTTACAGATCACTGTGTCACTCTGAGATGTGGCTGCGATATTTTTAACTTGGAGTTTGAACAATGCAAAATGAGCATATTAGCTGAAATAGCATATCAGCTCTGATGCAAACCTGCACAAGAATCTTGGAACACCAGTGAACCAATTAAGACTTTCCATTCATTATATCAATATTTCTGCCAAGATAATGTACAAGTGGAAATATCATATGATGATGCAAAATTATTTAACATACTGTATACACAAATATTTTTATCAACCTTACAATTAGTTAATTTAATACATAGAGCAAGATTACGAACAGATTTCTTCAACCAGGTTCAGGTAAGATAGAGATCTACTGTTGTCCCCTAGAGCAAGATGCTTGACCCTTTCAGAAATCCTTCTCATGCTTGGGGGTCATTTTGATGGGAAATGGGCGTACATTTACATTACATTTCTGGCATTTGGCAGATGCCCTTATCTCTAACTGAGCAATTGAGGGTTAAGGGACTTGTTCAGGAGGCCAGCAGTGGCAGCTTGGTGGACCTGGGGTTTGTACTCATAACCTTCTGATCAGTAGTCCAACACCTTAACCACAAAGCTACCACATCCCCCATGTAGAAATGGGATCACATTTGTAATTCTTATTTACAACCCACTACAAATTAGCCATGTTAAAACAATTTTATTCTACATGGTTATTCAAATGAGTTCAAATTGGATAAGATGAATCAATTAATGAACTCTCTTTATGAAATGTCTATCAGCTGTGCTCCCCCATCTACAGAACCCTGATTATTCTGACTAAACTCCTGTCCTCTGCCTCAGTGTAAGGTAAGAAATTTTCCTCCTTACCCTCCTCCTCCCTAGCACCATATGTTTGGATCAAGTCTTTATACTTATCCTACAGCAGCAGCAGCATAGCAGATCTAATCTGCCAAGACCAAACATACCTATATTCAATTCCCTTCAATAAAAGCTCATTAAATTAATTCCGAAAATTGTCATGACTGAAATGTATTTGATATCTTCATGGTTAGGATTAAGTAGTCCAGGACTACTGATCACTTCAGATACCTGCACTGACAATCTGCCACTTCTGGGCCCTTAATCCTTTTCCCAACAGGCCTGGATATGAGAGAAGAATTGGCACACATAGTCAAGTAGTTTACTTTGTAATTTGCATGAGACAAAACAGGCTTTCTAATTGTAATATATCTGGTAATGCAAGCTCTATGTGTAACACATTTGATCACAAATATATTTTGATATAAAAAATCTGCTATGAGGAAATGTAGCAAACATATTTTTAAAACAAGATTTCATTTGTTGCTTGGATTATATGTTCACTGAAATTTCCAGTCATTTCACATATGCAGTGTTTATTCTATCTGAACAAACCTTGGTGTCAGTGGTTTGTTTACTGTACTTCTGATCAGTTTATGTGTATGTATTCAGCCCTACACATCCCTCAGCTAATGATTGTATTTCGCTTGCTGCTTTTTTGGTTTGTTTCATTATGTGCAGTGAGAACACAAACCGAACCAAATAGCCAACCTATCAAATGTTATTCTGAATGGCACTCAGCAGCCCGATTAAAAGATGTAAAAACAGCTTTAGCTATTGTTCGAAAGAAATGCCGACAGACAGCTTTGTGTTGATTTTTAAATGACTCCGTCAGGTTTAGGATGCTTTCCAGCTTCTAGAAAATGGGTTTAGGTAACAAAATAAAGAGTGTCACGGTCTTATGTGGTGATCACACTGTTGGAATATCTATTGGAGACATCAGGAATATACCTGGAATATACCAGATTTTTGCAACTTTTCCAAATAGCCCTTGAACCCTAACTCTGTACACTTAGTGGAAGTGAGAGAATCATAAAAAATAGAACAGCACATCACTCTCTGAACTCCATAAAGCATATTTCTGTCCGGCTCTCGGCACAGCAGTTGTAGCCTGAATGGAGCCTGAAAGCCCTTAATGGCCAACACTCATCTTTTCACTCAAGTCCCTAGTGGAGCAAGAGAGAGAGGGAGAGAGAGAGAGGGAGAGAGAGAGAGAGAAAGAGAGATAGTGAGAGAGAGAAGGACATAGAGTGCTAGAGAGGAGAAAGTAGAAGTAATGGAGCAGTGATGAACACTGAAGCAGTGGTTGAAAACTAGCATAGAGAATAATAGAGATAAAAGAGTGAAGAAGAGAATGGTGAGAGGTTAAAAATCAAAGCAGGGAAGGAAATTGTAGCAGTTTGAGGCAGGGGAAAAATAAAGAAATCAAAACGGGAATTTGACCTTTGGTACTTGTGGGATGTGATAACGTGATAAGTTAATTACAATTGGAAGCTAACTAGCTTTAGAAATGCAAAGTCCAGTGCAAATCTAGTTAGCTAAATTGTGATGTCACCAGGAAGGGATATTCATTTTACAATGCTTTAGGTCAGAAAAACAAGTCTGTAGTGATTTTACTAAAATGATTAATTTACTCTTGACCACATTTTGCTCTTCTTTCGTTTGTATATATCCTGAAGTACAGAGAGAAATATTATATATTTGTCTGGATATAGAATATCCTATAATCTTGTTCCAGACCCCACCATATAAATCTAATTACAGCTCAGCACAGTGTACTCTCCCTACTAGAGACCTTGAGCTGCACAAGGACTTCTGCTGAGTGCAAAAATGACTTCAGAATTGTGTAGAGTGCTGTCTGATAGGCGGATCCTATCACTTTTATGTCAGCAGCATGTAACTGATTTAATTGAGCCTGGCAGAAACCAGTGTGGATATAGATATACAAACATACTGTATATCTGGAACCATTAACCTCCTTCAGTTTGTCACTTTGAGGGAGTTTGTAATGTTTTATATACAGAATCCTACACCAAATAGACTTTCATTTTACATCGTAAAATGTTAACTACAGAATCCCTTCTGAATGAATAAACATGTAGACAAACAGGGTAAAGGTGCAAGAGTTTCAAAGCTGCCTCATGATAGAAGGAAGTTTTTCAGTTTATTCTGAATTCTATCCATAGCTATACTATATGGCCAGAAGCATGTAAACACTTGACTAATCCCATTCCAAAACCATGTACATTAATATTGAGTTGGTTCCCAATTTGCTGTTAAAATATCCTTCAATCTTTTGGAAAGGCTTTCCACTAGATTTTGGACTGTGGTATTGTGGATTTTCCCATTCAGCCACAACAGCAATTTTGTATTAAACTGACATCTGTACACACACTTACACACACTTAAGCCATCATGCTTGCTATAAGCTGCTCTTGAAATTAATAGCAATAGCAATAGACACAGTTTGATGGATACATAAAAGTCCTTGTGATTTGTGCAGCCTTCCTTTCAAGATAAAATAAAAATCCAAGATTACTGAACTGAAAGAATCTCAGCTCCTTGTGACACATATCACAACCTAAATGCTAAGTTGGTATAACATGCTAACCATCAGTGCCCAACACTTTTCCTTTTTCTATGCACCTTTATAGTTGGGGTAAATAATTCTTTTTAGAAAACAGAAATAAATAATATAGAAATCTCTCATGGGATCACACCTCTTCCTCTTACCTGTCTTGGCAGCTTGTGCTTGTATGAGCCATTACAAAGGTATAGTTATCAAATTAATAAAGAATTATACACACAGTTGAATTGAACAACATATTCCTAATGTAATTCTGCTCATTGGTGAAATTAAAACACATGTGTAGTTCTATACAATATCCTAAAAGCTGACACACTTGTGATATTGACTGATGATCAAGTGAATAATTTGGGGAAACAGGAAGAGACCAGGATATGATGCATCAAAGCAGATTTCGATCAATTTTCGATCAATTTGACTGTGGTCTGTGCAGTTTATATACAAAACTGGCATTTTTATGTTATTTAATTTTATAATTTGTTTGGTCAGAGGATAAATACTTTAATAGTTGAATAGTTTTCTTTAACAGCAGCTAAGATACCAGTTGTGACTATAAAACCAATCACTGTAAATTGTATTATTAATGCCCTCATTGTAATGTTATTGTTTCAATAGTAACGGCTCACTAAACAGTGAATGCATCAAATAAAGCAAAGGCTAATAATAAACAAATTAAAAATGTTGTTGTTTAACAAAGAAATTTTTTGATATGATGACATTTATAAGTATTAATATGATGACAGTTTTCTGTAGGATGTAATGAAGGAGTCTCCAGTGTCAGCTCTTTTTTCAACAATTACACATGAGTATCTTCAGGAGACAGAAGTCTTTGCTTTTTTTTGTGTTATTAAGTTCAAGAGAGTGAACAACTGACTGTTTGTAGCTGCTAATGTAACTAACTTCACAACATTAAGTGAAATGAAACCGATTAAAAAGTATGATGTCATTCTCGAATAAATTATTACTATATTATTATTATTTTAATTGTTATTAAGTTGGTGTAGTGCGCTATAAAACGTTTTGTGACATAATGTTACATGGAAATAATTCAATTCAAGGTGCTTTGCTTTAGCCTCAGCACACTAACAGGTCATTGATTATTTTCCTATAACAGCCCTTCAACCTCATGTTTTACTCTTTACTGAAATTTTTTTAATTTTTAATTTTTTTTTTTAAAGAATTCATTTAAAATATTTTGAATTGATTGTAATGATCTCATAGCAATATAGCTCCTGTCATTTCCTGTTATTAGAATCTGTCCCTGTCAGGATGGTTGGACATTTCCCTGCCAGAACACTAGGGGGCTTTCCGGCACCGGGTTTTCTGTGTCATGTGGTTTGCTTCGTGTCTTCACATGTATGCCCTGCCTAATTCTTAGCCCCTCCCTATCTCTGTACACCTGTTCCTAATGTGTCATTATTATTTCCTCTATTTATATTGGTCGTGTTGCTTTTGTTTTTGCTGAGTCCTCGTCGTAATTGTGTGCCTCTTCTGTTCTCGGCATTTATTTTCATGTTGCTATTGTTCAGTTTTCTCCCCAGTGTTTCCCGTGTATGTGTTTGTTTATTTTAAATAAATGATCCCGACTGGCTGCTATCTCTGCATTTGGGTCTGATCCTGCTCTGTGGAGGCACCCTGTTTCCTGACAGTCCCTGTTTTTGTTTCCCATCAATCTGCAACTTGGAAACACTGCAAGAAATGTTTTACCTTTAATGTCTAACATAAATAAGCATAATGTTAAGAGAGAAAGGCACTGACCCAATGATGGGGTGTTTGAAGCCCAGTTTGATGCCGGCCTCCTGTATCTCTTTCTCCAGCCACGGCTGTGGACGCACCAGGTACTTGACGAATTGAGACACCCACCAGACGGAGGGGTCTCCGTGCAGCCTCTGAAGCCGTGGAGCCAGATCCTCAGGGATGGCCAGAGGCAGGTAGGGGGGTCTGGGGTGAAGGCTGTCCACGATGGGCAACTCCACCACCTGCACGTCCCGATCATGGTCCTCCCCTGAGGGCAAGAAATGAGAAAGATACTTAACAGATAGACAACAGACAATACACTAAAATACACACTATTACTGTCTTTTTGGGCAACCGAGACTTCTGAGTACCTCAGCGGCTGTCTGAGACGTTTCCTTATTTCAGGATGTCTCCTTTATTTGTTCACTAAAGAGATTAAAATGAATTTTAAACTTCAAATGTAAGTAGATTGCTGTTCTCATAACTAACAGTGACACATGATTGCTCACTGCCAACAAAATGAATTAAATGCAATTTCATTGTTTCTGTAACTAGCTTCTATGGACAACTTGCTAGGATTGTCTTGATTTTAAATATTTTTATATACATTAGGTAACATCTAGTGCACTAAAGAAGTATGCTATATTGTTCCTAGTTTTTAGTATTTGTTCCTCTGGTTCCACCACCTAGTTGCAAAAAATTAGGTACAAAGTAGGTTCATACAAGGTCATTCTTGTTGGCTTCAACAAGAAAACATTTGAGTTTGCAGTCAATCTTAAAATTAATCATTTGAGTAAGTAGATTGTGAATTCCACACCATAGCATACTTTTAAAAATCTATGAAGCACTCAGCGGTCCCAAGATCCCGGAGTGAGAAACATGGCCATAGAGTGTACAGAATAACCACATTGGGCCTTATTTATCAATCTCTTAGTAAAGGCACACATAAGTGTAGGATATAAAGTTTCCCCAAATTTACAGGAGTTTTAGGAATACCACATTTATTTTGTGAAAATATGCTGTATAAATCTGTTTTTATTCAGCTTTATAAATGAGGCCTATTGTATGTCCTCCTAGACCTGAAGCACCAGTGTGCGATTAAATAAGCAAACTTCAGACACCAAACAAGACTTACATTTTTTCTCAATAATTTTTCCTATCACTCAAGTTTGGTGTGACACAGACATTTTTAATATTTTACACCATGCTCCCAGGAACTTTAAAGCTTGATATAGAACATAACCTGTCAGTCATTCAGAGGGGTATAGGGCTGCTAAAGCAGTTACATGATTAAAAAGTAAATAAAAAAAATGATTTAAAATGAAATACAGCCAATGTAGTGATGCTACTTATAAATACTGTTTAAACATAATTCTTCTTCTTCTTCTTCTTCTTCTTCTTTCGGCTTTTCCCTTCAGGGGTCGCCACAGCGAATCATCTCTCTCCACCTATCCCTATCTTCTGCATCCTCAACACTTGCACCCACTAGCTTCATATCCTCATTAATTCCATCCATATACCTCCTCTTTGGCCTTCCTCTTTGCCTCCTGCCTGGCAGCCCCATGTCCAACATTCTCCTACCAATATACTCACTCTCGCTCCTCTGAACATGTCCAAACCATCTTAATCTGGCCTCCCTAACTTTGTCCCCCAAACGTCCAACATGAGCTGTCCCTCTGATGTACTCGTTCCTAATCCTGTCCAACCTTGTCACTCCCAAAGAGAACTCTCAGCTCTGCTACCTCTAGCTCTGACTCCTGTCTCCTCAGTGACACTGTCTCTAAATCATACAGCATGGCTGCTCTCACCACTGTCCTGTACACCTTCCCCTTGATTCTCGCTGATATTTTCCTATCACACAGAACTCCCGACACCTTTCTCCACCCATTCCAACCTGCCTGCATTCGCTTCTTTACCTCTTTCCCACACTCTCCATTACTCTGGACTGTTGACCCCAAGTACTTAAACTCCTTTACCTTCTTCACCTCTTCACCCTGTAACCTTACTGTTCCCTCCCTTTCATTCACACACATGTACTCAGTCTTACTACGACTGACTTTCATTCCTCTTCTCTCCAGCGCAAACCTCCACCTCTCCAGGTTTTCCTCCACCTGCTCCCTGCTCTCACTACAGATCACAATGTCACATGCAAACATCATTGTCCAAGGAGACTCCTGTCTGACCTCCTCTGACAACTGGTCCATCACTATAGCAAACAGGAAGGGGCTCAGAGCCGATCCCTGATGCAGTCCCACCTCCACTTTGAACTCCTCTGTCTGACCTACAGCACACCTCACCACTGTCCTGCTCCTCTCATACATGTCCTGCACCACGATTCGAGCACCAAAATTCTCAGAGCAAAAATTGCATCTGTTGTGCACTTTCTGGCCATGAAGCCATACTGCTGCTCACAAATTTCCACTACCTTCCTTAACCTAGCTTCCACTACACTTTCCCATAGCTTCATTGTATGGCTCATCAACTTTATCCCCCTATAGTTGCTGCAACTCTGCACGTTACCCTTATTCTTAAAGATCGGCACTAACACACTTCTCCATTCCTCAGGCATCCTCTCACTCTCTAAAACCCTGTTGAACAAACTAGTTAAAAATTCCACTGCTGCCTCTCCTACACGCTTCCAGACCTCCACCGGGATGCCGTCAGGACCAACTGCCTTTCCACTTTTCATCCTTTTCAAAGCCTTCCTGACTTCATCCTTTCTAATCTTATCTACTTTCTGTTCCACAGAGTTCACCCCTTCTACTCTTTTTTCCCTTTCATTTTCCTCATTCATCAGCTCCTCAAAGTACTCCTTCCATCTCCTCTGTACACTCTCCTCACTTGTGAGCACCCTTCCATCTCTATCCTTAATAACTCTAACTTGCTGCACATCCTTCCCATCTCGATCCCTCTGCCTAGCTAACCTGTACAAGTCCTTCTCTCCTTCTCTAGTGTCTAACCTAGTGTACAACTCGTCATATGCCTTCTGCTTGGCCTTAGACACCTCCCTCTTCACTCTGTGCTGTGACTCCTTGTATTCCTGTCTATTCTCTTTAGTCCTGTCCATGTCCCACTTCTTCTTGGCTAACCTCTCCCTCTGTATACTATCCTGAACTTCCTCATTCCACCACCAAGTCTCCTTATCTTCTTTCTTCCTTCCAGATGACACACCCAGCACCTTTCTCCCTGATTACTTCTGCTGTAGTTTCCCAGTCATCTGGCAGCACTACCTGAGCACCCAGAGCCTGCCTCAACTTCTGTCTAAATTCCTCACAACATTCCTCCTTTTTCAGCTTCCACCACTTGGTTTTCTTCTCTATGTCTATCTTTGGCCTCTTCTTCTTACAGACCATCGAAGTCATCCTACACACCACCATCCTATGCTGTCTGGCTACACTCTGTCCCACTACCACTTTACGGTCACTAATCTCTTTCAGATTGCCTCTTCTACATAGGATGTAGTCTACCTGTGTTCTCCTACCTCCACTCTTGTAAGTCACTCTATGCTCCTCCCTCTTCTGACAATAAGTGTTAACCACAGCCATGTCCATCCTCTTAGCAAAGTCCACTAGGTTCCTTTCCTTAACTCCAAACTTGCCCATCACCTCCTCATCACCTGTGTGCCCCTCACCAACATGCCCATTAGAATCTGCTCCTATCACCACTCTCTCACCCGTGGGAATACTCTCCAGCACCTCATCTAATTCACTCCAGAAACTCTCTTTCTCCTCTAACTCACAACCTACCTGTGGGGCATAACCACTAACAACATTTAACATCACCCCTTCAATCTCTAACTTCAGACTCATCACCCTGTTTGACACTCTCTTCACCTCCAGAACATTCCTCACAAACTCCTCCTTCAGGACCACACCTACCCCATTTCTCTTACTATCCACACCATAATAAAACAGCTTGAATCCTGCTCCTATACTACGAGCCTTGCTACCCTTCCACCTGGTCTCCTGTACACACAGTATATCCACCTTCCTTCTCTCCATCATATCAGCCAGCTCTCTACCTTTCCCTGTCATAGTACCAACATTCAGAGTTCCTATTCTCAGTCCTACACTCTTGCCTTTCCTCTTCTCTCTCTGTCTGTGCACTCTCCTCCCTCCTCTACTTCTTCGACCAACAGTAGCCCAATTTCCACCAGCGCCCTGTAGGTCAACGGTGCCGATGACGGTCGTTGTTAACCTGGGCCTCGACCGATCCGGTATGAAATTCAGAGTACTGATGATTCGCATGGTTAAATTTGGCAATGTTTTACACCGGATGCCCTTTCTGATTAAATCCTCTCTATTTATCCGGGCTTGGGACCGGCACAGAAGTCACTGGACTGTGACCCCCATGGCTAGATTTCAAAATAATTATAATGTTTTATTATATATTATAATTATAATATTTCTTTAATATAAGATCTTACATATGATTTTGTGGCATGTCAATGACACAAATAATAAATATAAGCAATCATTGTTTCAATATTTGCAGTGTGATATTGTTTAATGAAATAATTCTTTAATGAGCTGATCAATTTTATGGTTTATACTTATAATGTAACAATTATTCAGTAATAACTATGCTATAACTGTGTAATAACAATATAATAACTATTCTGCTAAGGGTTTTATCATACCGATTGTGTTGTCTCTGAAGCTGTTGGCTCGGGGGTGGGGGGGTGGGTGGGGGGGGTGGTTAAATTACCATCTGTTAAAAGACAAAGTAATTGTTGCATATTGAATGTGAATATTGTCTTCAATGCACAGCAGTAGGACGTTGTTTCTATTTCACCCTGTCTCTTGGGAATAAAGTGAGTAAATATAAAAACCTATATAGTGACTGTGAAGAAAGGAAGCTCAATACATCATCCTGCTCTCATAAATGTACAATGCTGCTGACCCGTATGCTATTTAACTGCTGCGCTAATCTGCATATGCACACTCAGCTGAACAGAGCAGAGTTCATTAATTATTTGAATTACAAGGAGAGAGAGAGGGGGGGAGTTAAACACCCACATGCTGAAAGCATGCTGAGAGAAAGATGCTTTAGAAGTCAGTGAGTATTACATGGCAAGGTGACATTGTCTCTCATCATTATCATCATCTCAATCTATAGATAGAATTTCCACAAATTTCTGCTTGCTTACTTTACTGTAACGGAGAAGTGAGCTGAATTAAAGCAAAACTGTCTTTATTTTATCTTTTAATTCACATAAATATAAAATATAATTTAGCTTTCACATCCAACCTTGAGTTTATTGTGAAATATAACATTTTGCCTTTTTGTAACGTCTATCTTGTGCATTACAAGCTGCAGCTGAAGTGACAAAAACAGACAAAATATCCATTTCAGCTTCTATAATATTTACTTAAAACCCTATTCATGCTAGCTCTTTTTCTGTGGCTTTCATTTTAATGTAACTGCAATCCCAGAATTCTGGAGTTCAGCCTGAATTTACTTGAAATTGCTTCTATTCTAATTATTCAATTCAAAACCATGCAGCACAGTCAGCTAGAAGGCTGTATAAGTTGTTGTTGCTGGTTTTTGGTGTGTTTAATGTTTTACGGTTGCTAGCTATAGTCAGCTAGATGCCAAGGAATTATGACGGGATAGCAAGCAAGCCAGAATACCCTCAAATAACTTACAAAACTTACAGAGAACTGCCTCAATACCTCAGGGCTCAATGCTGAGCTATGGAAGTGTTTGTGTGGAGGTTCATATGTTCTCTGCATAAGTTTCCCCTGGAGCTCCAGTTTCCACCCACAGCCCATAAACATGCCGGTAAGTGGACTGACCATTCTAAATTTCCCCTAATTGTTATTAAGCATGTTTGTGTGTGTATTCCATACTATACTTCACTACTGAAATATAGCTTTTAAAAAAATCATGCTTTTTTGCTTTTGCAGATATATTACTGATTTTTATGTATGTATTCATGATTAGCGTTTGTTTATCTATATAACAAGCCTCTGTTGGATTTCCTTTTTGACTGTCAACTCTCTTTCCCTTTCTCTCTCTCTCTCTCTGTTGGCTAGGAGCAGAGGAATCTGCTTGATACTGATTAAAAAAGTTATATATACAGAGAGATAGAGAGATAGATGCATGGGGTGGAGAAAAGGAGAGACAGAGAGAGGATGAGGGAGAGGGAGAGACCTGAGAGCAGAACGATTATTTCTACATTAGAAACCAAACTGAAGTTGCATTTCCTTAAACAATGTTTAAAAGTAAATAAATAGCACAGCAATTCTTCAAAAAGACATTTTTCTCTAAAACAAAGAACTGACTCTGGGATCTTTTTGGGGGAAAGAAAGGAGTGCTTCCTGCCTCCATCAAAGGACAGACTTTTAACCATCCTTTGAAAAAAATATTCTGTGTTTTTATGTCACATTCTGAACAGTTTAGACAACTTAAATAGGCATTAAAAAGCACATGATGCATAACTACACACAAGTGTAACAAGCTCCAGTTTCGCTCTCCCAGCGGTCGGGACACTGTGTGGCTATCTAGAACAGTGCACACAATTTAAAATGTTGATTCCTCCACCTACTTTGCAGATGCTGGCGTATATGCAGTGACTTTAACACTCTTTATTTGGTTCAGATTTAGGTTCTAGTATACTTTGAAAATGATGAAGGCCCAAATTTTGTTTGATTTGTTAGAACATTTGCACGCATACAAGATCGACATCCAGGTGAAATTGAGCTAGATAATATAATAATATAGTAATGATAACCCTCTTCAACAACAACAACAACAACAACAAATAAATTAGAATAAAATAAATAAATAAATAATGAAATAAAAAATAAATTGCTTATTGCTCCAGGCCCAGTTTCTCTTTTCTCCTACTTGTCCTAATGCACACAAACAAGCAAGCAAACTAAAACACACAGGAATGAATACAAACACATACAAGTAATCAAACAAATGAACATACAAATACAAATAAATACACAAAATACAGACAATTAAATGAACAAACAATCCTGATGTGACTTACATGTACACCATTTGCATGGTGCTCTTATCCAGAGCAACATTTAACTCATTTATAACAAGATGCTTAACCTTTTCAGAAATCCTGGACATAAAAAGTGGACATAAAAAGTGGACATAAAACAACTTACAAATCTAGCTTGACTGAAATGAGAAAAACTTAGATGTAATATATTTTTTCCTTTGTTTGTCTGCAGATTTATGCTGTCAGTCTGAATAAAGCCAGTATGCTTTAGAAGCACGCAGTGACACTTCATATCTAAATGGAAAGCAGTGAGAGAAAGTGAGAAACGGTTTAGATGTCCTTTGATTTGGTTAACATTCTTGCAGAACTTTCTGGTAATTGCAACAGAATAAAGGCACAAATCGGTGTGTCTCCATCTTTAAAAGCAGCCTTTTTTCTGATGTCACTCACAAGCTAATGAAACACACTTATGCTTCAAGGTAGTGAGATGCTCAGAACTTTCACTGCAAAAGACATCAAATATTTAAGAGTAAAACGATCCCTTCCTGTCGGACTTACATAAGGCTTACATAAGAAATACTGATAGTCCGAGAGAGAGAGAGAGAGAGAGAGAGAGAGAGAGAGAGAGAGAGAGAGAGAGAGAGAGAGAGAGAGAGAGAGTGAGAGAGAGAGATAGATGTTTTTATCTACAGGCTGAAGTGATTCATAAGTGATTCGTCCAGCAGTCTTGTTCATTAGGACACAAAGTGAGAGACATGTTCAGTGTGTGCTCTGATCTGAGTGAATAAATCAGAGCTTACTGTAAGTATGGAAGGAGATGATTGACTGATGATGGGAGTGTGTTTCTCTCTAACAGAGCATTTCACTCCATAATGAAGGTGTTATGGAGTCAGTTTTTTTGTTGCATGAAATGATGCATGGAGATAACCTCTGATATGGACTTCCCCTTTCAAATAAATATTACAGTACTGGGTTTTATTCTTACTAAGGTAAAAAGGAAAGTTCATGTGAAAGGCATGAGAAAATTCCAGACAGAGATGTTTTCTTGCATGTTTTTGTGCACTGTAACTAAAATGTACACACTACTGTAGTAGAATTAATACTCATCACTGTGTTACTTTTTATTATGTATTTTAAGTAGCAGATAAAATCATACTTGGAGGATTGCGCCCCAGTCATGTGCACCAAACATTGTTAAAAACAAATTAAATAAGTAAAGTAAATTCGTAAGAGTAATGAGCTTGATGAATATTTGACAAACAAACATTGTTTGAATCTCCCACTTGTGCCAATCACTGTGAGCTCTATGGCACTCATTTCCTTATTGTTCCGTCTTCATGAGCTTTTTTTGTTTATGTTGCCATGTGTGTATTTTTTTTTAATAAATAATCTGTCTCCACCCCTGTTTTGTCACTGGTTGTTGCATTATTGTGTCCTGTTTAGTCTCAGTTCACTTCCTGATTCATGTGTATTTAAACTCTTGTGTATCTATCCTTCTTTCAATCATTCATTGTTTTGATTTCTCAGTTTTGATTATAGTTCTTGTTTCTCATTCTTCTGTGTGTTTTGGCATTGTCTATGATAGCCTATAATAACCTGTTTATCACCTGACCTCTGCCTGTTTTTTGGCAGCTTAAGTGGATAAGGCTCTGGGTTGTTGATCAGGGTTCAAGTCCCAGCACCGACAAGCTGCCACTGTTGGGCCCTTGAGCAAGGCCCCCTACTCCAGCGGTGCTGCATCATGGCTGACCTTGCACTCTGCCCCAACCCTCCAGGGATATGCAAAGAAAGAATTTTATTGTGCAGTAATGTATACACTACTTGTTTACTTTTGCCTCATGTTTCTGATTGCTTAGATTATTATTATTATTATTATTATTATTATTATTATTATTAGTAGTAGTAGTAGTAGTAGTAGTAGTATTAGTCGTAGTAGTATATAAGACTATTCACTTCCACTTGCATTCACCTCCATAAGTCTTTCCTGACAATGTGCTTTGCCAAACAGAGTTCATGTCTGTCCAAAATTTTTAACTGGACTTAGAACGTACATAACTAGCATACAAATTGCACCATAGTATTCCTCTGTGGAAGATCCTCATCATTTGCTTTAACTAACCAAAAGCAATGGATTAACTGTGCTGTTTACTGCTCCACTTTAATTGTCTTAGGCAATGAAGATGACCTAAATAGATCCATCAAACAGGCCAAAAGACAGTACAGACTGAAGCCAGAGTGCTGTTACTACCCGATTTTATTTAACTTGGATATCATCTTCTTTCTCCTTTTATTTTTTCTTGTAGCTTCCGTTTTTCTCAGCCCCCTGCCTACCTGTCCAGTGCCTTGTGGTGAAGCAACTAAATATAGCAAAGGTGGGCTTTTATTCTTTGTTATTTATTTATTTATCTTTCTCTCAAGTATCCACTTTATTTTCCTTACTGAAGGATCTTGTGAAGTCAGAGCCCCTGGGGATTTTTACTTTCAAGTTTTGATCGTCTTATTCTTTTATTTTGAACTTCTTTTCACAAATTATCACCTCTACTTTATTATATTTCCTTTTAACCCTTTTAATTAGGCATTAACCAAAATGGCATGATGAATTTTTGTTTTCTTTGCCCTTTCCCCCCTCCCTCTGCTCACCTGTCCAGTGTCCGGTGGATGCTCCTGTGCGCTCGGTGCAGGTGTTGCTCAGAGGTCTGAACACCGTCTCCCACCCATTAGGGGCGTATCGCCAGCTGTGGGACTCGAGGACAAGTGTGCGCTCAGTACCATAGGCAATCATGAAGCAGTAAACCACATGGTGCAGCTGGCAGCCATAACCACAGCCCTTATTAATGTTACACACCAACTTGCGAGCCTTACTGCAGTCTGGAGGATTCTGTGTGGGTGAGAGACAGGAGAGAGTCTTACTTATTCATTTAAAGAAACAGGGTTTAAAGAGATGAAATGGTTACTAGGAATCCAAGTCCAAATTAAACTGATGAGTAATTAAACAGCAAGACTGAAACAAATAAACAAATGTAAGCGAGGGGGAGGAGGAAAATGAACTGGTAATTCGAGGGAAATTACATTTAAAGATAAAGTAGTTAAATGAGCTACAAATATAATCAATCACACTTAAATAGTAAAGAGAGAGAGATAGAGAGCGTGAGAGAGCGAGAGAGAGAGAGAGAGAGAGAGAGAGAGAGAGAGAGAGGGGGGGGAAAAAGCGAGAGAGAGAGAGAGAGAAAGAGAGTGTGTGAGAGAGAGAGAGAGAGAGAGAGAGAGAGAGAGAGAGAGAGAGAGAGAGAGAGAGAGAGAGGCTTAATTACTTATTTAAAAATTAATTTAACATTATTACAGAGTTAAATAAAATCCAAAAAGACTGATCAGTAATTAAACAGCAAACCATATAAACAAACAAAGTAGTTTGTGTTTGTTTTGTGTTTATGTTTATGTAAGTAGAAAATTCTTAATCCATAGTTATTCACTTTTTAAATGAAAAACTAAATTACCTCTTATACATGATTAAACCATGATTTTAAACACATTCACTACTGTGTATCAAGGCTAATATATTCCGCTTCACAGCTATGAGGCCAACTCTCAATAGCTAATCCCAAAAGACAGACAGACAGACAGACAGACAGGACCACAGAAGGCTGCTGCTGTACTACCAGCAACCACAACTAAACTCTATGAAACAGAAACCAAATAAAAAAAGCAGATTCTGTCCTTGGGGCCATATATGAACTTGAAAACACACCAATCAAACAATTTCTAAGTAATTAGCTGGTGCTCAGATAAAGTTTTCCTCAAAAAACCTGTCAGGTGAATCATGTTAGCTAGCCAGATTTGAAGATAAACATTTCCATGCATCCTGTCAAGTAAGCTTACACTAGTTTCTAATATTATGACAATTATTAATATGAATCTTCTAACAAATATTATCAGTTCATTATGCCAGCTATCTGGCTAGCATTACCAGTGAAGATTCTAGACATTTTATGGCTCGAAAGAATCTTAAATGCACTCATTAAAAAGTCATTTTATGCTAGCTCAATTTAGCTATCCAAATAGCATTTTTACTATTATTATTTTTTACTAAAACTTGATTTCAGACATCCAGTCAGATTAGATTCAGTTATGTTAGCAAACTGGCTAGTGAACATGTTAGCAGTGAACACTGAAAGCCCTCACAAAGCTCCTGTCATGTTTACTTATGTCAGCCAGCTAACTAAGAAAATCTGTGAAAATCCAAATGAATGCCAAGGACCTGTCCTTTATATCCACAACATGCCATTCAAACTAACTCTCATATTCTGTCATTCTCATACTAATACATGAACTCAGACACACTTTCTTTGGTCTATGATCTGCAAACAGACAGATGGGGCTTAGCATATTAACCAAACTACACGCTCTAATCTTTCTTTTATGGTTTGTGATATTCCCCACTGACACACTTTACACAGCTATATGATAGTAAAGACTTCAAACTCTAGAGCACTTTCTGCCTTCAACATTGGGGCAAAAACCCAGTGCATGCCATACATTTCACCAAAATTGTACATGCACATGGTCCCTTGAGCTTCCTTTCAAACATACCATAAATAAATTCTCATCTGTTTACACTTGCTGTCTGTGTCAGAGTGTTTGTGTTTACACTGTGCCTCCGGGCTAAAGCCTTCACAACTGGCGAGGAATTTGTTTGCACTTTTCGGACAGTGGAACATCACGTCACGTTAGTCACATTGCGTCAAATCTTCATTTCAATGTACCTAACAAACATAGCCGCCATGTACTCCAACTCCTTTCCTTTGGTCTAAGACATCACTAAGCTTTTTATTGCTATTCTGTGTTTTCCTGCTTTTGACTTGATCCTGTTAAACTCTGATGTTCCTGTGTTACTTGGTTGACCTTTGTCTGTTATTTGAATTGTGCTTTTGTCTTACGTTTGAGATTTACACTGTGGCTGTTTGCCTGTCCCAAAATTTTGTCGGCCCAAAGTTTGTGACTGTTCCAATACCTTTTGATTATCCTTATTTTTCTGACTGAAAATTTTTTGCATCCAACCCTTTGAGTCTGCCTCATGACATCATTTCATGACTGCACTTCTTAGACATTCTACATACTCTTTTTTTTTTTTTTTTTTAGTAATGAGGATTATTTACATTTACTAATATGCATTTACATCTCAGAAATCATAGAAGCTGATTGTTGCTAGCCTGCTGATTCTTTCTAATTGTTTCTAGTCTGCTAGCAAAATCTATAAAAAATCTATATCTATTAAAAATATAAATACATTAACTCCATACATTTGGACCTGTTAATAGTATTGCTGCAACCTTCATCACTCCATGCATGGGAAGCGGCTACATTAAAAACCATTTTTTACTGTTGTAGTCATGTTACTGTTGTTGTGTAGCATGTTCGCCATCATATGCACAGATAATCTTTTCCAGCTTCTAATGAAGTAATAAATAATGAATATTACCAATAATGTAATAAATACTGGAACATGTTATTCTCAAAAATCTATTTTGATGAAACAGGAACGATTATGAATTTGATCTTTTTTTTTTTCAAAGAATTTCGAATACATTTAATCCATGCAATGTATTAATATTATGATAATCAATTAAGGATATTTATTAGGTCATACCATGAAAGTCTTAAATGAAACACCATTAACCAAATCCAGTGAAAGTGCTATGATGACCTTTTATCTGATCACTTTACCAATGTTTGCTTGCTCACTGCAAGTTAGCATTCCTAGCATTTCTCGAAGCTAGCTAGCCAAATTTCTAAACAAACATTAGCTTGCCAAATTAGCCTGTTTACAAAATTCAGTTCTTAGATATTTTTAAACTGATCTAGTATTTCTCTGTAACTCTCCCTTTAAACGCTCTTAATGTTGGATTTTTAGCAAAACAGTTCATGATGTGTTTGTCTAGCTTATTAGGTTTATTTTAAATAGTGCTGACTGGACACTATATTCATTTCTGATGGTATCCTTATCAACAAACCACCTTTCTGCATACACAAGTTTGTAAATAAATAAAGAGTGAAGAGGAAGAGTAGGGTGGGAGGAAGATAAAGAAGAGGGAGGCATTGAAAGACAGATAAAACCCTATATTATGCAAAGAAATAGAGAGACAAGTTGGAAAAGCGAGAGATGAATTAGTTATGATAGAGAGAGGGGGGGAAAGAGTAGGAGTGGAAGCCACTCTGAGAGGCACAGATAACACTCTACACTTCTGGGAATGGAGAGACACACTAGATGAGATGAGAGATGAATTAGTAATGATTGAGGGAGAAAGAAGGAGAGAGAGAGAAATGTGGCAGGCCCTAAGCACTGCCTACAGCTATGATTAACATTGCTGACTCTATTGCCACACACACACTCACACACACACACACACACAGGCCAGCCCCCTAATACCTAGCAATTATTGGCTACCAATTATGTATTAATGTATATAATACAACAACAACAACAACAACAACAACAAAAAAATAATAATAATAATAATAATAATAATAATAATAATAGTGGTAGTAGTAATTATAATTACAAAAGCAACAATAACAACAAAACAAAACAGCAACAAGAACAACAACAACAACAACAATAATAATGATATGCTGTTTCTATAAAGAATATATTTATTTATTTATTTATTTATTTATTTATTTACTTACTTACTTACTTACATACTTACTTACTTATTTACTTACTTATTTACTTTTATAAACCCAAATTCCCAGCATGCACTTGGAGATGAAGGGGGTGTACCTGCAGGTAGGAAATCCTGTTCTGCACCAAATTGGAAAGATCCTTCGCTTCCTTTTCCCTCCAATCACCTGCTCCATCAGCTTGGCTCAAGTAGTGAAGATCTGTCAGGATGGACCTGCATGGTAGAGTGTACAGTATATACTGTATACAGATTGGCTGATCATCCACATAAACCAATTAAAAATAGACATGGGAAAGACTCCAAAGTCATTGTGGTTTTCCATTAAAGCAGCTTTTTTCTTTATCTTATTGATTTCAACGAGAGACTAATAGAGAGTACATTTTTCATGGAGCACACTTTTACTATAAGATATATAAAGCCTTTGCTAACACTGTCATCACATACAAACTACTGTGCTGGTGTTGACTGTGTACAAGCAGCTGGAGTACTTTGCTTTACAGGTGCTACTCAGTGATTTGATTTTATTCTGTACTGTTCTGAATGCTTTCTTCCTCCACCTTCTGGACATCTCTGATTTTACAAGCAGATGTTGTCTCTTGTTTTGGTAAATGTTTCTTATGTGTTTAATTGGTTTTCTTGCAAATCACAGAGACCTTAAACACATCTGTAAAACACAAGATGTGGGACATTCGGGAAGAGACTTTAATATATTTATTTGTTATCTCCATACACCATATATATATTGTCTCCATACTTTTGACAATGAAAGCTCTTAAGGCAGAACACAGTAAATCAAGTCAATCTCTAGAGCTGTTTAAAATAGCTAATGAAATATGCAGTAAGACCAGAGAACTAAGACTAGGTTAGATTCAACTTGCTTTCATAATTATACTTTAAAACCCTCAAATGAGAAAATTAAGCTAAACTAATAAAGCTATACAATCCATACAAAAGCTAGGTTACTCATAAGTTTTAGAGACAAGTAAAATGTTAATATATATATTTTGGATTTTTTTTTTAAGTGAAAGAACAAACAAACACACCAAAAACACAAACACTGCACCCAACTATTAAAAAAATCCATTTTCCTGCTAATATTAATGCTAATTTATATGTAACATAAAACAACAACAACAAAAAAAGGAATTGTAGAGGTTTATAAATCCTACTAAGTCAGTAAATAGTAACAGCTGCTTTTGTAAATATCACAGCTTGCATATCCTTTCTTTAGCAAGCTTTCTCGAAATCTTTCTTTTCTTGTTTAATGAATTTCCACCCACTTTTCCTAGAACAGATCTTCTATTTCTGAGATATTCCGGGCTGTCTTGGTTGCACAGCATGTTTTAAATCTACGAACAGACATATTTATATTAACTGCAGGAACAGTGGGGTCCATTCCCAAAGCTTCAGCTTGCATTTCTTCAAGTAGTTCAAGGTAGAATTTGAGGTAAATTTTGGTTTACTGTCCTGTTCTACACAAGAAAGTGTTTTCAGCTTTAGTTTCTTGACTGACTGTGTCATATTTGATCCCAGAGTTTGCTGATGTTTGCTAGATTCCACTCTTCCATCTTCCTGTTACTGGCTGTGACATAACACCAACTCGTAATAGATCCCACAAACATAATGTTTGCCTAAAGAGGTTTGGCTAATTTTTACTTCATCAGTCCAAAACACTTGTTTCCAAAATACCTCTGGTTTATCTAAATATTGGTTTGCACACAAAAGTAATCACAGGTAAGGTTTCCTAATGACTCTTGCAGATCATATGTATGCAATCAACAGTTCACAGTAGAATGGTGAACCATTACTAAGGTGCCAGCTAAACTTCCTGCAGGTCTTT
The DNA here is from genome assembly GCA_033459395.1 of Hemibagrus guttatus. Taxonomy (NCBI): domain Eukaryota; kingdom Metazoa; phylum Chordata; class Actinopteri; order Siluriformes; family Bagridae; genus Hemibagrus; species Hemibagrus guttatus. The sequence continues at coordinate 11,951,006 of JAUCMX010000019.1, forward strand.
CCTCTTATATGAGGACTTTCTGGTTATTCCCAGAAAATTTTGGGTTTTCCAGATTTTTCTTTGACTTCCACAGATCCCCTTAACTGCCATTTCTTAAAGATATTTTAGACTCTAGAAATTCTGAGCTGGAGAATCAATTATGTCCTAATGAGTTATTAAGTCCTGAGACTTCACAACTACAAGGATGTCCAAACTTTTGCATGTCACAATTATTATTATTATTATTATTATTATTATTATTATTATTATTATTATTATTATTTACTTTTGTTAAGTTCATCAAATATAAAATAATTGTGTTTGCATTTGCAAAACAAAATCACCCATAGTGTTGGGTTTACATAGTGTTTGGGAAGATCATAATTGTTTATTTACGTCATGTTAATCCTCATCAAACCAATAAGTAAGCCCTCGTGCCATGTGGGTGTGGGCGGAGCCATCCAGGAAGAAACACCTCCCATCGGGATGGAAATCCATCCATCTTTATCCTGATAGAATAAAGAGGATAAAGAGTCTCTTTATCCATCATAGGATAAAGATAATCACAACCATGTACTGATTATTTTGTACTGATTTGCAGAAACATTTCCGATAAAGCAAGAAGTAACCCCCCGAAGCATTCCTGCAAAATAAATAAACGCCCCCAAAGTATAGAAGAGCCCTCATTTTTCCCTTTATCACCCATCTGTGTGCTGATCCAATTCTTCATCTTGATTCTCTACATTACAACTGAGATTTCCAGTTAAAGCAATAAGCACGATTTCACCCGCTCACATACTCAACACACAAACACACAGCTTCTATCTATTTCTCTCTCTCTCTTTCTCTTACACGCCCTCTGATCCACTGCCAGTGCATGTGGGAATAGTAGCGAGAAATCAGATTGGTGTACTGTGTGTGTTTTTCGTGATTCCAGAAGCGCCTAACCCACACTTAACACACCTCATCACGGATTAGTTCACCTGCATGCTAAATTACAGCTCCATCTGCTCTCAGGTAAAAAGCCAATATGGCCGCCTGCTGGGGGCTTATAACCTAATTATGATTTGCCATCTCAGATTAGAAACAGAGTGTGCTCAGAAATTCATCTCCATAACCAAATCCTTAGATTTAAAAGTGAGAGAATACAGACAGGTGTAACAGGAAGCAGGATGTCAAAATAGTATAAATAATGATTACTTTCTATAATATTATCATGGTTATGCCAGAATCGACACTGAACTACTTTACTCATCAGCCCCAACATGTCACATATCTAAGTCACATGACTCACACCTATTACATCTAATAAGCCATACTTAAGTTCTGGCTTTTATATGTTTCATTGCTGTTATTTTGTGTTCACAGCATCACTCACAGTTGATTTTTTCAAAATATAGTTTAAGGTTCTTGTTTTTTTTCTGCAGTTTTGCTTGTTTTGCACTTTCTAAAAAAAAATCTGCAATCACATCCACCACCTTTATAATATTCACGAAATTAAAAATATTACTTATTGAATCATCATTATAATACTCATACTGTGAAAAACATTCATATAGAGATCTGGACTCTGCTGTGACAATAACTCGAATGTTGCTGCTACATACCAATGCTTACATACTGCACAATAATATTCTCACTTTAAGTTTAATTTATTAATATATGCATCCATCTATTTCACCTTCTTCTACTTTCATCTTTTTCCTCTTCTTTTCAGCTATTAAGCAGTACCTTTTTCACAGTTTAAACAGTTTATATTTATTTACAGATATTTCATACAGATGTTTACTTTTACATATATTTTATACAGATGTTTACTCAAGCTTTTTGCACTAACGGACTTATTCCATTTAGCATCATTACAACAATTGTATTTTATTTATGTTATTTTATTTTGTATTTGCACTGATCTTTTTTAACTACTCTGCGTGCTTTAAATTGCACCCTGGGAATAAATAAAGTTTTTTGAATTGAATTGAATTGAATAATCTAATTTTAATCGCAGTGTATCTTCCCACACTGGTAAATGTTTTTTATTTAAAGAAAATAAGTTAATGTCCAGTTTTCTTGTGAAAAGTAACTTTTATTTACAATGTAAAAATGTTAGAAGTTGTTTTTTTTTTATTTTTTTTTATTTTAATGAAACCACACCATAAAAATATTATTAATCTCTGCACATTTGTTGATCATGTATGCAACTAAAGGCTACACAGTTGACAGTGCTGATAAATTCATCTAAAATAAAATATCTACTATGTAAGTAATACCACCAGCTCCTGAAATTGATGCTAGTCTAACCTGCCATCAGCTAAGAAAACCTAGCTAAAATATACCCATTTACAGTGGAACCTTTAATTTATTGATTAATAAAATGAATAAATTTAATTTATTTGTATTGTGATTCACATTTTCCCATAAAAAATAATGCAAATGCAGATAATCCATTCCAGCTACCCACAAATATTACCAATATTACCGATTTCCAACACTATAATCATATTTTTGCATATAAAAACAATCAAAACATTTAGAAAAGACATGTAAATAAAGTAAAATATGAAAGAAACTCTTTCAAAACAGCTTTTGCTGACTGAAAAAATGTGTAGAATTCATAAACTTGCTTCACTTTGGCTTTCCACTGACACAAAAAAGCTTTGAACGGCTCCCGGACGTACACACAACTTAGTGTGCCAAAGCAAATTTCTTGAAAATGTCTTGAAAAAATGTCAATTCTTAAGGTGAAAATTTGTGAGAGGTCATACGTACGCCGAGGTTCCACTATAATGTAGCAAATGAGCTAATTTGATCCTTTTCTAATTAGATGGCGTTCATTTTACACGCTTATTTTTTTGCTTACTACTGAGTAATGAAACATTGTACAGAGGTAGGGCCAGGGGTGTTCATCCTCATTCTCAGTACTACATGCCTTGTGCCATATTCAAGCACACAGAGATAGCTCTAGCATTAGATATATCATGCAGCATGAGATGTCGGCCATTGACTATCACAGTTCTTGATCGTTTTCACACTGGTGAACTTGCCTAGATAGTAAAATGACATGACTGGATGCTAAACTGAACCCAGTTATTTATTTACTTTTGGTAATGTAATTAAGTAACAGTACAAGAATTCAACTGTATTTTATCCATTTGTTTTGTAGAATAATCAGACCTGATCCTTTAGATATTTCACTTTCTACAAAGCCCATTTTGACATATTATTATAATTATGCTTATAATTCATCATAAGGTAGTTGATCATTATTAATTGTATACATTTGTAACCTCTAATAATGCCCTATAATGCCATATAAATTTCAGCTTTAAAACACTTATTTTAAAAAATTAATTTAAAGGTGCACAAAATAATACCTATGTACAGAAAAGAAAAGAATGTTCTAATCATAAGCAATAAATGTGTCTCCTCATCATGTTTGGAAGCAGAAATGTCTTGATAATGTTTACAGAATTATTAATAAATATTACAGTTGGTTAATAATAACAACTCACATTGTTAGAGTTTAAAAAAAGTGTAAATCATAAAATGAATCATTGTGGAGATTTATAAGCATAATTACAATAATATGTGAATATAGGCTTCATACAAGTAAAATATTTACAGGAGCAGGTCTGACTATCGTACAAAACACAACAAATGGATAAAATGCAGTCATTTAACATGCACACAGCTAATTATTGTTAATTATGTTAATGAAGTGTAGCAGCTGTTAGAGTGCAAAAACAACTGTATTATAATTCAAATAATACAATATTCTGTATCACTCGGATGATGCTTTTGTGTGAATTTATACATCAGCATGCTTTTTATGATGTTTATAAGCAATATCTTGTACTCACTAATAGATTTCTCCTCTGAATACAACTGCTAATGTGTTGTAGAATCATTTTTAATGTGTTTTCACTGTTTAATTCATTGCCTTCTCAGTCTCTGTTAAGATTTGGAGCATCCTTTTGATAATTCCTTCAGACTTAAAGTTGTTCTGCTCTGCATTTTCTACTTATTTATGCATATGTATATTTTTTATTTGATAAAATCTGGAGAACATGGAGAAGATTACATTACAAATTGTGATGCTCATCTGTTTCCTCTGTTGTATTTTGCAGAATGAACAGTGCTAAGACAGCAAAGGACTGTGGGATTGCCCAGTAATCTCTGAAACACTGATTACAGCTCTAATAGGGGGGCAATTACAGAACCATTTCCCATTAATCAATAAATCACCATGTGGAGAGAGAGAGAGAGAGAGAGAGAGAGAGAGAGAGAGAGAGAGAGAGAGAGAGAGAGAGAGAGAGGAAGGCGAACACACCAAACATACCACATCCCATTTACTTGCTACAAAAGTTGCACAAATAATTCCCGTCCTATTCCATTATTCTATCTCAACATCAGTTTTGATGCATTTTTAATGAATGAATCATATTTTTATTACAATGACAATTTTTGTTTCATTTTGTATAGATTTTTAATGATTTTTGAATTTATTTGACATTAAATTTATTGTTTTATATATATATATATATATATATATATATATATATATATATATATATATATATATATATATATATATATTTTATCATTATCCTTGCCTTTGACTAAAACTACAGTTATGATTGAACTATTCACTTTAAGCAAGTATTTATAGCATCCAGTGAGTGGAAGTGATCATGGCAAGGGTCATGCACTGGCAACCATCAGACTGTTGAGCTGTTCCCTAGAAGAACCTAAACCTACAAATTTGGCTTGCTAACAGACTCTTGCTAATCCTATGAATTAGGCCACTTTTAAGTTTGAGTTCTGCATTAATTCAAAGAGCAATATTCAGCATGAATAAATAATATAAGTAATAAAACTGCCAATTTCCCTGTAGTACCTCCCTGTCTGCTCCCTGCTGGTGTAATATACAACGTCCTCCAGTGGAAATTGGTTCTGCCATCACTGCTGTGAATAATGATTTTTCTGGACCACCAAAATGCTGGAAATAAAAGCCAAATATAAAGTGCCTGGGTGTTTACTGTGTTGTGCACATGGGCGTTCTCACTCTTTATTTTGGCCTTGCTAAATATTATGTATTACATATTACATGCTACATTATTCAACCTGCTTTTTCCTGATGTTAGGGCTGAGCTGTAAAAAATGGCTTTAACTTTATTGATTCATCAATGTGGAACAACTTACAAGAAGACATAAAACCTACTGTGCTTCAATCAATGGTTGAATTTATGCCACTTGTAAATAATTTCAAGTATAGCCATGTTGGAAGTTGTTTCTGTGATATTGTAATACTACAAGCTGCTAAAGGTAAGCATATTGTAAATTACATTCTACTGCCTCTTTTTCTTTCTTATTATTTTTATTCATTCTTTTTTAAATTACTTCTTAAAAGTAGTTTATTTATACACACTGTTACGGGGGCAAGTGCCCCCGATGGACCACTAGGGGGCCTTCAGCAGGGGTTTTGTTTATTTAGTCATGTGTTTGTTCTAGCCTTTCCCTAATGTGTTCATGCCTGTCACCTGTTCCTAATGTGTTTGTAATTATGTTCCTTATTTATAGTGGCCGTCTGTCGTTGTTACTTTGCCAGTCTTCGTCTTTGTGTTACGTCTGTGTGCTGTATGTTCCTTAGTTTAATAAAACCCCTGTCCGCCGTCTAACTCCGCGTTGGGTCTGATTCTTTTACACCGGCTGCATCAGCTCTGTTCATCATCGTCATCTGCAGCGCTCTGTGACACACACAGTCTAGGATGAGTGACCAGCTTTTCGTGTCATGGTAGGCTGAATACCTAATGCTCTTGGCCAGGTCACTCCTGTAAAATTTAATGTGAATGAAGTTTTATCCTGGTTAACTCTTTTTACCACTACACTGGTGTTATATTCTACCAGCAGTACGGAAATCGACTTCCACCCATCCATCCAACCATCCATCCAACCACCCATCGTGGCAAATTCTATACCATATGTAACTGTGCATGTGACAAATAAAGATCTTGAATCTCATATCTTATACACAAGACAAATATTTCAATTGTTCCCAATATGATGTCATGGTCTGTATAAAATGAGAAATTCGTGTTGATGAAAAACAATTTTTATTTGTGTTCTTGTCAGCTAGGTTTCAGTGCTATTAGAAAACAACAAACATTACAGAAAACTGCAATCTTAAATAGAACACACTATTATGTTTGTATTAATGCTGTATCTGGCTGCATGCTATGAGCTGGAGCTGTATTATGTAGCAAAAACAAAAAGAGTAGTGTTTTAAAAATTGGGTTAGGTTGAAATGTTATGACAGGTTGTAATGGGAAATGAGTCATGCTTCTGTGTGTGTGTGTGTGTGTGTGTGTGTGTGTGTAAAAACCTCTGTTGGTGTCCGAGATCATGCAGCAGCATATCGATGTGCGTCTGCAGTGCAGTTGGATCTACGTGGCTCAGCTTCTTCACCTCGCTGCGCAGAAAATACCAAAACTCCCTCACACCTCTCTCCACCTTCCTCCTGTAGTCCTCTTGCACACGGCCTGGGCCTACTACAGGAGGGGGTGAGAGATAGAGAAAGAGAGCAGCAATTACTATTAATTTCACACTCCATATTAAAACGCTGTTCCTTCTGAGGTCTGACGTCTTGCCCTGATTCGCTTAGTTCTTGCTTTGATTGCACTCCATGTTCCCTAATGCCGTCAATTAGTCTGGAAATGTAGTGTAGTTAGGAATCTGGTACTGTGGGTTATCGTTTGTACACAGCTGAATTCATAATGTGCTTCATAAGAATCCTCCACTTCAATGACCACATTCTTTGAAGACCCCAGTGTCATTGAGGAGTCTTTTATCTGAGCCTTGGCAGGCATAGAACTCTTCTTCCTTCATACTGTGTTTCTGACAATCTGCTTTTCCACTACTGCTTGCTAAAATTGAACATTACAATCTTCGTTCAAAGGGCATTATTCAACTTCTTGTTCCCCGTGTTAGAGCCGAGCTTGGAAAAAAAAGGTTTTAAAATGAATGCCTCATCATTTTGGAACAACTCAGAGGAACACTTCAAACTTACTGTGATTCCTTCACTGGTTTAATTTATGCCACATGTAAATAACTGAGTAACAGCCATGCTGGAAGCTGTTTCTGCAATATCTGATTGTGTATGTATTTTAATTATTTTTTGTTGTTATTTTTGTTGTGTCTTTTGCTGTCTTCTTGGTCAACAATTTTTACCACTACACTGGTGTTCCATTCTACCAGCGGTATAGAAATCGCCTTCCATCCATCCTTCCATCCATCCTTCCTTCCATCCATCCATCATCCTTCCATCCATCCTTCCATCCATCCTTCCATCCTTCCATCCATCCTTCCATCCATCCTTCCATCCATCCATCCTTCCATCCATCCTTCCATCCATCCTTCCAGCCATCCTTCCATCCATCCTTCCATCCTCTTCACCGCTTATTCTATTGGGTCATGGGGGAACCTGGAGCCTGTCCCATGAGATTCAGGGCACAAGGCAGACTACACCTTGGATCACAGGACACAATCACACACACACTCACACATCCGTTCACACACTATGGACAATTTAGAGATAGCAATCAGCCTACAATGCCTGTCTTTGGACTGCGGGAGGAAACTGGAGTACCCTCAGGAAACCCCAGAGGCACAATGAGTACATGCAAATCAAACACCCAACCCTGGAGGTGTGAGGCAGACATGCTAACCACCAAGCCACTGTGCCTCTCGGAAATTCAATTTCTAATTTCCGATCAGTACATAAATAAATAATTTTATCAGCACAAGTCTGATATAAATTAATCAGGACACTGTTGGCTTTCAGTTTGAGACATTTTTAACTCTGTTGGAAAAACTTACACAGAATTTTAGTTGAAAACACCTTCAGATTTTAGATGCTTATGAAGAAAAACTTGGGGCTTCTCAGAGAGCAGAAATAGGTTTATATTTGATAATTACTTTGAAGATAAGAACATTTGTTTTCTATGAATTTATTGTCCCTAATAGACTAGGAACGAAACAGAAATACTTCTTAAATCCCCAAGTGTCTACTTTTATGTAAAACCATTAATCAACAGTGTGGAGTGTGACATGAAATTCCATTTTTTGGCCTCTTATAAAAAAGATTAAAGTAAAGGTTACTAACTAATTAACTGGTTTAACTTAGGACAGTGTTGTGGTAAGAACCAACATCACAAATTAGGCATACAGTCATGTTTTTTTTTTTTTTTTGGTTTCCAGTGGAATTGAATATTTTCTATAATCCTATAAGAGTAGGATGCTGATATTGCTGGACTATGTCAACTGTAGTAAAGTAATCACTTTATCCTAGTCAGGGTCACAGAGGAGCCAGAGCATATCATGAGTCTTATCACTGTGTGTGAGGCAGGAATACACTCTGGATGGGATGCCAGTCTGTTACATGGCACACACATTCACACTTGAATCAATTTTGTGTAGCTAATCCACCTGCTGGTTAGCATGTTTGCCTCACATCTCCAGAGCTGAGGGCTGAAGACTCCTGCCTCTGCTATGTGTGTGTGGAGTTTGCATGTTCTCCCTGTGCATTGGGGTTTCCTCCAGGCACTCCGGTTTACTTCTTCAATCCAAGACATGCTTTGTAGGCTGATTTTTTGTTGTATATGATGTAAAAAGAACAACAAAACAAACCAAAATAACAGCAAAAATAAATGTGCATGGCTACAGTATGGAAGGCAAAGTGACAAACAGAACACAACAAGAGGTACACAGAAACCAGAACTGACAATAAATAGTGGTGCAAATCAAGCTGAAAAAGAAAACAGGAGTAAAGAATTAATGCAACATGTGATTGAAGAAACCGTGCAGCGGCTGATGGGTAATGCAGTCAAACGCCGATTTGGCATAACCGTGACGACAGGATGCTCAGAGGCATGAGTGTGAGTGCAGCTATGACACTCATCTAAAATATACCAATAGCAGGGCAGCATATGATTACACAAAACTCATTTCAACGATAGTAGCGGCAATTCCAAAATGTAAAGAAAACGGATTGGATTTAAAAGTGGAGCAGAAGACAGACGGTCTCTGTAACATCTCATCACACTTCTGTATCATGACAAAACAAAAAGTGGTGTGACAAAAAAGATATAAAGAGACAGATGATTAATGACAGCTTTCAGGTGTGTAGCTAGTTAATTAGCATGCAAATGCTCTGTTCATAGAGTTTATTTACTGGTTACGACAAAGTGAAACTAGTTTTAAACTTTCCAGTCAAAGAGCTACAAACCTGTGCTGGGTCGCTGTGTAGCCAGTGTGGCTGAATGTAGTAACTCTGTTTATCTATTCAATTCAGTTCAATTCAATTCAATTTTATTGGTATAGCCCTTTTAACAACGGACATTGTCTCAAAGTAGCGTTATAGAAATACAAAAATTCATGATAAAGATTACAAAGCTTAAAATTTTAATTTCATATTTATCCCTAATGAGCAAGCCAGAGGCAGCAGTCACAAGGAAAAACTCCCTGAGACGACATAAGGAAGAAGCCAGAAAACCAGAGGAACCCATCTCAAAAGGGAACTCATCCTCATCTGAGAGACACCAGAAAGTGTGATTATAAATAATGTCCTTTCTAAAGCTGTATATAGTCAAGTGAGATTGTGTAACCAGGAGCTTTTAAGCAACTTTTAAATCTTAACACTAATTCCCTACTGCTCATGCCATCAAATGTTCAATGATGGAGACCAGAGCACAAAACCAACTACTGCAACTGCAATTCAAAGTGGGTGCCATAGTCTCCAAGTGGTTCTATCCATAGCAGTCCCATAGATCTCCATATCTGACATAAAGATATGTAGAGATTTGACATGGAGAACCTGTTATTGCACAGACTGCTATAGAATTCTTATTGAGATGATCTCATTACAGTGTGACAAGTAATAATCGTAAAAGACTGCTGGAGGTGTAAAACCGGCTTAAGACGACCTCAAGACAAAATTACTCTAGATACAGGGAAGACCAAGATGAGAGAAAAGCGGTCTTCAGAGTTGGTCAGAACACAAAAATCATCATCAATAAATTCTCCGCTTGTGTGTTGAGATTACATTTTAGAATCTATAATGTGACATGCTCATCGGCACCCGACAGCAAATCCCTGAAAGTCTAAACATTTTTTATTGACAGTAAATCTCGAAATCCCAAAGTGTGACTGCAGCTATGACCAGAAGGAGGATGGCATATGATTATGTGAAACTGACGGCGCAGCTGCAAATATGTTATGAAAAAATGTAAATGAAACATGCTTATGAAAACTAAAACAGAAAAATACCCTTAGTACCTTAAAGTCACTCTGAAGGATGTGAGCCCATTTAGTGCAAGAGCCCAGATTGATGACATAAGCAGAACATTAGTCGTTTTCTTTAATCGCAGGTCAATCGCTAGACGAACTTTATTGCCTTGTATAGAATTTGGCCAAGATTTTATTGGGGTCATCTCATAGCGTGTAACAATTAACAGTTCGCTGTATAAGCCAGCTAGAGAAACTGTGAGGTGGCGTTAATTACTTCATTTTAATCACAGAAACACCTTCAGAAATCCACAAACACAATTAAAGTACACTTTTACCGACGAGAAGAGCAATTCAGCTATAAGCATTAACATACTCCTCCACTGGATTGACATGTTTGTCAAAACATTCATGCCTCTTTGGTCTGTTGAACAGAATTATGGGGTAATACTGAGATGAATACATGCCCTGAAACCTGACCAAAATAAGAAGCATAGACGACCTTCCTAATGGGACAGCCATTATCTTAGGAGAATGTTAATGCTACTAAAAAAACACCTTCATTCACATGACCTGGAAGAGATGGACTTTATGCTCAGTGGTAAAAACAGGACAATGTCAAGCAGACATTTAGTCACCTCTCTCAGTAGTGTGGGCTAGAACATAAAGAATCAGGAATTTATTTCCCTTCTTTTCTCTTTTCTTCTCTCCTGTCCTTTCCCTCTCTCTCAGGACTATGGGAGATGATATTTATAGACCAACCTTAGAGAGATGGCCATATCCTGTCCTCTAAATTCACCGAAAAACCTCTTTGTGGCAGATAGAGTGTTGGAAACATAAGCTGTCACTGGATCGCTCACTTTTACTACATTTATTCATTTGGTAAATACTTTTATTTTAAGTGATATATAACTACAGTGGAGTCCGGGGTAAGCATCAAGCTTAGTGTTACAGTGTCTCTGACAGTTCTAGGATTTAAACTCACATCCTTTTTGATCACTAGTGCAGAATCATAACCACTGACCACAGTGTCTCTCTGCTTTACCTTTTAGTACCGAGATATTTGTTAAGCCATAATATATGCAGCATAAATAAACCCTGAGATATTGCTCTAACTGAAAATGACAGCTGATTATTTGGTCATTTGCTCATTTTTAACTAAACAGGCTGCTCTTAAATCACATGGTTTCCATCACCTACACTGTGTCTATACAGGGAGTTGATTAGAAAAAAGAGAGTGTACTAGATATTAGATTTTTGTGTCCAGAAATAATCAGATCTGTGTCATATTAAGGACGGAAAACCTGATTTGTGTCACTATGTGAATGTAGCTGTACTGTTGTCTCTCTTGTTGTGCACTTACCATCTCCAAACACTCTCTGATAGCTGCGGATCTCTTGCTTGGCTCTGTTAAGCTGCTCCTCTAAAACACGCACCCGACCTGCAGAGACGGGTTTAACGGACTGTCCTTCAGGAATCCTGTAGGGAGGATAGACACAGGAACACACACACACACACGTTTGTAACTATCTTTGTGGGACATTTCCACACACCTTTGTGTTAGGACAGCTAAATAATATGTTCAGTACTTATTCCTAACCGTAACCTCAGAAACTAAAAATTCCAAACTGTCACAGTGATATTTATTTCCCAGAAAGAGACAAACACACACACACACACACACACACACACACACATATTACTGTGTAAAGATACAGTAATTATCTCCAGCTCTGATTTACACATGACAGACAAGGACACAGTCCATGGCATTAAAAAAAAGATTAAAAAATAAATCTCAGTGACCAGAGAGAGAGAGAGAGGTATGAGTGCACCTCAGACTTAAATTTTGGCCAATAAATTATTCGATATCAATGTACTCCTACACTAAGACCTAAGAAATGCAGTAATGCAGTTAAGCCTTAAGGGCATTAAGAGTACTCTCTAACAGAGGCAACACAATCTCATGGTCCTAGGATGGTCATGCTCCTAGGATAAACTCCTACTCCTTGCTAATTGGTGAGAACATTTACAACATGTTTTTATTTCCAGCTTTTAACATTTCAAATTTACGTACACTTCTGAGACAGGTTTGAGAGTAACCCTCAATGAGGGTTCACACATACGGCGAGTCGCAGCGTCACAGCTAGCAGAGAACGTTCAGTTTCAACGGTTGACTGCAACCAAATACGGGCGTGTTCAGTGATACAACATTGTTGAAAAAGGATTAACTTTATGCAAACTTTATGCGAATATAGAGCGACTCGGTGCAGCGACTACCAATGGGAGTTCAGACAGTAAAGCTCACTGCACACTGCTTCTCCTTCATCTCGTATGATACGATGCAGATATACATGGCTGAGTTTTATATACAAAAACCAAAGCTCTTTCCAGAATGTTTTTGTCTGATTTTGTCTAACATCTATTACTTTTGTACTTATGCTTTTTATGTTCTCTGAAGCTGCTTTGAGACAATGTCCATTGTTAAAAGCGTTGTACAAATAAAATTGAATTGAATTGAATTAAATGTTTCATTTTAGGCAAGGAAACTGGTGGACATTCTGTGGACATACCGATACTGGGCACTAGATCTGTGCCATCACTTGTTAAAACAAATTAATTTGTTTTTAAAAGATTTTTATTTAATAATAATGCAGAATGACAAAAAAAAGAGTAGTAAAGGAGCAGATTAGTGCAAACCTGTGTCATTGATGAAAGCAACTGAACTACTGCTGCAACTTCACACAGAGTGATTTAAATAGTTAATAAGCCAGAGTGAAGAAGCCTTTATTATCACCACACAGCAAGTTACAATACTTTTCTTCGCATATCCCAGCTGAGGAAGTTGGGGTCTGAGCACAGGGGCAGCTATGATACAGTGCCACTGGAGCAGAGAGGGTTGAGAGCATATCTCAATTCCCCAGATCCTTAACCACTTGAGCTACCACCGCCCCATGAGAAAGGGGAGAATGTTGAATGTAGTCCCCCACTATCAGAGATTATGCAGCTGAGATTCCCACATTTGGGGAAGAGAGAGAGAGAGAGAGAGAGAGAGAGGGAGAGAGAGAGGGAGAGAGAGAAGGGGTGAGGGAGAGAGAGAGGGAGAGAGAGAAGGGGTGAGGGAGAGAGAGAGAGAGAGATTGAGAGAGAAGGGGTGAGGGGGAGAGAGAGAGATTGAGAGAGAAGGGGTGAGGGAGAGAGAGAGAGAGAGATTGAGAGAGAAGGGGTGAGGGGGAGAGAGAGAGAAGGGGTGAGGGGGAGAGAGAGAGAGAGAGAGAGAGAGAGAGAGAAGGGGTGAGGGAGAGGGGGAGAGAGAGAGAGAGAGAGAGAGAGAGAGAGAGAGAGAGAGAGAGAGAGAGAGAGAGAGAGAGAGATTGGGAGGGGAGTTCCAGCACAAACAGGCACTAATGAGTGTTTGGGAGTCTTTTCAGGCTCAAGTAATGAACCATTAACCAAGCCTGTTAATTCATTCTCTCACAAACTGCCTTAATGCACGAGAACACACTCGCTTACCAATTACTCAACCCTTACACCCTTCAGCTCCACTGGACGAAGCAAATACTTTCTTCTAAAGTCTGAAACATCTTCTGAAGACACAAACTAACGAGTGTCCACTGCACTACTGGGTGTCCATCAAGTGTATCATAAACACACACACACAGTAACACATCAGTGAACACAGCAGATTATGTGTCGGGGCTTTGTTTCTAGTAAAGTTGCTGATATAACAGAACAACAGTGTTTGTTTCTTCTCATTCAACAGCCAGAGAAAGGTAAAAGGCCCTGCTAAGTATTGACTTTTGCAAAATAATATTTTTTTTTCATTTGATATGTTCATGTCATGCTCCAACTGCTTCCTATATTTCATGCTGGCTTGACACAGCTCCATGCTGTAAACGTAATGTGTGCTAATCATCATCCTGAACCCTACAGCTTGCTAAACAACAACCAAAGACATATTATTTTTTACTATAAATGAGCTTGAGCCACAGATATAGGAACATGCAGGGAGGTTCAGCACAATGCTCATATAGAGTATCATATTTTATATAACTCTACTGCTAATACACTGAGCAGTCAGCTTGCATTTACACACATGGCAAACATAAATAATGTCCTTTACACATTAAGCAACAACCAGAACAAGAAGAAGTGGTAAAAGAACCAAAATTATTAACTTTTGTGCAAATCTGTTTTCAAAAAAAAAGCTAAAAGTTCAGCTTTAAATTTTCATTTCATGTTAAAAATGTTTCGATGTTCATTCATTCATTCATCCATCCATCCAACCATTCATTCATTCATTCATTCATTCATTCATTCATTCATTCATTCATTCATTCATCCATCCATCCAACCATTCATTCATTCATTCATTCATCCATCCATCCATCCATCCATTCATTCATTCATTCATTCATTCATTCATTCATCCATCCATCCATCCATCCATTGATTGTCTACCGCTTATCCGATATATACTCGGGTCACGGGGAGCCTGTGCCTATCTCAGTCGTCATTGGGCATCAAGGCAGGATACACCCTGAGCGGAGTGCCAACCCATCGCAGGGCACACACACACTCTCAATCACACACACACTCTCAATCACACACACACTCTCACATTATGTTTTGATGTTAAAAATAAAAAAATAAATTGATTCATAAAAAGTATGAAAGCAAAAATTTCAATGAAATTTTTATTTGATTCAGTGAAATTTTTATTTGTATATATCTTTAAACAATGAACATTTTCACAAAGCAGATTTACAGGAATATAAAAATTAAGAAAAAAAAAATATTTAAATGTAATTTAAAATTTTATGGACATTTTTCATTCATTGTCTACCGCTTATCCGATCTACACTCGGGTCACGGGGAGCCTGTGCCTATCTCAGGCGTCATTGGGCATCAAGGCAGGATACACCCTGGACGGAGTGCCAACCCATCGCAGGGCACACACACACACACACTCTCATTCACTCACGCAATCACACACTACGGACAATTTAGAGATGCCAATCAACCTACAATGCATGTCTTTGGACCGGGGGAGGAAACCGGAGTACCCGGAGGAAACCCCTGAGGCACGGGGAGAACATGCAAACTCCACACACACATGGCGGAGGCGGGAATCGAACCCCCAACCCTGGAGGTTTATGGACATTTTTCCTGAACAAAATGCGAAAAAAAGTCTGTTTCATATCACACAGTGATTCTACTTCCTGATGATAAATTAGTGCTACTATCACGCAGGAATCAAACACTGTGAGGAAAACATTAAACTCATCATTAACCAAAGAAGAAATTAAACAAGAGGAGACATGCAGTCAGAAAATAATTAGTAATAAATAAACGACAGCATATCCCAAATGCTTTATGTCTCTTATTCCACAGCAATTTACCAACCATTACAAGAGACAAAATAGTTCATGCTATAACTTCCAGCAGCTATACATACTGAATCCCTCACCAGCCTTAAATTTATTCTCTCTCTTAATAAGTTAATAAGACAATAAAACACTCGGAATGTTGTAAAGACTCTCCTGTGGCTGGGAATTTATTTACTGTTATAAACCATTGACACTGGAGATTCCTTCCATAAATTTTAGTATCTCCTTAAAAGAAGGCTTTATTGTATGAGTTATAAATTATTATTGGTTAAATGGCATGATTTTAATTCGTTTTTATTAGCCGTAGTGTAATAAGGGAGACTCGGAAGAGGTTTAAGGAGCCATTTGTAAAATGCTTATTAATAAAAAAACATGCAGTCTACAATCCAGAAGTGGGATCTGATCAAAAATGGAAAATAAATCCAAAATCAAAGCATAATCAAAGAGATATCCACGAGGTAAAGTCAAAGGCAAAGTAAGAATGTAAGGTACAAGGTAGTGCACCTTGTGGTCAGTCAGATTTAAGAAAACAAAGTTTGTTAGGCAAAAAATATTATGTCTCTCAGCAAAATATGATTTTGTTGCTTATGGTAAACTTAAATATGTTTCTAATTACTACATTTAGTGAGTGTGATCAATTTTTGTACTATTAAAATAAACATTTATAGTATTACATGGGGGGGGGGGGCACGGTGGCTTAGTGGTTAGCACAATTGCCTCACACCTCCAGGGTTGGTGGTTCGATTCCTGCCTCCGCCGTGTGTGTGTGTGTGTGTGTGGAGTTTGCATGTTCTCCCCGTGCCTCGGGGGTTTCCTCCGGGTACTTGAGTTTTCTTCTCCAGTCCAAAAACAAATGTTGTAGGCTGTTTGCCATCTTTGAATTGTCCATAGTGTGCATGATGTCCAGGGTGTACCCTGCCTTACACCCTGAGTCTCCTGAGAGAGACTCCAGGTTCCTAGAGCCAGTGTAGGTGTATAGATGGTGTATAGCATTTAGGTGCTTGAAACATACATGGTAGAATAGTGCAGCGTTAATATGTCTGCTGCAAAACACCAGCAACAAGGGTTTGAGTCTCAGCTCAGGTGTGAATTCAGTCTTCGATTTCATTCAGCGCTTTTAAATTAAACAAGATGAAATCATGTTGAATGTAAAAAAAATAACTGTGTTGATGTTACTCAATTCAGTCATGAGGAACTAATTTATACACCGAGTGGGTGGGATATATTAGGCAGCAAGTGAACATTTTGTCCTCAAAGTTGATGTGTTAGAAGCAGGAAAAATGGGCAAGTGTAAGGATTTGAGTGAGAACGAAGGGCCAAATTGTGATGGCTAGATGGCTGGATCTCCAAAACTGCAGCTCTTGTGGGGTGTTCCCGGTCTGCAGTGGTCAGTATCTATCAAAAATGGTCCAAGGAAGGAACAGTGGTGAACTGGTGACAGGGTCATGGGCACCCATAGCTCATTGATGCACGTGGGGAGCGAAGGCTGGCCCGTGTGATCCGATCCAACAGGCGAGCTACTGTTGCTCAAATTGCTGACAAAGTTAATTCTGGTTCTGATAGATAGGTGTCAGAATACACAGTGCATGACGGATCAGGGCTGTTTTGACAGTGAAAGGGGGACCAACACAATATTAGGTAAGTGGTCATAATGTTATGCCTGATCGGTGTACGTCTGAATAAAGTAAATTCAACTTTGCTTGGACTTCTAATGTGGAAAGAATTTGCAATTGGTGAATGTCCATGAGCAATTTCTATATGAAACAACCAGGAAGTGTCTTGTGTGATACATACTCTGCTGGTGTGGAGTACAACTGTCCTGAGTGTCTTTTACACTTAGATTAAATGTACTCACTGCAAGTTCCTGTGAATGAGTTGTTACTATAGAAACAAGAACATATCTGAACAGGTGCTTTAATATAAACCGGTGATTTGTCTTGCAGCCAGCACAACTGTCAGAGCTGTGGCTATTGAAAACCACTCACCACCTTCTGATCAATCAGATCCATGATATTCGACAGTGCTGCATTACAAGGCTACAAGCGGACATGTGACGTGGAATACAAATGAACACCCTGACATGTGACATTAAAGACATCGGCAGAGGATAAAGACTACAGCTACATAAAGTATTTATGAGACTGATCTTTTTTTAGCCCTGATATGAATTTGTTCAAAGGAAAGACATGGAGTATTTACACACACACACACACACACACACACACACACAGAGAACTTGTAGAGAGCTCATGTTAAAATCCAGTCAGCTAACATGAAGAACCTGCTGCTTATACATATGTATGCGGAATGTGTGTGATCTGATAACACTACAGGGCACACACACACACACACACACACACACGGAGCACTTCAAAGTGAGTGCATGGCTCTTCTCTTTAACACACACACATAAATGGAAATGCAAAAGTGCCTAAGGATTGTGGGAATAAAGCAGGGCTGTATGACCACGTTATTACATCGAAGTAGAGTGCTCAGGAATGCCCAGGCCATAGAGTGTGTGTGTGTGTGTGTGTGTGTGTGTGTGTGTGTATGTGTGTGTACCCTGTAGTGTGTGTGCTGATGCAGCTAAACGCCCGGACAGAGGGAATGAGTTTGAGCCGCAGCCTGCCCTCGTTTAAGGCTTCATTTCATCAAAACACAGTTAAGATGTTAAGATGGACTGTCCCTTCCTGGAGAAGGCTGCCTAGGTAGGCACAATTTTTACACAGCACTTCTGCCTCTAAGATAAAATCTGTCCAGATTTGAGGGCAGCATGAGGACAGCTGTCTTCCAAGAGTTCTTATGCTGGACAAATTTAAAGGAGCATGTGTCACACGGCTTCTCACAGAAGACAATCCTGTTATTCTGTTTACTAAACATTCAGCAAAAAGTTCACATTTCTGCTGATCTATCTATCTATCTATCTATCTATCTATCTATCTATCTATCTATCTATCTATCTATCTATCTATCTATCTATCTATCTATCTATCTATCTATCTATCTATCTATCTATCTATCTATCTATCTATCTGTATGTCTGTTTATCTCTCTGTCTGTCTGAAGTATATAAACTAAACTACTATAGCTGTGTGTCCTTTTCTTTGTATGCATATGCTCCATTTTAATTGGGTGCATCTGATTTTAATAATAATAATAACAATAATAATAATGATAATAATAATAATAATAATTATTATTATTATTATTATCATTATTATTATTATTATTATTATTATTATTATTATTATTATTATTATTATATTTTTTCATTAAGAGTTCCTTACATTACATTTCCATCTTTGGCAAACTCACATGTGGTTGGAGTGTGTGTAAAAAGTCAGGCATAACACTTTAACAACCTGAAAAATGCTTTACTTTTAGATAAATAATCAAAAGTGAAAATCTTCAGCATGGTAAGTACAGTAGTAGAGCAGTATGCAGGTACAACACTGAAAATCACAGATACACATGTGGGAAGCTGAGACAGACTATGGGGATTAGTGTAAAGTGTGTGAAATGTAGTTTCACCTCTCTAGCTTGGATCTGAATCCTTTATTTTTATTGGCTCACTACTACCAAGAAAACATCTGCATAAATTAGGGTATTGTATGAGTAGTAGGTCATGTGCACATGATCCATAAATAAGTTTGTTTCACACATTTATTGTTTGTGCTTAAACCACCATGTGTTTTATATATCATGTAGTGTAACAATCCATCGTGCTCTCTCTCTCTCTCTCTCTCTCTCTCTCTCTCTCTCTCTCCCTCTCTCTCTCTCTCTCTCTCTCTCTCTCTCTCTCTCTCTCTCTCTCTCTCTCTCTCTCTCTCTCTCTCTCTCTCTCTCCCCCGTCAGAGGTCAGTATAAGATGTGGTTATGATCAGAGCTGCTCTCTCTCCATGGCATTCCCTTGTGGCTTGTCTCATCCATCTCTTCTCACTCTGCCCCCCTCTCATTCCCTATACCCTCTTTCCTCTCCCTTGGCAACTCCTCAATCTCTTCACTCTTCATCCATCACTCTGTCCCGTCTTCTGCATTTAAACACACACCCAATCCGCAGGTCTCACACACTTCCACACTCCGGCCAAGGTCTTTGCACTGAACACTGAACACACTATGATCTTCCCTGTTTCAGTCATCTGAAGTGCCTTAGGGCCCTCACTACACTCAGTGATTTACAGCTTCTCTCATCGTAGTGGTAAATATTTAAAATGCCTCTGTATGAATACAGTTACTCGACAGTATAAATCGAGCGTATGAATAGATGGTATATTCTTCTGTATAAAACATTTAAAAGACCAAACTATTCTGTAAATGTGCGTTAATGCCTAAGAAACTTCCAAAAGATCCAGAAACACCTCTATACTTTCACTCTCATAAATAACAAAGAATCGAATTTGAATATGCAAATTGGGAACGCCCTCCATTTCAACCTACTGCCATCTCAACCCCTACTGCTAATTTAGAAATCTTGCCACACAGATAAATAGTGGCTAATAAATTCCAGTTCCTCTGCTATCATTCTCTTAAAAACCTGACAACACAAACCACCACATTGTACACTGTATTGTTTTTGTTTTATTTTTGTGCTATTATACACAGTAATGCATCTCACCTCTTCTCTGTCCCACAGCGTTCCCCTGCCACTCATAACGACGATGTCATTGGCTACAACATGCGGGCAGGTTACATTACTTCCTGAACAAATGCAGACCTGAGTACACGTTTCATTCATATTCACAGGAATCGTGTCACAGTCCCAGATCTCAGAAATAAGAACTCCTCCTACAGGTAGCCTCGGGTTCAGTTCCAAGGTGCACTTTCTAGTCTGCTTCACAACTTTCACATTACCAATTTTTCATAAAACTCTTTGTTTTCCTTTTATTTGCCACATATATCTAACAAGCTATTCGTACTTTCAAAATTTTTGTGTACCCTTTTTATCAGTACTCTGATGTTCCAAAGGAAATTGACTTATCAGACATTTTCAATCAGTATAAACAAATGAATTAGTTTATTGCTGCAAATCTTATATAAAATAGGTCAGGACACAGTTTCAGTGAGAGACCAGTGTTTTTCCCTATGTTGGGATATCCTTACAAACCTTACGCTTATGAACAAGCACTTGGAGCATCTCCTATAGCAGAAATGGGTTTGATATCACTTATATCATTTACTGAAGAAAGGGATGTGGTAGAAAAGAATTCCACTGTGCTGTAATGTATATGTGGTGATAATAAATGCTCCTATCTATCTTCTATTCTTTGTATATAGCAAAGTTTGTCGGATTGGAGTCCAGGGACCATAGTGAGGCATAGATTAGGGTTCTGCAGTTTTTGGGGATGTGGTAGTGTAGGGGTTAAGGCATTGGAAAATTCATCATAAGGTTGTGAGTTCGAACCTCAGATCCACTAAGCTGCCACTGCTTGGCCCCTGAGCAAGGCCCTTCACCCTCAATTGCTCAGTTGTATAAAATTAGATAAAAATGTAGGTCACTCTGGTTAAGGGCATCTGCTAAATGCTGCAAAAGTAATGTAATAGTAGCTTACTGGTTAAGGTGTTAAGACTACTGATCAGACGGTTGTGAGTTTGAATCCCAGGGACACCAAGCTGCCATTACTGGGCCCTTGAGCAAAAAATGGAAGTTGCTTTGGATTTAGTGTGCCAGAAAACATTTGTGTGGTAAAACATCATGTATATATTTACATTTCATTTACATTTCTGGCATTTGGCAGACGCTCTTATCCAGAGCAACGTACAAAAGTGCTTTAGTTCTCAGTCAATGAATACATTAACACTGGTTCAGTAGGACACAAACTTGGGATACCATTAGCCTAAACACTGAGTTGTTTTTTTTTTTTTTGTTTTTTTTTAAACTTTGCAACATAATACATAAACAGGGAAAAATAAGAGCTAGTTTAAGTGTTTCAGGAAGAGGTAAGTCTTCAGTTGCCGTTTGAAGACGGTCAGAGACTCGGCCGTACGGATACCTAGGGGAAGTTCGTTCCACCACCTCGGTGCCAGAACAGAGAAGAGTCTAGATGAGTACCTACCTTTTCCCCTGAGAGATATTTTCCCTGAGAGATTGCCCTTAGTCGGCTAGGAAAAACAGAAATACTTATGAAAAACTACAAATTCTTAAAGGCTTACGTGTCCACGTTCAAAGGAGCCATTAACCACTAGTGAGGAGCCTGACATGATTCTGAAAAAAGAAATTCAATGCTGAACATCTGCACAACAAAACAAGTGCAAATTCAGTTTTTTGGCTTCTAGTAAAAAAAAGTTAATCACAATTTAGAAAAGTCCAGTGATCCTCATTATCGGAAGAGTGTCGGGGCATCAGGTCGTATAATGATTAACAGTGGCATCTCGACAGCACCATAAACAGATAAACTGATAATGACTGTTGTGGAAATTAAGCAAGAAATTATGAAGTTTACACATTAGCTTTTGTTTCAAACATGATAGATAGAGGATGCCAGTTAAAGGTGTCATGGGGGTGTGATTATTCTTTGGGAATGAACAGATAAAGTGTTCTAAACTCCATCTGGTTAAGCTTAAAAAGTATGCATGGGACTAGAATATCAAAAGATTGGATAAATAAGGGTTCTCTAGGACATTTATGATATACGTGGAACTCCTGTCAACTGGTCATGCTGGTTTCCGTACAGAATGTGTTTTTCTCTAAATGCAAAACAGTGTTCATTTCTGATGAATGGATGGATGAATGGATGAATAAGTAATAAATAGTAGCATTCTGGCTGCCACTTTGAACACAATAAACAGCACAGAGATTCACCAGTGTTATGAATATGCTGAATGGACTTTTAGTCTAATTTTTAATGCTTTAAATTAGGCCACTAGGTTTAATTCATAGAAAATAGAAGTCACTAAATCTACGGACATGGAAATCACGGACACACTTCTACTTGAGATCTAGACATATATAGTACCAGTTTCACAGATCCTGAGATTTCTACATCTGTTTTTTCTTTTTTTCTCACCTCAGACTATTACAGTTTGGCACTGGAACCTGAAACCAGATACAGATATTTGGAGCACTAACCACACAACAGACACAGACAGTGGCATCACATTACACCTTCTATTGGACATATGTCTTACTAAGGAGGATGGCACTGGCACAAATAAGCCACCACTTTGCTTTATAGATGCTTCTAAAATAGAAAAGTCTACCAGATTAAAAAAGCTGAACAGACACTAAACATTTATTTTTTTGCCTGGCTGAGTAGTTTTGCCTAATGAACAGATGGAAAGAGGGAAAAAAATAAGACAGACCCAAGAAGCATTTGGCAAGACGCTGAAATAAATGATCCAACTGTGTGTAATTGTAGATAAAGTGAAATAGATTGTATACTTGCATACTTTATAGTAGAACAGAAGGGAGCCCTTCACTATACTAGGATCACAGCATACCAGTTGTTTTTCTAAGGCTATTGCCTCACGCATAATTCTTCACTTGAGATTGAGCCAGAAAGACAGAGCAAAAGAGAGAGAGAGAGAGAGAGAGAGAGAGAGAGAGACAGACAGACAGGCAAACCGATCACTATATACAACATAATATCATAAATACACTGTAATATACAGTGTCATGTACTACAGTAACTTTACACCTTTCACCCTATCAGCACAGTGTGTGTGTGTGTGTGTGTGTGTGTGTGTGTATGTGTGAGAGAGAGAGAGAGAGAGAGAGACAGAGAAGAAAGTCGATGGCTTAAAGATGACGGACAGCTGGCTAACAGCTTTCATTATGCCTCGTAACACTCTGATGGGGTGATGTACACTCAGGCTCCTCAGTGGGGTGTGTGTGTGTGTGTGTGTGTGTGTGTGTGTGTGTGTGTGTGTGTGTGTGCATGCTCTGTTTAACTACGTAAGGGCGGTTGGAGGACAAAAATGTCTTGTTCTTAACACAGATTTAGAGCTTAGCTTCAAAACCCAAAGCCTAGATGTTTCAATCGGTTTACTGTGTGAGAAGTATAGGTAACCATGCTGGTAGATACATGTATAAGCCAATGGAACATTAACTATGAAGCCAGGGATCTACTGCCATGCTCACCACACTATAATAATGTCTAAACTAAGTCTTAAATCTAAAGTCTAATATTAAACTCCTTCTTAGCTGTTTGTAAGTCAATCGTTACCAAGCAATCATTACAGACATCAAAAGTGCATCAGTCTAGGTCAATGGTGGATACAGTTATAATCCTTTTAATAATAAATTCAAATCAATAGACTCAGAGTCAGATACAGGCTTAAGGTCATAACCAAAACAAATTAGACCAAAGGACAAAAACAGAAAAAAGCTTTAGTCATAATGAGAAGCATGCTCAGAATTGTAAACACTAAACATTTGCCAAAGTTTGGGTCTATAACAATAAAAATGATTGCAGCAGGATAACAGCCATTTCAAAAGCATCAAATCTGCAGCCAAATTACAGAAAAGGTGACAAGTGACAAGATGATCATGAATGCCAATCACCTCACACTGAGAAAGTGCACCTGTGCACTCTTGCTGATGCCGTGTAGGAAATACAGGAGCAGGGCCGTGCACAGACATTTTAAAAGGCAGTGGCCCAAAACAAAAAAAGGGCAGTTACAAAATACCCAAATAAAAGACAAGACACCAGGCACTCTATAATAATAATTTTCTGTCTTTATTGTAGACATTTTAATGATTAATTTATATAAATAATAAATAAATAAATTAATTTTCTTTGTCTCTCAGTATCTCTTCATTTCACAGCAAAACCTTTCTGTTTGGTACCATTTCCTAAAAGATTTTGATAACCTCATCTTTTATGACTGGGATGTCCTTCTCGATGGCCAGAAGCAGAAGATCAGAGAGTCATTCTTGTCAATCAATCTGCAGATAATTTCTCGGTTGTTTTGGCTTTCTCTTTCTTTGGCTGCTTGTGCTGCATAGTCAGCCTTTTCCAAAGCCGTATCCAATGCCTTTCTTTTAAAAGCATTCCACCGAATCATGCCTAGCATGTGTGCCTCTGTTCTGCTATGCTCCTTCATTTTCCCTTTAGCCTGCTTCCACTGACATACCCCAATAGACTTCCATCCTGTCCTGCTCTTATATTTTTCATCATTCATAAAAAGTCTGCAGCTGAAACAGTACATTGCATTGTTCTACAGAGAATATTCTAACCAGGGATGTTCCTCATACCACTGGCCCTGAAAGGTTTCCCGTTTTTGAGAAACTTTAAAATTGGACGACATGGTCCTACTGAATTCAAAGATTTTTGTGAAGGCCACATTGTACTCTATGTTGTATTTCTTTACATGGGCAGGATCTGATGGATTTTGTAACTGAATCAAAAACTCATAATCTTCTGGTTCTTTATCTCTTGCTGTGGCTGCCTCACTCTCCATATATTCTTGTTCTGCTTCGGCCTCTTTGCTTTCTGCCTCCCTCGCTTCTGTTTCAGTCATAATGATCTTTTCTGTCTCTGGCTCACTTCCAAGACCTTCACTTTGATTCTTTTGAGCTGAATCTGAGATGGTGTCAGCATCTTAATTTGGAGAACGAGTAAAAGCCTTTTACAATCATAATCATATAAATAAGAATATAAATATACTAGTTATGTTTTGTGCTAATTTGATTAAATAACTTTTCTATTTAAATAATCCAATGTCCATCACCCAATCACACTCCAGTGATGGTCAAACAGTTATTATACCTGTAACTGCCTGCTCTGGCTGATGATCAGTGAGCTCTCCCGCACTCTCTCTCTGCCTCACCTTGAATGAAGGCATTATAAATGCAATTTCATTATTACTGATACTACTTTACTGTTATACACACACAGCTATGCTATAAGCAACACGTTTATAATTACATTTATAATGATAAATTATATATTTTTAAAAAAACCATACTTCACAAGACTTGTGAAAAAAAGTGACAAATTGCTTGCTAAATGTTTTGGAAAATGATTGACCTGCTGGTTTGCTGGAGCTTTGAAAGCAGCTATGCAAGGTTACACTTCTCTTCTCTCTTTCTCTCTCTGTCTCTGCCTTCTTTTTTGAGAAGGCATTGTCTTTCGTCTGCAAAATGTACAATAAATGGCAAACTTTGGTGTTGTTTATGTTCATATTAAATCAGATCGCGTCCAATAATAATTTGATTAGACAAGGGACCTTCTAAAGACGCGAATATTTCGTAACACTCTTACTAACTGCACTAACAAAAGACCAAGAACCAAAACAATACATTACCGACAGAACTATAAACAGTGCATCAAAATAATACTTTTAAAACAATACTATTTCCGTATTTTATATACCTGTCGACTGGGCGAACTCCGGTGACTCAGGGTGCTGGCTTAAAGTCACTTATACGCCATCTACACTACTGTAGATCATCCAGCATTTCTTCTTAATTATACGACTAGTCCTATTTGTCTTAATTTGTGGATATGTGTTATCAGCATATTGTTAGCACTCTGGAGCCACACAGCTAATGCCACACTTTAAATATCACAATATTAACATTTTTTCAAAATCCTTGAATTTTGCACTTTACCGCCCTGAAAACTGGAGCTTGAAAAGAAAATATCTAAAACTACTAACACAAATCAATCCACAGCAGAACTCATGACGGTTAAAGGAAGATAAATGTAAATGTAGAACCGCTATTCTGCTAAAATTCTCAATTCTGATTGGTCAGATGGTGTTGATTAATTTTCCAGAACAGCAGTTCTGACAATATGGCTATATTGACATCATCTTTTCTTGAGTGACAACTTACTCTAGGACTTATTACGCTAGGAAAAACAGATTAGAAACAAGGTGTAAATGTTGATATTTTATTTTTATTGATAGTTTTCTAGAAGGAAGGAGTCTCCAGTGATGGGGCTTTGGTAAAGTCAGAGGTAAAGCTGTAGCATTAAGTCTTCCAGCAGAGCAAATACAGAATGCAGAGACTGTGTTCAGTAGATTACTGGTAATACGACATGCTGTATATTTTGTTTTATCGAATTAGCTAGGTTTTAACAGGAAATAACTAGTTTAGTAAATGTTCCACAACATTAAAAGTAGAAACCAATAAAATATACAATTCATTGTGTAAATAAAAATTGTTAGCAACAGTAAATTGTTTTGGGACATGCTGTTACTGAGAAATAAAAATGCTCCACTGTGTTTTATTACTTTCTGAAGATGAGGATTTTAGTGGAATTTTGTTTTCAGCTAAAAGTTCAGGTTTTAAAATTAATATAAATAAATTTTATAATTACAAATGCTTGTATGTAAATAACTTTAGAAAGGACAAAATCAGCATAAGAGTCAGAGTGTAACAAAGCAACCACACTGTAAATAAACTCTCCCCATACACACACACACATACACACACACACACACACACACACACACACACACACACACACACACACACACACACAGGCTACGTCCACATTAATCTGGACTGATCTTAAAAAAAAAGAAAAGAAAAAGCTCACTTTTCGTTTTTAAAATGTTCTTTGTCTACACTGGCTTTTTCAAACTTTTTCCAAAAAATGCTTGTCCATGCTAAAACGTCTGAAATGCTTACATCACTATACTGCATGTGCCTAAATTTGGTAGAAGCACAAGAACGGCGTCCACCATCTTGTTTGTTTTGAGTTGAATGGGTTACATGACTGGGTCACATGACTAAAAATACATCACTGTTTTTGTATATCTCTGTTCTCTCAGTGTAGATGGATGGCCAAAACCTAGAAAAATTGCAACTCACACACACACACACACACACACACACACACACACACACACACACACACACTTACCTTAGGGCCTGTGCCATACGCCGCAGCTCGTGGTTTTGCTGTTTGAGACGCTCGAGTTTGGTGAGGATGTTGGCGAGCTCTCTGCGTGTGTGTGTCGTTTCGTGTGTGTGTTGGCTCTCACGCACCAGGTGACCGCCCATAAAGAAGAGCAGCATCGCCCAGGCCAACAGCACCAATGCCACCCAGCGCCAGGACGTTGTCCACAAACGCATGTTGTCCCTTGTCCACGTCCACTTGAATCACAACACTAAGACATAATGGAGGAGTCAGGGATGGGAGTGTTTTTTGCTATTTTGTTGTTTGCTTGTTTGTCCATCCACGCCCACTCTGATCAGTACAGGGGCATTGCACAGGGAGGAGGTAGACTGCGAAAGTTTCCTTTGTGAGCAAGTTTTCTCTTTTATCTCGCCTGTTTGTCTGTTCCTATGCACTTTAATCACAATGAGGACAGAAGCAAAGACAAAGACAATATGAGAAAGTAAAGTGTTGGTTTTCTTGCCATTTCTTCATTGGTTCATTTCTCCAAATTTTCCGACTTTATTACCATGTGCGCATCATGGAGGCAATAAATACGGAGGCTAGGAATGAGGAACTGCTATTGGGCAGGCATTTTCCTCATTAGGTGTCGTTTTTGGTTGATTTGTGTTGAAGGAGCATTTGTTTCTTGTCCTCATCCCTGTTAATGGGGACATCACGGAGATAATAAAGTAGACTAGGGACGAGTCATGCTGCTAATTTTCTGTTGTTTCTTTTTTGTGCCTGTAATTTGATCACCATGGGGACAATCTCAGAGTTAACAGCTGTGAAGTGGGTTGATATTTTGTTTTTATCTTTTTTTGGTAATTTTTTTATTGTTATTTGTTTTGTTTTTTTCTTTTTACCAAAATTGCAAGATCATGGGGAATAAAAGCTGATTAGAGACAAATCATGCTTTAACTTGCATCTGTTTTATCATCATCATTATTATTAATATTATTATTATTAGCAGTAGTAATATTAAATGCTGTTGGTCTTGTTTATTCAATATGGGATCATCATGGCTGAAGGCGGATATGTTGGTTGTCCAGTGTGTTAGGTTCTGCTATTCCATGTCCACTTTAATTACCTGATGGAGATAATACATAAAACAACTGTTGTTTTTTGCTGATGTTTTTTTTTTTGTGAGTCACTATATCTCTGTTTTTTAGAGGCAGCTGTCCCAGTTTCTTGCTTGTCTGTCCTCTGATACGATTGTCTCGACATGGGACACCATGACGCCACTTGTAAAGCAGATTAGGGAAGAGGAAGTGTTAGATTTTGCTGTTTTGTCTTTATTTGTTATTGGATTGTCCTTCTGTGTCCACTTTAATCAGCATGGCATGAGACACTAGAACATCAAGGGTGAGTCAGGGACGATGCTGTGACATGCTGCTTTTTTGCTGTTTGGTCAAGCAGATTTGTGTTGAGAGATTATTGCTGTTTTGTTCATTAAATGGCTAAAGTAGATCAGAGCACCAGGTGTGGAGATGAAGGTGGAGATGAAGGTGGAGATGGAGGTTGTCTGCTTTTAAAGGGAGCTGTGCCAGTCTCTTCCCTGATTTCCTTCTTCTCAGCTCAATTGCACAGTTTGGTTCCGATCGGTGTCTCCTTGAACGGAGAGATGCTGTGTCTCAGAGTCAGAATTCCTGTCCAAACACAGAGTGAGACAAATGTGTTATGGATCAATAAATAAAACATCATGCAATAAAAACAAATTCACTGAATGATCACCTTGCACCATGTGTCTGTCTTTCGCTCTCTCTCTCGCTTTCTCTGTAGCATCTGTATCTCATTCTCTTTTACCATTTCTCTCCTTCACACTACTTTCTTTCTTTCTCTGCATCATCTGTATCAGTCACTTGTATTCTGACAGTTCTTCTCAGTTCTACCCACCTTCCACCAATTTGTTGATTCCGCTACCAGAGAGAATAAAACACTGGACCTTTTGTTTGCAAATGTAAGGAATACATACAGTATAGCGTCCTTCCCAACAGTGGCAGCTCAGACCACAATCTGATCCTGTTAACAACTGAATATGTTCCTGTCATTCAGAGGCAACAACAATGGTGAGACACATGAAATTATTGAGGCACTGCAAGAGTATATGAGCTGGAATGACAATGCAAGTCATACGGAGAGGACACTAACAGCCTGCTAGAGTTCATGACGGACTACCTTCAGTGGACTGTGGTAGCTCAAGTGGTTGTTGATTGGAAGATTAGGGTTCAAGCCCCAGCACTGACAAGCTGTCACTGCTATACCCCTGAGCAAGGCCCTTAACTCTCTCTTCTCCAGTGGTGCTGCATCACGGCTGACATTGTGCTCTGACCCCAACTTCCAAAGTTGGGATATGTGAAGAAAGAATTTCAAGTGCTGTAATGTATATGTGACAAAAATGAAGCTTTGGTGTTAATAAGACTCGACCAGTCAGCACTGCACAATGTTTCTCCAGTAACAAGCCCTGGATCGCTGCACTTGACTGGAAGGAGTTATTGAATCATCAGGGAAGCTGAGGTGTGGTAGGGGATGCGGTAGCTTAGTGGTTATGGCGTTGGACTACTGATTAGAAGGTTGTGAGTTCGGTCCACCAAGCTGCAACTGCTAGACCCCTGAGCAAAGTCCTTAAACCTCAGTTGTATCAAATGAGATAAAATACAAGTCATTCTTTAAGGGTGTCTGCCAAATACCGGAATTGTAAATGTAAATGTAGGTGTGTGCAAAAGGAATTAGGATTAAGGCTAATGAAAAAGAAAGACTACTTTGAAGATGAAGTTTCAGGAAAAGGAAACGCAAGAGATGTGTGGACTTATATGAGGCAGATCACTGGTTTCAAGATGGGCCATCAACAAGCCTGGTCAGGGCTAATGAGCTGAATTTGTTTTTCAATAGATTCAGCTCAGTACCAGCAGCTGTTCCACCCCTATTAAACCCACCAGATTGGACGACAAACGGTGAGTCAGTCTACAAGATGGGAATGCACAGACTCTACTTCCTGAGGAAACTCAGATCCTTCTGTGTATGTACCAAATTGCTGGAGAGCATCTACCAGTCTGTGGTTGCAAGTACGATATTCTTTGCTGTAATCAGTTGGGGAAGCAGCATCACAGCCAAGAAGCTGAATAAGCTAATCAGGAATGCTGGCTCTGTTCTAGGCTGCAAACTGCTCACCCTAGAGGCGGTGGTTGGAAGGCAGATGGTGGATAAATTGAGAGGATCATGGACAATAGTAAACACTTCCATCATGCCAAACTGGCCTAACAGCTGAGCTGCTTCAATAGTAGACTGAAGCAGCTTCAGTGTTACAGGGAAGGATAAAAAATATCATTCCTGCTCAATGAAATCTGACTCTATGACAGTGAGCTTGGGGAGCTGTGGACACTGGAGATGATGGACATGTCTATTGATTTTGCATACGCAACTACTACACTGCATACTGCACAAGAAAATTGTACAGAGTTTCAAACATTCTTACACACACTGCCACTTTATTTATTTACAAACACACAACCACAACTGCTAACCACACATGTCTAACAGTTTTAGACCTGACAAGCTGTAATATATTTTGTACAGTTAATCTGTACATAAAATTTACTCTGCAAATAACCTAGAAATTTATTATCAGTATACTTTTATTATTTCTTTTTTTGTGGTATATTGTGAGTTTATTGTGCGTTTGTGAACTATTAAGGCTCCTTGTTGCTCTTGTGTTGTTGCTGTTTTGACACCAAATTTCCCTTTGGGGACTAATAAAGTTTCTCTCTCTCTCTCTCTCTCTCTCTCTCTCTCTCTCTCTCTCTCTCTCTCTCTCGCTCTCTCTCTCCCTCTTTTTATATATTTTTTTCAGTCCTGCTTTCTTTTTTCTTATTCCACTCTCTTGTTTTCATCCTTCAATCCTTCCCACTTCACTGATTCATCTGTCTCAACTCACACACACACTGTCAGGACAGTGGGAGTTCATGCTGACTCATATTGTGTCTCGGAGGAACGAGCTGTCAGTCCACACACTGAGTGTCTCTACCTCAGTGCTGTCTCAGCACACACAGATGGAGCTGTGCGTACACACACACTCACATGCACACACACACTTCCACTGGCATGGTGCTAGGTTGTCCATTTATGATGAAAATTATACTGTAATTGTCCCTTTACTTTATTATTAGATTACTGTTATTATTATTATTATTATTATTATTATTATTATTATTATTATTAATAATAATAATATTATCACAGACTTTATCATGTATAAATAGTACATGTAATTTTTCAGTCAAAAATTAATGCAGCTTGAAAAAAAAAACGCACAAACAGTGAGCATAATAAAAAGAATCACAGATGGATATAGTGGATGTACGTGGAGAGATAGATAGATAGAGAGAGAGAGAGAGAGAGAGAGAGAGAGAGAGAGACAGAGAGACAGAGAGAGAAAGGAGAGATATGCTTATTAAGCCAAAATTTCAAACTGTACTCCTGATGCTGTGTCAGTGTTGTTCTGTCACATAAATAATGCTACACTGCACTGTATCGAGTTGAACGAAAAGAAGAGAAACTGAAAAAACCCAGCAAGCAAATGAAACAGAGCAAATGAGAGAGAGGGGGATAGTAAAAAAGAAAGGGGGGAGGAAATCAGAATGAGATACAGACAGAAAGAGAGATGGCCTGCTTTGATCTGCTGTGATTGGATGTTAATGAGCCATCACTTTTCATTAGAATCGAGAGAGAAAGATGGTGAGACTGAAGCTTCTCGGATAATGAGATGAGAAGAGACTCTTCAAAAAAGAAAAAAAACCACGAGAGATGGTGGGGATAAAGGAGTTGAGGGAGGGGGCAGAAATGGAAAAGAGGACTTCAGCACAACTGTCTCCGTTTCCTTTCCTGTACACATCATATTCAGTTAGTCTACTACTGATTATAGCTGGATTTCACATCTACATGAACATCACTCATTCTGCACACACACACACACACACACACACACCCACACACAGGCACACACACATTTTTGTGGATTGTAATTGTGGCAGAATCCACTCCATGAACATATGAGATAGACGAGGTCAGGGTTGAGGGTCTCAATCAAGACACAATGATGACTATATCGGGATTGTATTGGGATTTCAATTTCTTTACATTAAACAGATTTGGCAGGTTATAAGCAGTGTAACGACCAAACAACAACTGACAACAGACAACCGCTAATGTAATGTATGTGTAGGTAAGACAAATATATACAAAAGTATGATGTACACTCATCAACATTTAAATTGTTATTAAATTGCTGGGGTGGCAAAACACCATTATTCACTCATTTTATTAAAGCCACATCAAGGTATATGACCATTTTATCCCAATTTTTCCATATTTGCTTTTGTACACTCAGTAAATGTTTTAGTGACTTTTAGTAAAATGAGATTCGGGTGTTTAACTGCTTTTTTGTCTCTGTCAGTAAACACATTTCAAACTGCCATGCTTGTGGATGAGAATATTTAAATAAAAGAAAACGAAACAAACAAACTAACACACAAAAACCCCTGAGATCACCAATTACCTTTCAGGATTTCATTTCAATAGATAATAATATGCTCCCACAGCTGTCTATTTTATATATATATATATATATATATATATATATATTTTTTTGCATTGTATATACCGCTTAGCCGATCTATTCCCGGGTCACGGGGAGTGTGCCTATCTCAGGCGTCATCGGGCATCAAGGCAGGAAACACCCTGGATGGAGTGCCAACCCATCGCAGGGCACACACACACACACACACACACACACACACACACACACTTATTCACTCACGCAATCACACACTACGGGCAATTTAGAGACTTAGAATAGAGAGCCTAGAAGCATGTCTTTGGACTGTGGGAGGAAACCGGAGCACCCGGAGGAAACCCACCAGTGACCCGCAGCGGTGATGTGAGGTGAACGTGCTAACCACTAAGCCACCGTGCCGCCTATATATATATATATTCTAGTCTGTTTTTATATATATAAACAGCCCTGACCCGTCATGCACTGTGTATTCGGACACCTTTCTATCAGAACCTACATTAACTTCTTCAGCAATTTGAGCAACAGTAGCCTGTCTGTTGGATTGGATCACACGGGCCAGCCTTCACTCCCCACATACATCAATGAGCCTTGGCCACCCATGACCCTGTCGTCGATTCACCACTGTTCCTTCCTTGGACCACTTTTGATAGATACTTACCACTGCAGACCGGGAAAACCCCACAAGAGCTGGAGTTTTGGAGATGCTCTGATCCAGTCATCTAGCTATCACAATTTGGTCCTTGTCAAACTCGCTCAAATCCTTACGCTTGCCCATTTTTCCTGCTTCTAACACATCAACTTTGATGACAAAATGTTCACTTGCTGCCTAATATATCCCACCCACTAACAGGTGCCATGATGAGGAGATAATCAGTGTTATTCACTTCACCTCTTGCTGCTCATACTGTACTTTGGTAACAATAGTAACAATAAATGAATTGTATAGTACTAAGTATGGAAACTAGAGCTGTGTCTGAATATCCCTACACAGTAGATGAAAAGCTTTAGGCCAGAGGAGTAGTGTGACATCCCAAACTGTAACGCCCTCCTCTGACTGCCAGAGGGATCCCTCACCCGAATTCCTAACCACTTCCGGATTCTGAACCACTTCCAGGTTTATGCAGACATTTAACCAGTGTGCACACAGACTTCGGTATCGTTTCCGTATGTCACCGTGTGTACCGAGCCTTTCTATTACTGGTTATGATTCTAGTGAAACCTCTTGGATTGCGATTTGGATTTGTTTGCTGAGGATTTGTGTATTAAAACTCTGCACATGGATCCTAGATCTTCTTCCTCGGGGTCATCTTTACAAGTAGCATGTCTGGATTCTCAGTATTCATAAAACTGTAGGTAAGAAAATCCCAGATGACCGACTGCTTCTGCAGGGATTCTGCAGTATGGAACAAATGGAAAGTGTGCTATCCCATAAGGCAATGGGACTGGCATGGTTTAACAAAATTTGTTTAACAGCACCTGAATACACTGTCACCTGGTTAAAGATTTAAACAAGAAAAGAAATTTGTGGTGACATCATAGATCACATGACCATGCCACCATGTCTGGATTGCGCTCATACTTTATATACTATGTATATACTATGCAACATTCTACACACGTTGTCAAAACAGTGGCTGTGATATTCATGAGTGTGTTCCTCATGAAGCTCAGGATTGCATCACATTTGCAATTTTTGAGTCTGATTGCAGAGCTGCTATTGCTAATCTGTCTCTTCTTCTTCTTTCGGCTTTTCCCTTCAGGGGTCGCCACAGCGAATCATCTCTCTCCACCTATCCCTATCTTCTGCATCCTCAACACTTGCACCCACTAGCTTCATATCCTCATTAATTCCATCCATAATTGCTAATCTGTTTATTCTTGTATATTATCATGGCAATTCCTTCCAAGAGGAAAAAAGAACTCCATAGACATGTATCGTAACAGCAGAGTTGGTGTAGTTGTCAAATCGTTGTGTGTATGTGTGTCTGTGTACAGTACTTAGCATTGATAGAGTGTGCTAGTATTTGTGTACACTTTTGAAGAGCAATACACTTTTGAAGTGGAGCATTAGGTTTAAAATAGAGAGCAGTACACACCTGCTGTGGAGCAATACTCTATAACCATAAACCCCCTCAGAAAATATGAACAAGCGGTAGCTCGCTGCACACACCTGTGCTTTCCCTACCATCAGCACTCACTGCATCTCTCTCCACAACAGGCTGAAAGGATTACTGTACTCCTGAGCGACTCTCACTTTCATCCCCACTGTTCGTCAGATCTGCGATGTGACAGATGGCGAGGGACCTTGAGGCTCTTAAGGCTTGT
The DNA here is from genome assembly GCA_033459395.1 of Hemibagrus guttatus. Taxonomy (NCBI): domain Eukaryota; kingdom Metazoa; phylum Chordata; class Actinopteri; order Siluriformes; family Bagridae; genus Hemibagrus; species Hemibagrus guttatus. The sequence goes on from JAUCMX010000019.1 coordinate 11,986,378, forward strand.
GTGTTTTGCCAAAGCAGTTGTGTTGAGGTGTGTTTTCCAGTTCTGGACTAAGCTGCCTTGTTGTTATGCAGACTGGCAGTTTACGCTGTCCTGTATGTTTGTTCTACTGAAATGTCAGGCGATAATATTTCACCCATACATTATAGGTGTCTATTGATGGAATGCTCATAATTGAGTGGTACAGGTCTGACATATGTGCTGCAATTACAATTAAAGGCAGGTCCCTAGCTAGATAGAGTGTATCGTTATACAGAATGTGCGCACTCCTGAGACAATGCCTTCCCGATTCCCGAAGTTTGCTGCTGTCCAAGTTTGTTTATTTTGCAGACATTTATGAGGGAGTATCTTTGGTTCACAGAACCAGAGTTTCATAGAAGTTTTAATAAACACAAACAAGTCAAACCATCTTTTCATCTGAGGATGGTCACGGATCAGACTCATGTGGTCGGATGCAAGTACAGAAAATCACAAAACAAGAAACAAGGCAAATGTTTTGGAACAGTGGTGAAGACTCAGTACTTGGTCCTCTTCTTTTCTCCCTCTATACTCATCTTCTAACTTTTTTTTAGTGAAGTTTTATCCTCACATCGGTTCTCATACCACCGCTATGCGGATGACACTCAGCTCATCTTCTCCTTCTCGGTAGCTGACTGCATCATATTTAAAACACTGATGATTGCCTACAAAGCCAAAAACAGACCAGTACCACCTTACCTCAAATCTCTTATGAGTCCCTGTACTGCAGCCCACTCCCTGAGATCCTCCAGCACTGCTCGACTGGTCCCACCATCTCTCAGGGTACAAAGAAAGCTATGCATCAAGACTCTTCTCTGTTCTGGCACCGAGGTAGTGAAATGAATTTCCTCTAGATGTCTGAACATCTAGACCCCTCTAGATGATGGGTGAAGACCTACCTCTTCCTGAAATACTTAAGCTAGTACTTGTTTTATTTAAAAAATATTTGTCTATGTGCTCTTCTTGCTGTATTTCCTGCCAAACAGAGTTTTAGACTAATGGTATTCTTAATCTGTGACCTAGTGAACCAGTACTGATGTGCTCATTGATAGAGACTTCAAAACCCTTTGTAAGTCAGTCTGGATAAGGGCGTCTGCCAAATCCCATAAATGTAAATGGAAATGGAAATGAAAACAGGCACAGAGAACAAATTCAAACCAGCAGGCAAACTCCTGTTAAAAGAGGCAAAGGTCAACAGTGGGGAACAGGAATGTCTGAGCTAGGCAGAATTGAGATCGAGAAAACAAAGAGACTAAAAAATAAAAATAAAAAAACGGCTTAGTAAGGTGACGGGTCTAAGGAACAGGGCGTAAACCTTATAAAGAGAAACTGAAACCTTATAAAGTGTGGAAACTAAACATACATAAATGAATGCAGGTGAAAACAAAAGACTGGTGACTGTGAATGTGACAGCCATGAAATAGAGTCTGTTATGTAACGTGAGGTGATGCTGAGATATAAATTTACAAATTGAGGTGAATCACTTGCCTTGTGATTATAGATTACAGTTCTGAAGATAAAATGTACTAGCCACCATAACATGACCTCACTTTATGCTGCAACCTGCAAAAACATCTCAAATGGTCAAATTGTGATTTTCTTCTAGATATGGTTTTAAAAAAGCTATAAACTATTATGAACTTAATTACATACGCATGCACATCAATCACAAGTTCCAGCACTCAAGAGGGAAATGGGAGAAAATCACATCATACCATGTGCAATATGTGCTCAGTTCCCTAGCACCTTTTTTGGACTTTTAAATACATTTAGTATATATATTTCATTTCATTTATATTTATTTTATCTTGTTCCAAATCCAATGAAGAAGGCCCCGTCTACCACGACATTTACAACCTATGATATTTACAGTAAAACAATATCACTGACAAACTGTAAAGAATAATATGTTTACAACAGGAAATGAGTTGCCACTTCGGTGATCAGCATCATTCCCATCAGTCTCTGTCTTATCGCCTGAGGTAAAAAATTCACTCATGACATTTAAACATGAGCCTCATCTTCGACTGATTTGTTCAGTCAGTTGTCTGGCTGACTAAATTTCTTGTTATTTATGAAGCTGCCATCTGTAAACAATGTGCAAGTCCTTTTCTCTGTTTTGATGATGATGACATTTTGACAGCCGGTATCTGATTACAACGTGATTAGGATTAAGCTTACGGCATGTAGCCATCCAACAGCTTGATCAAAGCAGGACAGTCATCGTGTGAGAAAAATCACACCTAGCTAGCAAGGATTTAGACATATTTGGCAGACTTATTGTTTTCACAGCCGTGTTTGTTAAACCTTCACTTTTAACTGTCTCTGTTTACTGCCTGTGTTTGCAGGCAGACACCAAGGCAATAAAAGATTTCCACAGAATTTTATTTGGATTTCTGTTTTCTTAAATCACATATGTCAATGTCTGAAATTTATTTTGGCTAAATCAGACTTTTTCAGTCCCAGACTTCATCTGCAGCAACATCTGCCAGGGTTTTAGCAGCCCACCACACATTAATGTACTCATGTAGTAGCTGTTTGTTTGCTTTTTAATTATATAGAGTTATAAATTCCAAAAGGAATGTCATCCAATCGTGATTTTTCTTCGTTGTGTTAGTAGACACAGCCAGCCGAGCTCATGTGGGGATAGAATTTTTTATGTTCCTGATTAATCATGTACAGAATAAATGTGATAGGAAGTGTGAATTTTACTCAGCGTGTGAGACAATTTTCAGGAAATAGTGTCACTTCAGAAGGCTGAGATGTACCACCGATAGCCAGCATGAGCACAGCCTGAACTTTAACTTTCCCTGATTTATGCAATTTTATTTGCAGATAATTGCCACATATGTACTGAGAACATGAATCAGTAAGCAGGGAAACAAAGCAGCTATTCAGTGTAAGTGCATCACCCATCTAATGACATGGTGGTTAGACATTTATGAGAAAGGCTCTGTTAAAATAGTGTAATAGCAATTCCTTAGAAATTCAGCCAGAGTAGTTAAGTATAGATGTAAAACTGTGCAAAACCATTGTCTTTATGGCGAGGTTGACATTTCTGTGGAATTGGCCTGGTCTTCTAAGAAATCACATTCAATATAAAACTGTGATTCCGACGAGCCCAGCATTATGACTGCATACTGTGTGTGTGTGTGTGTGCGTGTGTGTGTGTGTGTTCTCTGCTAATAGAGTTGCAGGCAGTGGGACTCAAGCTCACTGAAAGCAAACAGAAGCTTATGAAATATTCAGCCACATTCTGATCTCACTGTGCTGTTCCCTCTAAACACACTGTGCTGGCACTCATACACACACACACACACACACTCACACACACACACACACTCTCTCTCTCTTTCTCTCTCTCTGTGTGTGTGTATATATATATATATATATATATATATATATATATATATATATATATATATATATATATATATATACATGCATAGACACACAAACACAGTGGCTGTTTATATCCAAACATTGCTTAACACCCACAACATTATTGTAGGTGGCATGCACAGCTTTTACGACTTGCTAATTAACTTGAGAGAGAGAAATGTTCAGCTCACACTGTGTGTGTTCACGTGTGTCCCAAATGAAAGCATTCCTGTCCAGTTAGGAATTGAACAACATTTTTGAAGAACATAATGATGGTTAAAACACTTCAAATCTGTTTTATTTTTTTTATAAAGTGATAATCTTCACTTCTGAGACCAGAGGAACATTTTTGCATTTTGTGTCTGTAATCTTAATAAACAGCAGGTATGAGTATTCTACTTTTAGTAGCATTCTTAATGGCTGGGGACCATTAAGTTACATTTCTCACATTTGGCAGACTTATCCAGAGCGACTTACATTTTTAACTGAGCAATTGAGGGATAAGGGCCTTGATCAGGGTCCCAGCAGTGGGATTTCAAACTCACAACCTTGTGAATAGTAGTCCAACACCTTAACCACCAAGCTACCACATCCCCCAGCTATTAACCAGAAGTCAGTTTAATACCGGATCTGTTTAAAATATGCAACTTTCAAATAACTATGAAGTGACAGAAAAAACCCCCAGTATTAAATAAAGACATTTATAGCACAGCACTGCTGTATTCTCAATTCTGATTATTATTATTATTATTATTATTATTATTATTATTATTATTATTATTATTATTATTATTATTATTATTATTATTATAACAGTATCTCTCAGTATTTTACACCAATAGTTCTGGCAGGTACACACTCTGACAGGTGTATATTTATGTGCTTATTTTAATATGTGATTCTATATACACCAATCAGGCATAACATTATGAGCAGTGAGAGGTGAAGTGAATCACACTGATTATCTCCTCATCATGGCACCTGTTAGTGGGTGGGATATATTAGACAGCAGGTGAACATTTTGTCCTCAAAGTTGATGTGTTAGAAGCAGGAAAAATGGACAAGCGTAAGGATTTGAGTGAGTTTGACAAGGACCAAATTATGATGGCTAGACCACTGGATCAGAGCATCTCCAAAACTGCAGCTCTTGTGGGGTGTTCCGGTCTGCAGTGGTCAGTATCTATCAAAAGTGGTCCGAGGAAAGAACAGTGGTGAACCGGTGACAGGGTCATGGATGGCCAAGGCTCACTGATGCATGTGGGAAGCGAAGGCTGGCCCATGTGTTCCGATCCAACAGACGAGCTACTGTTACTCAAACTGCTGAAGAAGTTAATTCTGGTTCTGATAGAAAGGTGTCAGAATACACAGTGCATGACAGGTCAGGGCTGTTTTGGCAGCAAAAGGGGGACCAACACAATATTAGGCAGGTGGTCATAATGTTATGCCTGATCGGTGTATATATTCTATGTGTTTCTATAGTTGTAACTTATACAGAGACTTGTATAATGAACTCTGCACCATAGTCTAATTCTTAAACAAACAGATGAAAAAAATACCTGTTGTCATTTAAGAAAGAAAAGCTTATGTAATGTTATGGAGTATGAATACGGATGCAGGTGCAGTAAATGTGATTTTATTAAAGGAGAAGGCAAACAAATCCAAAATGTGAGCACAGAGACAGTAACAGAAAACAGGCGAGGGTCAAGTGATGTACAAACAATTATAACTAGGAACTTGCTGAGACAAAAATCTGAGAAATCTGAACACAAAACAGGGGCTCGGTACGGACAGGTGAATAAAAACACTGAATAAAACTTCACATTAGACAAAAACACACAAGGTTTTAAATATGTAAACTAATGAAGGGCTAAAGTTGAAACTTGTGCAGGCAATAAGGACTCTTGAGGAAAACAACCAATGACGGGACATGAGAGGAAACAAGACCTGAATCAAAACAAAGACACAGGAGGCGACATAAACACAGAAGTGCAGGAGGAGATTTCTTACACCTTAACATTTAGACACGGAGTCTCCAGAGTCAAGTATATTTTCGCACTGGAAATTCTAGAGGACGGAGAATTTATTGATACCATAACAAACTTTCTCTAATTAACTCCAAGACAGAGGAATAAAGAGGACATTGAGGGAACAGCTGTTTCTCACATTTCTACCAATAGTGATAACATGAGCTAATGGATACCATCTGAGGAACTGTGTACAAATGGTTAAAAAGTGTGTACTGGGTATTAATGAGTTAAAATTGTAATTATTGGCAACTTGCTCTGGGATACAAGGAATAAAACACTTTGTGGCATGCTGTTAATCAACCTCCAGATGCCACTCTGATTTTCACCTCTGAATAATTTTCCTCACGTTTTCTTCCTCACTGATAAAGACACAACTGTGTAGATAGTTAATGCTTGCAGAAACCTGTCTCGTTAACACTTAGTTATTAAGTAACCTTAAACAATACACTGACTTCAGCTTTAATTTGTAACTTGTAAAGCAGAAAAAGAAAGAAATATATTCTGAATCCATATTTTCACCACAATCCATTCCACAGTTCTCTGCATCAACAAAAGTAGAGTGCATAATGGGTTTTTTCTCTTTTTCAGTGTATTCATCTTGCAATTTGTTTCCTGGTTTGAATTTTCCAGCTTTTTGCATTGCACACTTTATTTCATGTGCTCCTGAATTCCTCCTTATTGAACAATAAAGTCCATCCTACTTTGGATGGATTTTTATTGAAGATATAAACAGTGCTCAGTAGAAATAATGGGATCTGCTCGTGAAAAGTCTCTTTCTCTGCCTTGCAGTTTACTGGAAATCAGGGAAAATGGATGTGTCTCATATTTCATGCAGGATGCAGTGTCTAGGGGGTTTCACTTTCTGAGACAGAAGAGAACTAAAAGGCCTCTGAAATATCACAACCATCAGCAGAATTTTGGGGGAGAGAGAAAGAGAGAGAGAGAGAGAGAGAGAGAGAGAGAGAGAGAGAGAGAGAGAGAGAGAGAGCTGAGAAGTGCTGTGTGAAACCAGGGCAGAACAGAAACTGATGCTGATTAGAGATTTTTGAACCTGTGAAGAAACACATTCAAACTCGCTACTGGGGCCAATTTATTATAAATAACTTCTGTTCGAATGAATGGTGTGACAGGATTCCAGCATGATGACATGATGTGACTGGTGTATCAGAAATATACTGTTATAAAAATCCTGTAGCTGTCGCAGGGAACGTGTAACATTTAAAAATCCTGTTAAACATGTTTAAAACGCTGAAAACAGCTTTATAAAAATATAACAATGAGAATAAACGATGGCTTGGTGGTTAGCACGTT